>CM051260.1:27225924-27906968 GCA_027921565.1 Artemia sinica
ATATAGAATTTTACTCACGTCTGATAATTAGATTTTTGTCTTTTATCCGAGAGTACCCGAGCTAAGGTGTATGATAGTATAAGTATTTATTCAATCTGATACTTAGATTTTGTCAATTTTTATCCGATGTATCTGACAGAGGATGGTGATGAAAATTATTCACTCTAATCCACTTAGATTTTGTCGATTTTATCCACATATCCACAAGGATGCTGATAAGCATTTATTCACTCTGATACTATGATTGTGTGATCATTATCTTCGTTTGTGTCTGACCAAAGATGTTGATAAAAAAAATTACATTCACTCTGACACCTTAGATTTTGTCAATTTTTTCATCCCATGTACTTCCATAAAGGGATGTTGGAAATATAGAATTTAATCAATCTGATAATTGTATTTTTTTAATTTTATCTTATATACCCGACAAATGATGTTGATAATGCATTTAAAGGATGTTAATAAAGCATTTATTCACTGTGATACTTAGATTTTGTCAATTTTATCCCATGAATCCGAGAAAGAGATGTTGATATAGAATTAATCACTCTGATCGGACTTAGATTTTTTGTCAATTTTATCTGACATATCCGACAAACGGATGTTGGTATGAAGATTTATTCACCCTGATACTTCGATTCTGTCAATTTTATCCGACATATCAGACAAATGATGTTGATAAAGCATTTATTCAATCTGATACTTAAAATTTTGTCAATTTTATCCAATGTATCTGACAGAGGATGCCTTTGATAAAAAATTATTCACTCTAACACTTAGATTTGGTCAATTTTATCCGACATATCCGAGAAAGGATGCTGATAAAGCATTTATTCACTCTGATACTTAGATTTTGTCAATTTATCCAACATATCCGACAAAGGATGCTGATAAAGCATTTATTCACTCTGATATTTTGATTTTTGTCATGATTTTCGTTGTATCTGACAAAAGATGTTGACAAAAAAAATTATTCACTCTGACACTTAGATTTCGTCAATTTATCTCCATGTATTCGAGAAAGGATGTTGATTATAGAATTTACTCACTCTGATAATTAGATTTTTGTCAATTTTATCCGAGATATCCGACAAATGATGTAGATAAAGTATTTATTCATCTGATAGTTAGATTTTGTCAATTTTATCCGATGTATCTGACAGAGGATGTAGATGAAAAAATTTATTCACTCTAAGACTTAGATTTTGTCAATTTTATCCGACATATCCGACAAAGGATGCTGATAAAGCATTTATTCACTCTGATACTTAGATTTTGTCAATTATATTCGTTGTGTCTGACAAAAGATGTTGATAAAAAAAAATTATTCACTCTGACACTTAGATTTGTCAATTTTATCCCATGTATTCCTAAAGGGATGTTGATATAGAATTTAAATCAATCTGATAATTGTATTTTTTTAATTTTATCTTATATACCCGACAAATGATGTTGATAATGCATTTAGTGTAAGGATGTTAATAAAGCATTTATTCACTGTGATACTTAGATTTTGTGCAATTTTATCCCATGAATCCGAGAAAGAGATGTTGATATAGAATTTAATCACTCTGATACTTAGATTTTGTCAATTTTATCTGACATATCCGACAAAGGATGTTGGTAATGATTTTATTCACTCTGATACTTAGATTCTGTCAATTTTATCCGACATATCAGACAAATGATGTTGATAAAGCATTTATTCAATCTGATACTTAAATTTTGTCAATTTTATCCAATGTATCTGACAGAGGATGTTGATAAAAAAATTATTCACTCTAACACTTAGATTTGGTCAATTTTATCCGACATATCCGAGAAAGGATGCTGATAAAGCATTTTATTCACTCTGATACTTAGATTTTGTCAATTTTATCCAACATATCCGACAAAGGAAGCTGATAAAGCATTTATTCACTCTGATATTTTTGATTTTGTCATGATTTTTCGTTGTATCTGACAAAAGATGTTGACAAAAAAAAATTATATTCACTCTGACACTTAGATTTCGTCAATTTTATCCCATGTATTCGAGAAAAGGATGTTGATATAAAATTTATTCACTCTGATAATTAGATTTTGTCAATTTTATCCGAGATGTCCGACAAATGATGTAGATAAAGTATTTATTCATCTGATACTTAGATTTTGACAATTTTATCCGATGTATATGACAGAGGATGTAGATGAAAAAATTTAATCCACTCTAACACTTAGATTTTGTCAATTTTATCCGATGTATCTGACAGAGGATGAAAAATAAAGCATTTTGTCAATTATTTTCGTTGGGTCTGACAAAAGATGTTGATACAAAAAAAAAAAAATTATTCACTCTGACACTTAGATTTCGTCAATTTTATCCCATGTATTCGAGAAAGGATTTTGATATAGAATTTTATTCACTCTGATAATTAGATTTTGTCAATTTTATCCGAGATATCCGACAAATGATGTAGATAAAGTATTTATTCTGAATCTGATAGATTTTGTCAATTTTATCCGATGTATCTGACAGAGGATGTATATGACAAAAATTTATTCTCTCTAACACTTAGATTTAGTCAATTTTATCCGACATATCCGACAAAGGGTGCTTATAAAGCATTTATTCACTTTGATATTTAGATTTTGTCAATTATATTCGTTTTAATCTGACAAAAGATGTTGGTAAAAAAAAATTATTCACTCTGACACATAGATTTTGTCAATTTTTATCCCATGTATCCAAGAAAAAGGATGTTGATATAGAATTTAATGACTCTGATACTTACATTTTGTCAATTTTATCCGACATACCCGACAAAGGATGTTAATAATGGCATCTATTCACTCTGATACTTAGATTCTGGCAATTTTATCCGACAAATGATGTTGATAAAGCATTTATTCAATCTGATACTTACATTTTGTTAATTTTATCAGATGTATCTGACATAGGATATTGATTAAAAAAAATTTATTCACTCTAACACTTAGATTTTGTCAATTTTATCCGACATATCCGACAAAGGATGCTGATAAAGCATTTTTTTCACTCTGATATTTAGATTTTGTCAAATATATTCGATGTATGTGACAAAAGATGTTGGTAAAAAAATTATTCACTCTGACACATAGATTTTGTCAATTTTATCCCATGTATCCGAGAAAAAGATGTTGATATAGAATTTAATGACTCTGATACTTACATTTTGTCAATTTTATCCGACATACCCGACAAAGGATGTTAATAATGCATCTATTCACTCTGATACTTAGATTCTGGCAATTTTATCCGACATATCCGACAAATGATGTTGATAAAGCATTTATTCAATCTGATACTTAAGATTTTGTTAATTTTATCAGATGTATCTGACATAGGATATTGACTAAAAAAATTTATTCACTCTAACACTTAGATTTTGTCAATTTTTATCCGACATATCCGACAAAAGGATGCTGATAAAGCATTTATTCACTCTGATACTTAGATTTTGTCAATTATATTTTTTGATGTATCTGACAAAAGATGTTGATAAAAAAAATTTATTTACTCTGACACTTAGATTTTTCTTCAATTTTATTCCAACATATCCGACAAAGGATGCTGATAAAGCATTTATTCACTCTGATATTTAGATTTTTGTCAATTATATTCGATGTATGTGACAAAAGATGTTGGTAAAAAAAAATTATTCACTCTGACACATAGATTTTGTCAATTTTATCCCATGTATCCGAGAAAAAGATGTTGATATAGAATTTAATGACTCTGATACTTACATTTTTGTCAATTTTATCCGACATACCCGACAAAGGATGTTAATAATGCATCTATTCACTCTGATACTTAGATTCTGGCAATTTATCCGACATATCCGACAAATGATGTTGATGATAAGCATTTATTCATCTGATACTTAAGATTTTGTTAATTTTATCAGATGTATCTGACATAGGATATTGATTAAAAAAAAATTATTCACTCTAACATTTAGATTTTGTCAATTTTATCCGACATATCCGACAAAGGATGCTGATAAAGCATTTATTCACTCTGATACTTAGATTTTGTCAATTATATTTTTGATGTATCTGACAAAAGATGTTGATAAAAAAAATTTATTCACTCTGACACTTAGATTTCTTCAATTTTATCCAACATATCCGACAAAGGATGCTGATAAAGCATTTATTCACTCTGATATTTAGATTTTGTCAATTATATTCGTTGTATTGATAAAAGATGTTGATAAAAAAATTTATTCACTCTGACACTTAGATTTGTCAATTTTATCCCATGTATTCCAGAAAGGGATGTTGATATAGAATTTAATCCATTTGATACTTAGACTTTTTTTAATTTTATCTGATATACCCGACAATGATGTTGATAATGCATTTAAAGGATGTTAATAAAGCATTTATTCACTGTGATACTTAGATTTTGTCAATTATATTTTTGACGTATCTGACAAAGATGTTTGATAAAAAAAATTTATTCACTCTGACACTTAGATTTCTTCAATTTTATCCAACATATCCGACAAAGGATGCTGATAAAGCATTTATTCACTCTGATATTTAGATTTTGTCAATTATATGTGTTGTATCTGACAAAAGATGTTGATAAAAAAAAATTGTATTCACTCTGACACTTAGATTTTGTCAATTTTATCCAACATATCCGACAAAGATGCTGATAAAGCATTTATTCACTCTGATATTTAGATTTTGTCAATTATATTCGATGTATGTGACAAAAGATTTTGGTAAAAAAAAAATTATTCACTCTGACACATAGATTTTGTCAATTTTATCCCATGTATCCAAGAAAAAGATGTTGATATAGAATTTAATGACTCTGATACTTACATTTTTGTCAATTTTATCCGACATACCCGACAAAGGATGTTTAATAATGCATCTATTCACTCTGATACTTAGATTCTGGCAATTTTATCAACATATCCGACAAATGATGTTGATAAAGCATTTATTCAATCTGATACTTAGATTTTTGTTAATTTTATCAGATGTATCTGACATAGGATATTGATTAAAAAAAATTTATTTCACTCTAATACTTAGATTTTTTCAATTTTATCCGACATATCCGACAAAGGATGCTGATAAAGCATTTATTCACTCTGATACTTAGATTTTGTCAATTATATTTTTGATGTATCTGACAAAAGATGTTGATAAAAAAAAAATTTATTCACTCTCACACATAGATTTCTTCAATTTTATCCAACATATCCGACAAAGGATGCTGATAAAGCATTTATTCACTCTGATATTTAGATTTTGTCAATTATATTCGTTGTATAAAAAAATTTCTTCACTCGATGTGAAAGATTTCTTCAAAAGATGTTAATAAAAAATTTCTTCACTCTGACACTTAGATTTGTCAATTTTTTTATCCCATGTATTCCAGAAAGGGATGTTGATATAGAATTTAATCAATCTGATACTTAGATTTTTTTTAATTTTATCTGATATACCCGACAAATGATGTTGATAATGCATTTAAAGGATGTTAATAAAGCATTTACTCACTGTGATACTTAGATTTTGTCAATTTTATCCCATGAATCGGAGAAAGAATGTTGATATAGAATTTAATGACTCTGATACTTAGATTTTGTCAATTTCATCCGACATATCCGACAAGGGATGTTGATTTATTAATGAATTAGATTATTCACTCTGATAATTAGATTTTGTCAATCTTTTATCAATTTATGTATCTGACAGAGGATGTTGATAAAAAAAATTTATTCACTCTAACACTCAGATTTTGTCAATTTTATCTGACATATCCGAGAAAGGCTGCTGATAAAGCATTTATTCACTCTGATACTTAGATTTTGTCAATTATATTTGATGTATCTGACAAAAGATGTTGAGCAAAAATTATTCACTCTGACACTTAGATTTTGTCAATTTTATCCAACATATTCGACAAAGGATGCTGATAAAGCATTTATTCACTCTGATATTTAGATTTTGTCAATTATTTTCGTTGTATCTGACAAAAGATGTTGAAAAAAAAAATTATTCACTCTGACACTTAGATTTCGTCAATTTTATCCCATGTATTCGAGAAAAGTATGTTGATATAGAATTTATTCACTCTGATAATTAGATTTTGTCAATTTTATCTGAGATATATTCGACAAATGATGTAGATAAAGTATTTATTCAATCTGATACTTAGATTTTGTCAATTTTATCCGATGTATCTGACAGAGGACGTAGATGAAAAAAATTTATTCACTCTAACACTTAGATTTTGCCACTTTTATCCGATGTATCTGACAGAGGATGAAAAATAAAGCATTTTGTCAATTATTTTCGTTGAATCTGACAAAAGATGTTGATAAAAAATTATTCACTCTGACACTTAGATTTCGTCAATTTTATCCCATGTATTCGAGAAAAGGATGTTGATGATATAGAATTTATTCACTCTGATAATTAGATTTTGTCAATTTTATCTGAGATATCCGACAAATGATGTAGATAAGTATTTATTTAATCTGATACTTAGATTTTGTCAATTTTATCCGATGTATCTGACAGAGGGATGTAGATGAAAAAATTTATTCACTCTAAACACTTAGATTTTGTCAATTTTATCCGACATATCCGACAAAGAATGCTGATAAAGCATTTATTCACTCTGATACTTAGATTTTGTCAATTATATTTTTGATGTATCTGACAAAAGATGTTGATAAAAAAAAATTTATTCACTCTGACACTTAGATTTCTTCAATTTTATCCAACATATCCGACAAAGGATGCTGACAAAGCATTTATTCACTCTGATATTTTAGATTTTGTCAATTATATTCGTTGTATCTGACAAAAGATGTTGATAAAAAAAATTTATTCACTCTGACACTTAGATTTGTCAATTTTATCCCATGTATTCCAGAAAAGGGATGTTGATATAGAATTTAATCAATCTGATACTTAGATTTTTTTTTTTTAATTTTATCTGATATGACCGACAAATGATGTTGATAATGGCATTTAAAGGATGTTAATAAAGCATTTATTCACTGTGATACTTAGATTTTGTCAATTTTATCCCATGAATCGGAGAAAGAGATGTTGATATAGAATTTAATGACTCTGATACTTAGATTTTGTCAATTTTATCCGACATATCCGACAAGGGATGTTGATAATGAATTTATTCACTCTGATACTTAGATTCTGTCAATTTTATCCGTTATATCTGACAAATGATGTTGATAAAGCATTTATTCAATCTGATACTTAGATTTTGTCAATTTTATCCGATGTATCTGACAGAGGATGTTGATATAAAAAATTTTATTCACTCTAACACTCAGATTTTGTCAATTTTATCTGACATATCCGAGAAAGGCTGCTGATAAAGCATTTATTCACTCTGATATTTAGATTTTGTCAATTATTTTCGTTGTATCTGACAAAAGATTGTTGATAAAAAAAAATTATTCACTCTGACACTTAGATTTCGTCAATTTTATCCCATGTATTCGAGAAAAGGATGTTGATATAGAATTTATTCACTCTGATAATTAGATTTTGTCAATTTTATCCGAGATATTCAACAAATGATGTAGATAAAGTATTTATTCAATCTGATACTTAGATTTTTGTCAATTTTATCCGATGTATCTGACAGAGGATGTAGATGAAAAAATCTATTCACTCTAACACTTAGATTTTGTCAATTTTATCCGACATATCCGACAAAGGATGCTGATGAAGCATTTATTTCACTCTGATACTTAGATTTTGTCAATTATATTCGTTGTGTCTGACAAAAGATGTTGAAAAAAAAAAATTTATTCACTCTGAAACTTAGATTTGTCAATTTTATCCCATGTATTCCCTAAAAGGATGTTGTTATAGAATTTAATCAATCTGATACTTAGATTTTTTTGATTTTATCTGATATACCCGACAAATGATATTGATAATCCAGGCATTTAAAGGATGTTAATAAGGCATTTATTCACTGTGATACTTAGATTTTGTCAATTTTATCCCATGAATCCGAGAAAGAGATGTTGATATAGAATTTAATCACTCTGATACTTAGATTTTGTAAATTTTATCCGACATATCTGACAAAGGATGTTGATAATGAATTTATTCACTCTGATACTTAGATTCTGTCAATTTTATCTGACATATCCGACAATGATCGCGACTAGAATGATGTGATAAAGCATTTATTCAATCTGATACTTAGATTTTGTCAATTTTATGCGATGTATCTGACAGAGGATGTTGAAAAAAAAATTATTCACTCTAACACTTAGATTTTGTCAATTGTATCCGACATATCCGAGAAAGGATGCTGATAAAGCATTTATTCACTCTGATACTTAGATTTTGTCAATTATATTTGATATCTTACAAAAGATGCTGAAAAAAAATTATTCATTCTGACACTTAGATTTTGTCAATTTTATCCAACATATCCGACAAAGGATGCTGATAAAGCATTTATTCACTCTGATATTTAGATTTTGTCAATTATTTTCGTTGTATCTGACAAAATATGTTGATAAAAAAAATTATTCACTCTGACACTTAGATTTCGTCAATTTTATCCCATGTATTCGAGAAATGGATGTTGATATAGAATTTATTCACTCTGATAATTAGATTTTGTCAATTTTATCCAATGTATCCAAGAAAAGGATGTTGATATAGAATTTAATGACTCTGATACTTAGATTTTGGCAATTTTATCCGACATATCCGACAAATGATGTTGATAAAGCATTTATTCAATCTGATACTTAGATTTTGTTAGTTTTTATCAGATGTATCTGACATAGGATATTGATTAAAAAATTTATTCACTCTAACACTTAGATTTTTTTTCAATTTTATGCGACATATCCAACAAAGGATGCTGATAAAGCATTTATTCACTCTGATACTTAGATTTTGTCAATTATATTTTTGATGTATCTGACAAAAGATGTTGATAAAAAAATTTATTCACTCTGACACTTAGATTTCTTCAATTTTATCCAACATATCCGACAAAGGATGCTGATAAAGCATTTATTCACTCTGATATTTAGATTTTGTCAATTATATTCGTTGTATCTGACAAAAGATGTTGATAAAAAAATTTTTTTCACTCTGACACTTAGATTTGTCAATTTTATCCCATGTATTCCAGAAAGGGATGTTGATATAGAATTTAATCAATCTGATACTTAGATTTTTTTTAATTTTATCTGATATACCCGACAAATGAAGTTGATAATGCATTTAAAGGATGTTAATAAGGCATTTATTCACTGTGATACTTAGGTTTGGAAATATTATCCGACATATCCGACAAAGGATTTTGATAATGAATTTATTCACTCTGATACTTAGATTCTGTCAATTTTATCCGACATATCCGACAAATGATGTTGATAAAGCATTTATTCAATCTGATACTTAGCTTTTGTCAATTTTTTATGCGATGTATCTGACAGAGGATGTTGATAAAAAAAATTATTCACTCTAACACTTAGATTTTGTCAATTGTATCCGACATATCCGAGAAAGGATGCTGATAACTCATTTATTCACTCTGATACTTAGATTTTGTCAATTAGATATGATATCTTACAAAAGATGTTGAAAAAAAAAGTATTCATTCTGACACTTAGATTTTGTCAATTTTATCCAACATATCCGACAAAAAGGATGCTGATAAAGCATTTATTCACTCTGATATTTAGATTTTGTCAATTATTTTAGTTGTATCTTACAAAAGATGTTGATAAAAAAAATTATTCACTCTGACGCTTAGATTTCGTCAATTTTATCCCATGTATTCGAGAAATGGATGTTGATATAGAATTTATTCACTCTGATAATTAGATTTTGTCAATTTTATCCCATGTATCCAAGAAAAGGATGTTGATATAGAATTTAATGACTCTGATACTTAGATTTTGGCAATTTTATCCGACATACCCGACAAAGGATGTTAATAATGCATTTATTCACTCTGATACTTAGATTTTGGCAATTTTATCCGACATATCCGACAAATGATGTTGATAAAGCATTTATTCAATCTGATACTTAGATTTTGTTAATTTTATCAGATGTATCTGACATAGGATATTGATTAAAAAAAAATTTATTCACTCTAACACTTAGATTTTGTCAATTTTATCTGACATATCCGACAAAGGATGCTGATAAAGCATTTTATTCGGTCTGATGCTTAGATTTTTTTTCAGTTATATTTTTTGATGTATCTGACAAAAGAATGTTGATAAAAAAATTTATTCACGCTGACACTTAGACTTTGTCAATTTTATCCAACATATCCGACAAAGGATGCTGATAAAGCATTTATTCACTCTGATATTTAGATTTTGTCAATTATATTCGATGTATGTGACAAAATATGTTGGTAAAAAAAAATTATTCACTCTGACACATAGATTTTGTCAATTTCATCCCATGTATCCAAGAAAAGGATGTTGATATAGAATTTAATGACTCTGATACTTACATTTTGTCAATTTTATCCGACATACCCGACAAAGGATGTTAATAATGCATCTATTCACTCTGATACTTAAATTTTGGCAATTTTATCCGACATATCCGACAAAATGATGTTGATAAAGCATTTATTCAATCTGATACTTAGATTTTGTTAATTTTATCAGATGTATCTGACATAGGATATTGATTTAAAAAAAAATTTATTCACTCTAACACTTAGATTTTGTCAATTTTATCCGACATATCCGACAAAGGATGCTGATAAAGCATTTATTCACTCTGATACTTAGATTTTGTCAATTATATATTTTGATGTATCTGACAAAAGATGTTGATAAAAAAAATTTATTCACTCTGACACTTAGATTTCTTCAATTTTATCCAACATATCTGACAAAGGATGCTGATAAAGCATTTATTCACTCTGATATTTAGATTTTGTCAATTATATTCGTTGTATCTGACAAAAGATGTTGATAAAAACAATTTATTCACTCTGACACTTAGATTTGTCAATTTTATCCCATGTATTCCAGAAAGGGATGTTGATATAGAATTTAATCAATCTGATACTTAGATTTTTTTTAATTTTATCTGATATACCCGACAAATGATGTTGATAATGCATTTAAAGGATGTTAATAAAGCATTTATTCACTGTGGTACTTAGATTTTGTCAATTTCATCCCATGTATTCCAGAAAGGGATGTTGATATAGAATTTAATCAATCTGATACTTAGATTTTTTTTTAATTTTATCTGATATACCCGACAAATGATGTTGATAATGCATTTAAAGGATGTTAATAAAGCATTTATTCACTTCGGTACTTAGATTTTGTCAATTTTATCCCATGAATCGGAGAAAGAGATGTTGATATAGAATTTAATGACTCCGATACTTAGATTTTGTCAATTTTATCCGACATTTCCGACAAGGGATGTTTGATAATGAATTTATTCACTCTGATACTTAGATTCTGTCAATTTTATCCGACATATCCGACAAATGATGTTGATAAAGCATTTATTCAATCTGATACTTAGATTTTGTCAATTTTATCCGATGTATCTGACAGAGGATGTTGATAAAAAAAAAATTATTCACTCTAACACTCAGATTTTGTCAATTTTATCTGACATATCCGAGAAAGGCTGCTGATAAAGCATTTATTCACTCTGATACTTAGATTTTGTCAATTATATTTGATGTATCTGACAAAAGATGTTGAAAAAAAAATTATTCACTCTGACACTTAGATTTTGTCACTTTTTATCCAACATATCCGACAAAGGATGCTGATAAAGCATTTATTCACTCTGATATTTAGATTTTGTCAATTATTTTCGTTGTATCTGACAAAAGATGTTGATAAAAAAAAATATTCACTCTGACACTTAGATTTCGTCAATTTTATCCCATGTATACGAGAAAAGGATGTTGATATAGAATTTATTCACTCTGATAATTAGATTTTGTCAATTTTATCCGAGATATTCGACAAATGATGTAGATAAAGTATTTATTCAATCTGATACTTAGACTTTGTCAATTTTATCCGATGTATCTAACAGAGGATGTAGATGAAAAAAAATTATTCACTCTAACACTTAGATTTTGTCAATTTTATCCGATGTATCTGACAGAGGATGAAAAATAAAGCATTTTGTCAATTATTTTCGTTGGATCTGACAAAAGATGTTGATAAAAAAATTATTCACTCTGACACTTAGATTTCGTCAATTTTATCCCATGTATTCGAGAAAAGGATGTTGATATAGAATTTATTCACTCTAATAATTAGATTTTGTCAATTTTATCTGAGATATCCGACAAACGATGTAGATAAAGTATTTATTTAATCTGATACTTAGATTTTGTCAATTTTATCCGATGTATCTGATAGAGGATGTAGATGATAAAAAAAATTTATTCACTCTAACACTTAGATTTTGTCAATTTTATCCGACGTATCCGACAAAGGATGCTGATAAAGCATTTATTCACTCTGATACTTAGATTTTGTCAATTATATTTTTGATGTATCTGACAAAAGATGTTGATAAAAAAAATTTATTCACTCTGACACTTAGATTTCTTCAATTTTTATCCAACATATCCGACAAAGGATTCTGATAAAGCATTTATTCACTCTGATATTTAGATTTTGTCAATTATATTCGTTGTATCTGACAAAATATGTTGATAAAAAATTTATTCACTCTGACACTTAGATTTGTCAATTTTATCCCATGTATTCCAGAAAGGGATGTTGATATAGAATTTAATCAATCTGATACTTATATTTTTTTAATTTTATCTGATATACCTGACAAATGATGTTGATATTGCATTTAAAGGATGTTAATAAAGCATTTATTCACTGTGATACTTAGATTTTGTCAATTTTATCCCATGAATCGGAGAAAGAGATGTTGATATAGAATTTAATGACTCTGATACTTAGATTTTGTCAATTTTATCCGACATATCCGACAAGGGATGTTGATAATGAATTTATTCACTCTGATACTTAGATTCTGTCAATTTTATCTGACATATCCGACAAATGATGTTGATAAAGCATTTATTCAATCTGATACTTAGATTTTGTCAATTTTATCCCATGTATTCCAGAAAGGGATGTTGATATAGAATTTAATCAATCTGATACTTAGATTTTTTTTAATTTTATCTGATATACCCGACAAATGATGTTGATAATGCATTTAAAGGATGTTAATAAAGCATTTATTCACTGTGATACTTAGATTTTGTCAATTTTATCCCATGAATCGGAGAAAGAGATGTTTTATATAGAATTTAATGACTCCGATACTTAGATTTTGTCAATTTTATCCGACATATCCGACAAGGGATGTTGATAATGAATTTATTCACTCTGATACTTAGATTCTGTCAATTTAATCCGACATATCCGACAAATGATGTTGATAAAGCATTTATTCAATCTGACACTTAGATTTTGTCAATTTTTATCCGATGTATCTGACAGAGGATGTTGATAAAAAAATTTATTCACTCTAACACTCAGATTTTGTCAATTTTATCTGACATATCCGAGAAAGGCTGCTGATAAAGCATTTATTCACTCTGATACTTAGATTTTGTCAATTATATTTGATGTATCTGACAAAAGATGTTGAAAAAAAATTGTTCACTCTGACACTTAGATTTTGTCAATTTTATCCAACATATCCGACAAAGGATGCTGATAAAGCATTTATTCACTCTGATATTTAGATTTTGTCAATTATTTTCGTTGTATCTGACAAAAGATGTTGATAAAAAAAAAATTATTCACTCTGATACTTAGATTTCGTCAATTTTATCCCATGTATTCGAGAAAAGGATGTTGATATAGAATTTATTCACTCTGATAATTAGATTTTGTCAATTTTATCCGAGATGTTCGACAAATGATGTAGATAAAGTATTTATTCAATCTGATACTTAGATTTTGTCAATTTTATCCGATGTATCTAACAGAGGATGTAGATGAAAAAAATTTATTCACTCTAACACTTAGATTTTGCCAATTTTATCCGATGTATCTGACAGAGGATGAAAAATAAAGCATTTTGTCAATTATTTCCGTTGGATCTGACAAAAGATGTTGATAAAAAAATTATTCACTCTGACACTTAGATTTCGTCAATTTTATCCCATGTATTCGAGAAAAGGATGTTGATATAGAATTTATTCACTCTGATAATTAGATTTTGTCAATTTTATCTGAGATATCCGACAAATGATGTAGATAAAGTATTTATTTAATCTGATACTTAGATTTTGTCAATTTTATCCGATGTATCTGATAGAGGATGTAGATGAAAAAATTTATTCACTCTAACACTTAGATTTTGTCAATTTTATCCGACGGGTCCGACAAAGGATGCTGATAAAGCATTTATTCACTCTGATACTTAGATTTTGTCAATTATATTTTTGATGTATCTGACAAAAGATGTTGATAAAAAAAATTTATTCACTCTGACTCTTAGATTTCTTCAATTTTATCCAACATATCCGACAAACGATGCTGATAAAGCATTTATACACTCTGATATTAAGATTTTGTCAATTATATTCGTTGTATCTGACAAAATATGTTGATAAAAAAATTTATTCACTCTGACACTTAGATTTGTCAATTTTATCCCATGTATTCCAGAAAGGGATGTTGATATAGAATTTAATCAATCTGATACTTAGATTTTTTAAATTTTATCTGATATACCTGACAAATGATGTTGATAATGCATTTAAAGGATGTTAATAAAGCATTTATTCACTGTGATACTTAGATTTTGTCAATTTTATCCCATGAATCGGAGAAAGAGATGTTGATATAGAATTTAATGACTCTGATACTTAGATTTTGTCAATTTTATCCGACATATCCGACAAGGGATGTTGATAATGAATTTATTCACTCTGATACTTAGATTCTGTCAATTTTATCTGACATATCCGATAAATGATGTTGATAAAGCATTTATTCAATCTGATACTTAGATTTTGTCAATTTTATCCCATGTATTCTAGAAAGGGATGTTGATATAGAATTTAATCAATCTGATACTTAGATTTTTTTTAATTTTATCTGGTATAACCCGACAAATGATGTTGATAATGCATTTAAAGGATGTTAATAAAGCATTTATTCACTGTGATACTTAGATTTTGTCAATTTTATCCCATGAATCGGAGAAAGAGATGTTGATATAGAATTTAATGACTCCGATACTTAGATTTTGTCAATTTTATCCGACATATCCGACAAGGGATGTTGATAATGAATTTATTCACTCTGATACTTAGATTCTGTCAATTTAATCCGACATATCCGACAAATGATGTTGATAAAGCATTTATTCAATCTGATACTTAGATTTTGTCAATTTTATCCGATGTATCTGACAGAGGATGTTGATAAAAAAATTTATTCACTCCAACACTCAGATTTTGTCAATTTTATCTGACATATCCGAGAAAGGCTGCTGATAAAGCATTTATTCACTCTGATACTTAGATTTTGTCAATTATATTTGATGTATCTGACAAAAGATGTTGAAAAAAAAATTGTTCACTCTGACACTTAGATTTTGTCAATTTTATCCAACATATCCGACAAAGGATGCTGATAAAGCATTTATTCACTCTGATATTTAGATTTTGTCAGTTATTTTCGTTGTATCTGACAAAAGATGTTGATAAAAAAAAAATTATTCACTCTGATACTTAGATTTCGTCAATTTTATCCCATGTATTCGAGAAAAGGATGTTGATATAGAATTTATTCACTCTGATAATTAGATTTTTGTCAATTTTATCCAAGATGTTCGACAAATGATGTAGATAAAGTATTTATTCAATCTGATACTTAGATTTTGTCAATTTTATCCGATGTATCTAACAGAGGATGTAGATGAAAAAAATTTATTCACTCTAACACTTAGATTTTGCCAATTTTATCCGATGTATCTGACAGAGGATGAAAAATAAAGCATTTTGTCAATTATTTCCGTTGGATCTGACAAAAGATGTTGATAAAAAAAATTATTCACTCTGACACTTAGATTTCGTCAATTTTATCCCATGTATTCGAGAAAAGGATGTTGATATAGAATTTATTCACTCTGATAATTAGATTTTGTCAATTTTATCTGAGATATCCGACAAATGATGTAGATAAAGTATTTATTTAAATCTGAAACTTAGATTTTGTCAATTTTATCCGATGTATCTGATAGAGGATGTAGATGAAAAAATTTATTCACTCTAACACTTAGATTTTGTCAATTTTATCCGACGTATCCGACAAAGGATGCTGATAAAGCATTTATTCACTCTGATACTTAGATTTTGTCAATTATATTTTTGATGTATCTGACAAAAGATGTTGATAAAAAAATTTATTCACTCTGACACTTAGATTTCTTCAATTTTATCCAACATATCCGACAAAGGATGCTGATAAAGCATTTATTCACTCTGATATTAAGATTTTGTCAATTATATTCGTTGTATCTGACAAAATATGTTGATAAAAAAATTTATTCACTCTGACACTTAGATTTGTCAATTTTATCCCATGTATTCCAGAAAGGGATGTTGATATAGAATTTAATCAATCTGATACTTAGATTTTTTAAATTTTATCTGATATACCTGACAAATGATGTTGATAATGCATTTAAAGGATGTTAATAAAGCACTTATTCACTGTGATACATAGATTTTTGTCAATTTTATCCCATAAATCGGAGAAAGAGATGTTGATATAGAATTTAATGACTCTGATACTTAGATTTTGTCAATTTTATCCGACATATCCGACAAGGGATGTTGATAATAAATTTTATTCACTCTGATACTTAGATTCTGTCAATTTTATCTGACATATCCGACAAATGATGTTAATAAAGCATTTATTCAATCTGATACTTAGATTTTGTCAATTTTATCCGATGTATCTGACAGAGGATGTTGATAAAAAAATTTATTCACTCTAACACTCAGATTTTGTCAATTTTATCTGACATATCCGAGAAAGGCTGCTGATAAAGCATTTATTCACTCTGACACTTAGATTTTGTCAATTTTATCCAACATATCCGACAAAGGATGCTGATAAAGCATTTATTCACTCTGATATTTAGATTTTGTCAATTATTTTCGTTGTATCTGACAAAAGATGTTAATAAAAAAAAATTATTCACTCTGACACTTAGATTTCGTCAATTTTATCCCATGTATTCGAGAAAAGGATGTTGATATAGAATTTATTCACTCTGATAATTAGATTTTGTCAATTTTATCCGAGATATTTGCCAAATGATGTAGATAAAGTATTTATTCAATCTGATACTTAGATTTTGTCAATTTTATCCGATGTATCTGACAGAGGATGTAGATGAAAAAAAATTTATTCACTCTAACACTTAGATTTTGTCAATTTTATCCGATGTATCTGACAGAGGATGAAAAATAAAGCATTTTGTCAATTAATTTCCTTGGATCTGACAAAGATGTTGATAAAAAAAGTATTCACTCTGACACTTAGATTTCGTCAATTTTATCCCATGTATTCGAGAAAAGGATGTTGATATAGAATTTATTCACTCTGATAATTAGATTTTGTCAATTTAATCTGAGATATCTGACAGAGGATGTAGATGAAAAAATTTATTCACTCTAACACTTAGATTTTGTCAATTTTATCCGACATATCCGACAAAGGATGCTGATAAAGCATTTATTCACTCTGATACTTAGATTTTGTCAATTATATCCGTTGTGTCTGACAAAAGATGTTGATAAAAAAATTTTATTCACTCTGACACTTAGATTTGTCATTTTATCCCATGTATTCCTAAAAGGATGTTGTTATAGAATTTAATCAATCTGATAATTAGATTTTTTTAATTTTATCTGATATAACCCGACAAATGATGTTGATAATGCATTTAAAGGATGTTAATAAGGCATTTATTCACTGTGATACTTAGATTTTGTCAATTTTATCCCATGAATCCGAGAAAGAGATGTTGATATAGAATTTAATCACTCTGATACTTAGATTTTGTAAATTTTATCCGACATATCCGACAAAGGATGTTGATAATGAATTTATTCACTCTGATACTTAGATTCTGTCAATTCTATCCGACATATCCGACAAATGATGTTGATAAAGCATTTATTCAATCTGATACTTAGATTTTGTCAATTTTATGCGATGTATCTGACAGAGGACGTTGATAAAAAAAATTATCCACTCTAACACTTAGATTTTGTCAACTGTATCCGACATATCCGAGAAAGGATGCTGATAAAGCATTTATTCAATCTGATACTTAGATTTTGTCAATTATATTTGGTATCTTACAAAAGATGTTGAAAAAAAATTATTCATTCTGACACTTAGATTTTGTCAATTTTATCCAACATATCCGACAAAGGATGCTGATAAAGCATTTATTCACTGTGATATTTAGATTTTGTCAATTATTTTCTTTGTATCTGACAAAAGATGTTGATAAAAAAAATTATTCACTCTGACACTTAGATTTCGTCAATTTTATCCCATGTATTCGAGAAATGGATGTTGATATAGAATTTATTCACTCTGATAATTAGATTTTGTCAATTTTATCCGAGATATTCCACAAATTATGTAGATAAAGTATTTATTCAATCTGATACTTAGATTTTGTCAATTTTATCCGATGTATCTGACAGAGGATGTAGATGAAAAAATTTATTCACTCTAACACTTAGATTTTGTCAATTTTTTATCCGATGTATCTGACAGAGGATAAAAAATAAGCATTTTGTCAATTATTTTCGTTGGGTGTGACAAAAGATGTTGATACAAAAAAATTATTCACTCTGACACTTAGATTTCGTCAATTTTATCCCATGTATTCGAGAAAAGGATGTTGATATAGAATTTATTCACTCTGATAATTAGATTTTGTCAATTTTATCCGAGATATCCGACAAATGATGTAGATAAAGTATTTATTCAATCTGATGCTTAGATTTTGTCAATTTTATCCATGTATTCAAGAAAGGGACGTTGATATAGAATTTAATCACTCTGATACTTAGATTTTGTCATTTTTTCCGATATAGCCAACAAAGGATGTCGACAAAGCATTTATTCACTGTGCTACTTAGATTTTGTCAATTATATTTGATGTTTCTGACAATGATGTTGTGATAAAAAAAATATATTCACTCTGACACTTAGATTTTTTCAATTTTATCCACCAAATTATTATTATTTTATTATTTATTTCTAACCCACACTGTACAGAGGTACAGCAAGTAGAGTATCACGAGGAAAACACATAAAATGCAACACAAATCAATATATAAGTCAAGATTACTAGTTACAGAGTAACACATAATAATTTAAAAGAAACTAAAACAAAAAAAAGAAATAACATGAAAGGAGGGGGAAAAGAGGAAGAGAGAAAAAAACTCACAACTTGCAGAATTTAGTAAGCAATATATGCAGAAATATGGACACAAGCTGTCATTATTATTATCATTTTTTTGATTTTTACTCACTCTAACCAATACTAAAAAATGTGGAATGACCAAACAGAAAACAACTAAACAAAGAAAAGAAAAATAACTTACGACTGAAAAAACCTGATAAGGTGAAGGTGCGGAGAAAAACAGATACAAGAAGTATTTAAAAAGTTTTCTGTGTAGTGCTTCTAGTTTTTCAGTAATATTAGGAACAAGAAATTTATTATAACTACCTGGTTTTTGGCCCAAGGTGGAAGAAACAAAAAAATTTACAAAATCTAAAATAATTTATCTGGATTCTTTTTAACTCATTTTTCTTAAGAAGGAGAAAAATTTAAGAAGTTGATAAACAAAATTTAGTCACTCTGACACTTAGATTTGTCAATTTTATCCCATGTATTCCTAAAAAGATGTTGTTATAGAATTCAATCAATCTGATACTTAGATTTTTTTAATTTTATGTGATATACCCGACAAATGATGTTGATAATGCATTTAAAGGATGTTAATAAAGCATTTATTCACTGTGATACTTAGATTTTGTCAATTTTATCCCATGAATCCGAAAAAGAGATGTTGATATAGAATTTAATCACTCTGATACTTAGATTTTGTAAATTTTATCCGACATATCCGACAAAGAATGTTGATAATGAATTTTATTCACTCTGATACTTAGATTCTGTCAATTTTATCCTACATATCAGACAATGACGTTGATAAAGCATTTATACAATCTGATACTTAGATTTTTGTCAATTTTTATGCGATGTATCTGACACAGGATGTTGATAAAAAATTTATTCACTCTAACACTTTGATTTTGTCAATTGCATCCGACATATCCGAAAAAGGATGCTGATAAAGCATTTATTCACTCTGATACTTAGATTTTGTCCATTATATTTGATGTATCTGACAAAAGAAGTTGAAAAAAAATTATTCACTCTGACACTTAGATTTTGTCAATTTTATCCAACATATCCGACAAAGGATAATGATAAAGCATTTATTCACTCTGATATTTAGATTTTGTCAATTATTTTCCTTGTATCTCACAAAAGATGTTGATAAAAAAAATTATTCACTCTGACACTTAGATTTCGTCAATTGTATCCCATGTATTCGAGAAAAGGATGTTGATATAGAATTAAATCAATCTGATACTTAGATTTTGTCAATTTTATCCGATATACCCGACAAACGATGTTGATAAAGTATTTATTCACTCTGATACTTAGATTTTGTCATATATTCGATGTATGTGACAAAAGATGTTGGTAAAAAAAATTATTCACTCTGACACATAGATTGTGTCAATTTTATCCCATGTATCCGAGAAAAGGATGTTGATATAGAATTTAATGACTCTGACAGTTAGATTTGGTCATTTTATCTGACATACCCGACAAAGGATGTTAATAATGCATTTATTCACTCTGATACTTAGATTTTGGCAATTTTATCCCATGTATTCCAGAAAGGGATGTTGATATAGAATTTAATCAATCTGATACTTAGATTTTTTTAATTTTATCTGATATACCCGACAAATGATGTTGATAATGCATTTAAAGGATGTTAATAAAGCATTTATTCACTGTGATACTTAGATTTTGTCAATTTTATCCCATGAATCGGAGAAAGAGATGTTGATATAGAATTTAATGACTCCGA
Source organism: Artemia sinica (assembly GCA_027921565.1). Taxonomy (NCBI): domain Eukaryota; kingdom Metazoa; phylum Arthropoda; class Branchiopoda; order Anostraca; family Artemiidae; genus Artemia; species Artemia sinica. The sequence continues at coordinate 27,247,205 of CM051260.1, forward strand.
TACTTAGATTTTGTCAATTTTATCCGACATATCCGACAAGGGATGTTGATAATGAATTTATTCACTCTGATACTTAGATTCTGTCAATTTAATCCGACATATTCGACAAATGATGTTGATAAAGCATTTATTCAATCTGATACTTAGATTTTGTCAATTTTATCCGATGTATCTGACAGAGGATGTTGATAAAAAAATTTATTCACTCTAACACTCCGATTTTGTCAATTTTATCTGACATATCCGAGAAAGGCTGCTGATAAAGCATTTATTCACTCTGATACTTAGATTTTGTCAATTATATTTGATGTATCTGTTTAAAGATGTTGAAAAAAAAATTGTTCACTCTGACACTTAGATTTTGTCAATTTTATCCAACATATCCGACAAAGGATGCTGATAAAGCATTTATTCACTCTGATATTTAGATTTTGTCAATTATTTTCGTTGTATCTGACAAAAGATGTTGATAAAAAAAAAAATTATTCACTCTGATACTTAGATTTTGTCAATTTTATCCCATGTATTCGAGAAAAGGATGTTGATATAGAATTTATTCACTCTGATAATTAGATTTTGTCAATTTTATCCAAGATGTTCGACAAATGATGTAGATAAAGTATTTATTCAATCTGATACTTAGATTTTGTCAATTTTTATCCCGATGTATCTAACAGAGGATGTAGATGAAAAAAATTTATTCACTCTAACACTTAGATTTTGCCAATTTTATCCGATGTATCTGACAGAGGATGAAAAATAAAGCATTTTGTCAATTATTTCCGTTGGATCTGACAAAAGATGTTGATAAAAAAAATTATTCACTCTGACACTTAGATTTCGTCAATTTATCCCATGTATTCGAGAAAAGGATGTTGATATAGAATTTATTCACTCTGATAATTAGATTTTGTCAATTTTATCTGAGATATCCGACAAATGATGTAGATAAAGTATTTATTTAATCTGATACTTAGATTTTTGTCAATTTTTATCCGATGTATCTGATAGAGGATGTAGATGAAAAATTTATTCACTCTAACACTTAGATTTTGTCAATTTTATCCGACGTATCCGACAAAGGATGCTGATAAAGCATTTATTCACTCTGATACTTAGATTTTGTCATTATATTTTTGATGTATCTGACAAAAGATGTTGATAAAAAAAATTTATTCACTCTGACACTTAGATTTCTTCAATTTTATCCAACATATCCGACAAAGGATGCTGATAAAGCATTTATTCACTCTGATATTAAGATTTTGTCAATTATATTCGTTGTATCTGACAAAATATGTTGATAAAAAAATTTATTCACTCTGACACTTAGATTTGTCAATTTTATCCCATGTATTCCAGAAAGGGATGTTGATATAGAATTTAATCAATCTGATACTTAGATTTTTTAAATTTTATCTGATATACCTGACAAATGATGTTGATAATGCATTTAAAGGATGTTAATAAAGCATTTATTCACTGTGATACTTAGATTTTTGTCAATTTTATCCCATGAATCGGAGAAAGAGATGTTGATATAGAATTTAATGACTCTGATACTTAGATTTTGTCAATTTTATCCGACATATCCGACAAGGGATGTTGATAATGAATTTATTCACTCTGATACTTAGATTCTGTCAATTTTTTCTGACATATCCGATAAATGATGTTGATAAAGCATTTATTCAATCTGATACTTAGATTTTGTCAATTTTATCCCATGTATTCCAGAAAGGGATGTTGATATAGAGTTTAATCAATCTGAGTACTTAGATTTTTTTTAATTTTATCTGATATACCCGACAAATGATGTTGATAATGAATTTAAAGGATGTTAATAAAGCATTTATTCACTGTGATACTTAGATTTTGTCAATTTTATCCCATGAATCGGAGAAAGAGATGTTGATATAGAATTTAATGACTTCGATACTTAGATTTTGTCAATTTTATCCGACATATCCGACAAGGGATGTTGATAATGAATTTATTCACTCTGATACTTAGATTCTGTCAATTTAATCCGACATATCCGACAAATGATGTTGATAAAGCATTATTCAATCTGATACTTAGATTTTGTCAATTTTATCCGATGTATCTGACAGAGGATGTTGATAAAAAAATTTATTCACTCTAACACTCAGATTTTGTCAATTTTATCTGACATATCCGAGAAAGGCTGCTGATAAAGCATTTATTCACTCTGATACTTAGATTTTGTCAATTATATTTGATGTATCTGACAAAAGATGTTGAAAAAAAATTGTTCACTCTGACACTTATATTTTGTCAATTTTATCCAACATATCCGACAAAGGATGCTGATAAAGCATTTATTCATTCTGATATTTAGATTTTGTCAGTTATTTTCGTTGTATCTGACAAAAGATGTTGATAAAAAAAAATTATTCACTCTGATACTTAGATTTCGTCAATTTTATCCCATGTATTCGAGAAAAGGATGTTGATATAGAATTTATTCACTCTGATAATTAGATTTTGTCAATTTTATCCAAGATGTTCGACAAATGATGTAGATAAAGTATTTATTCAATCTGATACTTAGATTTGTCAATTTTATCCGATGTATCTAACAGAGGATGTAGATGAAAAAAATTTATTCACTCTAACACTTAGATTTTGCCAATTTTATCCGATGTATCTGACAGAGGATGAAAAATAAAGCATTTTGTCAAATATTTCCGTTGGATCTGACAAAAGATGTTGATAAAAAAATTATTCACTCTGACACTTAGATTTCGTCAATTTTATCCCATGTATTCGAGAAAAGGATGTTGATATAGAATTTATTCACTCTGATAATTAGATTTTGTCAATTTTATCTGAGATATCCGACAAATGATGTAGATAAAGTATTTATTTAATCTGATACTTAGATTTTGTCAATTTTATCCGATGTATCTGATAGAGGATGTAGATGAAAAAATTTATTCACTCTAACACTTAGATTTTGTCAATTTTATCCGACGTATCCGACAAAGGATGCTGATAAAGCATTTATTCACTCTGATACTTAAATTTTGTCAATTATATTTTTGATGTATCTGACAAAAGATGTTGATAAAAAAAAATTTATTCACTCTGACACTTAGATTTCTTCAATTTTATCCAACATATCCGACAAAGGATGCTGATAAAGCATTTATTCACTCTGATATTAGATTTTGTCAATTATTTTCGTTGTATCTGACAAAATATGTTGATAAAAAAATTTATTCACTCTGACACTTAGATTTGTCAATTTTATCCCATGTATTCCAAAAGGGATGTTGATATAGAATTTAATCAATCTGATACTTAGATTTTTTTAATTTTATCTGGTATACCTGACAAATGATGTTGATAATGCATTTAAAGGATGTTAATAAAGCACTTATTCACTGTGATACTTAGATTTTTGTCAACTTTATCCCATGAATCGGAGAAAGAGATGTTGATATAGAATTTAATGACTCTGATACTTAGATTTTGTCAATTTTATCCGACATATCCGACAAGGGATGTTGATAATGAATTTATTCACTCTGATACTTAGATTCTGTCAATTTTATCTGACATATCCGACAAATGATGTTGATAAAGCATTTATTCAATCTGATACTTAGATTTTGTCAATTTTATCCGATGTATCTGACAGAGGATGTTGATAAAAAAATTTATTCACTCTAACACTCAGATTTTGTCAATTTTATCTGACATATCCGAGAAAGGCTGCTGATAAAGCATTTATTCACTCTGATATTTAGATTTTGTCAATTATTTTCGTTGTATCTGACAAAAGATGTTAATAAAAAAATTATTCACTCTGACACTTAGATTTTCGTCAATTTTATCCCATGTATTCGAGAAAAGGATGTTGATATAGAATTTATTCACTCTGATAATTAGATTTTGTCAATTTTATCCGAGATATTTGCCGAATGATGTAGATAAAGTATTTATTCAATCTGATACTTAGATTTTGTCAATTTTATCCGATGTATCTGACAGAGGATGTAGATGAAAAAAATTTATTCACTCTAACACTTAGATTTTGTCAATTTTATCCGATGTATCTGACAGAGGATGAAAAATAAAGCATTTTGTCAATTAATTTCCTTGGATCTGACAAAAGATGTTGATAAAAAAAATATTCACTCTGACACTTAGATTTCGTCAATTTTATCCCATGTATTCGAGAAAAGGATGTTGATATAGAATTTATTCACTCTGATAATTAGATTTTGTCAATTTAATCTGAGATATCTGACAGAGGATGTAGATGAAAAAATTTATTCACTCTAACACTTAGATTTTGTCAATTTTATCCGACATATCCGACAAAGGATGCTGATAAAGCATTTATTCACTCTGATACTTAGATTTTGTCAATTATATCCGTTGTGTCTGACAAAAGATGTTGATAAAAAAAATTTATTCACTCTGACACTTAGATTTGTCAATTTTATCCCATGTATTCCTAAAAGGATGTTGTTATAGAATTTAATCAATCTGATAATTAGATTTTTTTAATTTTATCTGATATACCCGACAAATGATGTTGATAATGCATTTAAAGGATGTTAATAAGGCATTTATTCACTGTGATACTTAGATTTTGTCAATTTTATCCCATGAATCCGAGAAAGAGATGTTGATATAGAATTTAATCACTCTGATACTTAGATTTTGTAAATTTTATCCGACATATCCGACAAAGGATGTTGATAATGAATTTATTCACTCTGATACTTAGATTCTGTCAATTCTATGCGACATATCCGACAAATGATGTTGATAAAGCATTTATTCAATCTGATACTTAGATTTTGTCAATTTTATGCGATGTATCTGACAGAGGATGTTGATAAAAAAAATTATCCACTCTAACACTTAGATTTTGTCAACTGTATCCGACATATCCGAGAAAGGATGCTGATAAAGCATTTATTCAATCTGATACTTAGATTTTGTCAATTATATTTGGTATCTTACAAAAGATGTTGAAAAAAAATTATTCATTCTGACACTTAGATTTTGTCAATTTTATCCAACATATCCGACAAAGGATGCTGATAAAGCATTTATTCACTGTGATATTTAGATTTTGTCAATTATTTTCTTTGTATCTGACAAAAGATGTTGATAAAAAAAGTTATTCACTCTGACACTTAGATTTCGTCAATTTTATCCCATGTATTCGAGAAATGGATGTTGATATAGAATTTATTCACTCTGATAATTAGATTTTGTCAATTTTATCCGAGATATTCCACAAATTATGTAGATAAAGTATTTATTCAATCTGATACTTAGATTTTGTCAATTTTATCCGATGTATCTGACAGAGGATGTAGATGAAAAAAATTTATTCACTCTAACACTTAGATTTTGTCAATTTTATCCGATGTATCTGACAGAGGATAAAAAATAAAGCATTTTGTCAATTATTTTCGTTTGGGTCTGACAAAAGATGTTGATACAAAAAAATTATTCACTCTGACACTTAGATTTCGTCAATTTATCCCATGTATTCGAGAAAAGGATGTTGATATAGAATTTATTCACTCTGATAATTAGATTTTGTCAATTTTATCCGAGATATCCGACAAATGATGTAGATAAAGTATTTATTCAATCTGATGCTTAGATTTTGTCAATTTTATCCCATGTATTCAAGAAGGGACGTTGATATAGAATTTAATCACTCTGATACTTAGATTTTGTCATTTTTTTCCGATATAGCCAACAAAGGATGTCGACAAAGCATTTATTCACTGTGCTACTTAGATTTTGTCAATTATATTTGATGTATCTGACAAATGATGTTGATAAAAAAAATATATTCACTCTGACACTTAGATTTTTTTCAATTTTATCCACCAAATTATTATTATTTTATTATTTATTTCTAACCCACACTGTACAGAGGTACAGCAAGTAGAGTATCACGAGGAAAAACACATAAAATGCAACACAAATCAATATATAAGTCAAAGATTACTAGTTACAGAGTAACACATAATAATTTAAAAAGAAACTAAAACAAAAAAGAAATAACATGAAAGGAGGGGGAAAAGAGGAAGAGAGAAAAAAAAACTCACAACTTGCAGAATTTAGTAAGCAATATAATATGCAGAAATATGGACACAAGCTGTCATTATTATTATCATTTTTTGATTTTTACTCACTCTAACCAATACTAAAAAATGAGGAGATGACCAAACAGAAAACAACTAAACAAAGAAAAGAAAAATAACTTACGACTGAAAAAACCTGATAAGGTGAAGGTGCGGAGAAAAACAGATACAAGCAGTATTTGAAAGTTTTCTATGTAGTGCTTCTAGTTTTTCAGTAATATTAGGAACAAGAAATTTATTAATAACTACCTGGTTTTTGGTCCAAGGTGGAAGAAACAACAAAAATTTACAAAATCTAAAATAATTTATCCGGATTCTTTTTAACTCATTTTTCTTAAGAAGGAGAAAAATTTAAGAAGTTGATAAACAAAATTTAGTCACTCTGACACTTAGATTTGTCAATTTTATCCCATGTATTCCTAAAAAGATGTTGTTATAGAATTCAATCAATCTGATACTTAGAGATTTTTTTAATTTTATGTGATATACCCGACAAATGATGTTGATAATGCATTTAAAGGATGTTAATAAAGCATTTATTCACTGTGATACTTAGATTTTGTCAATTTTATCCCATGAATCCGAGAAAGAGATGTTGATATAGAATTTAATCACTCTGATACTTAGATTTTGTAAATTTTATCCGACATATCCGACAAAGAATGTTGATAATGAATTTATTCACTCTGATACTTAGATTCTGTCAATTTTATCCTACATATCAGACAATGATGTTGATAAAGCATTTATACAATCTGATACTTAGATTTTGTCAATTTTATGCGATGTATCTGACACAGGATGTTGATAAAAAAAATTTATTCACTCTAACACTTTGATTTTGTCAATTGCATCCGACATATCCGAAAAAGGATGCTGATAAAGCATTTATTCACTCTGATACTTAGATTTTGTCCATTATATTTGATGTATCTGACAAAAGAAGTTGAAAAAAAAATTATTCACTCTGACACTTAGATTTTGTCAATTTTATCCACATATCCGACAAAGGATAATGATAAAGCATTTATTCACTCTGATATTTAGATTTTGTCAATTATTTTCCTTGTATCTCACAAAAGATGTTGATAAAAAAAATTATTCACTCTGACACTTAGATTTCGTCAATTGTATTCCATGTATTCGAGAAAAGGATGTTGATATAGAATTAAATCAATCTGATACTTAGATTTTGTCAATTTTATCCGATATACCCGACAAACGATGTTGATAAAGTATTTATTCACTCTGATACTTAGATTTTGTCATATATTCGATGTATGTGACAAAAGATGTTGGTAAAAAAAATTATTCACTCTGACACATAGATTTTGCCAATTTTATCCCATGTATCCGAGAAAAGGATGTTGATATAGAATTTAATGACTCTGACAGTTAGATTTGGTCAATTTTATCTGACATACCCGACAAAGGATGTTAATAATGCATTTATTCACTCTGATACTTAGATTTTGGCAATTTTATCCGACATATCCGACAAATGATGTTGATAAAGCATTTATTCAATCTGATACTTAGATTTTGTCAATTTTATGCGATGTATCTGACAGAGGATGTTGATAAAAAAAATTATCCACTCTAACACTTAGATTTTGTCAACTGTATCCGACATATCCGAGAAAGGATGCTGATAAAGCATTTATTCAATCTGATACTTAGATTTTGTCAATTATATTTGGTATCTTACAAAAGATGTTGAAAAAAAATTATTCATTCTGACACTTAGATTTTGTCAATTTTATCCAACATATCCGACAAAGGATGCTGATAAAGCATTTATTCACTGTGATATTTAGATTTTGTCAATTATTTTCTTTGTATCTGACAAAAGATGTTGATAAAAAAAGTTATTCACTCTGACACTTAGATTTCGTCAATTTTTATCCCATGTATTCGAGAAATGGATGTTGATATAGAATTTATTCACTCTGATAATTAGATTTTGTCAATTTTATCCGAGATATTCCACAAATTATGTAGATAAAGTATTTATTCAATCTGATACTTAGATTTTGTCAATTTTATCCGATGTATCTGACAGAGGATGTAGATGAAAAAAATTTATTCACTCTAACACTTAGATTTTGTCAATTTTATCCGATGTATCTGACAGAGGATAAAAAATAAAGCATTTTGTCAATTATTTTCGTTGGGTCTGACAAAAGATGTTGATACAAACAAATTATTCACTCTGACACTTAGATTTCGTCAATTTTATCCCATGTATTCGAGAAAAGGATGTTGATATAGAATTTATTCACTCTGATAATTAGATTTTGTCAATTTTATCCGAGATATCCGACAAATGATGTAGATAAAGTATTTATTCAATCTGATGCTTAGATTTTGTCAATTTTATCCCATGTATTCAAGAAAGGGACGTTGATATAGAATTTAATCACTCTGATACTTAGATTTTGTCATTTTTTTCCGATATAGCCAACAAAGGATGTCGACAAAGCATTTATTCACTGTGCTACTTAGATTTTGTCAATTATATTTGATGTATCTGACAAATGATGTTGATAAAAAAAATATATTCACTCTGACACTTAGATTTTTTCAATTTTATCCACCAAATTATTATTATTTTATTATTTATTTCTAACCCACACTGTACAGAGGTACAGCAAGTAGAGTATCACGAGGAAAAACACATAAAATGCAACACAAATCATATATATAAGTCAAAGATTACTAGTTACAGAGTAACACATAATAATTTAAAAGAAACTAAAACAAAAAAGAAATAACATGAAAGGAGGGGGAAAAGAGGAAGAGAGAAAAAAACTCACAACTTGCAGAATTTAGTAAGCAATAATATGCAGAAATATGGACACAAGCTGTCATTATTATTATCATTTTTTGATTTTTACTCACTCTAACCAATACTAAAAAATGAGGAATGACCAAACAGAAAAACAACTAAACAAAGAAAAGAAAAATAACTTACGACTGAAAAAACCTGATAAGGTGAAGGTGCGGAGAAAAACAGATACAAGCAGTATTTGAAAGTTTTCTATGTAGTGCTTCTAGTTTTTCAGTAATATTAGGAACAAGAAATTTATTAATAACTACCTGGTTTTTGGTCCAAGGTGGAAGAAACAACAAAAATTTACAAAATCTAAAATAATTTATCCGGATTCTTTTTAACTCATTTTTCTTAAGAAGGAGAAAAATTTAAGAAGTTGATAAACAAAATTTAGTCACTCTGACACTTAGATTTGTCAATTTTATCCCATGTATTCCTAAAAAGATGTTGTTATAGAATTCAATCAATCTGATACTTAGATTTTTTTAATTTTATGTGATATACCCGACAAATGATGTTGATAATGCATTTAAAGGATGTTAATAAAGCATTTATTCACTGTGATACTTAGATTTTGTCAATTTTATCCCATGAATCCGAGAAAGAGATGTTGATATAGAATTTAATCACTCTGATACTTAGATTTTGTAAATTTTATCCGACATATCCGACAAAGAATGTTGATAATGAATTTATTCACTCTGATACTTAGATTCTGTCAATTTTATCCTACATATCAGACAATGATGTTGATAAAGCATTAAAGCATTATACAATCTGATACTTAGATTTTGTCAATTTTATGCGATGTATCTGACACAGGATGTTGATAAAAAAATTTATTCACTCTAACACTTTGATTTTGTCAATTGCATCCGACATATCCGAAAAAGGATGCTGATAAAGCATTTATTCACTCTGATACTTAGATTTTGTCCATTATATTTGATGTATCTGACAAAAGAAGTTGAAAAAAAATTATTCACTCTGACACTTAGATTTTGTCAATTTTATCCAACATATCCGACAAAGGATAATGATAAAGCATTTATTCACTCTGATATTTAGATTTTGTCAATTATTTTCCTTGTATCTCACAAAAGATGTTGATAAAAAAATTATTCACTCTGACACTTAGATTTCGTCAATTGTATCCCATGTATTCGAGAAAAGGATGTTGATATAGAATTAAATCAATCTGATACTTAGATTTTGTCAATTTTATCCGATATACCCGACAAACCCCAAGATGTTGATAAAGTATTTATTCACTCTGATACTTAGATTTTGTCATATATTCGATGTATGTGACAAAAGATGTTGGTAAAAAAAAATTATTCACTCTGACACATAGATTTTGTCAATTTTATCCCATGTATCCGAGAAAAGGATGTTGATATAGAATTTAATGACTCTGACAGTTAGATTTGGTCAATTTTATCTGACATACCCGACAAAGGATGTTAATAATGCATTTATTCACTCTGATACTTAGATTTTGGCAATTTTATCCGACATATCCGACAAATGATGTTGATAAAGCATTTATTCAATCTGATACTTAGATTTTGTTAATTTTATCAGATGTATCTGACAGAGGATGAAAAATAAAGCATTTTGTCAATTATTTTCGTTGGATCTGACAAAAGATGTTGATAAAAAAAAAATATTCACTCTGACACTTAGATTTCGTCAATTTAATCCCATGTATTCGAGAAAAGGATGTTGATATAGAATTTATTCACTCTGATAATTAGATTTTGTCAATTTTATCCGTGATATCCGACAAATGATGTAGATAAAGTATTTATTCAATCTGATACTTAGATTTTGTCAATTTTATCCGATGTATCTGACAGAGGATGTAGATGAAAAAATTTATTCACTCCAACACTTAGATTTTGTCAATTTTATCCGACATACCCGACAAAGGATGCTGATAAAGCATTTATTCACTCTGATACTTAGATTTTTCCATTATATTCGTTGTGTCTGGCAAAAGATGTTGATAAAAAAAATTTATTCACTCTGACACTTATATTTTGTCAATTTTATCCACCATATCCGACAAGGGTTCTTATAAAGCATTTATTCACTTTGATATTTAGATTTTGTCAATTATATTCGTAGTATCTGACAAAAGATGTTGATAAAAAAAATTTATTCACCCTTACGCTTAGATTTTGTCAATTTTATCCCATGTATTCGAGAAAGCGATGATGATATAGAATTTAATCACTCTGATACTTAGATTTTTTCAATTTTATCCGATATAGCCAACAAAGGATGTCGATAAAGCATTTATTCACTGTGATACTTAGATTTTGTCAATTATATTTGATGAATCTGACAAATGATGTTGATAAAAAAAATATATTCACTCTGACATTTAGATTTTGTCAATTTTATCCACAATATTATTATTATTTTATTATTTATTTCTAACCCACACTGTACAGAGGTACAGCAAGTGGAGTATCATGAGGAAAAACACATAAAATGCAACACAAATCAATATATAAATCAAAGATTACTAGTTACAGAGTAACACATAATAATTTAAAAGGAACTAAAAAAAAAGAAATAACATGAAAGGAGGGGGAAAAGAGGAGGAGAGAAAAAAACTCACAACTTGCAGAATTTAATAAGCAATAATATGCAGAAATATGGACACAAGCTGTCATTATTATTATCATTTTTTTTGATTTTTACTCACTCTAACCAATACTAAAAAAATGTAGAATGACCAAACAGAAAAACAACTAAACAAAGAAAAGAAAAAATAACTTACGACTGAAAAAACCTGATAAGGTGAAGATGCGGAGAAAAACAGATACAAAGCAGTATTTGAAAGTTTTCTATGTAGTGCTTCCAGTTTTTCAGTAATATTAGGGACAAAGAAATTTATTAATAACTACCTGGTTTTTCGTCCAAGGTGGAAGAAACAACAAAAATTTACAAAATCTAAAATATTAATCTGGATTCTTTTTAACTCATTTTTCTTAAGAAGGAGAAAAATTCTAGAAGCAAAAAGGATTGAATGGTCACAAAAAAGTTGAGTAGAGTTTGGCCAACGCGAGTTTATTATATTTACCTCTATTGGCAACAATCTTAGCATATCCTAATTTAATTTTCATATATTAATATCTGAGACTGTGCGCTGGCGCAAGCTCGGAAGACTATTAGTAATTGAAATTTAGAGCCATCGAAGAGAATCTACGAGAGGGATAGTAAAGCCCCTAAAGCGAAGGGAAGTACTAGAAATGTTATTAAAAGAAAGAAATTTACATTTATCTACATTAAAGAAAGGCCTATGTCTGAAAAAGAAGTGGCAACACAAGAAACCATGTTAGATAAACCAGTTTTTTAGTACGGCCTATAAGAAGCGGATCATCAGTATAAGCCAGGTATGAAACATCAGAAAAAAATATCCAATAATATCCGACAAAGGGTGCTGATAAAGCATTTATTCATTCTGATATTTAGATTTTGTTAATTATATTCTTTGTATCTGACAAAAGATGTTGTTAAAAAAAAAATTATTCACTCTGACACTTAGATTTTGTCAATTTTATCCCATTAATTCGAGAAAGGGATGTTGATATAGAATTAAATCAATCTGATACTTAGATTTTGTCAATTTTATCCGATATACCCGACAAACGATGTTGATAAGGTATTTATTCACTCTGATACTTAGATTTTGTCATATATTCAGTGTATGTGACAAAAGATGTTGGTAAAAAAATTATTCACTCTGACACATAGATTTTGTCAATTTTATCCCATGTATCCAAGAAAAGGATGTTGATATAGAATTAAATGACTCTGATACTTAGATTTTGTCAATTTCATCCGACGTACCCGACAAAGGATGTTAATAATGCATTTATTCAATCTGATACTTAGGTTTTGTTAATTTTATCAGATGTATCTGACATAGGATATTGATAAAAAAAAAATTTATTCACTCTAACACTTAGATTTTGTCAATTTTATATCCGACATATCTGACAAAGGATGCTGATAAAGCATTTATTCACTCTGATGCTTAGATTTTGTCAATTATATTTTTGATGTATCTGACAAAAGATGATGATAAAAAAATTTATTCACTCTGAAACTTAGATTTTGTCGATTTTATCCAACATATCCGACAAAGGATGCTGATAAAGTATTTATTCACTCTGATATTTAGATTTTGTCAATTATATTCGTTGTATCTGACAAAAGATGTTGATAAAAAAATTTTATTCACTCTGACACTTAGATTTGTCAATTTTATCCCATGTATTCCAGAAAGGGATGTTGACATAGAATTTAATCAATCTGATACTTAGATTTTTTTAATTTTATCTGATATACCCGACAAATGATGTTGATAATGCATTTAAAGGATGTTAATAAAGCATTTATTCACTGTGATACTTAGATTTTGTCAATTTTATCCCATGAATCCGAGAAAGAGATGTTGATATAGAATTTAATCACTCTGATACTTAGATTTTGTCAATTTTATCCGACACATCCGACAAAGGATGTTGATAATGAATTTATTCACTCTGATACTTAGATTCTGTCAATTTTATCCGACTTATCCGACAGATGATGTTGATAAAGCATTTATTCAATCTGATACTTAGATTTGTCAATTTTATCCGATGTATCTGACAGAGGATGTTGATAAAAAAAATTTATTCACTCTAAACACTCAGATTTTGTCAATTTTATCCGACGTATCCGAGAAAGGATGCTGATAAAGCATTTATTCACTCTGATACTTAGATTTTGTCAATTTTATCCGATATACCCGACAAATGATGTTGACAATGCATTTAAAGGATGTTGATAAAGCATTTATTTACTCTAATACTTAGATTTTGTCAATTTTATCCCATGTATCCGAGAAAGAGATGTTGATATAGAATTTAATCACTCTGATACTTAGATTTTATCAATTTTATCCGACATACCCGACAAATGATGTTGATAATTCATTTATTCACTCTGATACTTAGATTTTGTCAATTTTTATCCGAGATATCCGACAAAGGATGCTGATAAAGCATTTTTTCACTCTGATACTTAGATTTTGTCAATTATATATGATGTATCTGAGAAAAGATGTTGATAAAAAATTTATTCACTCTGACACTTAGATTATGTCAATTTTATCCAACATATCCGACCAAGAGGATGCTGATAAAGCATTTATTCACTCTGATATTAAGATTTTGTCAATTATATTTGTTGTATCTGACAAAAGATGTTGATAAAAAAAAATTTATTCACTCTGACACTTAGATTTTATCCATTATATCCCATGTATTGGAGAAATGATGTGATGCTATAGATTTAATCAACCTGATACTTACATTTTGTCATATTTATCCGATATACCCAACAAATGATGTTGATAATGCATTTAAAGGATGTTGATAAAACATTTATTCACTGTGATACTTAGATTTTGTCAATTTTATCCCTTGTATCCGAGAAAGGGATGCTGATATAGAATTTAATCACTCTGATACTTAGATTTTGTCAATTATATTTTATGTATCTGACAAAGGATACTGATAAAGAATTTATTTAATCTGATACTTTGATTTTGTCAATTTTCTCTAACCTACCCGACAAAAGATGTTGATAAAGAATTTATTAATTCTAATACATAGATTTTGTCATTGTTATCTGACGTATCCGACAAATGATGTCGATAAAAAAAAGTTGATTAATTTTGAAGTTCAAAAAAAAATTTAGTCCAAAAAAAAATTAAGTTGAAGTTCAAAAAAAAAAGCAGAATAATTTTGAAGTTCAAAAGAAAAATTTAGTCAAAAAAAAATAGTTGAATAATTTCGAAGTAAAAAAAAATTAGTTAAAAAAAAAGTGCTACTACAAACAATATTTTTCTAATAGTAAAAGTCACGACTAACATTTCTATATCATTCTCATTTTGAATGAATGGGAAAATATTAAATGTGATTTTTTTTATGATTTAAGTATGTTACATGTCGTTCTAAGAGATGTAAAAAAAAAGTTGAAAAAATATATATCATGTTAAAAAAATAAAAAAAGTTTTAAAAAAAACTTCAAAAAAAAAGTATAAAAAATGGGGGAGGGGGGCAAAAAAGTTGGGGAAGGGGGCCCCCTTGGAGGTTAGGGACAGGGGACCTCGGGAGGTTGAGGTCCCGGGGGGTTAGGGTCATTGGTGCTTATGATCCTTGACGGTTCATTTTCATATACACCTCACTACTTGATTTGCAAGGATTTCTAAGGGTTGTTCTGAATTTCATTATTAAAATTCTTTTATTGACATCTACATCTCTATTAGTATCAACTTTTTAGTATACTGGAACGTTAGACCGTATTTTATATTGACACCACTGTTCAAACGGTACTGTGTGTATTATACAGAACACATCGGTAAAGTAAAGCTAGGTCAACTCACAGGGCCATTTTATCATCGTTAACTATTCCCATAGATTAATGCTATTCCAAATTTATAATGAATTGACTATGAGTTAACAACCCCTTCAGGGTTACCTTAACTGGTAATCAGTTTAACCCTTTTTATTACCACCTTCATACAATTCGATCACTAATTAGAATCATTCTCGCCCCTATTATTCAATCAACAATTAAGATCGTTCATAAGGTCCAATTCGCAAATGCTATACCTTTTTCGCAAATATAGTTATTTTTTAGGTAAATGTTACAACTTTTCATCATTCACAGTTCTGTAATTATCCCATGATGCATTCTTAACCAACCCGATGAGATGCCTTTAAGCTAGAGGTTATCAAACTCTTTGACAGGTTTCGTTCATTCAACTTGATACGCTTCAGTGGTTCCTATGGCCGTACGCAAAATGGAACCTCAATAGAGAATGACCTAGATAAGGTTCGTTCAACCTCAAGACCACCCAAGGGGATGATCTAGAAAAAGTTCATTCAACTTGATACGCTTCAGTGGTTCCTAGTGCTGTACGCAAAGTATAATAGAGGCTGACCTAGACAAAGATCGTTCAACCTTAAGAGTGCCCTAGGGAATGGCCTTGATAAAGTTCATCCAACTTGATACGCTTCAGTGGTTCCTTGTGTTGTACGCAAAGTATAATAGAGGCTGACCTAGATAAAGATCGTTCAACCTCAAGAGTGCCCTAGGGAATGGCCTTGATAAAGTTCATTCAACTTGATACGCTTCAGTGGTTCCTAGTGCTGTTGTAGAGAATGGCCTAGATAAAGGTCGTTCAACCTCAAGAGTGCCCTAGGGAATGGCTTTGATAAAGTTCATTCAACTTGATACGCTTCAGTGGTTCCTAGTGCTTCCATAGAAATGGAACCTCAATAGAGAATGACCTAGATAAAGGTCGTTCACCCTCAAGAGTGCCCTAGGGGATGACCTAGATTAAGTTCATTCAACTTGATACGTTTCAGTAGTTTCCTATATGTCCCCGCAAAATGGAACCGCAATAGAGAATGACCTAGATAAAGGTCGTTCAACCTCAAGAGTGCCCTAGGGGATGACCTAAATTAAGTTCATTCAACTTGATGCGCTTCAGTGGTTCCTATACGTCTACGCAAAATGGAACCTCAATAGAGAATTACCTAGATAAGGTTCGTTCAACCTAAAGAGTGCCCTAGGGGATGACCTAGATAAAGTTCATTCAACTTGATACGCTTCAGTGGTTCCTATACGTCTACGCAAAATGGAACATAGATATCTACTATTAGTTACAGTAACTGTAGTTGTAGTACTAAAAGTATACACAAAGTGCTTTCTGGCTAGTTTAAAATCCCCCACAACTTACTCTTAAAGATCTAACTTAATAATATAAATTGTTCTCGGGATATTGCTTTGTCACCTTTTTGAAAGTTTACACGTTAATAGTTCGTTTTGATTTAGTTCAAACGTCCGCCTAAATATTTCTTATATTTGATTATTGAAGATATTGTTATATTCTCTTTGGACTATTGGCTACAAAATGGCTGTATCACAATTTCGTTCCAATGTGTTTGGGGAAAAGAGCATATCAGGGAGAGGGGGGGGGGGGCTATTTTCGCTCCATTACGCTTGACTCTTAAAATGAAACTAGAAGTATGCATTTCCAATCAAATGAGCCTCCTCTTAAGTTCACAAGACCACCTCTTCATAAAAACCTTACATCCCCGGGGCTTAGCTTAAAACCCTTATCTCCATACTTTGGGGGGGGGGGGGGGGTTGTGTCAACACCAAAGACCGTGTTATGAGATCTTTGGACTATTTTTGAACAAATGGGTATCTTAGAATTTCTATCCGATGCATTGCGGGAAAATATGACGTGGGGAGGGGTATAGCTGCCCTTCGATAAATTTGACTCTTAAAAATGGCTCTTCAACATCTGATTTCCAATCTAATGAGCCCCCTCCGAAATTTATACGACCCCCGTTTCCATAAAAACCTTAAATGCCCTCGGAGCATACCTTACAAACCCTTGCCCTGAGAACCATGAGGGGGATCTCATCCTCAAAGACATAATTTCTGGACTTTTAAACTACGTCAAACAAATAACAATCTCGAGATTTTGAATGGAAGTGTTTGGGGAAATGATGGGCATGGGGGGTTGTTGTCCTCCAATCACTTTTGACTATTAAAGAAGGTACTAGCCCTTTCAATTACCAACCGACTGAGCCCTTCTTTCGAAATTTCTACGACAACAAATGGCCATCTTAAAATTTCTATCAGAAGCGTTTCTGGAAAATACGACGTTTGTGTGTGGGGGGGGGGACTATTTGCCTTCTGATCACTTTGACTCTTAAAAAGAGCACTATAAATTCTGATTACCAATCCAATGAGCCCTCTTTGAAGTTTATACGACCACCATTTCTATAAATACCTTATATACCCCAGGGCGTAACTTACAACCCTTGACCTAAGGGTTATATAGGGGGGGGGGAGTCATCTTCAAAGATATAAGTTCTGGACCTTTTAACTACACTGAACAAAATGGCTATCTGAAAAATTATGATTGAATGTGTTTGGAGAAATGATTGGTGTATGGGAGGGGGCTGGATGACCTCCAGTCACTTTTGACCGTTAAAGAGGCCAGTAGAACTTCTGATTACCAATCAAATGAGCCCCCTTCCTGTAAATAACCTTATATCCCCACAGGACATAACTTACAACCCTTGCTCTGAGGGTTGTGGGGGAGGGAGGGTGTCATTCTCAAAGTCCTAATTTTGGACCTTAAAACTAAACTGAACAAAATGGCTATCTCAAAATTTTGATTGGATGTGTTTGGGGAAATGATTGACGAGGGGGAGGGGGAGCTGGCTGCCCTCCATGAGCTCATTTGAAGTTCCTATGCCATTTCTTTCTATAAGAAGTGCCCTGGTTTAAAAAAAAAACAATATATTGTGGCCACATCGCTCTTTACTTAGGCAGCGCTATCGCGCTGCCCATGATATTTTGTCCTGAGATTCCAATTATGCAGCTGGCTGATAAGTGCTGATTAGACCAGGTATGCCCCCCCTAAAATTCAGTCTATGGGCACCCATGTTTTACATGGATTATTTTGATGGACTTCGTCTTAAGGAGCACAGGAAAGGCAATGGGAGACCACGGAATCAAATGGGGAGGAACAGTCTCCTCGACTTAGATTATGCAGATGATTTAAGCATCCTAGATGAAAGTGTGAGCAAAATGAATGAGCTTTTAGAGGTTTTGCGAGTTCAGGGTGCTAGAATAGGTTTAGAAATTGATGCTAAGAAGACTAAGTCACTAAGGCTAGGAATAAGTGAAGATGAAAAGGTAACGTTAGTAGAGAAGGGGGTACCAGTCCGGGACGAACATAATTTATGCATGTTTTTATGGTTTTTGTCACTGAAAATGAAAAAACAGGATTTTTCTCACTTTGATGTATTTTCAGGGTTTATTGATTCTAATGGGGTCAATGACACCTCTTTCAAGGTCGATTTATTTGTTGTTTCCAAGTGTAATGACTCCAGAGGGAAATGCACATGCGCATTAACGGGGGAGAGATGTATTGATCCACGAAGGGGAACTAAATTTCCGAGAAATTGATTGCTTAATCGAAGGGGAGAGGATTTCTGAGAAATTGATGTGCATAAATGAAGGGGAGAGGATTTCCGAGAAATTGATTTACATAATCGAAGGGGAAGTGGATTTCCGAGAACTTGATTTACATAATCGGTGGGGAGAGGATTTCCGAGAAATTGATACATAAAAGAAGGGGACAGAATTTCTGAGAAATTGATTTGCATAATCGAGGGGAATTATTGATCTACGAAAGGGGAATTAGAAATGACATCACTTGTTTCCTAGGAATTATACGGGATTCTAAAGAGATAGAAATTCTATTTATAAATATGGCTTCTCAGATCTTACGGGACAGAGATAAATTAATATTCTATTTTTAAATATGGCTTCTTTGATCTTTAGTGTCAGGAATTAGAAATGACATCACTTGTTATCTTGGAATTATGCGGGAGTCTTAAGAGATAGAAAAATCTTTTTTAAATACGGCTTCTCTGATCTTTAGGTCACAGAGATAAATTAATATTCTATCGAAACCATAATAGTGTAGCTAGGAACACCTGTGAGATGAAGAGATTAACACGGGAAAAGGCCTCCTAGGAATTTCAAATGTGACAGCGCAGGGATGCCAAAACAAAAGGAACACGCAGAAATTACTTTTAGGGCATTATTTGGGCGAAACCGTTCAAGACATTTTAGAAGATGATTTTAGCGAAACCGTTTGAGGCATTTTAGAAGATGATTTTAGAAGATGATTTTAGAAGATGATTTAGAAGATGATTTGAGGGTGAAAATCTGTGGTCATTATAATACACAAGTTCCATTTGAACAGTCTTATGAGGTCCCCTACCCCAACAACCCCCCTACCCCAACCCCAAAGGGCCCCGACCCCCCTACCCCAACCCAGAAGGAACCCCCGGCCCCCAAAGGCCCCCCATCCCCCGAAAGCCCCCGGGCCCCCAAAGGCCCCCAGTCCCCCAATGGCCCCCCGGGCCCCCGAAGGGCCCATAAGCCCCCAAAGGCCCCCCAGGCTCCCAAAGGGCCCCCCATTTTTTAATACTTTTTTATGTGCACTTGAGACAAAGAAGGCCCCCCCACATTTCAAAAGGCTTTATTATATCTTTTCAGAACAAGTTCTTTTCTTAATATTCCCTCCTAAACCCATTTTACAAGTTGATGTACTCATCCTTTTCACCACAACTTTACCTTACGATTTTTTGAATACCCCAACGCCAAGCAGTACTTTTCAAAAGGCTTTTTTATATTATTTCAGAACAAGTTCTTTACGTAATGTCCCTCCTAAACCAATTTTACAACTTGAAGTACTCATCCTTTTCACCCACAACTTTACTTTATGGCTTTTTGAATATCCCATCACCAAGCAATACTTTCAAAAGGCTTTTTTTATATTTTTCATAACAAAAATCAAATATTATTAATAAAATCACATGTATTTTAAATGTTTGCATCAAAGTAACAACAATCTTCTTTAATACCACCAAATGTTTAGTGAACACACACAATTTTCTCTTAGAAATAATATTTTTCATCAGTGATAACACTTTTTCTGTTCGAACTAGCAAGTTTTATACCAAAGATACCAAATTTTTTTTAGAACTAACATTTTTTGACTGTGATACTAACTTTTCTGTCAGAAGTAGCAAGTTCTGCTTAACACTAACAAACCTTCTCTTCAAAGTAACGACATTTTACCTTAATACTAACATACTTTTACTGAACAAATACAAATTTCTCTTAGAAATAATATTTTTCATCAGTGATAACACCTTTTCTGTTTGAACTAGAAATTTTTCTACTACAAAAATACCAAATTTTTTCTTAGAAGTAACATTTTTTTTGATTGTGATAACAACTTTTCTGTCAGAAGTAGCAAGTTCTGCTTAACATAAACAAACCTTCTCAACAAAGTAATGACATTTTACCTTAATACTAACATACTTTAATGAACACACACAAATTTCTCTTAGAAATAATATTTTTTCATCAATGATAACACTTTTTCTGTTCGAACTAGCAAGTTTTTCTGTCAAAGACACCAAATTTTTTCTTTGAAGTAACATTTTTTGATTGTGATAACAACTTTTCTGTCAGAAGTAGCAAGTTTTGCTTAACACTAACAAACCTTCTCGTCAAAGTAACGACATTTTACCTTAAAACTAACTTACTTTGACTGAGCACAAACAAATTTCTCTTAGAAAAATAATATTTTTCGTCAGTGATAACGCTTTTTCTGTTCGAACTAGCAAGTTTTCTACCAGATACCAATTTGTTTTTTAGAAGTAACATTTTTTTTACTGTGATAACAACTTTTCTGTCAGAAGTAGCAAGTTTTGCTTAACACTAACTACTACTACTACTACTACTAACAACTCATCGCAGCACCAAGCCGCCTGAGGCCAACACAGCTACGCACGCTCCTCCTCCACCCCAATCTATTCAAAGCCTCCCTTTTTACACCCGCCCACGAAGTTCCCATTTCCTTTAAATCTTTCTTTATGACGTCCTCCCAACCCAGACGGGGACGACCTGCTTTCCGTTTAGCCCTAGATGGTTGGCCGAAAAGAACAATCTTCGGCAATCTGTCATCCTTCATCCGAACAACATGCCCTAACCACCTCAACCTTTCTTTCATTATAGACCTAGAAAGTGGTATTGAACCACATTTTTCGTATAGCCTATTGTTTGAAATACGGTCAGTCAGCCGGGTACCCAGAACAATCCTTAAGCAATTTCTCTGGAAAACATCTAGCAAATCTTCATCCGTTTTTCGGAGCGTCCATGCTTCAGAGCCATATTTGACCACTGTCATCACTGTAGCTTCTAAGATTCTAATCTTGGTTTGCAGACTTATCTTCCTATTCTTCCAGACTTTTTTTAACTGTGAAAAAAACACCCTGAGCCTTGGCTATTCTATTTTTAACATCTTCACTGCTCCCACCATCTTTACTAATAATACTACCAAGGTAAGTGAAACTGCCCACCTGATCAATCTTTTCATTACCCAAACGTCACCTTTTCATCTTCACTTATTCCTAGCCTTAGTGACTTGGTCTTCCTAACATTAATTTTCAAACCAATACTAGCACCCTGAACTCGCAAAACCTCTAAAAACTTCATTCATTTTGCTCACACTTTCATCTAGGATGCTTAAATCATCAGCATAATCCAAGTCCAGGAGACTTTTTCCTCCCCATTTGATTCCGTGGTCTCCCATTGCCTTTCCTGTGCTCCTTAAAACAAAGTCCATCAAAATAATCCATATAAAGGGGGATAGAAACACAACCCTGCTTAACTCCTGATTTAATACAAAACCAGCTGCTAACCTCATTTCCTACCTTAACCGCAGCAGTGTTATTCTCGTACATAGCACTAATCACTTTAATGTATTTGTCTGGTATACCATACAAGGATAAAACCTTTACTAAAGCTCCTCTATCAACAGAATCGAACGCTTGCTCATAATCTATAAAACTAAGGACCAAAGGTGTTTGAAAACTTAGGCACTTCTCAATTATTAACCTAAGAGTGAAAATTTGGTCAACACATCCTCTACCTTTTCTAAAACCGCACTGCTCTTCTCTTAAAACTTTGTCTACGGCATCTCTCAGTCTAAAAAGTATCATATTACTAAGCAATTTGCTACCTACAGAGACCAGACTAATGCCTCGATAATTACCACACTCACTTTTATCACCTTTCTTATAAAGTGGCTTAATTAAGGTTTTCCTAAAATCATTAGGTACTTCCCCTTTTTCAAAAATCATATTCATAATCTCCAATAACTTATTTCTAACCTCAGAGCCACCATATTTAAGAAACTCATTTACTACCCTATCAGCACCTGGAGCCTTATTATTCTTTAATCCTTTTAGTACTGTTTCTAATTCCTCCTCACAAAACAAATCTTCCTTCACATCCAAGGTATCACAAACTTTTTCATTTTCCTCTATATTTTTTCCTGCAACTCTATCTCGGTTAAGCAAATTCTCAAAATGTTCGGCCCATCTCGCTTTAGCTTTTGTCTTATCGCTAATTGCCACCCCATTCCTATCTTTAACTGGGACAAGTCCGGATTGAACTACTACCTCTCAATTTGTTAACGTGCCAGTACAATATTTTACTATTATGCCGTCTAGCTGCATCTTCTAAATCCTCGGCAATTTTATCCATGGCCTCCACTTCACACCTCCTTAGTTCATATTTCAATGCTTTCTCCACTTTCTTTACATTTCTTTTGTTTTCATGTGATCTATCACTCAGATAATTCTTGTACAAGTCCTTTCTCCTTTCTATTAAACTTAAAGCTTTTTCACTAATATTCTTAGCTGCAGTTCTAGCTTTCTTCCCTAATACACCTTCAGCAACTTCACAAATTATTTTTCTAAAATTATTCCAACCATCTTCCACATTATCAAATTTTAAGCTCTCAAGTTTAGTATTCAACTGTTCCTGGAAAGTTTCTCTCAAATTCTCATCCTGGAGTCTACTAACATCATAACTTCCCGGGAGGTAATTACCCTTCCGATATTTCAGCTTTAAATTAACCCTTGACACTACTAGATGGTGATCTTTACTTTTAACATCAATAACAGCACTCCTATATACCCTAGTATCTTGTATTGATCCTGCCAGTCTTCGATTTACTATAACATAATCAATAAGGTTTGCTGTCTTACCATCAAACCTTCTCATCAAAGTAACGACATTTTACCTTAAAACTAACATACTTTTACTGAACACACACAAATTTCTCTTAGAAATAATATTTTTTCGTCAGTGATAACACTTTTTCTGTTCGAACTAGCAAGTTTTCTACCAAAGATACCAAATTTTTTCTTAGAAGTAACATTTTTTGATTGTTATAACAACTTTTCTGTCAGAAGTAGCAAGTTTTGCTTAACACTAACAAAACCTTCTCATCAAAGTAACAACATTTTACCTTAACACTAACATAGTTTTACTGAACACACACAAATTTCTCTTAGAAAATAATATTTTTCATCAGTGATAACCCTTTTTCAGTTCGAACTAGCAAGTTTTCTGTCAAAGATACCGAATTTGTTTTAGAAGTAACATTTTTTTTGATTGTGATAACAACTTTTCTGTCAGAAGTAGCAAGTTTTGCTTAACACTAACAAACCTTCTAATCAAAGTAACAACATTTTACCTTAATACTAATATACTTTTATTGAACACACACAAATTATCTTCGAAATAATATTTTTCATTAGCGATAATACTTTTTCGGTTCGAACTAGCAAGTTTTCTGTCAAAGATACCAATTTTTTTCTTAGAAGTAACAATTTTTGATTGTGATAAAAACTTTTCTGTCAGAAGTAGCAAGTTTCACTTAACACTAACAAACCTTCTCACCAAAGTAACGACATTTTACCTTAATACTAACATACTTTTAATGAACACACACATATTTCTCTTAGAAATAATATTTTTCATCATTGATAACACTTTTTCTGTTCGAACTAGCAAGTTTTCTACCAAAGATACCAAATTTTTTTTTAGAAGTAACATTTTTTGATTGTGATAACAACTTCTCTGTCAGAAGTAGCAAGTTTTGCTTAACACTAACAAACCTTCTCATCAAAGTAACGACATTTTACCTTAAAACTAACTTACTTTTACTGAAACACACACAAATTTCTCTTAGAAATAATATTTTTCATCAGTGATAACACTTTTTCTGTTCGAACTAGCAACTTTTCTACCAAAGTTACCAAATTTTTTTTTAGAAGTAACGATTTTTGGTTGTGATAACAACTTTTCTGTCAGAAGTGGCAAGTTTTGCTTAACACTAACAAACCTTCTCATCAAAGTAACAATATTTTACCTTAAAACTAACATACTTTTACTGAACATACTTTTTACTATTTCTCTTAGAAATAATATTTTTCATCAGTGATAACACTTTTTCTGTTCGAACTAGCAAGTTTTCTACCAAAAATACCAAATTTTTTCTTCTTAGAAGTAACATATTTTGATTGTGATAACAACTTTTCTGTCAGAAGTAGCAAGTTTTTGCTTAACACTAACAAACCTTCTCATCAAAAGTAAAGACATTTTTACCTTAAAACTAACTTACTTTTACTGAACACACACACAGATTTCTCTTAGAAATAATATTTTTCATCAGTGATAACACTTTTTCTGTTCGAACTAGCAACTTTTCTACCAAAGTTACCAAATTTTTTTTTTAGAAGTAACGATTTTTGATTGTGATAACAACTTTTCTGTCAGAAGTGGCAAGTTTTGCTTAACACTAACAAACCTTCTCATCAAAGTAACAATATTTTACCTTAAAACTAACATACTTTTACTGAACATACTTTTTACTATTTCTCTTAGAAATAATATTTTTCATCAGTGATAACACTTTTTCTGTTCGAACTAGCAAGTTTTTTCTACCAAAGATACCAAATTTTCCACTTCAGTTCAGATTTTTCTCAAAGAGATGAAAAATTTAAAATAATGTTCAAAATTTTTCATAGAAGATAGAAAAGTTCAAGTTCACTTCTGAATTTTACCAAAGAACACAATTCAATTCTAATTTCTCCAGAGAAAATGCAAATCTTCAACTCCAGTTTTAAGTTCACCTAGACATAAAGAAATTTAAAGTTCTG
The DNA here is from genome assembly GCA_027921565.1 of Artemia sinica. Classification (NCBI taxonomy): domain Eukaryota; kingdom Metazoa; phylum Arthropoda; class Branchiopoda; order Anostraca; family Artemiidae; genus Artemia; species Artemia sinica. The sequence goes on from CM051260.1 coordinate 27,272,881, forward strand.
TTCTAAATTTTTCCGTAGTAGATAGAAAAAGCTATACCATAGTTGTGAATATTTGCTATGAAGATAAAAGTTCTACTTCAATTTTAAATTTTCTCAACGAAGTGAAGAAAAGTTCAACTTCGATTCTGAATTTTCTCAATGAAAAGAAATAAGTTATTGATCATTCTATTTTTCCAAAATAATATAAAAATTTTCCACTTCAATTCAGATCTTTCTCAAAGAGATGAAAAAATTTAAAGTACTGTTCCAAATTTTTCATAGAAGATAGAAAAGTTCAAGTTCTCTTCTGCATTTTACCAAAGAACACACTTCAATTCTAATTTCACCAGAGAAAATAAAAAGCTTCCACTTAAGTTCTTATTTTCCCAAAGACACAAAAATTAAAGTTTCATTCTAAATTTTACCGTAGAAGATAGAAAAAGTTATACCTTAGATGCGAATACTTACCTTGAAGATAAGAAGTTCCACTTTAATTCTAAATTCTCTCAATGAAAAAAAATAAGTTATTGTTCAATTCTATTTTTCCAAATAATATAAAAATTTTCCACTTCAGTTCAGATTTTTCTCAAAGAGATGAAAAAATTTAAAATAATGTTCCAAATTTTTCATAGAAGATAGAAAAGTTCAAGTTCTCTTCTGAATTTTACCAAAGAACATAATTCAATTCTAATTTCTCCAGAGAAAATAAAAATCTTACACTTCAGTTTTACGTTCACCAAGACATAAAGAAATTTAAAGTTCTATTCTAAATTTTTCCCTAGTAGATAGAAAAAGCTATACCATAGTTGTGAATATTTTCCCGGAAGATAAAAAGTTCTAATTTAATTATAAATTTTCTCAACGAAGTGAAGAAAAGTTAAAGTCCTATTCTGAATTTTCTCAATGAAAAAGAAATAAGTTACTGATCAATTCTATTTTCCCAAAATAATATAAAAATTTTCCACTTCAGTTCAGATTTTTCTCAAAGAGATAAAAAAATTTTCAATAATGTTCCAAATTTTTCATAGAAGATAGAAAAGTTTAAGTTCTTTTCTGAATTTTACCAGAGAACACGATTTCAATTCTAATTCCTCCAGAGAAAATAAAAAGGTTACACTTCAGTTTTAAGTTCACCAAGACATAAAGAAATTTAAAGTTTTATTCTAAATTTTTCCGTAGTAGATAGAAAAAGCTATACCATAGTTGTGAATATTTTCCCGGTGAAAAAGAAATAAGTTATTGTCCAATTCTATTTTTCCAAATAATATAAAAATTTTTCACTTCAGTTCAGATTTTTCCCAAAGAGATGAAAAAATATAAAATAATGTTTCAAAATTTTCATAGAAGATAAAAAAAGTTCAAGTTCACTTCTGAATTTTACCAAAGAACACAATTCAATTCTAATTTCACCAGAGAAATAAATAAAAAGCTTCCATTTAAGTTCTTATTTTCCCAAAGACACAAAAATTAAAGTTCCATTCTAAATTTTACCGTAGAAGATAGAAAAAGTTATACCTTAGATGCGAATACTTACCTTGAAGATAAGAAGTTCCACTTTAATTCTAAATTCTCTCAATGAAAAAAAATAAGTTATTGTTCAATTCTATTTTTCCAAATAATATAAAAATTTTCCACTTCAGTTCAGATTTTTCTCAAAGAGATGAAAAAATTTAAAATAATGTTCCAAATTTTTCATAGAAGATAGAAAAGTTCAAGTTCTTTTCTGAATTTTACCAGAGAACACAATTCAATTCTAATTTCCTCCAGAGAAAAAAAAGGTTACACTTCAGTTTTAAGTTTACCAAGACATAAAGAAATTTAAAGTTTTATTCTAAATTTTTCCGTAGTAGATAGAAAAAGCTATACCATAGTTGTGAATATTTTCCCGGTGAAAAAGAAATAAGTTATTGTCCAATTCTATTTTTCCAAATAATATAAAAATTTTTCACTTCAGTTCAGATTTTTCCCAAAGAGATGAAAAAAATATAAAATAATGTTTCAAATTTTTCATAGAAGATAAAAAAAGTTCAAGTTCACTTCTGAATTTTACCAAAGAACACAATTTAATTCTAATTTCTCCAGAGAAAATAAAAATCTTTCACTTCAATTTTAAGTTCACCAAGACACGAAAATTAAAGTTCCATTCTAAATTTTACCGTAGAAGATAGAAAAAGTTATACCTTAGATGCGAATACTTATCTTGAAGGTAAAAAGTTCCACTTTAATTCTAAATTTTCTCAATGAAAAAGAAATAAGTTTTTTTGTTCAATTCTATTTTTCCCAATAATATAAAAATTTTCCACTTCAGTTCAGATTTTTCTCAAAGAGATGAAAAAAATTTAAAATAATTTTCCAAATTTTTCATAGAAGATAGAAAAGTTCAAGTTCGCTTCTGAATTTTACCAAAGAACACAATTCAATTCTAATTTCTCCAGAGAAAATAAAAAGCTTACACTTCAGTTTTAAGTTCACCAAGACAAAAAGAAATTTAAAGTTCTATTCTAAATTTTTCCGTAGAAGATAGAAAAAGCTATACCATAGTTGTGGATATTTGCTATGAAGATAAAAAGTTCTACTTCAATTCTAAATTTTCTCTACGAAGTGAAGAAAAGTTCAACTTCTCTTCTGAATTTTCTCAATGAAAAGAAATAAGTTATTGATCAATTCTATTTTTCCAGGGAAAATAAAAAATTTCCACTTCAGTTCAGATCTTTCTCAAAAAGATGAAAAAATTTAAAATACTGTTCCAAATTTTTTCATAGAAGATAGAAAAGTTCCAAGTTCTCTTCTGAATTTTACCAAAGAAACACACTTCAATTCTAATTTCACAAGAGAAAATAAAAAGCTTCCACTTCAGTTCTTATTTCCCCAAAGAAATAAAAAATTAAAGTTCCATTCTAAATTTTCCCAGAGAAGATAGAAAAAGTTATACCTTAGATGTGAATACTTACCATGAAGATAAAAAGTTCCACTTTAATTCTAAATTTTCTCAATGAAGTGAAAATAGGCTGTACGAAAAATGTGGTTCAATACCGCTCTCTAGGGCTATAATGAAAGAAAGGTTGAGGTGACTACGGCACGTTGTGTGGATTAAGGATGACAGATTGCCGAAGATTGTTCTTTTTGGCTAATCGTCTAGGGCTAAACGGAAAGCAGGTCGTCCTCGCCTGGGGCTGGGAGGACGTCATAAAGAAAGATTGAAAGGAAATGGGAACTTCTTGAGACGGTGTAAAAAGCGAGACTTTGAATAGATTGGGATGGAGGAGGAGTGTGCGTAGCTGCGTTGGCCTCAGGGGGCTTGGTACTGTGGTGAGCTTTTAGCAGTAGTAGTTGTTAGTACTATTGTGGTAGAAACCTTACGTTAAATAAGGCTTAACAGGGATGCCAATCGAATGGGAAAAATTGACGCCTAGAGTTTGAAAATTAACTCCCCCCTTGTATTTTATGTTAAAAAAACTAAATATAGAAAAATAGCACAAGAAATTTTTTGTATAAATCAGGGGTATGGGAGGTATACATTTCCAGAAGGGAGGGGTTGAATACTTCTTTAATTGCTAAAATTCCTTTCACCAAGCCAAGCTTGGTTTCCTAGTGCTACATATTATAACTTATAACATTAGATAAATGTATGGATTGGTACCGCTTATTTGTGAGCATAAAATTTCTAAATTGTGAGAAAAACATGCATACATTGCATGGATTCACTTTATCCCACTTGCAGCAAATATTTCGTACAGCATGCTGATGCAAAGATAAATGTCAGGACGCTAACCTACTATAGATTTAGAGGCTAACCGTATTTTTACTTTGTTTTAATGTCAAAAGTGATTGGAAGGCGACTAACATCCCTTCCAAGCCCACCATTTACCGAAACTCGTCCAATCAAAATTTTGAGATAGCCATTTTGTTCAGCGTAGTTGATTTCCAGATAGAAATTATGTTTTTGAGGACAGTCCCCCCCCACAGCCCTTAGGGCAAGGGTTGTAAGTTATGCCCTGGGGGCATATGAGGTTTTTTTATAGAAGGTGTTGTCGTAGAAAAACTTTAAAAAAGGCTTATTCGATTGGAAATTCAAAGGGCTAGTGCCCTTTTTAATAGTCGAAAGTGATTAGAGGGCAAACTATCCCGTCTCTCACGCCCACCTTTCCCCAAACGCATCTAATCAAAACTTTGAGATAGCCATTTTATTCAACGTAGTTTTAAGTTCTGGAAATTAGGTCTTTGAGGATGACAATCCCCCCCCCCCCTCCCACATGCCTCAGGACAAAGTTCGTAAATTATGCCCAGGGGGTATATAAGTGTTTTTTTTATAACGCGTTTCGTAGAAGCTTCAAGATTAGAGGGCTAACTATCGGATAGTGCCCATTTTAAAAGGGTCTAATCTTCGTAGAGCTGGAAATTGAAAGGTCTTTGAGGGCTTTTTAGAAGTTAGGGCTCATTCGATTAGAAATTGAAATGGCTAGTGCCCTTTTTAATAGTCGAAAGTAATTACAAAGTAACTAACACCCCTTCCACGCCCACCATTTCCCAAACACATCCAAAAAAGATTTTGAGATAGCCATTTTGTTCCACGAGGTTCAAAGTTCAGGAAATTATACCTTTGAGCAGGACACTCCCCCACAGTCTTCAGGGCAAGGGTTATAAGTTATTCCCTGGGGGCATACAAGGTTTTTATTGAAATCTTTATCGAAGAAACTTGAAAAAGGGCTTATTTGATTGGAAATTCCAAGGGTAATGGCCTTTTCAATAGTCAGAAGTGATTTGAGGGAAACTAACCCCCCCCCCCCCCTCTCACGCCTATCTTTTCCGCAAAATCATCCAATCAATATTTTAGATAGTCATTTTATTCAACGTAGTTGAAAGTTTTGGAAATTAGGTCTTAAAGGATGACAACCCCCCCCCCCCCACAGCCCTCAGGGAAAGGGTTGTAAGTTATGCCCTGGGGGCGTATAAGGTTTTTATTGAAAGCGTAGAAACTTCAAAAGGGCTCATTCAACTGGAAATTGAAAGGGCTAGTGCCTTTTTTAATAGTTGAAAGGGATTGGAGAGCGACTAACGCCCCTCTCACGCCCACCATTTTCCCAAGCACATCCAATCAAAATTTTGAGATATCTATTTTGTTCAACGTAGTTGAAACCTCTGCAACCTCTTGAAATTAGGTCATTTAGGATGATAACACCCTCAGAGCCCTCATTGCAAGGGCTGTAAGTTATGCCCTGGGGGCATATAAAGTTTATATAGAAAGTTGTTATAGAAATTTCAAAAAAGGCTCATTTGATTGGAAATTGAAATTGCCCTTTTTAATAGTCGAAAGTGAACGGAGAGTAATTAAACCCCCTCTTACGCTCACCATTTCCCCAAAAACATTCAATCCAACTTTAGAGATAGCCATTTTGTTCAACGTAGTTGAAAGTTCTGGAAATTATGTATTTAAGGATGGCAAACCCCCCAGAGCCCCAAGGGCAAAGGTTGTAAGTTCTGCCCTGGGAGCATATTAGGTTTTTATCGATAGAGTTATCGTAAAACTTCAAAAGGGACTCATTCAATTCGAAACTGAGAGGGCTAGTGCCCTTTGTAATAGTCGAAAGTGATTGGAGGGTAACTAACCCCCCTCTCACGCCTACCATTCCTCCAACACATCCAATCAAAATTTTCAGATAGCCATTTTGTTCAACGTAGTAGAAAGTTCTGGAAATTAGGTCTTTAAGAATGACACCCTCCCCCCAAGTACACAGGGCAAGGGTTGTAAGTTGTGCCCTGGGGGAATATAAGATTTTTATTGAAAGTTTTGTCGTAGAAACTTCAAAAGGGTTCATTTGATTGGAAATTGAAAGTTCTAGTTTACTTTTTAAGAGTCAAGAGAGTTAAACTAACTCCCCCCCCCACGCTCCTTTTTCCCCAAACCCATCCGCTACAAATTTTGAGATAGCCAGTGTTTTGGAAATTGTTCAGAAATTAGATAACAAAACGCCCCCCAGAACCCGGGAGATAGGCGTTCTAAGTTATGCCCTAGGGCACGTATTTTTCTTATGAAACGGATGCTCGTATTAACTTCATAGAGGGCTCATTTGATTGGAAATTGAAAGTTCTAGTTCACTTTTCAAGAGTCAAGAGAGTTAAACTAGCCCCCCCCCCCCCAAACGCTCTTTTTTCCCCTAACCCATCCGCTACAAATTTTGAGATAGCCAGTGTTTTGAAAATTGTTCAAAAATTAGATAACAAAAACGCCCCCAGAGCCCGGGGAATAGGAGTTGTAAGTGTTGTCCTGGGGGCGTATATGGTTCTTGTGAAAGGGATGCTCGTATAAATTTCAGAGGGGGCTCATTTGATTGGAAATTGAAAGTTCTAGTTCAATTTTTAAGAGTCAAAAAATATCCAAGGGTAACTAGCCCCCCCCCCCCCCACACACACACACACTTTTTTACCCAAGCCCATCTGATAAAATTTTTATAATAGCCATTTCATTAAAAATAGTTCAAAGGTCAGATAAGAACAATTCCTGTGTTGACGGAACCCGCCAGCGCCCGGAGGCAGGAGTTATGAGTAATGCTCTAGGGGCATATATAGTTCTTATGGAAGGGATGCTCGTATAAACTTCGGAGAGGGCTCATTTGATTTGAAATTGAAAGTTCTTGTTCACTTCTTGAGAGTCAAAAGAGAGCGGAGGGCAACTAGCCCCCCCCCCCCCTCCTCCGCGCCTTAAATGCATCAGATAAAATTTTTGAGATAGACATTTTGTTAAAAATAGTTCAAAGTTCTGATAACAAAAAATCCGGTGTAGACACAGCCCCCCAAGGATGCACGTATAAAATTCCTAGAGGGCTCATTTGATTGGAAATTGAAAGTTGTAATTTTCTTTTTAAGAGTCAAAAGTGATTGGAGGGAAGCTAGCCTCCCCCCACACTCCATTTATTTTTTTCCCAGAGGCACTTCATATAGAAGGGGTCGTCGTATAAACTTCAAACCCGTTTTTTCACTTTGATATTGTTACTTTGATACCAGTTTTTGATACTTTGATGAATATTTGATTTTTTTTAAGTTTGTGTTTGAAATAAGGGATTTTTAAAAACTTGAAAATTTTTGCAATCAAAAAACGAATGAAAATTAATAAAAAAAAACTTTCCGAAAAATAAGTTTTTCAAAGAAAAGTAAAGGCCTTTTTAAACTTAAGCTCAGCAGATACAAATACCTTTTAAAATTCAAACTCAAAACGACCAGAAATTACTATTAGAGAATAAATGAAACCCAAGACGAACAGAAATTAAATAACACAACCATAGCTAAAACATACAACAAGTAATAATGTAAGTGAACAAATAGATCTTAAAACGAGTAATGCTTGAATTGAATGTGAAAATTAAGCTTAAAAAAAAAAATATTTTCCTATTGAAGTATAAATGAAACTTAAAACGAACAGAAATTAAATAAACAATCAATGCAAACAAACATAAAATAGATATTTATGTAAATTAATAAGTAAATCTTAAAACGAGTGAAACTTAAATTTAATATGCAAATCAAGCTTGAAACGAACAAAAATCACTACAAATAAGAGTGTGGGTATGAACTCCTCTCATTGTAAAAGTCTAAAACCTACTGCGTCAATGGCGCTTTACTGAAAACCAACTTTATGAGGAATATTTTCTTTTGTACTTAATATTGCAAATAAACATTAAAATTATAGCAACGTTTTGAACTGATGAGTTCTCAGCAATTAATATCATTATACATCAAATATTCAGTTTAATTTATTAGCTCTTTTTAAAGTTGTTGAAGATGAATATAGTTTCATTAAAAACAAGTGTTTGGATACTGCCTCCTTTCCTAACTGTAATAAAAAAATGTAATAAACTGTAAATAAAAACCACATTAATATCTATTGTATGTTTGTTTGCATTGATTGTTTATTTAATTTCTGTTCATTTTAAGTTGCATTTATACTTCAATAGCAAGATTTTTTTTTCGTTTTAAGCTTGATTTAAAAAGGGCACTAGCCCTTTGAATTCCAATCGAATGAGCCTGTTTTGAAGTTTCTACGACAACGCGTTATATAAAAACCTTATATGCCCCCAGGGCATAACTTAAAACCCTTGCCCTGAGGGTTGTGGGGGAGTGTCCTCCTCAAAAATATATATTCTATCTGGAAATCAACTGCGCTTAACAAAATGGCTATCTCATAATTTTGATTGGATGTGTTTGGGGTAATGATGGGCATAGGGGGGGGCGGGGGCTAGTTGCCCTCCAATCACTCTTGACCCTTAGAAAGAGCACTAGAACTCTCGATTTCCATTTGAATGAGCCTTCATAATCCTTCATGAAGGCTAATCCTGAGATAGAAACAAAATAATTTACGAAAAATGTGGTATAATTGTATTTTTCTTAAGAACTATCCCTAAATACAATCTTCTTACCGTGAAAATTTCGTCAAAAATGAGGGCCTCATTATGAGACTGCAATAAGCACTATATTCGGAACATGGATGGCCGCAGGGGTGGTGGGAGGGGTGGGGGTTAATCGGTGACTATATAGTAATTATAAGGTAACCAAAAGAAAGGAAAGCATAGTAAAAACAAACAATGAAAAAAAAAAGTATGTTCCGAGGGGGTATTTTCCATAAGGAGGGTGGGTATTTTCCGGGGCGTTATTTTCTGCGGGGGTATTTTTCCTTGTTTTTTTTTTTCAGCAGGGGAGTATTTTCTGCGGTGTTATATTTTTTTTGGGGGGGGGGGGGAGGGGGCCATTTTTTTACACAGAGGGATTTTCTGGGGAGGGGGGAAACACCTAGAGCATTATATTCAGCATGAAAAACCAATAATGTATCAATTGTCGTAAAAATTCCCTTTTTAATTTAAGTTTAAATTTACTTTTTTAATTTAGTTCCTGTTTTTTTTAAGTTTTATAGTTGCCCCTTACTTATAGGTTGAATTTTGTCTATTTAACTTACCTATCTAGAAACCGAAAACAATATTTGTTTTTGTTTTTAAATATTTTTAATCAATTATTGCGATTAATGACTTTCTGAAAAATTGCTACTGGTATTTACAGTTCACGTTTGTTCACTATAAAAGAACTATAGTATTTTCTCGGTTAGGTGTCTGTTATCTGTTTTAATTCCAGGCTGAAAGTCACTGGCTGCAGCTGAGGCAACGCTATAGCGTTGCCTTTAGTAAGTGCCATACGGCTCCAATGTTTTGTTATTATTATTTTTTTTTTCCCAGAGGCACTTCATATGGAAGGGGTCATCGTAGAAACTTTAAAGGGGACTCATTCGAATGGAAATCGAGAGTTCTAGTGCCCTTTCTAAGGGTCAAGAGTGATTGGAGGGCAACTAGACCCCCCACTCCCCCCCAACGCCCATCATTCCCCCAAACACATCCAATCAAAATTTTGAGATAGCCATTTTGTTAAGCGTAGTTGATTTCCGGAGAGAATATATATATTTTTGAGGAGGACACTCCCCCACAACCCTCAGGGCAAGGGTTTTAAGTTATGCCCTGGGGGCATATAAGGTTTTTATATAACGCGTTGTCGTAGAAACTTCAAAACAGGCTCATTCGATTGGAAATTCAAAGGGCTAGTCCCCTTTTTAAATCAAGCTTAAAACGAAAAAAAATCTTGCTATTGAAGTATAAATGCAACTTAAAACGAACAGAAATTAAATAAACAATCAATGCAAACAAACATACAATAGATATTAATGTGGTTTTTATTTACAGTTTATTACATTTTTTTATTACAGTTAGAAAGGAGGGCAGTATCCAAACACTTGTTTTTAATGAAACTATATTCATCTTTAACAACTTTAAAAAGAGCTAATAAATTAAACTGAATATTTGATGTATAATGATATTAATTGCTGAGAACTCATCAGTTCAAAATGTTACTATAATTTTAATGTTTATTTTCAATATTAAGTACAAAAGAAAATATTCGTCATAAAGTTGGTTTTCAGTAAAGCGCCAATGATGCAGTAGGTTTTAGACTTTTATAATGAGAGGAGTTCATACCCACACTCTTGTTTGTAGTGATTTTTGTTCGTTTCAAGCTTGATTTGCGTATTCAATTTAAGTTTCACTCGTTTTAAGATTTACTTATTAATTTACATTAATATCTATTGTATGTTTGTTTGCATTGATTGTTTATTTAATTTCTGTTCGTTTTAAGTTTCATTTATACTTCAATAGGAGAATATTTTTTTTTTTAAGCTTTATTTTCATATTCAATTCAAGCATTACTCGTTTTAAGATCTATTTGTTCACTTATATTATTACTTGTTGTATGTTTTTGCTATGATTGTTTATTTAATTTCTGTTCGTCTTGGGTTTCATTTATTCTCTAATAGTAATTTCTGGTCGTTTTGAGTTTGAATTTTCAAAGGTATTTGTATCTGCTGAGCTTAAGTTTAAAATGGCCTTTACTTTTCTTTGAAAACTTATTTTTCGGAAAGTTTTTTTTATTAATCTTCGGTCGTTTTTGGTTGCACAAAATTTCAAGTTTTTTAAAAATCCCTTATTTCAAGCACAAACTTAAAAAAAAAATCAAATATTCATCAAAGTATCAAAACTGGTATCAAAGTAACAATATCAAAGTGAAAAAGGGTTTGAAGTTTATACGACGACCCCTTCTATATGAAGTGCCTCTGGGAAAAAAAATAAATGGAGTGTGGGGGGAGGCTAGCTTCCCTCCAATCACTTTTGACTCTTAAAAAGAAAATTACAACTTTCAATTTCCAATCAAACGAGCCCTCTAGATAAGATAAGATAAGTTTTTTTCTTCATTAAATACACATACAATATTACATGTTATTAATCCCTCAAAGGCTCATTGGCCTATACAAAGAGAGACGACACATGAATTTTATACGTGCATCCTTTCCATAACAACCATATATGCCCCAAGGCATAACTTACAACGCCTACCCCCGGGCCCTGGGGGCTGTGTCTACACCGGAGTTTTTTGTTACCAGAACTTTGAACTATTTTTAACAAAATATCTATCTCAAAATTTTTACCTGATGCATTTAAGGCGCGGAGGAGGGGTGGGGGGGGGGCTAGTTGCCCTCCGATCTCTTTTGACTCTGAAAAAGTAAACAAGAACTTTCAATTTCAAATCAAATGAGCCCTCTCCGAAGTTTATACGAGCATCCCTTCCATAAGAACTATATATGCCCCTAGAGCATTACTCATAACTCCTGCCTCCCGGCCCTGGTGGGTTCGGTCGACACAGGAATTTTTCTTATCTGACCTTTGAACTATTTTTAATGAAATGGCTATTATAAAATTTTATCGGATGGGCTTGGGTAAAAAAGGGTGTGTGTGTGGGAGGGGTCTAGTTGCCCTTGGATATCTTTTGACTCTTAAAAATTGAACTAGAACTTTCAATTTCCAATCAAATAAGCCCCCTCTGAAATTTATACGAGCATCCCTTTCATAAGAACCATATACGCCACCAGGACAACACTTACAACTCCTATTCCCCGGGCTCTGGGGGGCGTATTTGTTATCTAATGTTTGAACAATTTCCAAAACACTGGCTATCTCAAAATTTGTAGCGGATGGGTTTTGGGGAAAAAAAGAGCTTGGGGGGGCTAGTTTAACTCTCTTGACTCTTGAAAAGTGAACTAGAACTTTCAATTTCCAATCAAATGAGCCCTTTTGAAGTTTCTACGACAAAACTTTCAATAAAAATCTTATATTCCCCCAGGGCATAACTTACAACCCTTGCCCTGAGTACTGGGGGGGGGGGTCATTCTTAAAGACCTAATTTCCAGAACTTTCTACTATGTTGAACAAAATGGTTATCTGAAAATTTTGATTGGATGTGTTTGGAGGAATGGTAGGCGTGAGAGTTTAGTTACCCTCCAATCACATTCGACTATTACAAAGGGCACTAGCCCTCTAAGTTTCGAATTGAATGAGCCCCTTTTGAAGTTTTACGACAACTCTATCGATAAAAACCTTATATGCCCCCAGGGCAGAACTTACAGCCTTTGCCCTTGGGGCTCTGGGGGGTTTGTCACCCTTAAATACATAATTTCAAGAACTTTCAACTACTTTGAACAAAATGGCTATCTCTAAAGTTTGATTGAATGTTTTTGGGGAAATGGTGAGCGTAAGAGGGGGGTTTAATTACTCTCCATTCACTTTCGACTATTAAAAAGGGCAATTTCAATTTCCAATCAAATGAGCCCTTTTTGAAATTTCTATAACAACTTTCTATATAAACTTTATATGCCCCCAGGGCATAAATTACAGCCCTTGCACTGAGGGCTCTGAGGGGGGTATCATCCTAAAAGACCTATTTTCAAGAACTTTCAACTACGTTGAACAAAATAGATATCTCAAAATTTTGATTGGATGTGTTTGGGAAAATGGTGGGCGTGAGATTGGCTTTAGTCGATCTTCAATCCCCTTCAACCATTAAAAAAGGCACTAGCCCTTTCAATTTCAGTTGAATGAGCCCTTTTGAAGTTTCTACGCTTTCAATAAAAACCTTATACGCCCCCAGGGCATACCTTACAACCCTTTCCCTGAGGGCTGTGGTGGGGGAGGAGGGGGGGGGGCTGTCATCCTTTAAGACCTAATTTCCAAAACATTCAACTACGTTGAATAAAATGACTATCTAAAATATTGATTGGATGTTTTTTGGAGAAAAGATAGGCGTGAGAGGGGGGTTAGTTGCCTTCAAATCACTTCTGACTATTAAAAAGGCCACTAGCCCTTTGAATTTCCGATCAAATAAGCCCTTTTTCCAGTTTCTTTGACAAAGATTTCAATAAAAACCTTGTATGCCCCCAGGGAATAACTTATAACCCATGCCCTGAAGACTGTGGGGGGAGTGTCCTGCTCAAATGTATAATTTCCTGAACTTTGAACTGCGTGGAACAAAATGGCTATCTCAAAATCTTTATTGAACGTGTTTTGGGAAATAGTGGGCGGGGAAGGGGTGTTAGTTACTTTGTAAATACTTTCGACTATTAAAAAGGGCACTAGCCATTTCAATTTCCAATCGAATGAGTCCTTTTTGAAGTTTCTACGACAACGCGTTATAAAAAAACCTTATATGCCCCCTGGGCATAATTTACGACCCTTGCCCTGAGGCCTGTAGGGGGGGGGGGGGGATTGTCATCCTCAAAGACCTAATTTCCGGAACTTAAAACTACGTTGAATAAAATGGCTATCTCAAAGTTTTGATTAGATGTCTTTGGGGAAAAGGTGGGCGTGAGAGACGGGATAGTTGCCCTCTAATCACTTTCGACTATTAAAAAGGGCACTAGCCCTTTGAATTTCCAATCGAATGAGCCTTTTTTAAAGTTTCTACGACAACGCCTTCTATAAAAAACCTTATATGCCCCCAGGGCGTAACTTACAACCCTTGCCCTAAGGTCTGTGGGGGACTGTCCTCCAAAAATATAATTTCTATCTGGAAATCAACTACGCTGAACAAATGGCTATCTCAAAATTTTGATTGGATGAGTTTCGGGAAATGGTGGGCTTGGAAGGGATGTTAGTCGCCTTCCAATCACTTTTGACTATTAAAAGGGGCACAAGCCACTCCAATTTCCAATTGAATGAGCGCTTTTCGATGTTTCTACGACAACTTCTTCGATACGAAGTGCCCTGCTCTAAAGGAAAAAATTAATAAATAATACATTGTGCCAACATCGTTCTTATATGCCCCCAGAGCATAACTTAAAACCCTTACCCTGCAGGTTATGGGGGAGTGTCCTCCTCTTTACTTAGTCCCCGTTTCTTGTATCGTTCTCGAGTGTCCCCGTTCTTTACTTAGGCAGCGCGATCGTGCTGCCAATGATTTATACAACAACTTTCTATATAAACCTTGTATGCCCCCAGGGCATAACTTACAACCCTTGCACTGAGGGCTCTGAGGAGATTATTATCCTAAAAGACCTAATTTCCAGAACGTTCAGCTACGTTGAACAAAATGGATATCTCAAAATTTTGATTGGATGGGTTTTGGAAAATGGTGGGTGTGAGAGGGGCGTTAGTCACTATCCAGTCACTTTCAACTACTAAAAAAGGCACTAGCCCTTTCAATTTCCAATTGAATGAGCCCTTTTGAAGTTTCTACGACAACGCTTTCAATAAAAACTTTATCTGCCCCGGGGCATAACTTACAACTCTTGTCCTGAGGGCTATGGGGGGAGGGGTTGTCATTCTTAAAGACCTAATTTCAAAAACTTTCAACTACGTTGAATAAAATGGCTATCTAAAAATTTTGATTGGATGTGTTTGGGGAAAAGGTGGGCGTGAGAGGGGGGTTAGTTGCCCTCAAATCACTTTCGACTATTAAAAAGGGTACTATCCCTTTGAATTTCAAATCGAATGAGTCCTTTTCCAAGTTTCTACGACAAAGATTTCAATAAAAACCTTATATGCCCCCAGGGCATAACTTATAATCCTTGCCCTGAGGGTTGTGGGGGAGTGTTTTCCTCAAAAATATATTTTCTACTTGGGAATCAACTACGGTGAACAAAATGGCTATCTCAAAATTTTTATTGAATGTGTTTGGGTGAATGATGGACGTGGGGGGGGGGGGCTAGTTGCCCTCCGATCACTTTCGACTATTAAAAAGGGCACTAGCTCTTTGAATTTCCAATCGAATGAGCTTTTTTGAAGTTTCTACGACAACGCCTTCTTTAAAAACCATATATGCCCCTAGGGTATAACTTAATACCCTTGCCCTGAGGGCTGTGGGGGAGTGTCCTCCTCAAAAACATATTTTTTATCTGAAAATCAACTACGCTGAACAAAATGGCTATCTCAAAATTTTGATTGGATCTGTTTGGGGAAATGATGGGCGTGGGGGGGGGGGGCTAGTTGCCCTCCAATCACTTTTGACTATTAAAAAGGGCATTGGCCCTTTGAATTTCCAATCGAATGAGCCTTTTTTGAAGTTTCTACGACAACGCCTTCTATAAAAAACCTTATATGCCCCCAGGGCATAATTTAAAATCCTTGCCCTGATGGTTGTGGGGGAGCGTCCTCCTCAAAAACATATTTTCTATCTGGAAATAAACTACGCTGAACAAAATGGCTATCTCAAAATTTTGATTGGATGTGTTTTGGGGAATGATGGGCGTGGGGGGGGGGGGCTAGTTAACCTCCAATCCATTTCGATTATTTTAAAGGGTACTAGCCCTTCGAATTTCAAATCGAATGAGCCTGTTTTGAAGTTTGTACGACAACGCCTTCTATAAAAACCTTATATACCCCCAGGGCATAACTTAAAACCCTTGCCCTGAGGGTTGTGGGGGAGTGTCCCCCTCAAAAAACATATTTTATATTCGGAAATCAACTACGCTGAACAAAATGGCTATCTCAAAATTTTTATTGGATGTGTTTGGGGGAATGATGGGCGTGGGGGGCTAGTTGCCCTCCAATCACTTTCGACTATTAAAAAGGGCACTAGCCACTCCAATTTCCAATCAAATGAGCCCTTTTCAAAGGTTCTACGACAACTCCTTCGATACGAAGTGCCCGACTGAAGAAGAAGGAAAAAAAATACATTGTACCCACCATCGTTCTTTACTTAGGCAGCGCTAGCGTGCTGCCTATGATTTTGGTACAAGGAATTGGTGTGGTCAAGGCTGGCCCTTGTTTCTATAGCAGTCCTTGCTGCAGAGCCGTCCTAAATTATGCAAAAATGTATTTTTTCCTGAGGGAAGAGACTTTGTGAGGGCCCTTGGGCCTGTACAATATTGGGAAAAAATATTCTTGTTTTTATTTGTTAAGTTCTTAGATGGTGTAAAAAACGAGCAAAGTCCAAGCTACATTCAGTCCTCTTTTGTTTCGTTTCAGAAAGTAACTATTACTGGATTTGTTATCCTTACAGCATAGTCACGTAATTTATTTAGTCTAAAAGGTAGAGGACAAAGCATTGCTCAAGAACTATGAACAAAACTAGTACAAGTCCATACAGAATGATAGTCCATAAGGTATTGCTCTTCTGCATTTGAAAAAATCAAAAGATAATACCATCTTGGAATGCAACTTCCCTCGCACTATCTTGTTTCTATTAAGTCTTTCTAGCTCCAGTCCATCTTTTAAGACTTTTTTTCATTTTCTATTGTTTTTCCAGGGTTCAAAGCTTAGAGTGCTTTAATAAGTTTACACTGAAATTCGACTATAAAAATTGGAATTATACTTGATGGCCATCTATTCTTCAATACAGTCTTCTGGCTACATTGTTAGCAACAAGATGAAATTATAGAATTAATCAAGCAAAGAAAGAATGAAAAGGATAAATACTCACTGTTTTGTTGCTGTTTATTTGCTTGGGTGATTTAAAATACAGCTTTTGCGTCCATATTTGGAGCAAATTTAATAATGTCACAGCAAAACTTGTATTATTGCCAAGTACCACGTATGAATAAAAGTATCTTCAATTCGGAGTGGGGGGAGGGGGAGTATTTTCCTACAAGATTTTTTCTGCATTCCTCCTCTCAGATTCAAGAAAATACTTTTGTGGTATCATTATTATTATTTAAAAAAGGGCTTTTTTCGTATTTTTGTAAAAATAAATTGAAAAAAACGATTTTTTCCTTCCTTGGTTTATGAAGAATACTCTTTTACCCCCCACCCTCCCCAGGACCGTTTCCAGAATTTTGTTTTAGAGGGGGGGGGGGGGACAAAAAAGGTTAGTAAAAACCATCAAACATTTGTTTAAACGCATTGCATTACGTTTTAACGTATTAGACAAAAATATCTTGGGGAGGGGCGCAGGATATGACCTAGTCCCTTGAATATCCATGCGTTGATGCTATTGATCAATACTAATTGTGTCAACTGGCAGATTGGGCATTTTCTCTGCAAGATTTGTTTGTCTTACAAACCCTTAATTAAAAAAAAAACAACAACATTAAACTTATTTTTTTTTAAACCGGAGGGATGTCGGGGCTTGCCCCACTCCCTCCACACGATGGCCCGGAATTGCAGTATCTTCGGGATCGGTGCACCCCTTTCGAGGGGAAACCAAATCAATCATAGGAATAATGTGTTTTTCCCAACTTAATAGAAACCACTCTTGTAATTTCCTAGTCCTTGAATAAATTGAACCTCATATTTGTCTTCATCTGAAAGAACAAGAGAAAAATTGTATATAATTTACAAAAGTTGATGGTGAAAAAGCCAATACCAGATTTTCAAAAGCGACAGTTAGAGCGTGTCAAAAAATGAAGACCAAAGACACACTTGGTTAGAAGACATGTGACCTTAATCATTTGAGAGAGTCAAAAATGAAAATGAAGAGCAAGGACACAAGCGATACCAATCCAAAGACATCGTTACCGCAAAGTGGCTTGAACTCGCGTCCTTCCTAGTCACTAGTAGCTCAGGCTGTCGCCTTGCCACAGTGCTGCGGTAACTGTTAACACACAATGTAACATTGAACATGTGATTAATATGGATTGAAAGAGCAATTGGTGAAGAGTCGAAATCTGTAATCCCTTTTTTCTGCAGACAGTCTTTGAAATTTCCAATATTTCAGCGAATATTATGCCAAGTTAAATATTCTAAAAATCGAATTATTGCAAAGATTTTAATAGCACTATAATTGTTTTTTAGAAAATTTAACTTGGCATAATCTTCACTGAAATTGGGGAAATTTCAAAGACTGTCTGCGAAAAAAAGATTTGTGGTAGTTTTACGCATAGAAGATTATTTGACTCTATTTCTGCTCATTCTTGGCTTAATGTAGTTTTTTGCTTTTCTTTGAAAAAATATATTTTGTGGAAAAAGTTTTTAAATTATTAATCAGCAAAATGGCCACTGGGCTCTCAGAAATTAAAGTTTCGACTATTCAGTCATGTTGATAACAGAGTGAGAAACCCCTGATTTTCTTTTCTAAAAATGAAAATTTGCATTCAAAACGATTAAGACTTTTGACTATGAAAATGAAATAGAACATGTCTTTTTTAAAAAATAATCTAGAGATTTGATTCATTGATGTGAAAAAGTTTTGTTCCACATGCGTCTGTTTCATTAATTGGAGCTACTGAGTGGCATTCAAAGCAATCGAATTTATGTCGAAAGATATTACTAAAATGTGTAAATATTCATACTTACGGGCAGAGTTGCCACGGGTAGTACCAAATTACTACTTTTAGTACTTTTTGATCAAAGTAGTACTTCTTGAATACTTTCTGCAAAAGCAGTACTTTTTCAATACTTTTTGTCAAAAGTAGTACTTTAGACCGAAAAGGGCAATTTTACAAGCATATTAGAAATGATAACCAACAATGATAACCAAGATAACCAACTAGATTTTTTTATTGTTAAATTTCAATAAAAACCGATCTTAATAAATCCAGCTTCTTAAAATGACCCAAAAAATCATTTTAATTGCTCCCTTCCCGTTTAATTTTTTAGAGTGGCTTGGTCTCAGTCTCACTTCCTCCAGCCTTAAATTTGCATCGCTCCAACGTGAAGATTTGATGAATTCTGAGTGAAAAAATTTTTGTTTTGTTTTTATCTTATCAGACAAAAAATATTTCAATCATTGTTTTCAGTTCCTATACGAAACAGCAGTTATTTTACATAAAATGCCTTTTTTTCCGTTTGTAATTTGAATCATAACTCCCAACCAAAAGAAAGCAAGAAATAAAAGAAGATTATTTCTTCAACCACACAATTCAACACCTAGGATGTTAGCCTATAGCTGTTTTGATGGGTTTTACAGGTCCAGACGTACAAATAATTTTTAGGGGAGGAGGTCAAACAATAAAGAAAAAGTTAAACTCATTTTCAAAATGAACTAAAAAGTAGAGAATTATTTTTTTTCTCAAGAATATATGAATATAAATGAACACGAGGGGTACAAAAAGCATTGGATTTTCTATAACATAAACACCAAATTTATCTAAGTTTTAAACGCATAAACGAAAAGTCGATGAATTGAGGAAAAACAAGTGAAAAAGATCAAATTATGCAAAACCGAATCGATTTTTTGCCCGGGATTTTAACTTATGTTTATAGATTCTGGAAAAAAAAAATATTTTCAAAGTTTTAATTTTCCAGTTAAAAAAAAAAAAAAAAAATATCGTGTCTCATCCAAGATTAAAACCTAAGTTAACACAGCCTCAGGAAGTGCTCTTACCGTTGTGCTTTACTGATAAAAGTGGAAAGTAACTGAACATTCGGGAGTGGTTGAAAAAAATTCACAAATTAAAAAAAAATTGTGGTACAAAGAAATAAATGGAAGATTGAACAAAAAGATCAGTGAGTTAATAAAAACAAACTGCAAATGATTTAATTAAAAAAATTAGGGGGGATAATAAAAAACCTATAATTTAATAAGAAATGCCGAGAAATTTAACGAAATTTACGTTTTCAGGAGCATGGGGCCCCAGCCCAACCTACGTGGTCCCTAAGAATCAGTCTTTAAGTAAACTTTAAGCCTATCCTAACAGATACAAGAGTGTTTTATTTTCTCCATAAAAATGGGCACTAGTCTAGTTGTCTTTTTCTAATGCCAAATATTTAGTGATTATCCTTTTCTGAAGAAAACACGCTAAACACACAAAAGCAGTACCATTCAGTTCTTTATTTTATACTATTTCCAAATATCATGGCCCCTTTTCTGAAAATACACCCACCCCCCTGATGGTCCGGGATATAGCCCTAGGAATATATTAAAAAAAATCAACCAATCAAATTCTCACTTTACAATATGAAAGAACATGTAAGAATATTAAAAGAAAGAATGTCATCACAAGATTTGACACAACGATGAAATGTATTTATGCAGTTATATATGGTACCTCAGAATGGGAGGGGGGTATAATGTCAAAAAAGTGACCATGACACTTGGGAAAAAGTCTAGCATGAAATTGAAAATTCTGGCTCAACTAACCCAGTTTTAAGGTTTTCTTTAAATTAGCCCCTGAAACATCCTTGTCAGGAAGAAAATAATCTCTAAGAGCAATATTATGCAGCGAATATTCAACAATTTTGAAATTTAGGATCTAGAAGTTTCTTTATCTCTTTTATTTTTCTTTCTTCCTCTCTTAGATACCTCTTTTAGAGAAGCAAATACCCATAAAAACTAAACTTGTGCTGCAAAAGGGCCCCTACTTGTCCCCTTAGTTACGCCACTGATTTGATATATGGAAAACCGGTTAGAGTTGCTGCTCCTATACAGATTCTCTATCTAGCTAATGACTCTGGAGACAAAGCCAATAAATCTGAAGCTAGTGCCAGCGACTGTGAAGAAACTGCAAATGACATTGAAGGTGAAGAGAATGAACTATTAAATGTGAGAAAACGAAGAATCAGCAGAAATAAACCACCAAAGCCAGTGAAAATACAGAAATTCAGTGCGAAATGGATAGAAGATAAAGACTTGCAGGTCTGGCTGCAAAGATATCCAAGGGATAGGACAAAATCTTGGTGTAGGTTTTACGAAAAGATCATTACTGGTGGCCTATCCATTTTACGTAGACATTCACTGAGGGAAAGTCACATATCCAAAGTTGTTAGTATGAAGAACCAAGTGCGTATTGCTGATGACCAAACCAATGAGTTTACTTTATCGGGAGCAGCAAAGGAAAGAGAACTAATTAGCCAACTAGTGACAGCTTTAGAGTTGGCAATGCCAGCCTGGGTAGCATCAAAATCCAAGGAGATGAGTATTATGGACAACTTGCCCGAATTGCTGAAAAAATGTATCCCTGATTCATCAGTAGTAAAGCTTCTTGCATGTGAAAGAACTAAAACCACTGGACCAATCAAAAATGTAATTGCCCAATACGCCATCAGCCAGCTGAGCTCAAGATTGGAAAAATTGCTCTTTTCGCTTATGGTTGATGAAAGCACTGATAAGTGTGGGACAAAATACTTAGTCATCATCGTTCGCTACTATGACAACACTACATGCGGAATGAAGGAAGACTTTTTGGCCATTCCAGAAGTTGGGGATACAACAGCAATGGACCTTAAAAACTTGATCTATAAGACTTTAAGTGAGAAGAAGATGACAATAAAAAACTGCATAGGATTTGAAGCTGATAATGCAAATGTGATGCTTGGGAAGAACAACGGCCTTGCAGCCCTCATAAAGAAAGATATTCCCCGGCTGGCTATTTTCGGATGCATCTGTCACAGTTTTGCACTATGCTCTGCTAGTGCTTGTGAGCAGTTACCTACAGAAATCGTCAGATTCAGCAATAATATATACACGTACGTATCGAATAGTGCCAAACGACTCCGTGAGTATAAGGAATTCCAAAAGTTCTGTGAAGTAGCCGAGCATACACTCCTGTACCCATCTGCAACTCGCTGGTTAGCGTTTGAGGCCGTCTCTCAGAGGCTGGTGGAACAGTGGACTGCTCTGACGTTGTTGTTTTTTTCGCCTTACCTGCGAATGAAGGTCGGGATCAAACGGCAGTGAAGCTTTATACAGCTTTGATCGATCCCGAAGTCAAGCTTTATTATCTTTTTCTGAATTACGTTCTTCCTATTGTAAACGGCCTGAATCTTGAATTCCAGAGTGCAGAAGTGAAAGTTCACAAACTTTTATAAAGGGGGGTAAAATTCTCCGAATTGGCAAGGAATTATATCAAAGACGAGCTTTTGGCCATATGTTCAGTCTTCGAAATAGATTTTTCAAACCCAAGAAACTTCAAAGCTATGGAGACGGATATGCATTTTGAAGCCGAATTTGAGCTCTTTGCAATTGATCAGATTGAAAATCTGAAACTTCGAGACAGACAGCTAGCTGCGATAAAGAAAAATTGCCTTGCGTTTTATGTCAAGCTGTGCTCTGAAATAAAGCGAAGAGTAAACAGTGAAGACCCCTTGCTTCGAATGCTAGACTGGTTATCTCCAGAAACTGCTTTATCCGGATCAATTCCTTCTATAATACCTCTTTTCCGAATATTCAAGGACTGTTTCAATGGTTCGCTGGAAGTTGAATCCCTAAACAGAGAATGGAGGCAATTACCATTCTTGAAGAAAGGGCTAGGGGAAGGGAAAGCGTCAGTTTTGGAATTTTGGAATTCAGTGTCCACCCTCAAAAATGGTGCTGGGGACTCTGCTTTTGTTCACCTACCTATATTCATAAAGGGTATTATGTCGTTGCCTCATAGCAGTGCTTCGGCCGAACGTCAGATTTCGCTGTTAAAGCAAGTTCGGACCCCCCCCCCTCCGGAACAGACTACTGCCAGAAACAATATCCGATATTATGCATCTCAGGACGGAAGTACCGAATCCAGAGACTTGGGATATTACAACAGAGCTGGTCAGGAGTGCGAGGAACTGGAAGCGTGAGCTTAAATAATATTTTATTACTGTAAAGGTCTGTAAATAAAATTATCCTACTGAACTTTTAGGGTGACGCCTTTAGCGCGTTGCCCCCGTTTAGTCCCATTTAGGCAAAATGGGACGGAAAATGGTAGTGTGGACTGCTTTTCCTGAAACGTAAGACAGGGCCTTGGACGCACTATAAGAAAAGATTGTTGAACGAGTTGAAGATAAGGACATTTTCCATAACAATAGATGAGACAACAGATTTGGGCACAAACAAGCAATGGCCATCTGTGTTTCATTTTGCAGCATTGCGATAGCACAGCTATTTTCAGTGTATTCAAAGTTGAAAGAAACGCTAGACTTCCTTGAAGAAAACGATGTCCCGATACGAAAGTGGGCTGGTTTCTGTTCTGACACCCCAAATTCAATGATAGGATGTAACAATTCTGTGGCAAAACTGATCAGTCACAATTACCTTGGGTTGTAGTTGTCAAGTGTAGTTGCCAATCCATTCATCTGTGCGCATCATATGTTTGTAAAAAGCTGCCAAAAACTCTTGAAGGCTTATGTCGTCAGGTGTATAATCACTTTTCAGTGAGCGCAAAATGTATCATAGCTTTGAAAGAATTCTAATTTTCAATTTTTTTCAAATAAAACCAATCCACAAAATTTTAGACCCTGGACAAACTCGTTGGCTGTCCCTCCACACTTGCGTGTGAAAAATACTTGAGCAGTGGAACGCCCTATCTTTGCATTTCAATAGCTACAACTTTGACGACCCTACTCATACAAACGAACTTGTCCTCGGCGCGCTCAAAAACCCTTTTATGAAGGTACTTATAATGTTTTTGTTGACTATGCTATTGGTCTAATGAACGATTTCAATATTCTGTTTCAGTCGTAATCACCTATTTTCCATAGACTGAAGTCAGAAACGGAAAAGCTTATTGCAACGCTTGCCATAAACTTCATGCACGGATCCTACGTCCGAAACTGTACAAATGTACTCTTTCTTGACGTGATAGACGATACCCAATATTTTGAAGTTCGGATGGTTTATATAGGATATTCAGCACATGATGAACTGGCATCTCTAGTGAGTTCGAATCTGGATATCTCACAGTTGGAGGTTAAGAAGCTCTACGTTACAGCCAGGGAATTTTACAAAGAGGCTATCAAGGAGGCACACTTGTGCCTCTTTAAAGAGGCGACCCACCACAATGTTTAGCGATTTCGAGTCCTAGCGGTCGCAGAGAGACAGCGGTGATCGCATTTTGTAGCCCAAGCTCCAACTAAGAAACGTGCAAAATTTCACCCCCCTCCGACTTTATCTTCATGGGTAACAGTGGGCCGGAAGTTTCGACTCTCCGACCACAGCCCCCCTTTAACGTTGTCTGATTGGACTGAAATTTAGAGGTTAAGCTTTCCCAGGGCCTGGGAGCTTATCCTCGAAATTTCAGCTCAATCCGATCACTCCTTCCCTGTT
The DNA here is from genome assembly GCA_027921565.1 of Artemia sinica. NCBI lineage: Eukaryota > Metazoa > Arthropoda > Branchiopoda > Anostraca > Artemiidae > Artemia > Artemia sinica. The sequence goes on from CM051260.1 coordinate 27,296,611, forward strand.
TCCAAAAAAACAATATAGCCACTTAAAGTTCATTTCTCTTTCTTCTTTTTTTTATCAGCCACGCCTACAGGCCACGGTTGGCAACGGATCCGGGTGAATGAGGACTGATTCGAAGCGGAATTTGACCTGTTAGGGCCTTTTGATATTTTCAGACCGAAAAAAATTATCCCCCGAATTTACATTTACGAAAAACCTCGTTTTTTTCCTATAAGAGCCCATGTTAATTTTTCCCACCACAGCCCCCCTTTAACGTTGTCCGATCGGGCTGAAATTTAGAGGATAAGCCTTTCCTGGGGCCTGGGAGCTTATCCTCAAAATTTCAGCTCAATCCGATCCTTCCTTCCCTATTTTCCAAAAACCAAATATCAAGTGTTGTGGGGATTTGCTTGCGTCAAAAATAGATACGAGAGACTAAAATAATATAAACAAGTTTCTCTGTGGTACAATGGTCGCTGTTCCTGACTGTCAGGCGGAAGATCCGGGTTTGATTCCCTGTCAGAGAAAATTCTTTATACACTAAATTTAAAGTTAAAAAAAAAGAAACTCAGTTTCTTTTTTAAATCCAATCTATTAAATCCTTCGGCTCAACAGGCGTCTCCAGAAGAATATCACAGTCGGCCTTCAGGTTACAGGTAAGTCTCCACTGCTTTGATAACATGCCGTATACCCGCATGCTCGAAGAAAAGTTGAAAAAAAGAAAATCTCACTGTGCATTTGATTTGAGTATTCAGGAATTAAAAGCCTTAACACAAGAATCTTCGAAAGCGGGGGTTTGGGAGGCGGCAGCCCCCCCATCTTTAACTCCTGAAAAGATCAGCTAACAGTTAGTCAAGCAATAATAAGTAATAAACTGTACAAAAACGTGCAGAAATTATTTGAAAAAAACTACGTTTTCTAAGGAGTTAAAGAGGCTGAGTCACGGGCGCCCATATGGGGGGGGGGGAAGGGGGGCTCCCGCCCCCTGGCTGAATGATGCTGCCTTATTTCTATATTTTTGTTCTGAGATTTCTATTATATAGCATTAAAAGTGCCAATTAGATGAGATTTGCCCCCCCCCCCCCCTGGAATTCAGCTTATGGGCGCCCATGGGCTGAGTCACAAGTTCGAACCTTAAAACGTACAGGGATTAGGAGGTGCAGTTGGGGAGGCTTCCGCCCCCAAACCCCCGCTTCCGTATATGAAAGGGGCTGTGCCCTCCTCAACGCCTCGCTCTTTACGCTAAGTTTGCACTTTCTCACAACTCTTTTTTTTAAACAATAAAAACTTTAGCGTAAAGAGCGAGGCGTTGAGGAGGGCACAGCCCCTTTCATATACGGAAGCGGGGGTTTGGGGGCGGCAGCCCCCCAACTGCAACTCCTAATCCCTGTACGTTTTAAGGTTCGAAACTTGTGACTCAGCCTCTTTAACTCTTTAGAAAACGTAGTTTTTTTTTCAAATAATACTTCAGATACAAAGCCGCTTTTCTTTTGATTCTGATGTCTACGAGTACACAAAAATGCTCGTACCTGTCAATGCCCAAAATTTGAATCCTGCCAGCCTAGCGGATTTTGTGAGATCGCGCGAATTGCCGTCATGGAAAAAGGCTTTAATTGATATAATGGCGGGAACAAAGCACAGTTTTGTTGAAAGATATTGCCATTGACAGGGTGAATGTTGAAGACTGTTCGAAACTTATGTTCAAACATACCTACCCTTGCGGAAGGCCAATCTTCGAAAATATATGAAAAGTTTTGGAATACATGCATTCATTACCATTTTTAAATGTGACGGCAGAACGCTTGTTTAGTGTTTTTAGAACGCTTGACGTGAAAACGGAAATACAAAGCTCTTTATCAACAATTTCAGTAGCATCCATTTTGCAAACCAAAATGGGAATGAAACGATTGGATGCGGATTCCTCCTCTCTTATTGTGAATTTAGAAATGGCAAAAATGTTTTCAAGTGTTAAGGCTAATACAACTGCTGAAGAAGCAGCTACGATTATCTCTAGACTTCCAATTTAATAGTAAGCCAATTTTTGTCACACTTTTCTAATTTTTCTAGTTGTTTATCGTTTCTTAAATCACTCATTCCTATTTTGGTTTCGGCACACCAAAAACAAAATACTTTGAAGTGATTTTCATTGATTTATTTTATGTGATGATAAACCAAATATATGATGATTTTATCTATATTCAGCATTTAATTTTACATCTAAATATGGCAGTCATCAAACAGTTCATGGTAACGAACTGTAGGCAAGGAGCAACGCGGCTCAATAGTAACTGAAACTCTAAAAAACAAAAGATATATCAAAAGGATTGGCTTATTATGCTGGTGCCAAATATATAACAATCACTAAGTTCTGTATTACTCTTCAAAGACTACGAGCCTGAGAAAATTTGCTTAATTTTTGAAAAAAGAGGAAAATACTCCCTAAGAATTTAAGAAAAAACCTTAACGAAAATAACACCATCAGATTCAGCGCATCAGAGAACGCAACTGTAGGGTTAAAGCTCATATCTGCAAAAATGTGGACTTTCCCAGAAGATATATTTTTTTTCATGTGGATGGCAACTATGCCCCCTTCTACAGAATCAGCAGGTATGGCTATGATTGGGCTTGGGTAAAAAGCTGATATTTCGTGATGCTTGCATGAAATGCAGTCGAATCGCTTCGGCCATAAAGAATCGTATTTTCGCTTCTAGTAATGGCAAAGGTATAATGATATGTTTTTTCTTATAAGTCGATATCTATTTCCAACCGCATTAAAACGAGCATGCTAGATTGATTAGTTGACTCCATGCTCCAGTATGTCTTTTGCTCTTCATGTTCCTTATATTTTTCAAAATATGGTTTTTGATAACAGGCCATTTTTTCAAATTCCCGTGACTTTTTTTTTCTAGAAATAGTTATTAAACTATCATAAGAAATAGTAAGAAGAAATAAAAAGTTTTTGACACCAGAATTGTGTTTTGTGGAGATTATTAAAGAGTTAATCAACTAATCTAGACATAAATTGATTTCCAGCTTAATACTTTTCAGTCCCTGAAAACAGAGAGGGTGACCCCAATATCCCCCCCTCCCGATCTGACCCTGCAAATGGACTTGTTCTTCATATGTACCCTAAGGAATAATCTATTAGAGTCTTGTGGGTTTTGCTTTTTACTATTGTAAAGTGTGATTACTATTGTGTATACATTGTGAATGAAGTTGAGGCTTTTCAGAGTATCAAATATGGGTCTGAGGATCTACATTTGACACTCTCTGGGTTTTCGAAAAAATTTTGTGGTGCAGTTTGAAGTATATGGACATATTTTGGCTAAAAATGACATATATTTTTGGATGCTCAGGGGACATATTTATGAATCGAAAAGTTGGCAACCCTGCGACGCTGAGTTTAGAATAATTTTACTATATCTCGCCAAGTTAACTCTGCTATAATGTTTAAAATTAGGGATGGTAAGAATTCTTTCGGATTGGCCAATTGTATCGTTTCATCATTAACTTTATAATTGGTAAAACCCTCTAAAATTGTTTTAATCTATGCGTGGGAACAATTCTTCAGATATGAAGGAAACTACAGTAAATTTATTGAGTTTTTGTAAAACTTAATAAAGTGTTTCTTATTCTTTTGTTTTATAGCATAATTATTATCAAATATTCAAAGCTCAAAATTTATTTTGTTGTCTATTTATTTTAAATTTTGGATTATAAGAATATTTGATCAAAATGATGAAAAAAGTAAGTACGGGACTTCCAAAGAAAGAATCAATAAATAATGTGCTTATTGAGGGGTTGACTACTCCTTTTTGAAATTCATAAGTTCTTGTGTTTCAGCGTTTTTGAAAAATTAAACGGGGCTCAACAGAATATAATATTTTAAGCTTAAGGCTAGTATATAAAATCGTAAGAAACGAATATATTAATTTCGGAATTACGAGTAAAATTGTCCGGTTTAAGTTTCAAAAGCTTAGTCGTGGAAAATAAGAATTTGGAGTGGAAGGGAAGAGGGGGAAGAAGGAGAGTGTACAATACGTAGAGTAGAATAAGTAGGATTCCATGGGCGTACGTAGCTTCTTCTCTAGGGGGGGGGGGCAGCCAATTCTGTGATGAATGATATTGGAAGTTCACAAAACCACATGTATAACTGCTAAGTTTATGTGTATTTCTTCTTCTTTTTTTTTCGTTTATTGCTCCGTCTTTTCCTTTTTTGTATGACAGGTTTTCCAATAAATAATAATAATAATAATAAAACCTTATTTGTCAGCAAGTTCTATCATACCTATGAAATCTTTATAAATAATTAATCACCAAAAATCATAAATCATCAATAAGCTTCAGCATTAATCAATCTTTTTGGGTAGAGCTAAATATTTCCAAGAAATTATGGATAATTGCTTCTTGTTTGACTTTTTTACCGTCATTCCAGCTGTTTATTTCCAGCTTTTTCAACCGTCTTCCTTTTATCAACAGCTTTTTTAGCCATCTACCTTTTTTCAACTGCTTTTTCAACTATCTACTTTTTCAACCATCTGCTTTTTCAGCCATATCTAGTGTAAATTGAAATTTCTAGGGGGGGGGGCAGCTGCCCCTCTCCCCCCCCCCCTTTCCGTACGCCCATGTATGATTCATTACCCCAAGCTCTCCTATATAAATATTCCATAGGTAGTTATCTTGGTGGGGGTTTTTTTCGTCGCTTTTTTTCTCTTTTTTACCGTGGTGGAAAAAAGTGTACAAGAGATGTGTTTACTACCATACCCTAGTACCTGAAATAAGGTAAAATTATCATTTTATGTTTTTACTAAAGAATGAATTTACCTACGAAATTGAAGTTTAGCTTAGACAGTGGATTGTACTCAACATCTGAAGATTATGAATTTGAAAGAAAGAGAAAGGTTCTGTTTTACTGTTAAATAAAAAAGAACAAGTTTTTTTTCAACTGAATGTACGGAGCAACCTAAAAACTTAAAACGAACAGACATTTTTTATAAAGGGGGTTCCCTCCTCAAAACCTTGCTCTTTACGCTCAAGTTTGAATTTTGTCCCAATTCCTTAGTTATGACTCCTGAAACACAGGGGCCGTTTAATTAGAACAATAAGACGCTTTTTTAAAAGTACTAAAAAACTTTAGTGTAAAGAGTGAGGGTGTTGAGGAGGGGGCAACCCACTTTATATACATAATAATTTCTGTTCTTTTTAAGTTTTATTGTTGCTCCTTACTTTCAGTTGAAAAAACTTGTTTTTTTTTATTTAATTTCTGATTGTTTTTTTAAATAATGCAAGGAAATCTGGCCCCACCTCCACGGAGAAAGCCCCTCCCCACAGAAATATCCTCTAGACCATGGGTCAGCAACCCACGGCCCGCGGGCGTGGGGAAAGGTCTTGAAAATATAAAAATTGCCCATTGTTTACGTATAATATCTGTTATTAGGAAGTATGCATACTTTTCGGGTAAAGGATTAAATTTTCTGCTGGAGAATTTTCCACAGGGAGAGCTTTCTATGGAAAAGAAGGTTTCCGGGGGAAAAATTTGAGGGGAAATTACACTGGGGGATTTGCCAGAATTCCTAAACAAAATTCTTTTTATTTGTTTTAACTTTATCTTATCGACCCAATCTTACGCTTGGAGATGTTAACAGTAATTGTCCAGGATAAATTTTTAACGGGATTGAATTGTCTAGACGATCTTCCTGGGAAGAGGAGGAATTTTTCTGTGGAGGTGGAGCTGGATTTCTTGGTATTTAAAAAAAAGCATTTGAAATAAAACTAAAAGTGCACCTAAGGGGGCAACATTAAAATGAACAAAAACGCTACTGATCCATTATGCGGACACCGCGAAAAAAGGCAAGTTTGGTTAATGCTAATAAAATATAATAAAACGGATATAATAGTTTTGAAAACAAATTTGGGCTATATATTTGCACATTAGGGGGGGGGGGGGGGGTTAAGCATAGCATGTATTAAAAACGTAACCTAACCTAGGTACCTCCCCCCCCCCAACCCCAAAAAACAACAGTTTAAATATCGTAAACGTAATGAAAAACATGCTTTGCATTCCATTTCTCTATTGAAATAACCGTTTGGTGGGTTTCGTCTCTTGTTTCCTTGATACAGTATATAGCAGTGTCCGCATAATGCACCAGTGCCCAAAAAAAATTATTGATATGAGGGGGATTGTCCCTTTTTCAACACCTCTTTCTTTACGCTTAAGTTTGAATTTAGTCCCGATTCTGTAAGAACGACTCCCAAAACACAATTGTCGTTTAAATAGAGCAAAAAGAAGCTTAAGTACTAAAAAAACTTCAGCGTGAATAGTCGGTGTTTAGAGGGGCAATCCCCCTTATTATGTTATCTTTTCTGTTTGTTTTAATTTTTAATGTTGCTCTCCTTAATTTCAGGCGAATTTGTTTTATTAAATTCCTGGTGTAAGTTTATGTTTGCTTGCCTAAAGCAACAGAGTTCCAGAGTGTAATTCATCCTATTTTTTTTTTTTTTAATTTGAAGACAATTTTTAGGTTTTTGCCGCAATACCAGCAATGATCGTTTTCAGCTATGGATTCCAACCCCGTATTTTGGCTCTAACACCTACTCTGTAAAAGACTTGATTTACTACGCGGACCAAAGCCCTACTTGAGCCTGAAAACGGAGCTAAAACCGATTTTGGCTCCCAAATTTTCGCGACGAAAATCGATTATATTTTCCCCCCTGAAAATTCCCCTAATCTTGGAGACTTGTCCCCGAATTTTAACATTCGACAGTGGAAGCCCTGACACTGAGCTTAGAATGATTTTACTACATCTCGCTACGTTTACTCTGCTATAAGGTTTATTTTAGAGATAGTACGAGTTCTTTTGAGTTGGCCAATTGTATCAGTTCTTCATTACTTTACAATTGGTAAAACCCTTCAAAAATTGTTCAATTACACCATTAGCTTCACCATGTACAAGAACCCTACTTTAGGGGCTTCAAGCTTCTATCTACGTGGAATTTTTTTTTTTTTTTCCCAAAAGAAAGATCATGGATTTTTTTTTCTAAGGCTGATCGTGCCTAGACAATGGTCCTAGAAGATTGGGGGGTGGCTCATTTGAATGTAAATGGAAAGTTTTAGTACCATTTTTAAGTGATCAAAATATTATGTCCAGTAAATGGCGTTTTCTGCCATTTTGGGGCACCAAACTAGGGTTTTGCCCCAAAGAGGACCAAGTTGCTCTTATTTGAAAATTCTGAGATAGCAGATCAATTTAAAAGTATCAACAAACTATAGACTAAGTTTCTCTTTTTCAGAAGAAGTAATGTTGCATGGTGGCACAATCGTTGCTGAAAAGTTACGTAGCCCAAACAACATAAATGGTTAATACGACATTTATCTTAATGTTTGATTTAACTAAGTTGATTCACTTGATTGTTTATGAAAATATGATTAGTGATGTATATAATTCCACATTAGCCGTTGGGAAGGAAGCGTGGTGGGTCATTGTGCAGGTAGGTTGGGGGGGGGAGGTAGACTATATCCCTAGAAGAGTGCATTTAAAAGCCCAAATTGACAGAAAGAGGTTTTAGGGTGAAGCGGGGGTAGTAGTTCATCTCTCATCTTCTTTATTCAGATTAAGCCTGAATGAGGATGTTGCGGCGTAATACTTGTCTTATTATTGTAGACAAATGTTTTGGACATCGATTTTAAAGCTTCATTTAACTAAACTGATTTTCGTCAAATTTCTTGGGAAATCTCTTGGTGGGGGGGGGGGAGTGCTACACGGAGTTTTGTTTCACAGTTTGGGCAAAAACCCTGCAGCAAGACTTAATACTAGAGCCAGGTATTGCCCACCTAACTCACACAATTGGTGCCAACATGGATGAACCAGGGAGGTCTTTGTTCCCCACGGAAAGAAAGACAACAATACAATACATCACCTCCTTTCCTCCTTCCTTTTTACCTCGAATTTATCTGAAAACAAAACACTGTTTTCAACTTAATGTAGCTACTGCGACCTATTAACAAATTTTAAAGTGTCCTGATTTATTTCCATCTCACTTATTAACATCAAAATTATGACAAACTTTCCAGTCCCTTCGCCTGTAAATTTGTGGTTAATTGCAGATATAAGGACGCAACAAACAAACATACTGGCTTACGTAATTGAACATCAATCAATTGTGCCTATTGCAACATATCCGTAATAGAAAGTTGACTGTCAATGTCCTTAGTATTAGCCCTCATGAGCGTCCCAATAGATTTAGTCTCGAAGGCTTTAAAATTGTTTTTGAGTGTAAATGACGCAAAAAAGTGCCTAAAATTTGCACTATTCTTATTAAACTTTGCATAAATCATAACAATAGCCTCCCTTAGAATCGAATATAATAGCTTCTGTCATGCACAAATACCCAATTTTGTCATTTGAAGTGAAGGGAGAGAATTCGATTAAGTAGGCAATCCTGATAGTTACGTTACCTCGTCTCGTCCCCTCTTTGGTATGTTATTGTCTTAGGGTTTCCCATTGATGATGGTAGAGACCTAGAATTTATAAAATTAAGAGATCTTTTTTACTCAAATATGTATCTAAAATTGTAGTATCTTTTCAAATGTATAGCTAAAATTTTTGCAGAAAGTAAGCAATTGTGCCTTTTAGACAAAATACACAACAATAATATTTTATCAGTATATCGGGTATTTGCGCATGCTGATAGCTTATTGGCGAAAGCTCTTTAGCTTTTTTTCAGGTAAATAATAGAAAAAAAAAAAAGGTTTGTATCTCTGGAATCAGAAAAATAATGCAAAAAGCGTCAACAATTTATAATTCAGCTATTAGGGTCCTCAAATTTTAAACTGAACCCTACCTTAGGGCTAGATATACTAAGCTCTAAAATGTACACATGTGTATTAGTCCAGCTAGTTATGACAATTCGCCCCTTTTGTTTATTAACATAAAAAAAAAAGTTTTCTCTGAGGAGGAAGTGGAAACTTAAAACAAACAAAAATTATTAATTCACAGTCTATAAAACATAAATCAATAAAACTAGTGCAAATAAACCAACTGACGATATCTGATTACAGAAAACTAGCGCTTTACTGAAAACACAAAAGCCAAGTATAAAAAACAAGAATATTGATTTAGGAGTCAAAAGTGACTACGTAGCCTGACAAGAACATACTAGTCTATAACGCTTTTCATAGTCTTAAACCAAATGTGATATCAGTAATTTTCAGTATATAATTAAAATTATCTTAAAATTGAAGCGTCAAAATAAATATTATTTTAGTAACCGCGAAGTCATTGATTAGCATACAAAATACTGGATTGATTTATCAGGTAACATCTTGGTCTCACCAGCTACAATACCAATAGTATACATATTAATAATAGTATAATGTTTTTTGCATCGCACTGTTTCAGTTTTTTTTTTTCTTAAGAATTGAAATGTTGGATTGTAATTTAAATTTTGGGATAGAATTACATCATTTAATCAAAACTTTCGATGAACAGTAGTTTTGTTGAACGAGTCTTTAATACTATTTTTTACAACAGAATTTCAGATAGACAGAAAGGGTCATTATTGTTCACATGAATGGAAATTCTGCCTGTCGTGTGATCTTTTACATGGCTGAAGCCATCACCACCTCTAAAATAGGGTTCTCTGATGTCTAAATACGTTGCACATATCTGTTTAAATACATTGAAACTTTGTATATAACTAGGAAAAGAGAAATATAACCGTTTGACATCACTGAAAACAAAACTCCTGGTAGTAGCTATCCCTTATAGTAGTTATCCCAATTTACCAGATAACTCCGCTAAAAATTTGAATTCTCAGCCGTCAGACCCAAACTGTGATGTAATTTTGTATGCAGCTTTTTTTTCGTCTGTGGTATTGGGTATTGGTATCGTACCATATGGTACTTTGTATGTCGATTTTTTCTCAACCAGTTCCAGTTCTATCCCTTTTAGAAGATATCCCAATTTACCAGATAATTCTGCTAAAAATTTGAATTATCAGCCGTCAGGCCTAAACTGTGATGTAACTTTATGTGCAGCTTTTTTTCGTCTGTAGTATTGGTACCGTACCATATGGGACTTTGTATGTCGAACTTTTTTTCAACTAGTTCCAGTTCTATCCCTTTTAGTATTTGTCCCAATTTAAGATATGATTCTGCTAAAAATTTGAATTCTCGGCCATCAGACCCAAACTGTGATGTAATTTTATGTGCAGTTTTTTTTTGTCTGTGGTATTCGCGCCACACCATATAGTACATTGTATCAGTGATGCCAGGTGCCTGACTTAAGAATGCGCACCAAGGGAAGCGAAAATGCGCCATCGGCGCATTTTTGCTATCTATTTTTGGGTGGACTTCGAAATTCAGGGTAAACTAGATCTTGCAGGGATGAGTGCAAAAAAAAAAAAAAAAAAAAAAAAAAAAAAAAAAAAATTCAGAGACAATGTTACCAGAAAGTGTGAATTTTGCTTTTCAGAATACTAGAACTCAAAATTGGTAAGATTCAGTCTTCATTGACAGATTTCGGCACCATATTCCGAAATCTGAAACAGTGAAGCATTTTTGACTGATTATATGCGCTTTTGTGGTCGAAATTTTCTGTTCTCAGTCTCTGGGTTGACGAGAAAGATTGTTTCCTTAGTTCTCTGGTATTTCAGAGAATTAAATAAAAAAGAGAAATTAAAGATGATCTAACAAAAAAAAAAAATACTTGCCAATATCTAAAGTGTTATTTTACATTACTTTTTGGCTAATAAGCTGAATTATTCCCTATTAACAATAGAAATTGTGATCAAAGAACTAGAAAAAGAAATAAAGAACTAAAAGAGAAATCGGTACTCAGTATACTGGTCTTGCAATATAAATAAGTTATACAAAAATGTGGAAGTTAAAGGCGCATTTGATAAAGATAACTAATAGATAGGATTATTATCAAACTTAGTTATGAGAGAACAAAATGTTTCGTAGCTTTCAAATATACATTAGAACGACAAGAACGACCAAGTCAAAGATAAGAAATTAGACCGGCCGTTATTAATGCAACTATTTATAAAATTGCAGGCTAAAGACAACGTTCTGAGATGTTGTCATGAAATAGAAGCCAAAGACATATACATATGAGACAAAATTGTACTTGGCAAGGACCTTCAAGAGTTCCGATTGTTATTTTATTTGTGTTTTCCTTTTAATGAACTTCGGATTAGTTTTGTACATTTTTAATTATATATTGTATGTATCTTCGACTAGTATTCAAGATCATTTTCAAAGTTAAACAGCAAACCCTCCTTCTATATCGCCCAAAATTTCCTCGAGAGTTTCATCTTTATTTTCATTGTCATTGGATGGTTTTTTGATGTCATACATGTCAATGGTAAATCTATTCAGCATAGCGGGTGTAGAATCAAAGTCCCTGCAGTACTTTCCCTGGCAATTTAGCCTAAGTCGGATTGTCACAGTAGAGTTAAGCATTTAAAGGTGCATCCTGTTTCAAATTTTGTACTTAACAAGATTCATGACAGAAAATACTCTCTCGACGAAGGGGTTGCTGATGGGTAAGCTTAAGACAGAAAGAGCTGCTTGAGCTATGTCGAACAAAGGTCAGCTTTTTCCACTCTTTTCTGTATTTTTTTTTTTTTTCGTAATTTGATCACCTTCCCATTTGGTTTTTCACGCTAAGGATAATGCACGCTTTAATATTTGAAATTTAGGTCGTCATAAAGCCTGGAATGGGATATGAGAATGCCTACGGGGTTCTGAAAATTCCACTTGTCTTTATAGAGAGATTTCTGAATCTGTCAGTAGAAATTGTCAGTAAACACTAGACTCTGAAATTTTGTTTTTTGTCATTGCTATTGTGAAGGCGAAATGCGCCCACTTTGCGCCGAATTTTTGTGACATGCGTAAAATCGGCGCAATGCGCCAATTGGTAAAATTCAAGGCGCAATCAACTCAAAAAAGTGCCTAAATGGCGCAAATGCGCACCACCTGGCAATTATGCATTACATGTTGAATTTTTTTTTCAACAACTGCACGTTTATACTTTTTGAGCATACCAAACGGACGAATTGTATTTAACCAGTCGTCATAATTGACTTATAAAGAATAAAGAGTTGTCATCAGAGGCGCTAATCGAAAGAGGGGACAAGGGTTCCCATAAGTTTTCAAAAACGTTTCTTTGCTATTTCCTAAATAATAAATTAGAAAAAATAAACTTTTAAATTTTGAAATACAGCGTTTTACCTTCTTTTAATTAGAAAAAAATGATAGAAAATCATTCTTGCGCCGTTCCCCCCCCCCCCCCCATTTTTTTTATGACTTGAAATACCTGGATATCACATTACAAAGAAATAACTTGCGAAATGTTCGCTTTAGACAAAAATGTCAATGTGAAGAAGATTTTAACTATTTTATCCCCAAAGATTCTAAAATGTTATGGCATGTATACATTAATTCTTTGAAATCCATGATCATCCGGAGACTTTGCATTCTAAAGAGACTTCCTGGAAGTAAATGGAGATACCACCCTAAAGTTATCTTGGATTTGTATAAATTATATATCCGTTCTAATCTAGAATATGGTATCCAACCCTTCTCAATTCGTTCCTCATCTGCATTTAAAACCACGGAATCTTCACAAAATTCAGTTATTCGAATCGCTGTGGGTTTGCACAGCCATACTCATTTGTCTAAATTGAAACAATTGTCTGGTTTGGTTTCCCTAAGTGAAAGAGCATCTAGTCAAAGGAAGAAATATTCTCGCGAATTCAACTTATGGAAGCAAGCATATTGTGTATAGTCATGCCTTTGCTTTGAAGACAGCTTGCACTAAAGCCCCTTCATCTTGGAATCGGTTTCAATTGGAAGTCCCAAAATGGAGTCAGTATTCTCCTTATGCTTACCCCTTTGCTGACGCTCCTCCTTGGGAAATGAGTCCACCCATTGGTCAAGCAGAACTTATACCAATAAATACAAACCAAATTCCCAATTATGAGATCCAGACTACTCTGGTTGAACAGATTTCCAAGTTTCCCTAATCACAGGGAAATCTATTCAAATGGATCTATCCAGGATGAGAGCACTTGAGCAGGAGTAGGTATTCCATCACAGGACCTTAACCTTTTTTTCTTTCCTTCCTTTGGGATCTTCCATTTTGTCCACTGAACTATGTGCAATTCGTCTGGCCCTAAATGTTCTCATAAAATATAGCCTCGTAGATGAGAATATTCTTTGCTTTTTTTACTCCAAATCGGCAATGCTGTTGCTAAAAAAAAAAAATAATAGAATTGCCCATGGTAAGGACTTATTCAACATTAGAAGACAGCTTCTGAACCTTCAGGCTAAAGACATCAAATATAATGATTCTTCTGATTTACTAGCAGCCAATGCTTCTTTGTTAAACCCAAGTCCTCCCTCTGACCTCTATTCACGAGACATTATTAGGCAAAGATCTAATGTTAATGACAGTAAATTGATTTTATTTTCTTTTTAATCTACGAGCTAGATTACACACAGTGCTATATTACCGTTTGAAATCAGGTGCCCTTCTTCTCAATAGTCTATTATTTAATTGGAAGTTGCATCACTCCCCTCTATACCCTGTCTGCTTCTCAACCGCTGAAACTATCCAGAATGTCTTATTTGGTTGTCAGCCACTGAGTGTGGAGACTATTTCCCGTAAATGCCTCTGGTACATGGCTAATACACCAAATACCTACAATGCAATCCTGAATTCTAACCTGCCTTGGCACTTTGATAGAAAGATTTTTTAAGGCATCTATTAATATCTTAAAGAAGAGAAAAATTTATTAGTGATTATTAATGTACAATGAACACAATAAAAGAGGGGTTATTCATCATTTGTTTTGGAGAGTGCAGAAGAGAGTGGGAGTGAGCGTGAAGAACCGTGTTAGTACCGGCCAGCCTATAGGTCTTAAACTGCTGGGGATACCCACAACCTCCTACAATCCATCAATAGAATTAAGTACTTTAATTGGGATTATTGGTTACTAACTGAAAAGAAGACTTGCTTATTTTAAAGGACTTGGTTACAGATGAAGATGCTAGATTTCTGAATATCTGAAGATACTTTTTGGAGAGTCAAAGAGATGAAAGAACTAATTGGTAGTTCATATATCCTGTATAAAAAATTTTGGAACTGGAACAGGATCCCACCACAAACATTTTTTGGGGGGTAAAGATTTTAAATAACGATGCTAAGGTAATATAACCAAAAGAGACGAAAAAAAAAATCAAAATAACGAAAAAAGGGAAGATGTTATTTATAGTCATCTACGAAAAGATATAATAGATGGCGGTTAATACAAGGACTTTTTCAAGTTCCCCAAAACGCTAAACAATGGATGCATGGAAGTCCAAGGAAGCAGTAGTCTCAAAGGTTGTTGGAGTAAACTTAGGCTTTGATAACAACTTCGTCCAGTGCTCAAAAAGTTCATTTCAACCTTTACCAGATAAGGAAGAGTATATTTGCTCTCTTGGTAAGTCTGTGGAATAGTATTTTAGGGTTAGGCTAGCAATTGTTTGGTGTGTGTTTTTTTTTTTCAGATTGAATTTATGAACCAACCATTGAATGAGAAATAAAGGTAATAGTATAGGTGGAGGCTTTTCATGGTAAAATTTTAGTTTTGGGGGCATTTTGCCATCTTTGAAAGTAGTTGAGCTAGGCCAATTCAACTACAGGAATGTATCCCTAGCATGGGCACCAGCAGGGAGGAAAGGGCATGGCCCCCTGGAAATTTGGGACTATAAAGTAATTATAAGAAAATCAAAGGAAAGAGAACTGGGTAAATATTTACCAAATCATATTATTGAGTTACAACTAAAGTGAATAGCCTATAGGCTACCATTCAATGCCCTTTTTTGGTAAATTTTTACCAAATCATATTATTGACTTATGAAAAAAGCAAACATAACACTCAATGCCTTTTTTTATGCTCTTTCCAAATATAATAATTTTTTTTGTTGGAAATGAATTTTACCCTCACACCCTATATATACCAATTCAGGGTATTCAATTGCACATTAGGGGGGTGGGGGTAAATTTAAACTTACCTCCCATTTACATCAGTAATAAAATTTACCCCCACCCCCCTAATGTGAAAATATATACCCTGAATTGGTATATATAGGGGTGGGGGTAAAATTCATTTCAGACAAAAATGATTGTTATATTTGGAAGAGCATAAAAAAAAGGCATTGAGTGGTATATTCACTTTATTTGTAAGTCAATAATATGATTTGGTAAAAATTTGCCCCTTCTTTATGCTCTTTACAAGTATAATTATCATTTTTGTTGGAAATGAATTTTAGCTGCCACCCCTATATATACCAATTCAGGGTATATATTTGAGTCAATATTTACCAAATCATATTATTGAGTTTCAAATAAAGTGAATGCACTATTTGATGCCTTTTTTAGCCTATGCTGATTACAAATATAACAATCATTTCTATTCAAAATGAATTTTAGCCCCCCCCCTATATATGCCAATTCAGGGTATATATTTCTACATTAGGGGGAGGGGGTGGGTTGCAAATTTTATTTCTGATGTAAATGAGAGGTAAGTTTAAACTTTCCCCCCACCCTCCTAATGTGCAAATATATACTCTGAATTGGTATATATAGGGGTGGGGGCTAAAATTCATTTCTAACAAAAATGATTATTATATTTTTAAAGAGCATAAAAAAGGCATCAAGTGGTATATTCATTTTAGTTTTAACTCAATAATAAGATTTGGTAAATATTTACCAAGAGCAGAATAAGGAAAAACCATGAAAAATAGGTGTTGCCCTATTGTTAGTTGCCTGCCAACAGAATTTGACCCTTATATATAGGGGTGGGGGCTAATATTCATTTCCGACAAAAATGATCATTATATTTGTAAAGAGCATAAAAAGAGGCATCAAATGGTATATTCACTTTAGTTTTAACTCAATAATAGATTTGGTAAATATTTACCAAGAGCAGAATAAAGAAAAAACCACAAAAAAATGGGTGTTGCCCCATTGTTAGCTGCCTGCCAACAGAATTTGACCCTTACTAAGGAAAATATATGTTCTAATTTGTGACTGAGTGGTCCCTTTGCAGTTTTCCACAAACATTTTTTTTTCTACATTATTTAGTTGGAGTAAAAAAAAAAAAATCAAATTCTTCATAGTAATGAATAGTAGGCTAAATAAATAATGATCCCTGTCAATAATGAAAGTATAAGAGCCTATCCCATGTATCCAAGAAAATGATATTGATATGGAATTTAATCACTCTGATACTTAGATTTTATCAATTTTATCTGACAAAGAATGTTGATAATGAATTTATTCATTCTGACACTTAAATTTTGTCATTTTATCCAATGTAACTGGCAAAGGATGTTGATAAAAAAAAAAAAAATATTCACTCTAACACTTAGATTTTGTTAATTTTAATCTATGTATCCGGGAAAAGGATGTTGATGTAGAATTTAATCAACTATTGATAACATTCAATCAAAGAATCAACTTTTGATGGTGATCCTAAATTTTTATTTGTTTATTAGTAATTAGTAAAGTTATTAGTGCAAAAGAAAGTTTGTATGATTATAGAAAACACAAGGAAAATAACTTAATAAGGGATAATTTTGGTAAAAATATGCCATCAACTTTTGCTTACATTCCAAGAGTATCCATGTGCTTGTATATATGAAGCCACTTTAATCAGAAATGTTTCCACTGAACAGAATGCTGGGAATTTCTGTATTTTCCCCCTGAACAGATATGTTTTTTGTGTTTTATTATCATTTACTTTTTTTCCAGGAGTGATTGTATTTGTCTAGTTGTCACTTTGAAAAAAAATTAAATTTTTTACAGTTATGAAGTATAAAGGTGTCAAATATATTGAATTTTGGCATTCAAAATTAAAAATTTTATTCAATTTTTTCATCTTAGTTTTATGTTTTACTTTGAATAAGCTACTTTGATAATGTGTTACTTTTTATAAATGCTGAGTCTAAAGGCATTACATATTTGGGTGTTTGATAACCAAGTTCAAAACTGTCAGTATTGTTAAAAAATATCCATCCAATGCTTCAGCATTGCTCAATAGAACTGAATGCTGGGAGTTTATATCTTAGTTTTTTTTAAGTAGGCTATTGTTTTGAGTATTTTTTTGTAATTACTTACTTTTTCCATTTTTAAATAGTTTTTACTTTAGTTGACATACTTTTCCCAGTACCTTTAGAAAAATGTTTGTCTCTAAGCTTCATTAAATACAAAAAACATGTTTTTTCAACTGAAAGTAAGGAACAATATAAAACTTAAAACACACAGAAATTATTATGTATATGAGGGTGGCTGCCCTCCCCTCAACACCTTGCTCTTCACTCTACAGTTTTTTGGCACTTAAAAAAAAAGTTACTTATTGTTCTAATTAAACAACCCTTGTGTTTCAGGAGTTGTTTTTAAAGAATTGGGACAAAATTTAAACTTAGCATAAAGAGCAAAGTGTTGAGGAGGGGGGAACCCCCCCTTATATGTGATAATGTCTGTTCAACTTAAGTTTTAATGTTGCTCCTTATTTTCAGTTGAAGAAGTGTTTTTTTTTTTTGTTTAATTTCTGATTTTTTTTACATAATGCCAGGATACCTGGCTCTACCTCCCTGAAAAAATCCCCCTCCCCAAAGAAATATCCTCTGGACAATTCAATCCTGGCAAAATTTACCCTGGAACATTACCCTTAATGTCTCCACATGTAAAATTGAATTGGTAAGGAGAAAGCAAGACATATAAAGAAATTTTGTATAGGAATTCTGGAAAATTCACCCAGTGTAAAATTTTCTCTGAAAATTTGTCCTCACCTCCCCATGCACAAAATGTATGCATACTTCCCAATAACAAATGCTATATTACCTTAAATTGCAGCTTGGAGCAAAATTAAGGATTTTCATCCTTGTAATGCTCTTTTATGACTTCAATGGGTTGTTTGCTAAATTTTGGTTGAGGACTCAACAGCTTCCCAGTTGTACAGGAACTCTTGCTATAGCCATTCTTTGTCTATATTTTTCTTGAATGCACCTGTTGAATCAGTAGCCACTGTATTTTCAGAGAGTAGATTCCACAAGTTTGTTACTTGTTGGCTGAAAAAATGGCTTCTTTGTCAGACTAAGGAGCATTGCTTGAAGTTCTTTTTGGAATGACCTCTAGTCACAGAATGTTCTGGGGGTGGGGTAAGGAGACTAGGGAGAATATTTTTGGACATAATTTTGTGGGTCATTATCATGTCACCACGTTCCTCCTGTATGCAAGAGTAGGAAGTTTCAAGTGATGTAAATGCTCTTTGTATGGCATTTGTTTGAGGCCTTTGGCCATTTTGGTTGCTCTTTGTTGAACTCTTTCTAGAATTTCTTTGTCCTTCTTGAAATAGGGTGATGACAGGGACATTCCAACATCTAGGCGCGGGCAAACTAGTGCCTTGTAGAGCTTCATAAACACACTTGGGAGTCTGCTAGAGATAGTTCTTTTGATCATTCCAAGATATTGGAGGCCAGATGATGATACAGATTTTGCATGGGTGCTGAACTTTAGTTGACAATCAACAATGACTCCAAGATCCCTTTCTTCAGAGACTGCAGAAAGGGGGTTACCTTGGAGATGGTATTGCTGATGTGTGCTATGATTACCAAAGTGGATTACATGGCATTTGTCAATATTGAACAAGAGGAGCCATGTATCAGCCCAAGTCCCAAGAATATTAAGGTCCTTTTGAATAGATTGCCAGTAAGAGGTTGTGGCTGCTTTACCAACAAGTTTTGAATCATCAGCATAAAGAGTAAGGAGGTTTGAGAGGAGATTGGGTTCATCATTTATATATAAGTTGAAGAGACTTGGCCCAAGGATGGTCCCCTTGGGAACGCTGCTTAAAACAGTTGTAGACAAGGAGCAATGAGGGACACCTTGAGAGTCATGAACTCTTACAACTTGTGTTCTTTCTGAAAGGAAACTCTGTATCCACTGGACAATAACATCATCAACAGCTGCTGCTTTTAGTTTGGTGATGAGGAATTCATGGCAAACCCTGTCAAATGCTTTTGAGAGGTCCAGGAGCACCATATCAACAGGTACATCATTATCCAATAATGATGTAACATACTCGTATGTGTGTATAAGATTAGTGTCAATAGATCTTAAAAATCTGAAGCCATGTTGATTGGAAGTGAGGATGTTATTAGTTTCCAAGTGCTGAATTAGAGCTCTATTAACAAATCTCTCAAGCACCTTTACAACTGCAGAAGTGATGCTAATAGGACAGTAATTTTCTGCATTATCTTTGGGATCTTTTTTGTAGATTGGTGTTATATAGGAATTTTGCAAACTGATGGTAGCTCTACATTTTGTAGGGACAGCTAGAAGAGTCCACCCAAGGGAGAACTGAGAACAATTTGGCATTCCTTAAGAAGCCTTGGATGTATTCCATCTGATCCTTTGGATTTATTAACATCAAGTTTTTTCAGGCATATATGTAAACAATGGGCAAATTTTATAACTTGAAAAACCTTTCCCCAGGTGCTGTAGGGATTATTTTATCTCCAAAGACATAGTTATTGGGCCTTTCAACTATGCTGACCAAAAAGCTATCTCAAAATTTTGATCAAACAATTTTTGGGAAAAAGTGACATGGGAGGGGGCCTAGTTGCTCTCCAATTTTTGATGACTTAAAAAGTGCACTAGAACTTTTCATTTCCAATAGAATGAGCCCTCTCCCAATTTTCTAGGCCTACTGGGTCAATACAATCACCCATGGGAAAAAAAACAAATAAACAGGCATCTGTGATCTTTCTTCTGGCAAAACAAAAATCCACATTTTTGCAGATATGAGCTTGAAACCTCTATAGTTGGGTCTTTGTTATGCTGAATCTGATGGTGTAATTTTCATTAAAATTCTGTGACGTCAAGGGGGTCTTTCTCCCTTTTTTTTTTGAAAATCAGACAAATTTTCTCAGGCTTGTAGCTTTTGGTGGGTAAGACTAAACTTATTGAAACTTATATATTTGGAATCAGCATAATAAGCCAATTCTTTTGATATATCTATTGGCATAAAAATTTAGTTTTTTAGAGTTTTGGTTACTACTGAGTCAGGTTGCTCCTTACTTACAGTTTGTTACCACAAACTGTTTGATTACCCATCAAAATCCAAACAGAGATCATTGAAATATGTATTGTTTTTCCTGAGTTACCAAAAGTATTGTATTCATAAAACTTGACAGTTTCATTAAATGTAATTAAACAAATAGAAAATGTTTTGCACCTAAAGTAATGAACAAGTTTAAAACTTAAAACAATCATAAGTTACTCTGTATATAAGGGGGACTGCCCCCTTCTCAACACCTTGCTCATTAAACAAAAGTTTTTTAGTGCTTTGAAAAATCTTTTTTTTTTTTCCAGTTGCAAATTTTTGTTTGAAAAATATGGACAAAATTCAAACTTTGGTAACGAGTAAGGAGTTAAGAAGGAGACAGCCCCTTCATATGAAGAATAATATGTTCAAATATGTTTAATTCTGTTCCTTGCTTTCAGTTTAAATGTTCTTTTATTATTTAACTTCTGATTGTTTTCCAAATCATACCCAGGCCTAACTATGATATAATTTGAGGTACCACTCTTTTAAATCCCTGGTTAATTGCTTTTAAAGTATGTAAGTCAATAATTATATGTTGATTAGTGCTGTCCTACATTTAAGTTTCCAATCGCAATTTGGGATAAAATTTGAATATAGCCTTCTTAAGAAAATTAGCAATGAATTGTAATTTTGGTAAAAAGTCCTTGTTAATATCACTACTAAAGAATTTTTGGTTGGATGAAAAGGAGAGTATTATTGTTTGTATGGATGGAAGTTCTGTGAGACTTTTGATCTTCTACATAACTGAATCCATCACAACCTCTACAATATGATTTTCTAATTGATAAATACATTACATGCATTTGTTTAAATACATTGAAGTACTTCATATAAATAGAAAAAGAAAAATATAACACTTTAGAATTGTTGAAAACTAAGTTCCTAGCAGTATTTGCCACCCCAAAGAAATTTCCTGGCAGGGCTGATGATGGCCTGCCTTGCCTTTTCCATCTCTGTGCTTGTGGATATGGGAATGTAACATTTTAGCTTTATAGAGAAACATTTTCATTCATTCTTTCTTCCTCTTTCAAATTTATCTGAAGCCTCATGAAGATTAAGCAGCTTGTCCATTAAAATGTACTTTTTTAGGAATTTACCCTACCCCCATCTAAACAATGACTCATCCCTCTCATTATAGGTAATATGCAATTACAGATCACCAAAACGTAGCCTAATTTCATTAAAAATAAAGCAAATCAACTTGGTTGAATCCAGTGCTGCAACCATGTGGCATTACTTTTTTGCAACTGTGAAGCCTAAAATATAGTTATTGATACTTTTAAATCAATTAACTTTTCAGAATTTTAAATTGATTGCAAATTCGTTCTCTTTAAGGTAAAGTTGTAGTTTGGTGTCCTAAAATGGCAGAAAACAAGACTTTCCCCTGGCCCAATGTGTATAGTCACTTGAAAAAGGGCTTTAAATTTACATTTGAATGAGTTTCCTCCCAATTATCTTGGACCTTTGGTTTGATACAATCACCCCTGGGAAAAAACAGAACAAATAAACCTGCATCAAGGATGTTTCTTCTGAAAAAAAAAAATGCAAATTCCACATTTTGAAGATTGGAGCTTGAAACCTCTATGGTAGGGTTCTCTGATATGATGTATCTAATAAAGGGATTTTCAATAAGATTGCTTGTTTTTGGGGGGGTTGTTTCCCCCTTTTTTCAAAAATAAATCAGGCAAATCTTCTCAGATTTGTGGTTTTGGGTGGGTAACAATAAACTGAAAGAATTTTATATATTTAGAATCAGCATGAAAAGCCAATACTGCCGGTGTGGCAATTTTTATGAGAATTCCATCTTTAGTTTTGGTGAATATTGGCCCAAGTCACTTTTTACTTCCAGTTTTCATCACAAACTATTTGATAAGATTCTCTTGTGACGAAATTTTTTTTCTTTAACCTGTTCATTTTATTAAGTTGAAAGGACAAGAAAGGAAAGAGGGTCAATTTGGCAGCTGGATAGTAAGTTTAAATTTTGTTTTTCTTTTGCTATTTTTTTTTTTTTTTTTTTTTTTTTTTTTTTTTTTTTTTTTTTTTTTATGTCTGAATATATAAGGGATTTAAGTTTGTGGGGGAGAATTGTCCAGTTATGAAAGAGGTACATTTTACATGGTTGGTATAAAATCAAAATGTGGTACCTATGGCAGGATGATTTTTCAGTATCTAGGCTATTCTAAGGCATAAAAAAATTACATAAAGACAATTTATAACAGCTGTTATAATCTACAGAAGCAATAAATCTTTCTGTTGTTTTGGTTTGAGCTTGTAAGATTAAATGCGTAATAATTAAATATATTATTGGTTAAATAAATTGATCCCTTTGCCAGGAATTCTTGTTGTTTAAAATTTACTTGTATTTTGTTTCATTTTGCATGCAATTTAATTGTTCTTATTGTTTGAGTTTTTCCTAAAAGCATTTAAAAATAAACTTATGCCTACGAAAAAATATCCTGAAATATATTCCCTGTCACCCAACCACCACTGCTATTTTGGCGTCTAGCCCCCCTGTAAAATTTTCTGCTAGCGCCCTTGGTCCCTCTCCTTAATGATCTCCTGGGTAGATATTTTTAAGCACCTACGTCCACTCCTTCTTTCTCCAGAGGGCATTAATCTTTGATGACATTTAAACAATCTGTGTGTTATGAGAGTGAAACCTTGTAAAATAGATCTTTTGCCCAAATAAAGCATAAAAAAGTATTCTAAGCCCTCTTTCTTTTATTTAATCCTAATGTCAATGTTTTCAAAGATCTGTAAATGTCTTTCTTAAATTTTGGAGGAAACCCAGTAATATGGCTTCAAATTCTATCAAAATAACAGGAATTGCATTTCAAAATTAAAGTCAGTGAAAAACATATTGAAAACGCAAAATTAAAGTAGCTTATAACATTCTATCAGATTTCAGATAGTTATATACGTGTCAAGTAGGCCAATACAGTCTTCTTAGCCCAAAAATAAGAAAAGCTTAGACATAGTTGCTTGGCAGTACCTTCCAAGGATATATTTTTGGCCTTGGATTCATTCCTAAAGGTTTCAACTAACTCAACTAATTTTCAAAATTGCAAGAAGCCCTAAAAATTTTACCCACTTCATAACACAGATTATTTATGGTTATCAAAGGTTAGTACCCTTTAGAGAGAAAAGTAGAAGTAGATTTGTCACAATATCTTCCAAGGAGATCATTAGCTGCGTTCGTTTTCACCGTTCGTCGTTCTTAGTACTAAAAAACATTTTCTCGGTTTTACTCTTAAATTGCGTTTTATTTCGCCGTTCTAAGAACTTCGTTTTAACTGAAAAAACGGCTTATAAGAGCTTTCCTTAGCCAGATAAAATTTCAAAGTCACAGATAAAATTTCAATCAACCAGCACAACAAAAATGGAAAATATACTCGTGAATGTAGCAAAACAAGCAATAGAGTTACTAGAGGAAAGTGACTGTTGCACCGTTCTATAGAGTGCAAATGGGCACTCTTGCTTTTGAATGCTTATGAATGGGCATAGACATTAGATTAGTTGAAATGGGGGGTGCAATCCTAAATAGTGGACTCCATATAGGGACACATGTTAAGAAAATATTTTTTACTCCATAATATGGACAATACTCATAGTTGTGGCACTTAGCCTAACACTTAATCAGCCAAATGTCCTTTCTAAATTTTTAGCTTAAGACGTTTGAACAATTGAACATATTCCTAAGGGTATTGAAACCTGGGGTTAGCTGGAGTTTCTTAGTATTAGTTGTAATCTAAGATATCTAGAAATTCCTCCCATGATTTTTCCAAGTGACCCCTAAGGAATTTTTGAAAGTTTGGAAAGCAATTTATCCCAAAAATGCTTCCAGAACTTTCTGAAGATTTCAAAACTGTGCCACATATACGAAAAACAAATCACTACCATTTTTTAGATGAAAGACCCCATCAACAAAATCTACAAAATTAAATATCAATAAACTTGTTTTCTGTCATGTTTTTTTTATTTTAAAACTTGGCGCCCAAAAGTAAAACTAAAGTTGTTGAACGGAGTATGAGGCTCAGTTCGTCGTTCTAAGAACGACGGTACTAAGAACGAAGAACAGCATTTCAAAGAACGGCTTATAAGCGAAACATTTCATTAAAAGGCGAAAACGAACGGCTTAATTGTAAAACCGAGGATTTGATTTCCATAGAACGACGAAAACGAACGCAGCTATTAAGCCTCTGAATACATTCCCAAGAGTTTTATTCAAAAACTCAACTTTTTTCCAAGAATTTTATCCTCTAGAATTTATTAACTAGAATTTTATCCTCATTTCTTTCTTATTTTGCATTTGTTAAAAAAAAAAAAAATTAGTCAGAAACATTCAAAAAGCACAAATGCCTGATGCAAGTTTGTTCTGCGTTAAATTAGCCTTTGTTTTTATTAGCCTGTGTTAAAGGCTATTTCAAAGAAAGGCAAATTTTATAATCTGAATTGTAAAAAAAAATCCTTTTAATCAGATAGGCTTGTGTAAAGAAAATATTTTGGTTCTATATTTGAATTATTGAAAAGGTGGGAATTTATTACTGGTTTTTACATGAAATTCAGGAAATTTAATCCGAAAATTATTCATTTTTATAATATTACCTGAATCCCATCCTCCCCCCTAAAAAAAACATAACTCAGATATTCTTGGGCATATCTAGGGAAATAACATGAAGTATAAAAGACAAAATTAAAAAAAGAGTGAAGGTAGTTGTTCAGTTTCTTTGAACAAAAAGATTTCCATCTTTAAAGCAGCAAAAATGTATACAAGTTTTTAAGCTTTTGCGTTTTTCCTATAGTCCAACAGTCTGAACTTAATATCACTCAGTTGCAATAGAGTTCTAGATTTTAAAAACCAAAATAGAATCTGATTGTCTAACTATGAATCAAAATCTACAGTCAGATTGTGAATAGGAATAGAATTTAAGAGCCCAGATTTTGAATTTTAAAAGATTTTGATTAATTCTTGTTACAGGGCTGCTATTAAGTCAAAATAAAATCACTAACATTTAGAGAAATATCATTAAATAATTAAAAAAGATCACTACATTTATATTTTGCCAGCTTTCTTTCTGAAGGCTTTTTTATAATTTTTGAATATTTCTGCTTTTACAAAAAAAAAACTAAGGTATTTTCTTTAAGGACATATGCAGTGTTCTGCATAGAGATTGAAATAAAATGTGGTAGTTCATAATAAGGATTTATGGCTATGTAATTTAAATCAAAATCGCTTAGGCCCAATAGTTTGCATGAACCAAGGTTAAACAGAAATGAATAATATTATATGGTACCCTATCTTATCTCTTTTAACCTGGCTGAATAATCTTGTGGTGCAGATTAACTAAATGAACTAGGAAATAGTAGTAAGAAAGAAGACATATTACTGAACACAAATGCATTTAATACCTTCTACAGTAATTAATGCTTGCTTGTGTACAGCTGTATATTCAAGACTAGAATACTGACAATAATTTTATTCTAAACTTTGCATTTATGTTATTTTTTTTCTTTTTGTTGAATCTTTGCAGTATTTAGAATTCTGAAAAAATCACAAATAAAAGCAAAAATAAATAAAATATTTTTCAAATCACTACAAAAACAAACACCGGTCAATTAACATCTTGTCAGAAGTAAAATGGATACAGTGCTAGGCGCCCCCCCCCTCTCTCTCGAAAAACTTGTATCTGCAGAAAATCCCCTCACCATATTCCTGCCAGACAATTTTGGATGTTCATTAGAAAGGAAATTGAAATTTCTACTCACCTGTTTATAAAATTATCTGTTGAGGTTTCAAGTTTCAGAGACAGTAGTACCATATGGTGGAGCACTTAACCATAAAGATGCATGCAGTCCATACAAAATAAACAGTAAAAATAGATAATTATTTTAAGCTTCATTTCACTTGGTTTATTCATTCGAGGCTTAATAGAATTATGTACAGTGGTGTATAATTTTGCATGAAGCATTGTGGAGGAGGGCTGGTGGATTTTTTTGTAGGTGGGGGGAATCTACTTCTAATCTTACATTTAGCTTTCATACCCAAATTTTATATCTCTCAGTGAACCTTTAGATATTTATAGATGAAGATTTGTGGGGGATTACATTGGGGATGAAAGTTTACATTTGGATTTCTACCAGCATTAAGGTGAAGAGTTGGAGGGGCCATTGTAACGCCAGGAAAATCCTCAGGTGTGGGGAGGAGGGTAACATGTGTTACAAGGAGCTTTGTTTTCATTGAATTTTAAATAGTAATATTTCTCATTTTCATAATTTTATACCATACATTGTTTAATGTGTTCTTATTCACCAGGGGGTGTTACCCCCCCCCCCCCCTACTAGTGTCCATGGAGAACATCCCTATGAAAAGGTTGGTTCTAGGAATCCACCATGAAATGCAAGGAAATGATGACCCCCTCAATTGGATTTTGGACTTTCGGGCCCCCTCCTGATAAGCGAGAAAAAGGGGCATGGAAAGGAAGCTAGTTGCCCTCTGTTGTTGGGTCACTCAAAAAGGGCACCTAAACTTTTAATTTTTGTTCAAATGAGCCCTCTCCCAATCTTCTAGGATCCTTGGTTTGATACAATCATACTTGGGGGAAAAAACAACAACACACATCCCATGATATTTAAATAACAATGAAACCCACACTGCCTTTCCATCATAAAACTAATAAACTTGGAAGTTTTTGATTTTTCAATTTCAGTTTTAAAGATCCCATTTTATTGTAAGTCTTATTTTATTTATGTATGTAGCCTAGTTTGCTGATGACAGTCCTTAGATATTGAGCCAAAATATTCTTAAGGTTTAAACAAGTTTTACAGTATTAGGTTAATTCCCTGCTGTTTTATTTGTTGTTGTTTTATCCATGATATTTCTATGGCATAAAATACTCAATTCCAAGTATTT
This sequence comes from Artemia sinica, assembly GCA_027921565.1. NCBI lineage: Eukaryota > Metazoa > Arthropoda > Branchiopoda > Anostraca > Artemiidae > Artemia > Artemia sinica. Next base: position 27,323,660 of record CM051260.1, read on the forward strand.
GTAGACGAGCTTGAAACTTCTACAGTAGGGTTCTTTGATTATTTTTTTTGTAATTAGGGGGGGGGGGAGTTACCTCAAAGGTTCATTTTAATGCTAAAAGATCATAACTCTCATTGAGCTTTCAGATAAATACAGAATCAGTTCAAAGGAGGGGGTGGGTGGATGTAGAAACTGATATGTAACCCTTCTTGATTTCTGAGAATATTTCTGGTCTAGGTTGTTGTTATGAAAGTAAAGAGTAACATTAAACCTTAAAATGAGCAGAAATTATTCCGTATAGGAGAGAGCTGGGAGGGCAGGGGGAAGATGCTGACCCCCATTGGAAACATGCAAGAGTAGAATGTTTTTTTTTTTGCTTGAGGGTTCATAGTTTCGAGGTTTTTTGTCTTTAGTCCAAATTAGCATAGTTTGACCTATGAAATTGAAAGAATCATATCTTCACTGGAAGATTAAATTAATCTTTTGAATTGTTTCAGTTTAATTCTTTATTCACTCTTGTGAACAATGGATTAAAGCAATTTACAAACAATGGAACAATTAACCTGGCCAATAATTTATGTTTTATATTTTAATTTTTATCTCTAAAAAACTAGAAAAATGTATGTTAATACTAGAAAAAAGCCTAAAAGATGCAGCACCAGACATTAATGTCCATAACTAGTAGTTCTGGTCTCTATTTCATAGGCCTTCAGTCACAAAGTGCAATAGGTGATTGGGAGCCACCCATCCTGTGCTTTTTCATGACCTTCCTGTTTATACTCCCAGATTTCTCCAGGTTTCTCCATTTGGAGCTGGATCAACTGAGAAAAAGCTGATAGTCCATGTAATCAGTGTTTTGAACAAATTAATATTGCACAACAAGTGAATTTACTTGTTTATATTGAGCTCAATTTTCCATTCAACCCAGATTATAACAGTGTTTCTTCCATCCTAACAATTGTGTCTTTGAAAACTAACAGAAAAACTTGTACTGAAGCATTTCTATAGCAAATCATGCTTTTGATAGAGTCTTAGTGTTAAATTTAAGCATTTTAACTAGTAAAGGATTATCAAGTTTTTCTGTTTAAATAATAAGCATCAGCAACTCCCTGGTTTTAACTTTGTATTATATTTTTGGGCATGTTTAGGAGTTTGAAATCTGTTAAATAGTAATTTGTTTATGTTTGAGGATCCTGCAAGATCAATTCTAAAATATATAGCCAGGGGCACAATCGCCCTCTCCTTACAATTTGGAAGATACCATTTTTATGCATATTTACTTAAAAAATCAAGATTATCCTTGCTCCCTCCCCCTTACATTTTTGCAAATTGATGCCACTGTATATAATTTACAAGTTTTCTGTTCAACTTATACATTACCGCCAATTGTTCCTTAAAAGTTATTTGTTTGATAAAAATTCAATTTCCACGACGTAACAGATAAATGCTAGTAGATATTGTAAAGGTATCAAGCTTGAATCAAAGATTTGTCTTGGGTATCAGCCTGCTGACCAATATCAAGGCAAACCATGAATTTCTCTTGCTGTTGGCTTGTTTTGCTGGCTTGCTTATTTCAAGTATATTTTTGGGTTGCAAACTTGAAACAAACTAAAATCAAGAGTTTGCTTTACCATTGACTTGTTTTGTAAACTTGTTTTTAAGCCTTAATTAAGGCTTGCACCAAGGTAAAAGTGGGATGACTAGAAGCTTTGTTTGAGGCTATTTGCTTATTTTGGCTCGATGCAATAAAATCTGCTTGTTGATATTTATCCTAGTTTGGATATGGCTGGGATGTACCATAGGTGGGGTGGGTAGGTTTGCCGGATTACAATTGTGGTTGTAGACATTATTATGTTTAAAAAGAAAATCAAATGGAAAATGGAGGATATATCTATTCAGCTAGTTAATTAGCTAAAACGTTGAAAACTGCCAAGTATTTTTGTATTTAGAAGATGCAACTTTCAGAAATGGACTTACATAAAAATCATAATAGTGTCGTGCAACATTTTTAACACAAGTATTGGTTATTTTGTAAGAGTTTTGACCGATTAATTAGCTGAAAGAAAAAATGTGTTATTTAATTCGCTCGTCAATGATCTTCCCAAATATAATAATTTATGTCAACAAAAATTCCTTTTGAACTTAGATGTATACTGCTTTTTGAACTCTGATAAAAATATAATTATATTGTGACAAACGATTACTTATGTTAAAGAGCTAGAAAATAGACATAGGCCAACCGTTTGATTAACTATTCAATGGTCTGTTGATATCTGACTGAGAACTGACAGACTTAAGGTGATTACTTAAGACGCAATTTTAAAGAATCAAACAGTTTTTTTTTTCTTGGTTGTTTAAAATTTAGCCCTTACGCAGGAATATAATTTTTCCATTTGACAAAGGAAAGTTTTACTATATGGTTTTATTTGTCATAAAATGGGGTATATAATATAACACGTGGGTGAGGGTTTTGAATGTTGCAAGTAGTTACATTGATTGCCAAAGAGTTCAAAACAAGGAACAGGTAGGCCTATAGTTCAAGGAATAGGATGCCAAGAAAATGAGACACTAATGAGAAAGTTAGACATTCCCAGGCTTCATTGACTAAATTAGCATTTATACATTCAGATACAGCTTCATTGCAAATGTCTTGTTCCAAGTATCCATTTCACAACCTTACATTTTTTCAGTAATTTCTGTGTTGGTTCCCTTAAGATTGGTAACTAGTGTTGGTTCCCATGGTATATGTGTTTAGTATTTCTGTCAGGACGGAGGTAATTGTAAGTTTCAATATATTTATAAAGTAGCAGAGTAGATATTCACATATATATCAGGTTGGCATTAAATTAATTTGTATAGAAGAGCAATTGGAACTAGCAAAGGTTCAAAATTGTGTTTATGTTGTTATCTTATAACAAGTCTTTCCAGATAAGGCTAAACCATAGGTGAAGGCATACACTACTAAATTGTTGCTCAATCTTAAAAGATCTTCTTCAGTGGAAAGGATTTTGAAAAATTACAGTATTTACCCAGTTACAGTTATTAGTTTATTTCGTTGTCTTAGAAAGTTCTATGTGTATGTGTATCAATATATATACCCAATATAGCTATAGAAGCACCCAGAAGTTAGGCCAAGGAAGGGGGGCAAGTCTGAGCATATTTTCTGTCGGCAACATTAGTAACATACCAGTTTTGTCTGTAATAAGTTGAGGGCAACAAGAAAAGCTTTGTGTTACATACTTTCATGTAACCATTGAAACCACGAGATAGAGGGAGGTAAAGGAATCTGGCCCTACATTCCTTCTTCTGTGAATGTACCATTAATCATAATCAAGACCGCAACAACTATTTCGGTTGCTGCAATGCCAATACTGTAATTCATTTTTTTAATGTGAGACCAAGTTCTTGAACTCTCAAGCAAAGCATGTATGACGATGGTATTGGGTAATGGGCTTTCTCATTGATTCTAAAAGTGTAAACCAACCATATACTCAGGGAGCTGGGTCTCAAGACCCATTGTTAAGATCATTTCCATAGCTCTCATTGATTTTGGATTTTTGCTGTACAGGGAAATTTGCTTTCCCAGAAACCCTTTTGTGCACATATATGATATATTTTTTTTTTTTGGTCCTTACCTTTTCCCTGAAGCTTTCCAGGATACTAAAACATATAATCAACCTTGGAAATTTATTTGAAAGAAATAAAAATCAATTATCCAAAGATATGAAGTCAATTTTTGGAGATAAAATTTTTAATACAATTATTCCGGGTCAAAGGACTTGTGCAAAGGACTTCTAGATCCATAAAAAGTTTGATTTTACCACCTTCTTGTCCCAGTCCTTGTGTTGTTTGTGCTACAATCTAGTAATTGTACAGAAAAATTTGTGGTTAAATTTCCAAGTTTCTTTGGCTAGTTTATCAGATTTGGTATTGAAAGTACTAATTCTAAATTGATAATTCTGAAGTTTCCCTCTTGTTTCAAAGTTGTGCTGCATTAGCTGGTGAATGAATAGCGTGTAATTGCCCCTTGCTGGTGTGCTGGAGGCATCAAAAACGCTGTGTTCTCACACCAGCCAACAAAATTGCGAGACACTATTAAAAATTTAAATACAGGCACAATAAAAAGCACAAATGGCCATTTTTTTTAGCATAAATTAGCTATTCAGAAAAGTAGCTTATGATGGTCTTTTAATTAGTTCGATTTTCAGTATGCTCATTAAAACATGTATCAATCACCCCATCCTGTATTTGAATAATGGTTGCTACTACTACTAACAACTCTAAAGCACCGAGCCGCCTGAGACCAACATAGTTACGTACACTCCTCAATCTTAATCTATTTAAAGCCTCCCTCTATACCCTTCCAAGAAGTTCCAATTTCCCTTAAATCCTTCCTTACGACCTCCCACACGATTCGAAGACGATCTGCTTTTCGTTTGGCCATATATATATTTCACCAAAAAGGACGATCTTTGGCAATCTGTCCTCCTTCAATGAACGTATCCTACCCATCTCAACGTTTCTCTCAGTATAGCCTTAAAAGGCAGGATAAAACCACATTTTTTGTACAGCTTACTGTTTGAAAAAAGGTCAGTCAGACGGGCATTCAAAACAAATTGCTAACATTTTTGTTAAGGATGCTCAAATCATCAGCATAATCTAAGTCTAGGAGAGTTTTACTTCCCATTTGATTCCATGCTCTTCTTTAGCCTTTGCCGTGTTCCATAGGACAAAGTCCATCAAAATGATCCATATAAATGGGCATAGAACGCAACCCTGCTTAACTCCTGAACCAGCTGCTAACCTCAATCCTACCTTAACCGCACCAATGTTATCCTTGTATATAGGACTTTTCACTTTTATGCATTTACCCAGTATATCACACAAGGATACGACCTTTGCTATAGCTCTTTTATCGGCTGAATCAAACGCTTACTCGTAATCTATAAAGCTAAGAACTAAAGGGGCCTGATGATTCTGGTACTTCTCAATCATCAATCTAAAGGAGGCTCAAGAGACAAGACGGTCAATCGTTTTGATCAAAAGCTTCCGTCAATCGACTGCCGTCTGCTTCAATCAACCTTCAGTCAACCCTTCAATCTTGACCAAAGCTAATTTCAAGTTTAATTTTAACTCACGGCCAGATTTTTAGTTTCAGGTCAGAGTTGGGTAGTGAAGTGTCTACCGTGTGTGAAATGCAGTCTAATAATGCAATTCCAGCAATTTCTAGCTTTTAATAAAAAGTAATTTCAATCTGATCCCTGATGAATGCAATATCATTGTAGTACCACAGGGAAGGTTGTGGGATGTAATCCGATGACGCTCCAGACTTCTTTTTCTGCTCGATCGCCTTGTACTCGCGGTTGAAATTGATTCTTAAAACATTAATTTTCTTTTTTAGTTTGGAAATTGTATAATCTGGTTTCAATGTCTTTACCGCCCGCAATATCCTGTCAAATGCCGCACTTTTCTTATTTCGATTATAATAGTCTCTTCTTTTAACTTTCCATAACTCAGGGTGATCCCGGTATAACTCTATTAATAAACAGATAAACTCGCGTTCCGCATTTTTGCTTCCTTCCGGTATATCCTCCATTGTTGTTGGCGCGTGACTGACGTAATATTTGAACAAAACTAGTCTAGACGGTCAGTCACCCTCGTCAACCACTTGAGTCATTCAAACTTTCTATCAATCACCGACAACGCTTGACTCAAGCGTCAAACAGGTTCCTAGACGGTCAGTCATGGTTGAATCAATCGATTGACAGAAGCTTTTGATCAAAATGATTGACCGTCTCGGGCCTCCTTTAGAACGAAAATTTTGTCGACGCGTCCTCTCCCCTTCCTAGACCAGACTGCTCTTCTCGTAAAACTTTATCTACAGCATCTCAAAATCTAACAAATATCATCATACTAAGTAATTTGCTTTCTACAGAAACCAAGCTAGCTAATGCCTCTATAAATACCACGCTCAGTGAGGAGTTTAATTAAAGTTTTCCTAGAATTACTAGAATCTTTCTTTACTTCCAAAGTGTCATAGACTTTTTCATTTCTTTTCTATAACATTTCGCATAACTTTATAACTTAAAAGCACATTTTCGACTATAGTTATTATGGGCGGACTCACAAAACTGTGTCGAGACCTGGACCATAAAGGACAATTCCCCCCCCCCCCTGCGCCAAAAAAACACAATAACCACTGGGCTATTAATGCCTCCTCGGGCGTGGTATTTTGAGGTAGGGCTTGTCTATCTCTTTTTTCCCTCTTTATAGAAAAACCTCCTGTGTTAGTTTGAGGGTGTTGACGAATACATCCCCATCCTGAGAACCCTGCCCGCCAGGTCCAGATTAGCGTGGACAGCATTTGTTCCACAAAAGAAGGGTGTTGACCAATATATCCCCATCCAGAGAACCCTGCCCGCCAGGTCCAGATTAGCGTAGACAGCACTTGTTCCACAAAAGAAGGGCTTCCATCTCCCAGCTCGGATTGTTTCTCAATGGATCTCTTTTTGTACCGTGGTCAATGCCTCATGTGTCCTGGGGTGATGACTCTCCAGACATTGTTTTGGATGCCATTATTGGCTTCAGTCCATCCAACCTTGGTATTATACCTCATAAATAAGCTGTCTCATGGTCAGAAACTGGGCAGTGACTTGGAGATGACTGAAATTAGGAGTAGTTGGCCCCATTTTTGCCCATAACTCTCAGTTGACCACGAGATGTTTGTCACCACTATCCCCATAATAATAGGAAATAGCAATATTTCTTCATGGAATTGACAATATTTTTTATGTAAATCTAAATCATGTGTAATTCTAGCTATTATTCCAAGTATAGTTGTCTCTGCAGCTATCTTTCTCTAACTACATTTGTAACCATTTCAGAGTCTAAATTGAAGAAATTGACAGATCAGAAGCCCAAGTCCTCAAAGAAGCTTGTTGATTCACTTGCTGCTGCCAAAATAGATGCTCTGATAAACTATTCGAATGGAGATGAATATGTATGCGAAATAGACGAACCGATTGAATCTAATTTCAGCAACATTATAAGGCATATAAACCCAGAGAGACAAGCCCTGACAGTTGGAGAGCTTGTTCAGCTTGTGAAAGCGGATCAGCTTGAATTATCATTAAGTGGAAGCACAGAGTCCCTTTCTGAATTTGACCTAGATTCTAAAGTTGAACCTGGGGAAGACACAAAAAATCTTTAAAATGAATTTTAGTGGTAAGAAATCTTGTGTTTTAATCACAGGGGCTAGCCGTGGGATTGGTAGGGCTATAGCCCAGGAATTTGCTAAAAGTGTGGCTGCAGAATCTCTCTTTATCTTAATTGCCAGGTCATCCAAGGATTTAGAAGAGGTCAAACTGGCTCTGATGAAAATGGCCAATATTTCAGTTTGCACTTTGGTTTTGGATTTGTCCAAGCCTGAGGACTGTAATTTTGAGACAATTGTAAATGACATTCTAACATCAGAAAATCAAACAAAAGATTCATTTGAACAAGTTACCATTGTCCATAATGCTGGATCAATAGGGAATATTTCTAAAAGAGCTGTAGAAATGAACAGCAATGAGGAAATCCAGGGATATTTCAAGCTGAATCTGTTGTCAGCAATCTTATTAAATTCAGCATTCCTTAAAGTTTTTTCTAAATTTGACAGTTATAGTATAATAGCAATAAACGTGTCATCATTGTGTGGAGTTCAACCATTTAAATCATTTTCAATGTACTGTTCAGGAAAAGCTTCTCGCGATATGTTTTTCAAAGTGTTAGCTCTCGAGGAACCAAATATAAAATGTGCTGAACTATGCTCCAGGCCCAGTAGAAACCGATATGGTGGCCAATATTGTGAGAATACTTGGGATAAGTCATTAGCTAATGCAAATACGACCATGAGAGAGAAGGGTACGATTCTTGCTCCTGAGACAACAGCAAAAAGGCTTGTAAAAATACTTGACGAGAGGAAATATTCTTCTGGAGATCATGTTGATTATTTTGATGATATTTAAATAGATTAGCAGGCACATATAATTATACAATTTTACTTAAATCATGTTCTGATTGATGATAAATAAAAGTTCAAATAGGGATAAAATCCTTTTAATAGACAGTGTTTTTTATAACAGTGATAGAAATTCACAAAAATACCAGATATTTCGTCGGTCACATATACAGTGACCGTCATCAGTAGTAGTTATATACTAAATCAAATAACACTACATATTGTTTGAATCTCTAATTCTTTTCAAAGCAAAGGCGGAAGCTATTCTCCTTGACCTTCTTGGATTCGGTTCATTAGCGTTCAATGATATAACATTTGGACAAAGGTCAACTACATTGGGTGAATTGAACTTTACTCTGTCAGATTTTAATAAATTATCATAGATAGAGTCCAGCCCATATTCACCTGTATCCCGATTCAAAGCAATATTCTTGAATAAGATTTTCTTTATTTCAAGAGTTTTCACGAAAATTTTGCTTTAAACCCCGATCCCTAGAAATCAAAGAGACATTCTCGAACAAAATAAAATGGTCTGGAAAATTAAAAATATGTTCTGAAAGGGCTGAAGTGAAATCTTCAGACTTAGAATCTTGCTTTAAAGCCGAAGAAATAGAATCTTTGTGTTGTAATAATCTCATTTCCAAACTCTGGTTAGTACGTCCCACATATGAGCTTCCACAAGTACATGGGATCTGATAAACCCCACTTTGTTGCCCCAATGAAGTTAGATCCTTCCCAGAATTTAGAAAACTACCCAAAGTATTATTACTCTTTAAAGCTACCCTTAGACCATTGCTTTGTAAAATTCTTTTAAGTTTTTCACTTAGCCCGGGTACATATGGTAAGGAAAAAAAACATCCTTCTCCCGAGTTGTCTCCAAGACTTCCTTAGAAATCTCTAGAAACCTTTTTCTTCTTTTTGAAAAAGTCTGGTTAATTAACCATTCTGGATACATGTTTTCTTTTTCAAAAAGAAGAAAAAGGTTTCTAGAGATTTCTAAGGAAGTCTTGGAGACAACTCGGGAGAAGGATGTTTTTTGTTCCTTACCATATGTACCCGGGCTAAGTGAAAAACTTAAAAGAATTTTACAAAGCAATGGTCTAAGGGTAGCTTTAAAGAGTAATAATACTTTGGGTAGTTTTCTAAATTCTGGGAAGGATCTAACTTCATTGGGGCAACAAAGTGGGGTTATCAGATCCCATGTACTTGTGGAAGCTCATATGTGGGACGTACTAACCAGAGTTTGGAAATGAGATTATTACAACACAAAGATTCTATTTCTTCGGCTTTAAAGCAAGATTCTAAGTCTGAAGATTTCACTTCAGCCCTTTCAGAACATATTTTTAATTTTCCAGACCATTTTATTTTGTTCGAGAATGTCTCTTTGATTTCTAGGGATCGGGGTTTAAAGCAAAATTTTCGTGAAACTCTTGAAATAAAGAAAATCTTATTCAAGAATATTGCTTTGAATCGGGATACAGGTGAATATGGGCTGGACTCTATCTATGATAATTTATTAAAATCTGACAGAGTAAAGTTCAATTCACCCAATGTAGTTGACCTTTGTCCAAATGTTATATCATTGAACGCTAATGAACCGAATCCAAGAAGGTCAAGGAGATTAGCTTCCGCCTTTGCTTTGAAAAGAATTAGAGATTCAAACAATATGTAGTGTTATTTGATTTAGTATATAAACTTTTGTTTTAAATTGTTTTATTTTAGTTTTACTACTGATGACGGTCACTGTATATGTGACCGAAATATCTGGTATTTTTGTGAATTTCTATCACTGTTATAAAAAAACACTGTCTATTAAAAGGATTTTATCCCTATTTGAACTTTTATTGATCGTCATGGAAAGGCAGTGTGGTCTCCGAAATTATCTACGTTCTGATTGATACAGTTGTTGCAAGATAATAAAATTGATTAGTTTTGCTTAAGAGGTTAATAACTAAACCTTAGCTCGTGCTTGGGAGCTGGGGGGAGGGGGGGGGGGGTAATTAAGTGTGGTAATTCAAAAGTTTAATGTGATATGCCTTCTAAACCTGGATTGATTGGCTTTGTCAGTTTTACATCATCTCTTTTGATTCACATATACTTTAACAGTTTTTTGAATATTATTGCTCCCTTGATTTGGCCGTTACCAATCTGTGTCGTGGAAAAGTTATCAGTTTATGCTTGCAAAGAAATCTATTTTGAGTGGGAGGGGACACACACGTCCTTCAGACTAGGTAGTGTTTGTTTGTTTTCTTGTTCTGTCCCTAACCTGTGTTTTTACAAACTTCCGTTATGCTAGTTAGCTAACATGTCTCATTTATGTTGAGATTGTGATGCTCTATATATGTTAAAACTAATCAATACGTATCACAAATCCGAGATGAGCACCACTCCCCATCTACCTCCTACAATCTATCATAATTTTCTTCTGCTTTAAAAAAAGGAGACTCACAATAAAAAGAATATTCTTTAACTGTTTTGCATTTGAAAGAATTATAAAAGATCTAAAGTTGGACTGGTCTACCATGGCAAAGCTAAGAAAATCTTAAAAACAACGGATCCATGCCCAGTAGGAAGAAAAAGAAGAGCAATTGCAATTGCAAAATTATCTAGAATATAACAGTGTAAAAAGAAAATAAAAAAAAAAAAAATCAAACCAATATAATATATATATACGTTTTTTGCTCTTCTTTGATTTCAGATTTGTTCCTTTCTTTCTAAGATGTTAGGTTTCGGATTATTTCTTTCTCAACGCTAAAGACACCTTGTTGAATAAAGGCAAATATTCAAGTTACTGACCTTGCTTTTCTTCCCATTGGCCAAAGACCTGTTGTTTTCTAGATTATCTTTTTAGTTTTGAAAGAATTGTGTAGTTTCACTCATTCAACTATTTGACAGTAATTTTCAAGAGACGATTTTCTTATTTGTTTAATACGTTAAGTAAAAACGAGTAAGTTCAAGTTGTATGAAAATAGCTTGAAAGCTTCAGTTGGTGTTTTCTTTGTATGTTTGCATATTTGTCCTCATATTTTGGTGTTGTTTTAGTAATAAATGAAAAGGAATACACTGATTCTGTGTTGAATTATTGCTCATATGAAAATTCATTAAAAATAAGCTAACAGACGACTAAAGCACTCTCAGATAAAATTGGTTAATTACTTTAGCTAATTTATTAGCATAATAATTGTTCGAAATTATATTATTTTGTTTTTTGTTCTTTTTACAGCTAATATTGCCTTAAAATTTCAGGTCAAAATTAGTATCGTTAATTAGGGCAAATTTTAAAGTTAACAGAACATAGCGCCTTCCCACTGAGTGTTTTACTGGAAAAAGAATCGGTTCAAGGTTACTACGAATTTTTTTTGTTGATTCGAGATGTATCATGGTAACAAAGTTTAACGCTAAAAAAGCAGTACTAAAATAAAATTACTTGAATGATGTAAATTTATTATATAAGCAAACTCAAATGTTGCAAAATTTTAGGATAAGCTGACTACTTACTAACAAAGTTTACATTACTTGCGCTGAAGCAATGACACGACAGCTTCAATCGGTCTGCAGTAGAACCTTGTAATGTATATGTTACGGTGAATGTCCGCAATTGGTTAATGTCGACATTCACCCGTGAATGTCCGAAATACCTTTTTTCTCCTTGGATTTAATCACCGTTGCCAGTCAATTTTTTTAATTTAATGCGGAGTTTGATAATAGGAGGTTAGGTTTGGTTAGACGAGGTTAGGTTAGGGTAAGTTAGGTTTTTTAACCCATTTCTGATATTTAGAAACAAATTTAACCCAATCTAACTTAACCTAATCTGAACTAACACAGTCTAACCTAACTTTAGCTTTTACCATCATAGGTTGCATTAGACTGAAAAAAACTGACTCCCAAAGCTAATTGAATCGAAGCAGAGAAAAAGGAATTTCGAACATTCACCGATGAAATATCGACATTAACTTGATTTAGTTAGATTCATCGTAACATAACACATTAAGCTTGTTTCCAACTGTCTAGCTAGGATTCTCTCGGGATGGGAGAGTAAATTCCAAATTGGTTAGGTATTTATTGCTTATATTCCTGACCAAATGGACGGGTTGTCTGTATAAAGGCGTCTAGTAAATAGAAAGCCAACTTTAGCTTGGGATCCCCACCAAAAACCAAAAATTCTGAAAAATATAAGCAATGTAAAAGTGTTGTAATTTGTTATTGGATTTCTAAATCCAGGTTTCTAGGATACCTTTCCTGTTAGAGTCTCACGCTTCAAATAGTCTCCAAACATCTAGACTGGATGGACCAAAGGAAAAACTATATGAAGCGAGCAGTCCAATGAAACATTTTACTATGCCTCGAAAGTTGCCATGCATAATTATGTAGAAATAAAAATCCATGGTGTATCAATCTAGGGGCATCTTCAGTTATAAAAAGCACATATTAACGGACAAAATATGATTATGAAAATTCTGGTGTTATTCGAGACTTTAGTCTCTGGTGCTTGAGCGTAATTAAATCATAGTTAAGCCTTATAATTTAAAGCTTGTAAAATGTATTAATCTACAAAAAAAATAATATCATTCACTGTTATTTCAAGGCACACATCCTTAGCGTTAAAAGATCCCAAATAGCTTCTTCTTCTTCTTTTTCTTTTTTTTCTTCTTCTCCATCTTTTCTCCGTCATCACCCGATTCAGAGCTGCTAGAACTACTTGAACTTGAGCTTGAACTGCTTGATGTATCAGATTTCAGCCGTTTCTTGTTTTTCTTCTAGAGGTTCCGGCTCTGGCATAGGTTCTGGTACAGGCTCGGGTTCATGCTCCCAAAGAACGTTACGAATGGCTTCATACATTGCACGTAACCATAAAGATACCGCAATAGCACCAGCATCTGGTTGTGCATAGCCTTCTTGGCTCACATAACTGGCTCTTCCTGCCCTTTATGAAAAAAAACTATTAATCTTGAATAATCTCTGTTCAAGTCATATTAAATCTATCTATGTATCTTTTATTTATTTTATTTTCTATATAGTGGAAGATTATCAGTAGTGAAAATTGTTTTCCGACTCTTTGATTCCTAGCAAATTCCTAGTAGGAGATTTTCTGTCGGGTTGCTAGTGGCTCATTGGCATATAACACGTTCGTATAGGCTACTGTATGTACTAGTTTATGTGTATTGGACTGATTGAGAAGTAAAAGATAAGTGAAACGCATTTAAACGTAGTCCCTTTCAACACGTCACTTTTAATAATTTCCTCCTACAAGCCCAATAGCTTCGCTAATTTTCTTTTGCCAAAAGTTTAAGAGATATCTTGCATATATTAGGGATCGAACGACATCTTGCTGTAATAAACTACAAACTGTCTTCAGCTACCACTCAAGAATAGCTCGGCATAATCATTGTTGTTAATTATATTTGGCTTCAATTAGCTTTTTTAAACAAACTGTAATGGCAAATTTTGAAAATCACATTCTTAGCGCGATCCTAAAATATTGTTTCTTTTAAAAAACTAAATATTGCAAGATGGTGTTTTTGTGGTCTTCAGTAACTTTGTATAAATATCATCTTTTATTTCTTTGTATTTCCCGTTTTTAATATTCTTACACAACTCGTTACAAGATATAAAGCGGTTCAAGGAAAGTAAAAAATAGTCACTTTTGTTAACTCTGAAGATTGTGACACTTCCTGGAATAGATTTACAGCAAAACTAGGTCTCCAGAACAGTAATTTTTCGCACGCTTTTTTGCCGATTTTTTATTACAAATGTTGAGTAAGTTTTAAACTTTTGAATGTAAGTCTTAGAGCGGGAAACATGCCACGCGTGGGTCAGTTTTTTATCTTGTAATCTATATTGGATTATAAAAGCCGAAATGGCACACCGGTTTGTAGAATCTATGGTGCCTTGTCTTGTTGAAATGGGAATCAGAAAAACAAGGTTTATAATACCAGAATGTGAAACTCGTACAATTTTAATATAGTAGAACGTGATTCTAACAACCTTGGAAACCTTTTATATATGGATTTCCGAAGAACTTAAAGTTAGTCCCTGTCTTGCCTTAATCCAGTCAAGTTCTTGCCTCGTGTTTGCTTTGTGTAATACATTCATAGTTTATAGAAAAAAGGCTCTAGTAGTATCCCCTTTTACGAGAACCCATAGCTCTGAACAATTCGGAACACGCTTACCAGTACGCGAATACCAATATTAGATGTTTATCAATGTAAACCCAGACATCAACAGGCGTGTTCTGGCATTATAAACCTAGTTTTTAAAAGTTTCTGTTTTACGGCATAAAATGACAGAAACCGGCACTTTCTTAAAAAGTAGACCAGAGTTTTGTTTTTTTTTTTTTTTTTAAATTGGTTTCGAAAAAAAAAAACAAATACGCATCCGTTACCAAATTTCTCGGAAAAAATATTAAATTTGTGTTTTTGTGAATAGAAACTTGAATTTTCTGCAGCGGGATTCTTAGAAATGCTGAATATGATTGTGCGATTTACATCAAGATTGCACCCTTTTAGGGGGTTGATTTCCCGTTTTCTAAAATCACAAAATTTTCTCAGGCTTGGAACTTTTTATGTGTATTTTTGAGTTTAATAAATTTTGAATATCTTAAATAAATACAAATAGCAGATTCTTTCGATATATTTATTGTCGTCAAAATTTCTGTTTTTAGATTTTCGTTTACTTGGGCACCCTTTATCAACTAGTGCCTAGTCTTTACCTACTATTAGGACTATCGGATTCTCTTTAATTCGTTACCGCAAACTGTTTGAAATAACAATGAGAGTCTTGATTTTTTTATTTTTTTTTTTTTAAGCTTTTGACAATGTGGATTTTTCGGCATGTATTATCCAACCTATTAGGCAAATTCTTACTTTCTCAGATGCAGGCTACACACTTAAACACAATAGATTTCCGAAGTTTTTGATTTAGTCAACTATAGTACTTTCATCCCCCCCCCCCCCCTATAAGATTTTCTTTTTTAGAAGCAGTATTGGAAATAGTTAGAGTAGTAAGAGCCGAGAAACCAAAATCTTTTTCCCTCATTAGAATGTTTGACCTCTTTTTGCAAAAACGTTGAGAATTTTCATATGCTAATAGCCCTTTTTAAAATTGGGCAAATCTAAAATTAATGACTTGCATATTTAAAATCAGTATAAATTGTAGATGCTTTTAATACACATCGTGATCAACCTTCATTTTTTTACTTGTGTTTCTATTGACAAGGTTCACTCTTTACTTACAGCTTGCTACAATAAACTGCTTGATCCAGGGCTCTCTTGAATGTGAGAAATATTGTCACCGCTTCCCCACCCCTAAACCACCGTTTTGTATATTCAAATATATATATTTATGCAACAATGCTTCCGTCATCCATTTTGGCACTTTTCAAGGAGATTTATTGGAAATAATCTTTTTTATGCAAAGTGTCCCTCCCTCTTTTGTTGTAGCAAAGATATGCAATTCATATTATGAATATAATCTTGTTTGTTGCACTTAAAAGACTTCTAAAAGTTCTAAAATATTCCTCAGAATAAAGGGAGACGAGGGAGAAACTCCCCTCTCCCCTTCTTCTCCATTTTATTGGAAAGCTCACTGAGGGTTTGAGGACTTTGGCATACATAATTACCTTTTGATGCTTCTAACACCCTCTCCCTACACAGGGAAATCTACCGACCCTCCTCCGATATATCCGTAAACTTGGAACCTTAATAGACAATACAGTCTTTAATAATTCTAAAAAACGATTTTCGATCTGAAAATTTTCATGCGATAACATTTTAACCTTAATAATTACAAAGAAAGAGAAAAAATGTTTTTTTTTGGCAGAATGTGCTGTATTTTTCTTTTAGTTTATTACAAAGTATTGGAATGCATATACATATTGTGCATTTTCCCAGGAAATGGGAGTGGGTTGTCGCCCTCTCACATCTTTTCGGGTGCACTTGTCTAGAGGTTCACAAACCTGGAGGACTTCGTGACTGGTCACTTCTTATTATACTTTTAATAGATACTTTGTTGATATTTTGCACATAACAAAAATGTATTACATATTCTTGGAGATTTGTTTGAGCTTTGTGCCTGTTAACAAATGCATTTTTTATCATTTTGTGAACGATAATACCTCCGAATCAAAGGTCATCGATAAACTAACTCTTGCCAACCATTTCAATATCGTGTCTGTACAAATGTTTATCGTTTGACATACATCTGGAAATATAGACTATAAGAACCGAGCAAAATTTTAATGGAATCACTGCACAAGAGTGCTTCTGCTTTGAAAATAAATAGGCTACTTAAGAGCTAGAAATTTTTTGGGCTTGGTTTCTTGCCCCCTTTCTGAAAAAAAAAATCAAAGTTACGCTCGTCTCGCAGCACACTCCCCCCTCCCAAGTAATTCCTCTATGCGCGTCGACCTCGGTATAAATTCTTGGGTACTCGCTTGCAGTCCAGCGCTAGTTGAAATGGCTCGAGTACCTTGAAATGACAACACTGATCACGTCAGGTAAGATTTTGACGTTAAAACTGGTTTTGGTGCAAAAATAAAGTCAATATATAATAACAAATAAAAACCTTAAAGAACGCTAGCAAAGACACAAAAAATAAAGGACATAATTTCAAAAGTTGACTACTTGCTCTGCTTTTGTATAGCAGTTTTCCTGCTATTTTGCTAAACTCTTAAAATTACAACAATGATTTCAAAATTTTGCGCGACTCAGGTTAACGTCAAAATTTTGCAGAATCTAGTCTCTGTTCTTTTTTCTATCTCTGCAAAATAGCCAATAAAGAATAACGTAAGCTATCATCAATAACTGTCCATGTTTGCAGAGTGTTCGCGGTCCTGCAATTTATCCAAGCCGTTTCTTCCTGCCTCTGAAGCTGGGGATAATTAATCCTGCTTATCAGATCAGTAATTTAGGCACACTCAGGTATGCTAACAAATTCGCCATGATTTTGTGATCCGTGCCAATGTCCCATGCGTGTGAAAATGGTTGTTCCTATCAATTGACAAATTACAGAGGAGATAGTTGAAACAAGCGAATGAACAGAAAGTAAGAAGAGTCGGAATGATGATTTGTTGGGACATCGGGTATGAACAAACTCCGGCACCGACAGATGTAGTACCACATTAACTGATAAAATACTACTCTGGGTCAAGAATAAGGGAACTTGAAACTAGTATCATGGTTGCGGAATGCGGCGCAACTTAGCTAAGAACGAAGTTCAGCCCAGAGCAGCCGAAAAAAAAAAAAAAAACGTTTTGAAAAAAAACTGTCAGGTGAGAAGAATCCCCATTTGAAGCTGATTGAGGGTTGGTTACGATAATTTCGGTTAATCTTAATGGTAAAAATTTATTGCAAAAACAAATTTATGGGAATTTCGAAAATCAGCCTGAAATCCACAAAAATGGAGTAAGATTAAAAATGAAATGCACCATATGGAATGCCCGTAGCCGAAAACCCCATGTGCAGGAATAACAGTCCCCTATCTTGAGAACAGGGGAAATCATATTTTCGCACGAAAGTAGCTATGTATTTTATTACTGTTTTTTTTTCGTCGCTGCAAGTGGGGCCCTAAACATCATAGAGATATTTAAGGACTAATTTGAAAGGCTGCATCTTCGTATACAAGATGGTATAAACATATGAACTTTTTGACTAGATTAAATAATATGCGCATCTCCTAAAAAGTTGCTCCTCTGGGATTTGATGTCATATTTGAGTGACTCTGCTGCCGGATTCCCTGGGTTTCATTCTTTACTAGGTTCCATCTGAAAAAGGCAAATCTTTTTCCTCTGTTTGATACATTCACTAAATACTATTTAATGATGGTCGAGCACTACATCAGCTTAAAAAATAGAAGTCAAGACTTTAACCACTAATATTCAGGAGTCAAAAATCCTTGATTTTGGAACCGAAAACAATTTAACAACACAGAGCGAAAGACACTTATGGCAGGCTGAGTTGCAAATTCATAATTCTTCAAGCGAAAAGAAAGAATTAAGCAAAAACTGTTTTTACCTTGCAATCATGTTCGTTGTTTCCTGGGCACCTGCTTCAGCTGCAACTATTGCTTTTCCCAAACTCTCTAAAATTTGGTTTGTATTACCGTCAAAAACCTTCTTCCAAAAATGTGTGCAATGCTGGACATAAAGCATCAAGCTGAACGGGAGAAAAACTATATTTTTTAGAATAAGGAATATGAAATTTGAAAAGTATAGAAGAGTTGATAAATTAGTAATCAAAAGTAAGATTATTCAAAAAATAGGTTTAATACATCCATATATAAAGACAGTGAAATATGTAAATAGAATTTACGGCACTCAAGATCAAAACACATGACAGAAAATGTGTCTGGGTATTATTAGGTTGACAATGAAATTTTCAGTACTAAGCTCTACTATTCGGGGTGGGGTAATGTGACATTCTCAGAGGGTAATGGGGTTCATGAACATGATTAGTAGATCTTAAAAAGAATATCTTGGATCAGGGAAGGAGCAGCAAACCCACCATGGCTTGAAATAAATAAAAAAAGAAAATAAACAACCTCAAGAAATTGGAAACCCTAGCCATTGCATAATCAGCCATTGGAAATTCTTGAAAGATTGTACCAGTCACTATGAAGAAGGTTTTGGGCAATATCCTACAAATCAGCCTCGAGAAAACGACAGAAACGTAATTTCCGTAAATTTCTGTAATTCTCGACAGAAAATGTAATTTTCTTAATCACTTCATCCTTATTACTTTAATAAAACAAAACAATACGCGCTTGCTTTGCAAATAAAATCGTAATTTTTTAATAATAGGCGTTAAGCAACGACATGTCTCGGTAAAATATTTCAAGTTTATTAATGTCGAAGAGCCAGTTGCATTTCTTTGAATTTTTATGGAATATTATATTTTTCAGAATGGAAGTCGCCTAATATCATATGAAAATTATGGACCCTTTTTTATTTTATTTGTGTTTTTTTTCTTTCGTTCTATGCAAATTAACATATATGAATATATAAAAGTAAATAAAAAAAAAACTGATCCGTTTTCTAGTTAAAAATACAAGAGTTTTTTTTGTATTGCAAGAGTAAAACGAAATACAAATAATTTGAAAAGGAATAAATAAATAACGGTAGACACGGGTAAAACACAGAAATAAAAAAAATTTGAAAAGGAGGAATAAATAAAAAATTAGACACAACTGGAAATAATGACAAAGGTCAATAGCTAAAGTTTAGATTCATAAGAGCAGATAAAACACAGAAATAAAAATCAATTAAAATTAGACACAGGATGAATAAATACAAACTAAATACCATTTAAAATAAACCAAAACACAAACTTTTAAAATAAGAAAATGAAAGAAAAATAAAAAAATTGAACAAAAGTAAAAAAAAATAAGAATAAATAGAAAGCATTTATTGCGAGTTGAATCGTCCTCAAAATTTGATTGGATGATTTTGGGGGGTGGGGGGTGAAAGGGCGTAGAGGGGGGCTAGCAATAACGAAATTCGTTACTGCAAGTAACTTACTTGGAAGGTAATGATTTTAATGGAACCCTTTTTAATGGTTAATGAAGACAGAAATTCGTGTTGCAGATAACTTTCTTGTAAGGTTATAATGAATTTAATGTACCTTTTTTCATGAATCCGGTAAGAGAGGGATCTTTAGCGCATTAGACTTAGCTTGGTAGAAATCAAACTACTAGTACCACTGGCAGTGAAGTGTTTCATTCATGTCTCACGTTTCATTTTACCCTTTTTCGAAAATTAAATTTAAAAAATAAGTTTGTTTGACTGAAAGTAAGGAACAACATTAAAACTTAAAACGAATTGAAATAATCCCGTCAATGAGACTGACTACCCCCTTCCTCAACCATCCCTCTTTATGCCAAAGTCTAGGGCAAAAAGTTTTTTTTTTTTTAAACACTTCTCGCTCAAGTATAGACTTTCAACGGCCCTTGTGCTTGAGCAGTCTTTCTTAAAGAATAGTCACACAAAAAGCATAACTGGAAGTTTCGGCTCAGTAGAAGATGTGTGTGAAATTTTGTGCTTGCCCAGAATTTTTCAAACTTTTAGCGTAGAGAGCGAGGGATGAGGAAGAGGAAGCCCCTCATATGTGGAATAATTTTGGTCATTCCACTTCATATATCATTTTCTACGTTTCATGGTTTTTGTGGCAATCTAGTAAAGCTAGATAGTAAATCTAGCTACAATCTAGTAACGAACAAAAACTCGTCTAGTGGAAAAAAATTGTCATTTGCAGCTGATTCAGCAATGATTAGTTCATTAGTTCTTGATAGAACTATCATTATGATTAGTCTTAATAGTAAAATATATTACTTCGAAAACAAATTTATTGGAATTTTGAGCCTCATTTTTTTTTTTTTTTTTTTCAATCATGACTGCTCCTCCCTGCCTCCTATTAAGTAAAAACCTCTTAAAATGTGGATTCAAATTCAGAGAGTCATAGGAAGCATAATAACCCATTTTTGCAAAAAAAAAACGTTAGGTATACCCTCTTGTTTTTGTGACAAAATACATGATGTATACCCTGATACTCATATGAATTATCTACATCTAAACAGTAGATCTTACGGATACGACACCAAAACTTATTTTAACGTCATACAAAAG
The DNA here is from genome assembly GCA_027921565.1 of Artemia sinica. NCBI lineage: Eukaryota > Metazoa > Arthropoda > Branchiopoda > Anostraca > Artemiidae > Artemia > Artemia sinica. Next base: position 27,344,257 of record CM051260.1, read on the forward strand.
AAATATTATTTTCGTGGACAGACCTAGAGATATAATATTCTAATTAGTCTTAAAAGGAAAGGAATATGATTTTTTTTTAATACCATAGTACGATCTCCTGGTTTAGCACCACCATAATCGATTATTTCTTTAATCCCTTCTTTCCAAGCGAGAGCCCAACATTTAGCCCAATTAACATCTGTCTCAGAGGAGTCGAACCATTCTGCGGCAGCAGTAAAGAATATGGCATACAGACCACCTGAAATTTAGAAATAAGAAATTAACTTTTCGTAAAAAATATGGCATACAAACTATCTAAGACCTGCAAAAAAAAAAAGTTACCATTGAGAATAGGGTCTGCAATTTACCTGAAATTTGGAAAAAAAAAAAATTTCCATTTTCATTAAAACAATTTGAGTTGTAAAAAATCAATTAGCTTATTTGCTTATTTAACGGGTTAAATTATGAGAGGTAATTAAACAGAACTGACAAAAAACGCTTTCATCTTGTGGGCCATTGCGATATTGGTAACAACAAATGATTTGTACTTAATGCAAAAAATTCTTTTGTTCATAAAATTAATGCCAAGACATGTTTACATCTACTTAAGACAAACACCCAGCCATAGCATTACTTGTATGTGACGAATGCAAAAAATATAAACAGATATTTTAGAATACTTCAGAATTTAGAATAATTTAAAACCAAGGCCTTATCCAGGGGGGGGGGGGGGGGTTACCCGGTTTGAACCCCCCCCCCCCCTGAAATTTTTGACCGAGTCGAAAATTAGTCGAAAATTAGTAAAAACCTTAGTAAAAATTAGTAAAATTAGTCGAAAAAAACCGAGTCGAAAATTAGAACCCCCCCCCCCCCCCCGAACAAGAATCCTGGATCCGCTCTTGTTTAAAACGGACGCTTTAGAATTTCTAAAGGCTAGATCTTTGAATGTTGGATCTTTGAAAAATTGGTCTTCTAAACAGACAGTCTCCCTTGAAACAGATGTACATCTAAACTAAATGTTTATTATATTTTGAAATCTACTTGTAAAATTTGTCCGAACTTGAGACCAAAGAAAGGCAAATTGGTCAATCTGTTGAGGCTTTTGTTTACTATAAGAAGAACGTTTAACAGGGCATCTAAAGCTTAGATTTCTGAAGACACTTTTAAAATTTTGAAAATTCACCGCTTTCTTCCATGGGGGTTAGCCAAACCCTCATTACAAACCCCCTAGAAGTTCGTATTTTTTATCTAGGCCGTCAGTAAGGTATTTTTTGTCAAATCAAAGAATTTCAAGAAGTAAAGTATTTTGGCAATCGATACCAATTAAGTTTGATAAATATAATTTTTTGACTTCCAAAAAAACTCTTTGACGTCAGAAAAATAAAATCGAAGGATTATTTTGGGACCCTTTTAGTCCTCAAAAGAGGAAAAATGAGTACCGTGTCAATCACTATATTGACTCATTATCTACAGCTAGTCCATCAAGTTTTGATAACTTGCAATTTAGCATACAAAAATGAATATATTAAGTTTGTATTTCGATCTAGGCCGTCAGCAAATCCGTTAAATGGTTTCGTTCCTTTGTCATGGAAATTCGGCCGAGATGTTCCAAAGCTTTCGAATTATAATCGACAAACTGAAAAAAATGACGGGGATGTTTTGACTGTGTGGTAATAACCTTTTTTTAAAAAAGGAAAGCTCTTTTTATACAAAACGATTTTGATAGGCTATCGAAATCTTTTTTCCAAAGCAAGCAAAAAGTCTGAATTTACTGCTGAATTTGAAAAGAAAATCCGGTGTTGAAGAAACTAAGTGAAGATATGCAAATGCAGGACAAATAAATCCACCCTGGTCGATTCTGGGAGTTCATGCTTAACATACAGTTTGATAAACGAGAAGGCCTTTAATACCCCTATGTCATCGGAACTGGGTCGCGAAAAGTTTGAACAATACTTCTCCCCCCCCATTGTAGCTCATTTTTAGAAGAAACGTCTGGTAACGTTGAACAGAAAAGGACACTTTTGCAGGTTACAGAGTAATTGCAATTCGTTATTATAAAAAATAATATTGCTATAATTGCTATAACGAGCAAAATAAAAAGATAGTTTACCAGTGGTTCCTGGAACTCGACTTTCTACCGCGTGACCAAGCTGGAGAAGCAAAGTGTATGGATATTCAAAGTTCAGCTCTCCAATCAACTCTTCAATAGCTAAAACACAAAGCAATAGACTCAGTCTTTCTTTCTGTCTTTTATAATAGGATTTATATGTTTTGATTATCATCAAATACGTATAACACTCAAACAGGTAGGTAAACAAAAAGGATGCACGGATATTCTACCAGAGGCGTGGGGATTCTAACAAATACAAACAATAGGACCATTTTTTTTTTTTTTTTTTATTTAATAAGATCTTATGGGGAAAATTTTTAGATTTCAGGAATGTTGAAACGTGGAGCAAAAAAAAAAGAAGAAAAGGGCCATAATCAATTTTCAAGCCAACCCACGCTGATGGTGGCAGGCCTTTCCTAACTAGTTTGAAAGAGCAGATTATCGATTCTATTCCATAGTTCATTGAATGAACTATGGAATAAATATGCTTATTATGGAATAAATATGAATAAAAAAAGGCCAAATATGCTGTAAATACAGCCATCTTAGTCCTCCTTATAACTATCATTTCCGCACAAGAATAGTAAAATTACGGGGTTTTTTTTTTCCAGAAAAACAAAGTATTTTCTTTTTGGCCTTTTTTTTAATTTCGGCGAATATATTCAAAATATTTTCTAGCAGTGATTCTGGGATATGTAATTTTGGTTATTCTTAAGGCAATTCGTCTTTCAAAAGATATATATTTTTTGAAATTATTAGATCACCGACAAAGTTTAACAATCGGAATTTTTAAGCAAATTGAGGTAGAAGAAAGAAAAGGAGAAGAGTTAGTGAAGTCTTTATAAGTAATTCCTATTTGGCGAGTTACTTTATATGCCTTCTCAGTTTGTTTTGCTTGTGAAATTAGGATCTAAATCCAACGCATATTATCTGGCCATCTTACTTTTTGTTTAATGGAATAAGTATATGGGATTTACTTACTAGCCCAATTACTATTTCAAGGAATAAAGTTGATCGAGTTGTGAATTACTTTTGCGTAGGCTTATTGCGTTGGGCTTTTTTTCCAAATTAAGATACCAATATATTATTTGGAAAATACTCAAATATTAGAAACAGCCATTTTGAATTTTTTCTTAATAGAAAGCATATCATTGCCATGTTTGAATTCTTAGCATTTCCAAGTTTGATTTAACATATAGATGTGTTAACAAAGGCGTAAATAGAAAAGGAGCGGGGGATGGGTCTAAGTATGAGTCCTTCACGCGGCAAAATGTGGAAAAATAGTTAATAATCCATATTTTTCGACCAGTCAATATTTCATTTTCCGTAGTCAAACCTCCCCCCCCCGTTTTATCAAAAATATTCAGTACTGGCCTTATCTGCTTTTTTAATTCTTGACTTTAAAACATTCTAACGAGCCAAGTTAGTATTCAAAGACGCTGGACATTTTGGTATCGACTGATTCAGGTTTTTGACGATTTAAAAAGTATTTTTATATATACTTTTAAGATCAAGGATTTCTAAAGTAGAAACACTTGTTGCAGTTCTAATTAATAGAGTGGTGGATAACCTCTTTCTTGGATAAAAAAAAATTTGATGTACTTGATGCTTAGGGACAAACCCTTCGTGACATTTATACTTATCCACCAGAAAGTCTTAGTTTACGCGGTATGGTGGGCGAGGAAAAATCATTTCCCTTTGTGGGGGAAATCAAGTCTGCATGATGGTATCGAGATTTGGGCATCGGCTAGGTTATTTTATACTTTAGATTTAAGTTTTAACTAAATCTTTTTCTGGTTATACGTTTTTTTTTTTTTTTTTTTTTCATAGCACTAACCGACATTCGGAAATAATTTTTGGTTTTATTACTGTTATTTTACTATTGCTTTTTCAATTTAATTTAATTTTACCCAATGCTTTTAGGATGCATCAGTATTTGAATTCCAAAAAGGCACTAAAAATACCATTTGCAGCGTTGACTAGCGTAGTTCCGCAGTCACCATCACCAACCCCAGTATCAAGTGTGTTGAGCAGCTCTTCGTTATGACGCAGAGCAAGAAGCGCAGCACTTAAACCTTCTCTGGCTGCGATCTGCCCCCTTTCACTAAGCTGCAAGCCTTTTCCCTGTAAAAGAAAGGAGACTGTTGAAGCAGTTCCTGTCATAAAGAAAATTTAAATGCTTTCATTATCTGTTTGTTATACTAGCAAAATATATAAACCATACAAAATGACTATGGTTTTCGTGAGTGATTTCCAGAAAATTTTTGGACAATAAGTGTATATTTTCGTCGTTCATAGCCTTTTCGCTTATATTTACCAATACTTCGTTTTTAGCATTAGTTGTGTTGGCCCATTACATGTGTGAATATTAATTTATTAACTATAATTGCAATTATTTATCCTCAGGAATAACTAAATAATGCTATTACCATTCATTTTTCTTAAATATGGTTTTTCCGTGATGAGATGTCCTCTTCAACGATTTATAAATTTGTGGGTTATTTTAAAATTATAATGACTTTAACCTTTTTTAATTATTATACTACTAAACGAATTATTTTTTTCAAGCACTCTGGAATATTATACGAAAATGATTTGGTACAGAAACTAGTCATAAAAAAAAAAAAAAAAAAAAAAAAAAATTAGCATCAATAAGTATACGCATTTTTGTTTCGCTTTAATTCGAAGAATCTTCTGTTAATTATGTAACTAAATAATTATTTCCGACGGAAACTAATAATAAAAATTTATAACGATAATCAAGATTTGGAGCTTACATAAATTTTAGATCAGAAATATAGCTTCTTTAAAAGAGAATAAGAAATAAAAAAAAATCCTAAGAGGGCTAAAAAACTTATATCATGTCGGGTACATAATAACTATAGTCAGTTCAACGCTGAGCATCATCCCTAAGAAATTTGGCAGTTATCGTTGCATATGTTAGAATAAGCCATCAAGTCATTTAATATCACACCAATGTGATATTTGGAACCTTAAGGTAATAAAAAGAATAGATTCAGACGAGAAAGAATAGATTCAGAAAAGAATATTTTCGTCTGTTATTGACACCAATACTGCGAAACCTCATTTTCAAAAACCCATGGCTACTAAAATACCACAACTAATTCTCAGGACCTCTTATGAAGTGTAATCTGAACTGGAACCTACACAAACTTACCTCTTTAAGCATATTTGACAATCTTACAAAAACCATAACAGAGTGGGGGGGGTTTAGAACTATCCCACCTTCAACACGTGGTCCCTCTACCTCAGGGCTCAGAAATGCAGATGTAGGCGATGTTTTATTGAAAGTAGTGTTATTTTTTTGTAGTACGTTATAAGGTGTATAAAATACAAAAGGATAAAGATTCTTCAAAGCCCCTGACAAACTATAGCGTCAACAGGTTAGTGTCAACGTTACAGTTTCTGGGTCTTTGTAGCAAGTCTGTCACGTAACCTTAGGGCAGCGAGATACAGACCCCGGCCCCCTTGTTCTAATTAGAGCATCAATACACAACCACAAGTTTATTACTTGTATGCTTATTTATTACTCTGATTCGTATTTAGTTCTGGGAGGAGGAGGAAAGCATGTTAATGACAAAGAAAGCATGTTAATAACATGCATGTCAAAGTAGTTAATGACTTTCTTCTTTTTGCATCATATTTATTTTGTTTTTAACCAACATCATAGTGATTTGCCTATTTTCTTTTTTTTTTTACCCTATTCAATACTTTTATCAATATCGGCATAGTATGTTTTTACGGAGATAATGTAGATGGCAATGTAAAAGGAGGACAGTAAGAAAGCAGTCTGCGAAGTAGCACAAGATATACTAGGAAAGAAATTTGGAAAAGCAGCTAGGATCACGAGCAAACCAGTTTAAGCTTAGTAGATGAGAGAAGGGTTTTATATAAGAAGTGATAGATCATGCGAGCGTATAACAAGAAAGTAAGGACATTGAATAGACAAGGCATTGAAGTATGAATTAAGGAAATAGATAAAATTGCTGAGGATCTGGAAGATACAGCCAGACAGCATTATACAAGCAGAATATCTTGTCGTCAGGTTCAGAAATTGAGGGGAAGTAGTCAGTCAAGACTTGTGCTAGTTAAAGATAGGACAGGGCCTGAATTGGGCAATAAGAAAAAGGATAAATTAGCCAAAAATTTAGAATGTGTTACGTTTTCAAGTAGTTGTAGGAAGAGATAAAAAAAAAGACAACATTAATGGTCTTTTGGGATGAAGAGTTAGAGGAAAGGAGTAAAACAATAGAAAACAATGAGGCATCAGAAACTGAGATAAGGGTAGATGAGTTTTTAAAATTTGGTAAAAAATTTTTGGGTTAAAATTTGGCATAAATATTGTACAACTTTGTTAGCACAAAGTTGAAAAGTTGAAAATGCATAAAGACTCCAAGTGTTCCTAAAAAAAAAACTTGGTTTTAAAGCCCGGTTTGTAGGAGAGGTGATAAAAGCAAGTATTGTACTTAGAGACATTAGCTTGATTTCTATAGGAAGCAAATTACTTAGTACAATGATACTATAAACCTAGGAGACGCACTAGATAAGTGGTTTCCAACCGATTTGAAGCCATGCCTCACCTAGGCATTCCTAAAATTTTGATACCCCCCTCGTAACATTTAAATTGTGTTATTCAAAAGTTTTACGTTTATCAACCAGAAAAAACTTTAAATAATAATAATTATTTATTACCCACTATAAAAAAAAGAAGCGGAGTACATCAAGAACAAAAAAAAAAAAAAAAAAAAAAAAAAAAAAAAAAAAAAAAAAAAAAAAAAAAAAAAGCATAACTCGCACACTTAACAATTATTTACATAAAACGATGTTAAATTATGCTGCGCAGTAAGACCTGCAGACAACGACAGCTTTCCCGCAAGAACAGTCACTTTTTCCCGTAAATCAGGGAGGCCGAATCGCGATATTAGATGCCGGTTCCGGAACCACGGAGGGAGGCACAAAAGGTACCGAGAAAATTTAAAATAACAAGTCCGGATAGAATTCAGATCTTTAGGCTTCAGAATTGGAAGAAAACCAGATAAAAAAGAATAGAATGATCGCAAAATGAAGAATACAATTTCCCAAGCGCTTTTCTATTGTACCTCCCTCTATTTGCAACAATTTTTGAATATCCTATCTGAATTTTTTTTTTTTTTTTTTTTTGCATTAGAAAACTGTCAGAGCCCGAAGTGTTGTTTTGATATTATTAGTAATGTGAAGACCAAGCCACCGAAAAAAGAAGAGACACAGGGAATAGAGAAAAAAACACAATTAAGAGGGAGACTCGCACTCGAATTAAATGAAATATATTCGCGCTTATCAACGTTCAACATAAACCCAATCCCGTCTGAACTGGTCTGAGATCCAGCTGACAGAATGTGAGAGTGCAGCCCTAGAAACGAATGACAAGGAGAACATCGTCCGCATAAGCAAAATACGAGACATCAATTCCATCAGAAATGAAACTCGAAGGCAAGGATGATAGAATAGGAGCAATACATAACTTAAAAATAGTTGGAGAAAGCACACCACCTTGACGGACCCCACGCCGAAGAAACACCTTTGAATCAGAAAACTAATCCATTACATTTTACCCGAATAAAAGAGTTCGAATACCAGTACCGTAACAAAACAACAATAGAAAGGTTAATATTGTTGGAAAAAAGGGAATAGAGTGCATGTGAGTGGACTATACTATCGAAAGCTTTCGAAAGATCAAGAGCACAGATATGAAGGGGAGATTTATCATTAATAGATTGCAAAAGGAGGGAAGCTAGAACACGATGGGCGTGCTGAGATCCCAGCCTTTTTTGAAAGCCAAATTGGTTTTCACCAAAATTGACATTTTTTGAAATGAATAGGAGAAGAATATATTAAAAAACTTTGCTAAGAGTGCACGAAACAGTAATTGGTCGATAAGAACTACACTCTGACGAAGTTTTTCCACGCTTCAAAACCGAGGTGACTGTGCCCCAGAGAAAACTATCGGGAACCATAGAAGTAGATAAAACACATCTGAAACAGTAGCTGAAGATGATCTATCAAAGTTGGGCAAACTACTTTTAGATGATAAGACGAAATTCCGTCTTGATCAAACAGAGATAGATTGCATGTTCTTAATAGCTTGACCAATATCAACAGTAGAAAACTGGTAATACATTACTCTGAGAAATATGATTAGGCAAACATGACTCAAGAAGGTTACTAAAAAGCTTTTCAACTTCCCGGTTCACCTTGCCGAAAATATCATTATAATACGACACCCAAGTATGAACTGCTATAGGACTCAGAAAAATCACTACTAAGCTTGTCCGAATTCATAACATGAGACCACTCCTTTCTCGACGCAGGAAAATCAAAACCAGATACCCTAGACTGCCGTAAACGTTTTTTTATAAGCACGCTTGGTACTTTGCTTCAGATCGAAGACAACTTCTCGATTTGGCCGATACCGACCGCAAGACACCCATATTCGTAGCCAAAACTTAGCTTTATTCTTTACAACTTTTAATTCTGGGTTCAAAAACCATTCTGGTTTTCTAGTTTTAACTTTAATCTTTTCTAGAGGAACAGCAGTCGCCTCTGCTTTTTTTTAAAGCACCAAATTATTTTATCATAATATTCATTGAGAGACTGCTTATCATTTGAGAAACGGTCAGTAACTTGAAGCAAATGGTAAGGAACTTTTATAGAACCCAATAACGCGGACAACGTAGTAATATAAAGTGCAAAATTAGCTCTACTCCAGTTATTCTTGTAAAACCACTTAGAACTTTGTGTAAATGGTCTAGTAGAACGGGAAGCGACTAGTGAAGCAGAGAACGAAATCGGGAGGTGGTCAATATCACGATAGTCTTCATGAACAAGAACAGTCGATACATTAATATTTGGCGAGGAAACTACATGGTCAATATTTGACAAACTTCCAGATTGGTGAATATATGAATAATCAACACTTTTCTCAACTATTTTATAAGCAGAAAAAGCATCAAGGACTATATCGGATCGAACTGACTGACTTGTAATATCTGTGTTGAAGTCACCAACCACTATGAAATCATAACCAGTCGATACAACAGACGCAAGAATAGCCTTAAGATTTGCCGAGCCCTTTCATATACGCGTTTAATGCGGAAATAGTTTTTTTGTTACACGGGAGATACACATTCATCAGCACAGTATTACCAAACCGAACCGCAAGGATGAATTTATCACTGTGAAAACACACTGGAGAGAGAAAATTCGGGTTATTCTTAACAATGCATGCGAGGCCTCCAGAAGGTCTACCAAAAGTGACCTCAGCATTAGTTGTAAAAACGGAATGATTACGACTTCTTTTTAACACATTAATACTAGTAGAAGTCAGGAGGTGTTCTTGAAGGCATACTATGTCAAACTGGTCACACAATTCATCCATCATATGCTCCTTTAAACGAGTACTATTTTATTAAGCGAAACAGTTGAAACAGGCACAATCATTTCTTCTTGGCAATGATATCTCTCAGCACTTTGCATCTAAGACTAAAAGAGGCATGATTTTCACCACAATTGGCACATCTTGCATCAAGCTGGCAGGGAGAATTCTTGGTGGAATATGAGGGCCCGCACAGCGTGTGCACACTTCGCAACCAAACTTGCACAATCAGCTACTTTATGGTCTGGCGAACGGTATTTTAGACAGCACCGAGGTGCCGACAGATATTCTTTCACAGATAAATATCATATCCAAGTTTAATACCATTTTGCATAGCCTTGGCTTTTGACATGGAGTCACAAAAACTCAAGCTTAACCGTGCCAGTGTCACCGAGCCGAATAGCTTCCACCACACCTGGATATCCTTGAAAGAATGAGAGGTCTAATTCCTTCGATATTCCTCTGACTATCCCGAAAAACCGTTTAGTGATCACCTTGGATGGAGATTCTGCTAAAATCACTGAAATAGAGTCTTTGAATTCTTCAGCAGCAGATTTTTTAACATTGATTAGCCATTTGTCACCTCGCAAACACAGCTTGGTAACTGCATCATGACAGCTCACTTTATCGAGCACTTTTTTGCGTTTTATCGGGTCATTTAGTGTTTGCGGCACTTTAGAGACAACAACAGTGGTTGTGAGAGTCAGTTGACGGCGTTGCTCGGGCAGGCAGTGGTGGACAGTGATTATCATACGAATCGAACTTACTTGAAACAGTCTTTAGGAAGTGTTCCGTTCTATTCAATTTCGCGTTCAAACTCGAATAAACCAAAGCAGGAATGATAGCTACATCATTTGGAGAACGAATTACAAACATCGGTAGGTCTATGTCTTCATCATTACATTTCTCGAATATACTTAACATATCCTTCAGATGGCTTTCCAAAGCCTTCGGCCCCTGTCTTCTCGGAAGCTCAGTCCCAGGTACAGCCGCATCGTAGAGGAGTTTTTTTTAGCTTCGATCACACTCGGCAAGTCCAGAAAAAACTCCTTTCCAAATTTCATTATTTCGTTTTCATTCACTCCATTATCACGGTTAAACTGCAAAAAATTTAAAACCGGCGAAAAAACAAGTCCATTATTCATTATTCACTGTACATATCATAAGAACCAGATACCAATAAGCGAAGGAAGCGTAGTTTCCTGCTACCAGATCCCCGCAGATTTTAAGGGAGTAATACTCCCGGCAGGTACAACGGCCCTTGCGACAAGAAACTCCCCTCTTCTGCTCGCTAATTAGCAAAAATTAAATTATAATCAGATTCTCAAACCAAATAAAAAAGATAGTAAAATAATAGATGACCTTATATGAGTGAGTAAATATATCCCAATGGTAAAATAGTTCGTAAATATAAATTTATTATTTCACTTATTTCGAAACTGACTTAAATATCAATAGATGTTCACAGGTCAAATGCGAAATGATAACTGATGTCATTAACTTGATTTTTTTAGGTAGTCTCCACGCGCATTTTATTTTAATAAAAAATATTTTCGTATAAAACACCTTTTATACAGTGCATGACGTCGTTGCAAATATTTTTTATAGATCTTGGCCTTAGGTGGCTTGGTGCTTTTTGAACTGTTAGCAGTAGCAGTAGTATATCTTTATAAAGATTCCTCATATCTATAGTCTCGTTCGACAGGTGGTCCATTCACCAATGCTCTTCCGAGTTTGACACTGCTGTGAATGTAGAAAATAGGCAAAGAGCTCCAAACCATACGCCACGTCAATAGTCACGTCAGGAGGGGCTTCATCCCCCATAAAATTTTCTTATTTTCCCAGTGATTTTAACATTTCCTGGTGTTTCATGACATAAATTCTTACTACGCACCTTCGCACCAAGGCTTAAAGATTGAGACTAATCACAATCTTCGAACCGTCGCTGCTTTGTCAGATGCGAGCTGCTATTTACTTTCAAAACTCATTTACCGTATATCATTCTGGGCGAGTCAAGAGTCAGTAGGGGTTTTAGGCCTCATATTCTGGAGGAGAAAGGTATACCACAGAATTTTAAAAATAAAAAGAATTTAGAGTCGAATATCAGGAAAACTGGGGGGGGGGGGGGAGCTACACCCTGCGCAGGTCTGGAATCGCCACTGCCGAGAGTGACAAAAATGTCATGCACGACTCGAGAGGTCACAGCATGGTGAAGTATACCACGCTTGGTGGAATTGCGCCATACGTGGTTGAACAAGTGGCTCCCCACGAGGTGACGAAGAGTGGCTAAAACTTCGGTTGGATGATTTGAGACACTTCTTGATTTGGGACAGTCAGTCATGACTCATATAACTATCCACCATGGATTATTTGTTTATGCTGGATGGGAGGCGAAAAAGCATTTCCGGATGAAACCATACTTGCACTTTACACTCTATCTTTTGAATAGTAAAGTTTGCAACAAATACCAAAATATATTCATAACGTTTTATTGGAAAGGAGGGTAGTTTTGTTATTTAATGTATGTAACTAGTTCCTATTTCTCTTCTGCTCTGCGCGTGACTGTGAAATAGTCAATGAATCAATTATTCCTTCTATCTGTTTATAGTTTCCCAAGCCAGTTTTATGTAAGTTTTTATTTTTAAACTACTACATTTTGATGTTATTGGTCTGCTTCTTTTTAGGTTTTTTGACTCTAAAATATAAATTCGTCTCATCTTGGTTTGTGATAATTTGACTTTAAAATAAATATCTTGTATTGGGAACATTAGGCAAATTATTGGACCTATGGTGGTCAGTGTTTTTTTATGCCTTAAGACGTCCTTTTTTTGTGATAATCTTACCTCAAAATGGGCCGTCCACCGTAGACCTTCATCACTGATGTAACTTGGAGTGAACCTCTCAAAAGAAGAAGATGTATAAACACATTTAGGCCATGCTTGGGCATTTGTAGGTTCGTCCAATAAATCAAACCAATATTGTTTGTCTCCAGGAATTTTTAACACCGAAAATTGAATACCAGCCATATTCAAAGAAGTCATCAAATGACCAGCATAGCAGCGACGCACTCTGACACCAAAGGCTTCTAAAAATGAGAAGTAATCGTAAAAAAAGTGAGGCAAACTTTAAATTTAGAATGTGTCTATACGAATCAAAACAGATTGAATCCTCTAATGGTCTATGAATATTTCTTTTTGGGCTTATGAGCCCCAATTTATAATCAACTTAATATCAAAAGTGGTGGTTGCACCGATCTGAGTTTTATGCTTTAGAGCTTTTTTTTTTTTTTTCGTGCATCAGAGCTTTTATAAAATAATGATTCTCTCGATGTTCTCTACAGTAAAGCAACACTAATTTCAAAAGGATGTTTTTTATACAGTCGTTTGGATCTTCACTCCTTTTCAAATACATTCATTACGAATAAAAAGTAAAATAAAATGAAAAAAAACGTCATAAAGTAGAGCAAAAGCACCAAAGCTATTCTCCAGTTCTTAAAATATTGGCAGGGAGCCAAAGATGGTGCCATCTTTAATTTAATATCCCCTTGGGGCTAACTCTTTGAACATTCAGAAGCTGGCAATCTGTGATAAAAACTAATTAGAGGAAAGTAAATAAATAATCGCCAATAGTTAATAGACTATTTCTAAATAGAAAATAGTCCCTCACCTAGACAAGACAGTAAATTACGACAAAATAGACGACTTTCTTAAAGCTCTTATTGCAAAGAACTGCAACTACTATTAATAAAAACCAATCACACAACCAATTTGCCTGAGGACAACACATCTATCCATGCTCATCCTCCATTACCTTCTATCCAGAGCTCCCCATTTTATCCAAAATCTGCATTGTATCTATCAAATATCGTTTCTGATCTTGGAAGGCAGAAGAGAAGCCACCTGCCTCATTATTAACAAAAAACACGTATCATTTGGAAGTGCTCTGAAAATCCAAACAAATTAAACATTAAATAAATTCTAAGACCACACTGGCTATACATGACGATGATAAAAAAAAAATACGTACAAAATAATTAAATGATAAATTAGAAACCGCAGCTAAGGTGATTTCCAGCTAGTAGAAAAAAAACAAACAGAAAGACAAAGTAGACATCTCGGCAAGGACCTCCGCCAAGAAAAAAAAAAATTAATTTTTTTTCCCCTTTTTTTGAATGCTGAGAACGGCTTGTTGGAGATCCTTATCAAAATATTTGCTTTATCTTTTCGTTATTTCTTTTCCATCGGCTGAAAATCCTTTTCGATTTTCTTTTTTATTTCTTTTATATATTTTTCTCTCTGCATTTTTTTCCTTATTTGCATAAAAAGAATTAAAGGTCTCATAAGTTGCCACGACCAATGACTCCAATGAAATCATCAATGCCAAAAACTTATTATTATTATTATTACTACTAGTAAATCATCAGAGAGTCAAGAGCAAAGACCAAGCCACAGCTGTACATGATGCTCTTCTAACGCGCCTAACCACAGTCCCTTGAATTCTATCAGAGCTTAGAGCCTCTATAAGTACGCTTTTTGGTCTAGTAGGGCAGACATGAAGACAATTAGCTAAAGAAAAAGATTTAAATAAGAGAACAAAATAAACAAAACGAAGAATATGCATGGAGTGAGACACTACAATAGAGAAGCCAAAACAACAAAGAAAAAAGACGAAAGAGAAGGAATAAGGCACAAGGAACAACCAATAACTAAATAAATAATTTTAATATGAGCCAAACAAGGCCATCTAACACAGTAATCTATGATGCACATCGCAAAATAATAAAATTAACATTAACCATCCCACCCCCCCTCACCCCCCCCCCAAAAAAAAAAAACAACACCAAAACACACACACAAAAGCAACTGAATTTTGTCTGCTTTCCTTGCCATTTCATTAATATAATTACAAACCTGAATAATTCACCATTTTAAAGTCATCTGCAGAGTTGCAGGAAATTATATCTGGGACAAGAATAACCTGCACTTGAGGCTAGCCATTTCCTTTCAAAAAAAATTTTTCTATTCTTGAATGGTAGACAGTTCACAAGACACATTCACACAGCGCACAAACATACAATGGTAGAAATATATACACAACTGAAACTAATAATTATTCATTTAGATAGGTAAAAATAGCATATTGGGAACTTTAATAACTATAGGGTCTACTATAATATTTACCTAGATGTTTGATACCCTCTCCAATCATGACATTCTGTTCCATTATAGAAGTACCACCAAGATTATTAACAATCAATGCCACATCACTATCCCCATCTAGATGTAATCGAGTTGGTGACTCTGTATCCATTAAGATATTAAACATCTGACCTACTGCTTCTTCTGCATTATTAAATTGCACTTTCTTACCCCAGCTTCGCCGTGAATTCCAAGGCCTAGTTCAGCTTCGCCATGATTTAAATGGAATAGAGAAGTGGAATGGCCTGGTAAAGTACATCCCTGGACACTAATTCCGACACTTCCAAGGTGCTCTTGTATGTGCTTTGCTTCGGACTTAATTTTACCGAGGTCAGATCCTTGCTCTGCTAACGCTCCACAGATCTGTAAAATTTACTTATAATTAACAACTCTTTCAAATTGGCCTTTGTTTTCTGCCGCGATTGCAATACCCATAAAAGATTTTTATCAGAATACGACCTGCCTAAGTAAAGAGCCAAACACCTTCGATGTATTATTGTTTTTCTCTAATTAGTTTTTCCCCCAACAACTTCGTGTGGAAGGAGGGGGTCACACAAACTTGGGACGGGATTTAATTGAAATGGGAAGTGCCAGTTCTAATGCCCTTTTTAAGAATTGAAAGTGATTGGAGGGTACCCAACCCTCCTTCTATCCTCTTTTATCCGATGAAAATTTTGAGATAGCCATTCTGTTCAAAATAGTTGACAGGCTTCATATAATTTGCCTCCAGGGATGTGACATGATCAGCAAAATCCCTGTGGCAGGAGCCTTTAGTCATAAATTACTCAATGTTTACGCATAAAAATTATAATACCAAAAGGAGGGCTTGCTTGACATTGGGCGTGCGATTGGTTTGAAACTTCAGGGATTGGCATTTAGGTCAAAAGGATCAAATAACTTGGAGTTTACAGGGGGAGATGGGAAGGGGGGGAAACGGACAAGGGCAAAAATTTTTATTCATGATCAATTCTAAACATACAGTCAACTTGCCGCCCTCCAAAAAAGGACCCCAACAAAGGGCCAGAAAACTTTACTCTCCGGCCACTTTGTATGAAAGACGGCGTCGTGAGAACTTAGAAGGTGTTCATTCGATCGGAAATTCAAAGTTCTGTTGCCCTTTTTTGCGAGCCCAAAATGACTCGAGGGCAATCGACCTTCCTCAAGTGCCATTTCTGCTACCCAGACCTCATAATCCCAATGATATTGGGTCAAATTTGATATAATCATTTTTCTTAGAATCATCAAAGGGTCTAATAAGTATGCCTCCGAGGCCGACATACCTCCCATCCCGAGAGCAGTGGCCCTGAGTATATATCTAATGGCCATAGATATTTATGATATATGGCTAAAATTACAGTCAACCCAGAAAGTAATAATTCTAAAAACGTATTTGGTAGATAAACAGAACTAAGAGTTCCAAAAATATGCTAGGTGTTTTTTTAAAGAACGACAGACACAATATAAATTGGAAACTTAATGCTATACTGTATTTACTATTTTCTAGTTTTTTTTAGTTCTTCTATTTTCGGGTTTTGTGAAACTGAACACCATTATAGCATGTATCATCAACAATAGGCCTGTGTGACTGGAAAATCCGATTATCCAACCTTTTACTATAACTATAAACAATCATGATCTCATATCTTTAGCGTTATTCACCTTTTATTTTTTGATGGATTAACCCCCCCCCCCCCAAAAAAAAAAAATTATAACCCACCCGCCAAAATACTATGGTTATCAAATGAAACACTAATTCTCGTTTACAGTAGCGTAAATCCGAAAAAAGGCTCGAAGGCAGCTTGTCTGTTCAGAAAATGTATTTTTAAGTCTTGATTCAATATGCCATACTACTCCACTATATTCAACGTTTAGAAAATCTCAATAAACCATAAAATGTAATTAAAATAAGGAAGTTTCCAGTTTTTTACAAAAGGGATGAAAAACTCCACAAAGTGGCTCGAAATTCGTAAAACTCGTTTCAGCTTGCCTGGGAGCCTCGACACAAATAAACACTGTATTGTACAACGCTATAAAAATAGCGCTATACTTTCTACAATGCTGTACTTCGTGTTAAGCAGCGATAATATAATTTTTTAAAATACTATTACTTCTTTATTATATGCTTTACGTTGCTTTAATAGCTAATTGAATATGAAACTTAAATCTCAGAGTCACCGGCTATCAGTTAAGAATAAAATATGTAGTACGTTTAAAATAAAAACTTGAAATTTTTGCTACGCAATATGATCCTACTACTACTAGTACTAACAACTCACTGCAGCCCAAGCAATATGATTTAATATCCAATAACTGAGTTATTTAAAGAATTTAGCTTTTTCTGCTTGTTGGTACCAGTCCACTGTCAATCTTTTAGCTGTGGATTTTAAAACAAACCTACTGTATAGTTTGTGTTTGGAAGTAACAGTAACACTGGGTCTGGCTTTATTTTAAAAGTAACACTGGGGAAGCTCATTATTTATGGCATAGCCGGAACCCTCAGGGGTTTTCAATAAGGAAGGAAAATAAATAGTTGCCTAAGTAGATCTTCTTTATTTATTAATCTTAATATTAATATGCGTAAACTTCCGAAACCCAAAATACATTTCCAGCCAAAAAAGTTTTGAGGAATTCCAATTTGGAATTGCTGGTTACCTGTAAACTCATGAAAAATATTCGATCTTACACAAAAACATACAAAAAAAGGACATCTAGCAATTCTGCACACATCACCTAAGGACAAAATAAGGCCATCAACTATGTACTTCTTTTTTTGGGGATATTTAAATCGGAAATGTTTTGGTAGGACTTGTGTTTTGATTTCTTCAAAACAGCGTGGTACATCCAACAAAAGAGCTTTAGGGGACAGCACCAATATCGCTCAATGGATAGCGTTTCTTGGTGTTCAAAAGACTTAAGGCGAGAAGTTTCAGAATCATATTTTTAAACCAGAACTGTCAATTATTTCACATAAAATTTGAAAGGTTTAGCGCTTAAAAATGTCATTTTTATTTTTCAAGCGAAGCCGGAGGCAATAGTTCCGAGAATCCCCTTTAGATTTTGGCCCCAATACAGGTGACAATGAAAAAAATACCAATTATATTGAAATCCGATGAGAATCTAATATAAAGCATTTGTCGTTTGAACAGTAAACGAATAATATACAGAAAAAAACAAACAAACAGAAAAGACCCCTGATGCGGATAATCTCTTGTTATATGTTTCGTATCCAGTGTCATATTTGATGTGTCATTTTCTTATGATCATTTTATTTATAACAGATGAATTTACAAAGTCCAATATAATTACTGAACTCATCAAGAAAGTAAAGATTAAACCCTATCGAACAAGGATAAATGAGTTGTAAAAATAAAGTCATTTCTAAATACCAAAAGATATTAATACCAAATTCGAAATTTTTTTTCTAACGCAGATTTTAGCCTTTCAATCTCAATTTAATTTTTCATAGCGTAATCACTCTTCATTTTGAAAGTAGGGCAAATACAACCCTGTTAAATTTGGAATTGTTAAGTTTAGCATCAATTTCTGAAACCAGGGCATGCAGTAAAATCCTTGATGCTTAGAAAGATATGGATCAAACATTGATTTGAAATAAAAAAAAACTCGTTTAATTACTTGCCTTCGTGACAAAAAGTGTACCAGACAGTCCTCGTCTGCCAGCAGCGCTATCTTTAGTTTTAACAGCCGAATCATCTCCAACTGGAACCATTTTGACTTTGAATCCCTCAAGTTTCGCTCTCTCACTGGCTAAACCAAAATGGAGTCTGTCTCCAGTATAATTTAATGGAAGAAGAAG
This sequence comes from Artemia sinica, assembly GCA_027921565.1. Lineage (NCBI taxonomy): Eukaryota > Metazoa > Arthropoda > Branchiopoda > Anostraca > Artemiidae > Artemia > Artemia sinica. The sequence continues at coordinate 27,362,790 of CM051260.1, forward strand.
TACTCCGGCTAAATAAAAAGAGATTAGAATAGAATAAAAGGTTACCTGTGAAGTTGAAAAAAAGAAGAGAGTTTAAAATTTCAAACGTCTGTATTAATAAAAATTGAGTAATATCTACAATCGTATCTTGAGGAGGGATTTGAGCTTTTGGAAAGGTGACGCTGAATTTTTTCAGTGTCCAAAATAGTACTTTTCTTTGCGTCCTTCATAAGAAAAGGCACAATTTTGGCACAATGATTTTTACTCACTTCCTTCTATTTAACTTTCGGTGGGAACCGGACGACGAATTGTACCAAAAGACCTTTGCATTAATTCTGAAGACTGGTTTGACCAGTTACCCGCAGCTTCCTCGGTAATCGTTTACCAATCTTTGTCTCGACTCCATCAATGTCTGGAAACATGACCCTTCTGTGCCTCCAGAGGCACCAAGGTTTCGATAAAGAGTCTCCAGTCTTCGCGGTATCCTTCTACGACCAGTATATGCTCTCACTCAGGTTGCAGGAGCGTGTTGATAGCGTAGATTTGACTGGTGTATGCCACGTACGGCGATCTTGAGAAGATCCTTCCTCCTCTGTTTTTAGGTTGCTACCGCAAGGTTGCCTTGGGAGTCTAGGGTCCCCATTCACAAGACAATACTTTTGTGTTGATACAATGTCACAATGCCATGATGGTCATTTTTCGGACCCTCTTTTTGAGACTCGAAACGTCCAGTGTATGTTCAAGATTCTTCGGAGACATATTTTCAAAGACCAGAATCAGATGCCCTTGATCTGCATCAACATGGTATAATCAGGTGACACACGTCAGAATTGACAGAACGTCAATATTGAACAGTCTAACTGTGATGCGAAGTGAGAAGAGGTTCGATCGCAAGATTCTCTTCATTCTGCTGAAAACTCCACTTACTCGGCCTATTCAGGAGGCTACTTCTTTTGCAGTGTGCCATTGTTTCCAACAATGCTTCCCAGGTATTTAATTTGATAAGCTGTCCCAACTCACCATCTCTGCACTTGATCTGAAGTAGCTACTTCGAAGTCAACGTGCAAAAATTTGGAGTCTGAAAACCTGTCCACCTTAAATTTTTTTCAAGGTATGTTTTCTGCCCTCCTCCTCTTCATTTGAAGGAGGCTACTTTCTCATACACAAGGAGATATCAAAATATTGAATCTTGGAAACAACGCAAAGTAGTACCAAGGAGCTTAAGCCGGCGCCTTTTATAACAACTAGTGCCTCTGCCCTAGTGCCTTTTAACTCCTTCTCTTGCTGTTTGAACTCGTGTCATAACGGGTAGTGTGCAGGATATACCGAAGACAGTGATAGTCAAGCAGGTACCACACTCTCGTACATTCTGCCTTATTGGCCATGACGCTATTACGAGTCTTAAAGATGAAGTTGCTCCACCCTTCTTCATAATTTCATGTTTTTTCTATAGTTTTATACTAAAAAATCTCATGATTTTTCTATTATATCATTATTTATATTTTTGGTAAGTAAAGAATGTTAAATAATGCTTGTTCAAGGTTTTCAACCTTTGAATTATTTTGAAGCATTCAAAACAACTATATGAAATTGGGATTTTCTAATGTGCTTTCGAGACCAGTGTTTTATCCAACGCTGTTCTTAGCGCTAAGCCAACGAAACTTTTAAAATATTTAGTTGGAACGCTTTAAAAACACTTGCATCATTTCAAATAGTCTTCCTTATACGTCATAGTCAATTGTCTGTCCACAGAAATATATGTGTAGATCGTAATCTTTCTTTTTCTTTATTTTGATATGCACCTTTTCTTTCATTTATGACTCAAAGCTTGCAGTCTCTTAGATTAGACCACAGTGGAGGCAAAGGCACCTGTAACCTTCTGAAGGTTAGTTTGGGCCTTGGCCCACAGCAATAAAAAAAAATTACAAAACGGCTATACTTTTTGCATTTTAAAATGCTTTTAGGAAAATGCTGAAACTTTAGTGCGAAAAGCAGGTGACGGTAGCCCCCTTGTATGATTTTCAAGAATATCATATATTTTGGGTTTCTTCCAGAGACCCAAATAGGGGAATGAACCCACAGTTCTCCACTTTGTGAAAGTAAAATATCAGATCCAAATATTGTGATAATTAACGTTAATTCTATCGAGTTGGCTGTTTTAGACCTGGCAATTGGATAATGCCTGTTCGCTCTTCTTTTTCATATGAGACTTTCTCCGTTTGTTTACGTTTTTCCTTCTTCCATCTTTTTTATCCTCCATCTTCCATCATGTAGTCCATCTTCCATTTGTTTATCTTCCATCTCTTGTTGTACCGGAAGGCCCAGTCCCACTGTCAAATCACTACCAAATCTCACTTTTCGTTAAGATGTATCTTTAATTTTTCGCCTTCTCTTTTCCTTATTTCCTTTCTTTCTTTTTTACTTTTATTTCCATTTTTATAACTCCGTCTCAATTGAGGGCGATCCTGAATTCTCTCCCCTCTTTGCTAAGTCCCTACCAAATCTCCCTTCTCTGTGTATGTCTATCTAAAATTCTTCTACTTTTCACTTGTTTGCTCATTCGTTCTTTTGGCCCTTATTCGTTCTTTTGAATGAGCGTAAAGACCCCCTTGGCTATATCCCTTCCTAATCTGACTTCTTTATACATGTGTATCTAGGATTTTCCCCCCTTTCTTTCTCATTCTCCTTCTTTCTATTCTTATCCCCTCGTCTTTGACGGAGGTGGGACTGAAACCAACCATGCCATGTCCCCTCCTAATTTCACTTTAATGGTCTGGTATATATCTATGATTTTTCTCTTTTTGTTTCCTCAGTATTACTTTTTCCTTTGCTCCTGGAGGGCTTTGGACTCCCGACTTTTCCTTGCCACATCCCTAGCTAGCAATGCCTTTTTATGCAGGCGCATGTACGGGTTATTCCCTTTCTTTTTACCATTCTTTCCCTTCTTTCTTCCATTTTCTCTCCTTTCGGTTTTTACGACCGCTTTCTAAAGGAAGGGAAACTCTCATTTTGCTATGTCTCTTCCTAACTTCTCTTCCTTGTCCAGGTGTATCTATGATTTTTCTGCTTTTCTTTCCTTTTCCTTCTATTTCAACTTTAGGAATCTCTTTGTTCCGGAGGGGGGGGGGGGTATGGACTCCCATGGCGGCTCTCTCTTTTGCTAATAAAAGTTCTTTGTTCAGGTGTATATATGATTTTTCTCCTTTTTTCTTGTGGTTTTTTACCTTTCTCTCTCTCTCATTTTCCCTTCTTCACTCCCTTGTCCCAGAAAAGGGGGAAGGTTTGGACCACACTTTGCCAAGTCTCTTCCAAATATAAATTCTTTTTCAAGGTGTAGCTGAAAATTTTCGACTTTTATTGTTCGTAATTTCTGTGTTCCTCCTTTATTATCTTTTTGACCCTTCTGGCACAAGCAGCTGAGCTGGGGTGGAATCCCTAGGCCAGATCCCTGACTAATATCACTTCTCTTGTGCAAGCGTAACAAGAATTTTCTTCTTTTCTTTTCCATCTTCTTCCTCTTTCCTATACACCTCAGTTTTATATTTTACTACTCTTGTCCAAAGAAGGGGAAGGAGTCGAAAACCCATCATTGGCTACATCCTGAGACCAGCCGTGATAGGGTTCAAACAAGTTTAACATTTTTTGCTAAGAAATAACCGAGCATAGTTTTAAGCACTAAACTGAAGTCACATTATTGAGCTACACGATATCATTTTTACATATCCATTCTTAATTTCATAAACAGAACAAAACGATTGTTCCCCAAAAATTCTGCGGTAAAGTGTTCTTGTCATTGGTTTACTTCCACAATCAACCTTTTCAAAATCTGAATTTGCTTTGTGCCAGGCACGAAAGAAAGAACGTAAAGCTCATCTGATTGGTTTTTCTGTGTGAAGTATTGAACAAGTAAAAGAACGTAAAGCGATAGATAAAAAAAAGGACAAATACTCTCCAGAGCCATTGCTGACGCATAGGGTTCCAAATTGACGTTTCGGTTTCTGGGTCTTCTTTTACACGAACAAGTAGACAAGCGTGTCGTCCAACCATGCTGCGACGGGAATCAATCCTAGGCCTTCGCATCGCCCAGCAGAACATCAATACGCTGTGCTACCACATGGTTGAAAGCAATCGAGTCAAAAGGTCCTTTTTTAAGCTGTCTCTCTGTTTCAGGGTTTATATCCTTCATGAAATAACCGTTCTCCTTAAAAACTTAACAATCGTATTTTTGCTCTCTCGTAGAGGTTAAGAAAATTTCAAAAGGACCATATAGTTTTGGACATAAAAATAAAATATCCTCTCCCCAACCCCCACTACTTTCCAGAAAACTTGATTCCTTCTAGACGTCCTTCTTTTCAATTTTTTAAAGTGAAACAATGCAACATAATTATTTTCTGTTATTGCTAGAATACAAACTCATAAACGAGTCTATAAATTTTTCAGATAAGATCCTGAATATGATCAGTGAACTTCATAATCTGGTAAAAAATTTTAATTGCCCTATATCAATATTTACATCGTATTTTGAACGTATATTGACGCTTTTTTTTGGTAGTTAATTATATTTAAACTTTTAGCAATATATATGGGGAAGAAGGGTTTCTAGCCAAAAACCCTTTAACAGAACTCAATCATAAGGAATCTCGGTGCGAAGATCACGACCAGGAACGTAGAGAGGAGGTATTTCGAGACGTGGCTGCTCAAAATACCATGGTTTTGTAATTGTGGAATAGTAGTCCTTTAATTCAGGTGATGTTTTTTTTTTGGTAGATTTGATCACCCAGCACAACATTGAAATTTCCAGCATACATGTCTGATCATAACATGTTGTTTCGTTCAGCAAGACAGCTGAAAGAAATTATTTTTCCATTAGATCCATAAAATTTGAATTTTATCAGTCCGCTATTCCCGAGTTATGAAAAATAATTTGAAATTATAATAAGACCAAAACCAAAAATCTTGAAAAGGAAAATTATAAAGTAAATCAATCAAAAACATTATAAAGTCAATCAATAAACTCTTATACAGACTCTGTTACAGCGCGCTCCCTAAATTGGGCCTGTGGTCGAGTATACTTGTTCGCTTTTTTTTCTACAGGAGCACACGGCTCCTACAGCACCGGTTGAATGTTTTTCAGAATTGAGCTACAAGGGTATCAATTACCGGTAATAATCTCACTAAACCCTCTTAGTTGCCTCAAAAGATCTAAACGAAATAGTAAAAGTGACTTCTTAATACCCCCTACTTACTGCTTGTTGACAGAGTATTTCGGGTCAAGCGGACCTATCTTTGGTCATGGGAATGACAATCTGTGACCAAGACGATTCCCATCTTCGTCGATATCGGTGAAAGCTGACAAAGAGCTTCAGTTTAGTCTTCATTGTGGCTAGACAGTCTTGGCCGCTAGAGCGTCTCTCACAAGAGGACAATGACACGGAGGTTAGTGATTTCTTCTTGAGGATTATTTGGATGGATATCAGATACGCCCTAATCTTGTGAGCTGACATTTCTGCATTATGTCCCCTACATTATGGTTTTGGAAACATCTTTTTCTTGTCTCTTCGATCAAAGCCTTATCAGCGAGGCGGAGGCCTAAGATTTTCGCTAGGCAACTTTGGTCCAAGACTTAGTGCTTCAACATCAATGGGTTTCACTCCAAGTTCAGCTTGCATAGATTAGTACTGACCTGAACACACCGCTTCAGAAATTTAGGTTTTGGTGCAGAAAATGAATTTGGCACTTACGGAGGGCTTTTTTCAGCCGGGCGAAAACTGTCGCTGCTGATGCTATTCTATTTTGTATCTTAGATTTGCAGCTACTATGTATTTCGATCAATGAGCCTATATAGGTGAAGTTTTACTCTTTCAATCTCTATCGAGTCAAAGAATATTCTCGAGAGAGAGTTACAGTCATACACACGCCCCCCTTAAGTATTGTCCATATGATCCCTGTTAAAACACATACAAGGAGAGTGACTCGTCAAAACCTCGTTCATAGTGATTACTTTCACCTGGGTACTTGTAAGCAGGATAAATATTAACAGGCCTCATCTAGTCTCTCAACAAAAGAAGTTCGCAAACGGTCATTTAAAACTGTAACGAGAACAATTTCGACAGTCTTATACACCAGAAAGTATTTTGCCAAGAATAATGTCGTACCATTCACATTGGTAGTGCTACAAAAATAGCAAGAAAACCTGCTCTTCTTTTTATGATGTTTTTTATTATGTCTTTAAAAAATCTTACCTGGGTTGTCACGTCCAACAGCTCTTATGGCGGCTAAGATTGGTCCTGCTGGTGGGGATGAAAAGACCCCGCCGAGAACTGAAGCAGCAGCCATCCCACGTCCAACAAAACCTGGTCCAAATGGCTCATGACCAGCACCACCGCCAACAATGATTGCCACTTTGTCTCGCTGGAATTGCTCCTGTGGATAAGAGCATTATTTGAAATCATTTGATTTATTATCTGAGACCATGTTCGAGTTGTATTTTAATGGTTTTGGTCCTCAGCTTATTTTTTTAAGCCTGATCTGGTCCATCCTGACATGCATGAGCGCCTTAATGCTTTGTCATTTGAATTTCCATGTTGTTGTTTTTGTGAATAGTTTCCATGGTTTCTATATCAGTAAATTTTTTTAAGTTTGCCCCTCCCCCTCCCATCATAAATAAATTATTATTTATGTTCCTCATCTAGACAGGTTAAAAAAAAAGATAATGACATAAATGTGCGAAAATCTGCAGTAATTCTGCTCTAAGGTAATGTTCCCTCTAGAACAAGCGGTTTTGCGACAAGTCTTCTACTGTAATTTGCACTAAAACGACAAAGTTCTTAAATCGTCACAGTAACAAGTCTCAGATCTAGCCATTTACCGAGCCAGTATTATTATGTTACTTAGACTTTTTCTAAAAAAAAATCTAACTTACCAAAACTCTATAGGATTACTGTCCGTTTTTCAACCGTTTTCAACCAATTTTCGTCGTTTTTTTATACCCTGTACACCAAATTTCAAAAATATAATCTAGTTGATGGATAGAAGTGAACGTCAACTACGGAGTGATAATAAATTTTCGGCTTTAGTTGGTAAACTAGAGCCCTAGGAGCAGAGCCAGATTTAAAGCTTTTATGCTTCTAAGCCCAAGCGTTTTTGCCACTCCCTTTTGCGAAATTTTCGGGAAAATACCCTAAAATTCGGGGATAGTGGAGGCACTGAACAGAACGCAACTGATGAGCTAAAAGTAATAAAAGAAAGAGGTGATACCAAACTCTCAACTGCCGTTCTTGAGAGACATCTGAGAGCTTTTAAGTGGCCACATAATTCTTATGTTACCTTACAATCATTTTTCTGTAAACAGGCAGCGCGGCAGCGGAGTGCACCTGGCACTTTGACGATTAAAACTCAATGTATTATCCCCTCACCGGCATTATGCGCCTCTAGGCCCGGGCCTAGTAAGTCTATTGGTAAATCCTGGTCTGCCTAGTTGACTAGATAATCATCATACCAAAACTTTCACAGGGGACATAATCCTTAAGCATTAGGATATTTCCTCTTTTAATGCAAACTTACATCTTTAAAAGAGATTTAAGAAAAACTTTATAAAATCTGTCAATATAATCTAGGATTGTAAATTCAGCACTTAGCCCTGTTCACATCATAATTCCTTGTCAAATGACTACGATTCGGTTGCAATTATTTTCGATCAAGCTTCAACTATATTTTAATTGGAAATGATTTAAATAATCCAAAAAGGACAGCATGTAAAAGAAAATTGTATTTCAAAAATACAAGGTTGAAAAACGCTAAATTTTCCTTGAAAGAGATGCCTTTTACTAATGAGGGCGTTAACCCTTTTTCCTTTCTCCTGACGTAGCAATGTCTAATTTTAGTGTCGATACCAAAGGCTTGACGGGGCTGCAGCAGCAGCTCACAGAGATGCTTACTTGTTGGGGGCATGTTTCAGCTCTATGGAAGGCTGCTTTTATCACCTTCTAGAACTACTACTAACTACAAACAACTGACCACAGCACCAAGCCACCTGAGGTCAAGACAGCTACGCACGCTCCTTCTCTATCCTCATCTATTCAAAGCCTCCCTCTTTACGCCCTCCCAGGAAGTCCTCCCTTTAATCTTTCCCCGCCCTCCCTTTAATCTTTCCTTGCGATATCCTCCCACCCAAACCAAGGATGACCTGCTTTTCGTTTAGCCATTGACGGTTGGTCCAAAAGGACAATCTGTCATTCTTCCTCTGTAGAACGTGCCCTAGCCATCTTGACCTTTTCCTCACTATAGCCTAGAAAGCGGGATTGAACTACATTTTTCGGACAGCATATAGTTTGAAATGCGGAACGTCACTCGGGTGCCCAAGACAATCTATAGGCAATTTTTCGGGAAAACATCTAGCAAATCTTCGTCCGTTTTTCGGAGCGCCTATGCTTCAGAACCATGCTCATCCACTGTCATCACTATAGCTCCCAATATTATAATGTTGGCTCACACACACTTATCTTCTTATTCTTTAAACCTTATCCAACTGCGAAAAAACGCCCTGGACCATAGCTATTCTACTTTTGACATCTTCACTGCACCCATTGTCTTTACTAACAATACTACCAGTGGGTAAGTGAAGCTGTCCACTTGATCGATCTTTTCGTCACCTTTTCATCTTGGTTTATTCCTAGCCTTATAGACTTAGTCTTCTCAAAATCCATTTTCAAACCTATTCTATTACCTCGAACTCGTAAAACTTTTAAAAGTCTGTTCATTTTGCTCAGACGTTCATCTAGGATTCTCAAATCATCAGCATAATCTATTTTCAGGAGAGTTTTACTTCCCCACTGGATTCCGTGTTCTCCCATTGCCTTTTTTCTGCTGCTTAAGACAAAGCCCATCTAAATGATCCATATAAATGGGGATAGAACACAACCCTGCTTAACTCCTAATCTGATACGAAACCAGCTACTAACCGCACTACCTACCTTAACCACAGCAATCCTATTCTCGTGCATAGCATTAATCACATTAATGTATTTGTCTGGTATACAATACAAGTATACCAGATACTTGGTTGGCATCCCCAACCCAAAACTTCCCCCCTGCAAAGTTCCTCTCGTGTAAAATGCCTCCTCTCCTCGAAAAAATTCCATCCTCTCTGAAAATTTTCCCCGGAAAAATTTCTGCGGACGATTTCGCCTGGAAAATTCTCTTTAGCCTACTTTCATTTGAAAATGACTGTTTCTTATTTAATTTCTTATTATTTTTCGAATCCAGCCAAAAATCCCACTCCATTGACTCTTCTAGAAATTCCCCATATGGAAAGTTTCTCCCGCGGAAGATTCTCCAATGGAGAATTTTTCCTGTGGAAAATCCCCCTTCCCATAAAAAAAAAAGTATCCCAGTCAAATCCAACTCTGCTGAAAATTTCTCGCGAAACATGTCCACATATAGAATTGAGCCGCCAAAAAAGAAAGTGATAGAATAAAGATAATCTCGAATAGGAATTCTTGTAAAATCCCCGTGTAAATTTTCCCTGGAAAGTTCATCCCCTGAAGCCTCCCTTCCCACACAAAAAATCTCATGAGAAAAATACCTCTGGAAAAATGTCTGTATTTATCCCAATCACAAATACTATAGGCAAAGAATTGGCAAATTTCATACCTGACAGCCCTTTCCCAAGATGCTCTGGGGGGGGGATGTGTGTTCCCAGAGGAATATGTATTGGATCTTTCGACTATGCTGAACAAAAAGGTTGTCTCAAAATTTTGATCGGGTGACTTATGGGTAAAATTTGGCAACGGAACAGGGGGGTAAAAGGCAGTAAAAACTTTTAATTTCCATTCGTTTGAGCCCCCTTTCGATGTTCTAGGACCATTGGTTCGACACAAATACAACCATCCTTGGGGGGGGGGACAAAAAAAAACACGCATCTGTGATCTTTCTTCTCGCGAACAAAATCCACATTTTTGCAGATGGGAGCTTGAAACCTCTACAGTAGGGTCCTCTCATACGCTGAACCTGATGGTGCCATTTCCATTAAGATTCATTGAATTTTTGGGGCATTTCCCCCTTCGGTACTTACCGTGTTATAGCGACCACACCTAAGAAGTGAAGTTGGGTTAATCCTTATGAAATATAGCAAAATATAGTGAAAATATAATACTTTATTAACAAAGTTATGGAAACTACAGCAGACAATTATGGAAAGCAGGCCACCCAGAACGCATTATATTAAATACCTAACCTTAAAAACAACTCTATATATTAAATATTTAATTAAAATACCTTCATAGTAGTTTATCTCATTGAGACTAAGCTAATAATCTCCAAATGCAGACAGAGAACCCGGTATTATTCTGATCAAGAACAAAAGTGTGGTCGCTATAAAACGTAAGTAACCCCCCCCCCCTTTTCGAAAATCACGCAGATTTTCTCAGGGTGTTGTCTTTGACGGATAACATTAAACTTTATAAATCGGGAATCAGCATAAAAAAACATTTTTTTAATGTATGTATTGTTATCAAGATTCGGTTTTTATAGCTTCTTTTACTATTGAGCCAAGTCACCCCTTACTTACATTTCGTTACCACGAATCGTTTGATAATCAATAAGTGTCTAAAACTTCTAGCCAATGAATCTGAAAAAATTCATATAATTGTATCTACGGTTAAAATAAATAGCAACACTTTTAGGATCCTCATTTATTTTCAGAGTCCCTTCCAGTATAATTACTTCCCGGCCCCCACTCCCTAATGTCTGGACAGAACCGTTCCTAGGGTTGATGGCACCCATTAAGCTGATTCGTTAATGATAAAAGCTATTCATTCTTATTTCTGAGTATTGATTCTAAGTTCAACGTGAAAACATCTGTTTAGAATTGGATATTATTAACTATCAAACCAGGAAGCTTTTTCAGTGAATTTTAATCCCTGCGAAGCTTGTTAGATTTCGCAATATCTGGCAAAGGATTACAGACCTGAATAAAATTATTACTCAGGATTCCGACAAGTGAACAATAATCCTATGGTAATAATTATCAAATTATTTTGATTTTATTAGTTATTAATTTTCGCAAATTTTACTAATAAGCGAGCAGAAGAGGGGAGGTAATCTGTAGCTAGCGTCGTGGTACCTGCCGGGAGTGTGTCTCCCTTAAACTGCGAGGGATAGATAGCAGGACCCTACGCTTCCCTCGCTTATTGTCTTTTCAGTCAGTGTTGAGCATTTTCAGTGCCGAACAAAACTGATGAGATGCAATGAGTGCGGGAGCGGCTGAACTTAAAAAAAAAAAACTTAAAACTTTTTCGCATGCTGACCAAAGGTCTGCGTTGCACAGGTAGCGATCTTCTGATTTAATGTCTTCTGCCGGGAGTGCAATGCGTGGTTGGGGGCAAATCATACGAGGCTTCCCGTGTTTTTCCCCTGATTTCTCCAGGTATCCATTTAGAGCTGGGTCGACTTTGGCTCGGCTTACACGGTCACACCATTGACCCCCGTTCTAAAACAAATAACCAGCGTCACCAGAACTCGAAGAACCCCTAACTTCAGGATTTCAAGCCCGGAGCGCTAACCACTCGGCTAGGACGGCGGGTAAACTGAAGTACTGTTATTACACGATTCTGAATTTTGCTCAGCGAAGTATTCTGAAGGCGAAAAAATATTAAAGAGACGATTATATCTAAGGCAGTGAAATTCTACAACAAAAATTCGATTACGCAAGCGCACAAGTTTTTGCTTGAGAATGTGAAAGATGACGCAATGAAGGAAGGACGCGCCGCAATAGCTCCTGGGACTGATGGACGATATATGTGAAGCTTTGAAAACTGTGGAGTCACGAGGTAATGTCAATGTCAAATTCACAATCCTGGACTCGAAAGAGGTGCCTACTATCCCGTTTGATTATTACACATCTTTGGCGTGTAAAGTGACCGAATGCTGCGAAAAGTTGAACTCATGTATTGACAGGGCTGGGCATCTGTTTGACAGTAAAGAATGGCCTACTCTTCGTGAGGCAAACCCTGTATCTATAGTGATTAAAAAGCCCCCTATAGAATATATGGAATCTGCGGTCGGTCAAAAGAAATTCCTCGCTGATTTAACCGGTGCCGGGTAAATAGCCAGAGTAGTGACGTAATAAGATTCTTTAGTTATATTGTCTCGTAATGCATCCAATTCTCAGTCATTGGTGAATAATATTAAAGCTGGAAAGCCCGAAGTAGCAGTCTCAGTGCGCAAAACGGACTACCTGGCAGTTGCCAGAAATTTGCCGTTATCCATGACCGATTCCGATCTCAAAGCAGCCAACCCCGCAATTTCCAATGTAAACAAATCGGAAAAGGCCCATCATTCAAAATCAGTTTCACTGATCAGAGGTCCCTGGATGCAGCGTTGAAAAATGGACTCATAGTCGGTTATTTGTTAGTGAATCTTAGTCATTTGTCAGCCCCCCGAAATGTTGTTTTCGATGTCAGTCACTAAACCACCTTGCAAAAGATTGTACCGAAGCAGTGAAATTTCCCATATGCAGCGAAGGATTTACCGCATCAAAGGATACCCATGCATCTCTAGAAATGTGAAATACGTGCACTGCGAGGGGAGGCACCCGTCATTTAGCTTAAAGTGTAGAGTTATCCAAGATGCGGCCAAAACTAAAGCTCAATGAGTGTTGTGTTCCATTTACTCAATAAATATATATAGAAATGCTTCCCATAAGCTACAGTTCCTGTTAAACAGAACCCATGACCATGACGTGTTATGCTTCCAGGAACATTTGCTTACAGAAGAGAATAAGAGGTTTGAACGCAGACAAGACAAACAATATTTTTTCCATGCAGTTATTCGAAAGAGCTCAGCTGGTGAACTTTTGGGCGGACTTGGACTCGTAATTAGTCGACAGCTAAATGCCTCCCTTATTGAATCATGTGATTACTTCTTAGTAGTTAAGGTTGAAGCAGCTCCGATAACCAACATTGTGACTGTTTACTTACCCACGAACTATAGAAAACAGGCTTCAGAAATGAAGTTTAACGACGCCTGCTCTCGCCTTGGCCGACTACTAGCTCGGCTGTACAATGAAAGAGCGGTAATCTGTGGTGATTTCAATTGCTCACCAGATGACGATACGCGGTTCACTACATTACTTACCTGTTTGCCTACAGGCATGCGACTTGTACCAAAAGATAATAGTTTTACCTTCATCCATAATACCTCTGGTGTAACTTCTGATATAGGTCATTTTTTCTGCAACTTTACGGCCAGTGATAGACTGAGTAAAGTTGATAGTGATTGCGTTTATAGTGACCATCTTGGCCTTAGTCTTCGAATAAGTAGGGCTTCCCCCAAACAGGCTAGAGAGTCGCAATGGTACAGTCATGATGATTGGGGTAAAGCTGATCCTGTGCTATATAGAAGGGTTCTAAATTATGTGCTTTCAAAAATTAAGATCCCGTTTCAGATACTTGAACATGGTTGTTGTGAAGACCTAACGGGGCTTAATAGTCTTACTGAGGGATTAATTCATAGTAAGAAAGTAGCACAGAATTACGCTGTACCTGTTTCGAGAATTCGTCTTGGGACGCGAAAGCCAGGATGGTCAAACCCACAAGTAAAAGCAGCAAAAAATCGTGCCAAACAGTGCTATCGGGAATGGAATTCGCAAGGTCGATCTAGATCCGGGACGCTGTTCCGGCTATTTCGCGAGTCTAAAAAGCAATATAGTCAAATAGTTAATGAGCTGCAAGAGCAAAATGTGGAAACGTTATCAAAAAACTGTCAGATTCACCCAAAAAGCTGTGGCGACTGTTAAGTCACGGAAACGAAGTACTAATGGGGATGTGAAAATATCCAGTGAGGAGTGGAAAAATCACAACCCGAGTCTGTATGAATCCATGAATCTAACCTTGAATGTAGAATATGATAAAAGACTTCAAGCCTCACCAGGTTTTCCCTAATCACCGTAGTTCAATCAATGTGAGTGCTGGTCAAATTATAGCTGTTGTTATGAAATTGAAAAAAGGGAAAGCAATGGGACTTGATAAAATTAAAAGTGAGCACCTTAAGTTAGGTTCGAAGATTCTTTTTGAGTTGAATGCATTGCTTTTTTTTGTGTGTCTGAACACTGGTATGGTCCCGCAGAATTTTTGTTGTGAAAAAAACAACTAATATACAAAAAAAAGGAGTGACAGAAGTATATGTTCCTCGTTTCGCCCCATAACAGTTTCTTCGGTTCTTGGTAAGGTTTTCAAAAGAAATCTGCTATCGCATCTAGTCCGGTCTTGTGTTGCGAGTTTTAAGCAGCTTGGTTTTAAGGCTTGTCATGGTTGTGCAACGGCGCATATATTAATAAAAAAGATTTTCAGGCGAGTCACCGAGTCAAAGACAACTCTCTATATGTGCAGTGTTGATATAGCTGCAGCATTTGATTTAGTTTTGCACCCACAGTTTCTTCTCACTATTCTAGAGAATGGGGTTGATCCTAGCATAGTTAAGGTCCTGCATTTTTGGTATAATAATAGCGTTATTTGTGTTTGTACCGGTATAATGGAACGTGAAGGAAGATCTGTACCTACTCATACAGAAGAAATACACCTCAAGAAAGGAGTCAGGTAAGGATCATCAATTAGCCCGGTTTTATTTAATGCGGCAATTTACAACACTACTAAGCATATCCATGGTAGCTACTTCCTTGATGGTGTAGATTTGAGTTTCATATTGTATGCGGATGACCTCCTTCTACTAAGTTCTCGTTGTCGCTTTAAAAGAAAATTTTGAGCTGCTGGTTAACCTTTACAAAAATATTGGTCTCCGTGCTAATAGCTCTTAGACAGAATTTGTAGCATTTAACGGTACAGATAGCGCGAGAAATAGACCCCAGCACCGCGCCGATAAGAGAAGACCGGCGGCAGCGGGGCCAAAAATAGCAGTGGCGGCGCGCCGCCGGCATGCCACCGATGATTTTTTCGCACCACCGCCCGTGAGATGTCGGCGCACCGCCGGCGTGATCAATGTTGACCGGAAACATTAAGTTTTGATCAGTCTTTCTCAAATCCCAGCTTGAAATTACAACAGATTCGGCCCTATTCATGACTTAAAATAGGCCAGTAGCCTATGAGAAAATCCAAAAATACCCAAGACAATGAACAAATCCCAATGGGGGCCCTAGGTCTATCAAAATATTTCCAAGGTTTCCCAGGGAATTTCATATCATTTTCTTCCGTCTCCACTTTAAATGAAAAAAATAACTAGCTTTTTGGCATCCCTGCTTTCAATTACAAAAATTGAAGTATTATCATTTTAAAATGTTAGTCCCCTATACCCCCCCCCCCTGTAGGCAATAACATACAATGTCTTTATAAGTCATATTTTTGGGGTCATTTCCGTTTCAGTCTTCAATTCTCCAACCTTGTGCATGGTCTATAGCTAAATTTTGTCTCAATAGAAGTTTTTTCTTTGGGGGGGGGGGAGTGAGAATATTTCAGAAAGTAGATTGTATTTTCTTTAATCTGTCAGGCGTTCAATAATTGTGTATTAAACACTAAGAAAATGTATCTAAAAATAGCAAGAGAAAACAAAATTCTACAAACTTACGATTTTGCTGTCAGAAAAATCTGTTGACTATCAATTTCAAATCCAGCTGAACCTGTATAGTGTATGCATTCCATTCGACTTAAAAATAAAATTCTTGACTACGAATGATGTAAAGAATCTTATACCAATTGGGAAACTGCATTTGAAATGGTTTAATCTCATCAAACAGTTTGTGGTAACGAACTGTAAGTAAGGAGCGACCCAACTCAATAGTAAGCGAAACTCTTAAAAACGGATATCAACTTTGATACCAATATATATAAAAAATACACATTAAAAGAATCGGATTTTTTATGCATATTTCAAATATAAAAAAGTTCATCAAGTTTAGTGTTACCCATCAAAAGTTACGAGCGTGAAAATATTTGCCTAATTTTCGAAAAAGGGGGAGAACGACCCCAAAAAGTCATAGAATCTTAATGAAAATCACATCATCAGATTCAGTGTATCAGATAACCCTATTGTAGAGATTTAAAGCTCCTATATAGAAAAATGTGGAATTTTGTATTTTTTTCTCTCTGCCAGAAGAAAGATCACGGATGCGTTTTTATTTGTTTGTTTGTTTTTTTCTTCCCAGGGGTGATCGTATCGACCCAATGGTCCTAAAACATCGCGAGAGAGGGCTTATTCGAACGGAAATCAAAAGTTCTAGTGCCATTTTTAAGTGACCAAAAAGTGGAGGGTACCTAGGCCCCCTCCCACACTCATATGTTTCCCAAAGTCACTGTATTAAATTTTTGAGATAACCATTTTGTTCAGCATAATCGAAAAGTCTAATCACTGTGTCTAGATATAAAATGATCCGCCACAGTCCCCCGGGGAAAGGGCTGAAAGTTGTGAACTTTGCCCATTGTTTACATATAGCATTTGTTATTGGGAAGAATACAGCCATTTTCTTTTTCTTTTTTTAGGGGGGGGGGGGGATGGTCTTGGGGTGTATTTCTAAGGGGAGAATCTTCCTTTGAGAAGGAAATTTCTGAAGAGTGAATATTGCAGGGGAAATGTTACACTGGGGGGTTCTGAAAGAATTACTAAACGAAATTACTTTAAATTGTCTAACGTTCTCTTTGCCAAAATTTTTATATGGAGATGTTCCGAGGGAATTATACCCGGGCTTTTTTTCCGTGCGTTTTGTTTTCTAGGAAATAATTTCCACGGAAGGGGGCATTTCTGGAGTGATCGACAAACCGATCAGAGATTAAAGTCTTATTCCAATGAAAAACTACTAAAGAGAATGTTTCAGCGTGAATCGTCTACAAGCAATTTTACAGAGAGGGGGATTCTCAGCGAGGAAGGAACTGTCTAGAGGGAATTTGACGGGGAGCGCACTTTACGTTGCATGAAATTTCCACGGAGGAGTTTTCTGTGATGGGGAGGGGTATGTTTCATAGAGGGTGAGCCACATTTACCGGCATTATTTGAAAAACTAACAGAAATTATGCCATATATGAAGGGTTGCCCCCTCCTCAATATCTTATTCTTTACGCTAAAGTTTGACTGTTTACTAAATTGAAACACAGGGGCCGTTTAATTAGAATAGGAAGCTTTCTTAAAGGTAGTAGCAGCTTTTAGCGTAAAGAACAAGGTATTGAGGAAGGGGCGACCCTTTATATCCGGAATAAATCTGCCAAAATAAATATACAAATTGTGTTTTAATTCTTCATGCATGGTGAGACAAAATTGAAAAACGTTCAGAAATTAAATAAAAAACAAGTTTTTTAACTGAAAGTAAGGAGCAACATTTAAAACTTTAAACGAACAGCAATTACTCCGTATATGAAAGGGAGTGTCCCCTCCTCAACACCTCGCTTTTTACGCTAAAGTTTGATTCTTTTTCACCACTCTACTTTTTAAAACAATAAAAAACTTTAGCATAAAGAGCAAGACGTTGAGAAGGGACAGCCCCTTTATATACGGAATAATTGCTGTTCGTTTTAAGTTTTAATGTCGCTCCTTACTTTCAGTTTAAAAAAAATGTTTGTTTTTTTTATTTATTTCTTAAAGACGATATTTTGTCAACATATGAAGAACCGTGTATATTGCAATTGCATTTGTCTGGTTTATATGCGAAGTAACACAAGTGACGAAAATTAACGAACAAGAAAGTAGTAAAGAATTATGGTATACAAAGTAATATTTGGCAGGGATAGTCACTAGTGATAAATCACTAGGGGTGGTGCCGTGATTGGATGATTTTCGAGGATTGGGGGATCCGAATTTTTTTTTTTCGGGTTACACATAGATTTTCCGAGAAATCCCCAAAAATTCGGGGATAGTGCAAGCCCTGCTTGATTCCTAATCAGGAAAATTGAAATACTTTACCACACGAGAAAAGCTCCGACTTTGCGATTGACGCAATAAAGAATTACCGCAAAACTAATTCAAAGTCAACCGAACGCCGCCGCCTCTGCCGGCGGCGGCGCGCCTTTTTTTGCGGTGTTCTCTTTTTTTGTTGATTATTTACTCCGCTACCTTTCTTTTGTTCTGTAGTGGGCATAAATAAAATGTTATTTCAACGATAAAATTAATTACGAAACGAAGTGCTTGATACCAAAACGTATCTTCTTTCTCTTTCTCCCAAGCACTAGCCGGTCAGTGGAACCGTAGGGGCACTCAAATGGATAGCCTTCGGAGATTCTCGGAATTAGCATTCTATTTCCCCCACCCAAAAAGGTGAGCATTACCTGGTGACTGATTTTATGCAAGATTGCATACTTCACCCGGAATTTTCAAATAAAAGACGATTGGTTCACTATTCAAGTCTGCTTACAAGTATAATAATCGCTACCGTCACAATATTATTTTAGAATTTGTTTTTCAGTAGAAAATTTTGAGCCTGTAAAGCTTTGGATTCTTCCAATACCTCTCAGTTTTTCTTCAAATTCTTTCTGACTTTTGTGTATTCCTAGACTAGAGACAACATCCTATTAAAAGTTAACTCCAGCCAGAGTGAAGGCTATTTCTAATCTTAGAGATGAGGCCCCAAGTTCAAGGACCCTCCCCAATCACAAATTAAAAAAAAAATATATTTGAGCAATTACAGGAAAAGAAATCAAAACCAGGTCATTTAAATGGAAACTGTGTAAAGTCCCACTTGAATAGAGTAATCATTAACTTTGCCCAGCACGCAAGAGATGCACGCAAGGAGCATCTCTAAGAGAAGCCTTTTCATTGGCTGCCAGTGACAGAAATTAGTTGCAATCGGCTCTGCTGGTTCTTCGTGTTTTGCACAAATTAGTTTATATCTTGCCCAAAGCGGTAATATATGTTTATAACTCCGAACGAAGTGAGAAGCATACTTTGAGCTTCTAATCAGTACTAGTTTAAACTTATTTTTAGGCCTTGGGTTGAGTACAGTAAAATAAGGCTTAGTTTAAATATGGGTGAGTTACATAAGGATTAAGTCAAAAGAGAGTTGCTTTAAACTGGAGCCCAGTTAACCGAGGGTTTAGTTAAATGGGATTGAGTTGTACTCGGTCAAAAGAGGGCTCAGTTAAATTGGATTGAGTTGCTCGTGGGCTGAGTTGCACAGGGCCCAGTTAAACGTGAGTCAGTTGCGAAAGGGTTCAGTTAAACGGGGGTTCAGTTGCATGAGGACTCAGTTAAATGGGGTTGAGTTGCACGGAAGCTTAATTACATGGGTTCAGTTACACCCACACCCCTTTTATTCGATGTATAATGTCATTGCAACTCTATCATGTTCTGTTTTCTTTAAATGCATTTGAATATGACGCCATTTACATGAAATATCTTTGTTTTTTTAACAAAGGCTCTAAATGTCTAAAGTAAAGTCAGACAAAGGGTGCACGTCCTGCCCATGACCCACCAAAATATTATCATGCCCCACCAGTGGAGCATGTGCCCCACAATGGGATTCACGGCTTTAGAGTTTTAATTTAGAAAAAAAAAGCATTTTCCATACAAATGACGGCAAATTCATATGCGTTTAAAGGGCATAAAAAGATAATAGCATTGCAACGTCGTCGTGCATTGTATAAAATGCGTTATATTAAAATAATATTTATAATTAGTGTAAAATTTACCTAGAGGATGAGCCGTTGAGAGATGCCAAGTTTACGGCCTTTTTACACGTAAAATCTTAAATAGCCAAAATTTAAATATTACGAGGGGGGCATCAGGATTTTGGAATTTCCTAAAGGGGTGGCATGTCCCAAAATCAGTTGGGAACCACTATTCTAAAGTGTTACCTAACTCTGAAAATCCAGTCGATAAAAATTTTCTGAATATAATAACACAATAATTTTGTTATTATGTAAAACGGACATTCTAGTCCGTAAAACGAACAGATAAATTCTTCGGTACTGTGGCATTTGACAATAAACGCCTAATTCTTCTTCTCTAAGGTTTTTAAATTTTCTGTAGCTTCCCTTAATTCAGCGCTTTGACAAATATTCCCCTCCCTACCCAAATTAGGCTAGTTTGAGTGTATCTACCTGTCCCAAAATCCCAAGCTTTTTTTCTCAGTTTTCCCTATACCTGTCTACAGTGCTGTCAGTTTACAAAATTGGGGGGGGGGGGGGGCTGCAAATTTGTCGTTGTTTTATTTCTTTAATGAAATGCCAAAAAAGGCACTTTTGACGAAAACAACCCCCTAGAAAGTTATTTTGCATAATCTAGGGGGCACGCGCACCCCTCCGAATCCCTGAAAGTTTTATTTTCCTGACCTAGCCCCTTTCCAAGATAGCCAACAGGGTAAATATTTACCAAAAATCATATTATTGAGTTACAACTAAAGTGAATATACCACTCGATGCCTTTTTTTATGCTCTTTACGAATATAATAATCATTTTTGTCGGAAATGAATTTTAGCCCCCACCCCTATATATACCAATTCAGGGTATATATTTGCACATTAGGGGGGTGGGGGGAAAGTTTAAACTTACCTCCCATTTACATCAGAAATAAAATTTGCCCCCCCCCCCCCCTAATGTGCAAATATATACCCTGAATTGGTATATATAAGGGCAGGGGCAAAAATTCATTTCCGACAAAAATGATTATTATATTCGTAAAGAGCATTAAAAAGGCATCGAGTGGTATATTCACTTTAGTTGTAACTCAATAATATGATTTGGTAAATATTTACCCGCCAAAAGTAGCTAAAGTAGAATTTTACCGATATCAATGCTTGAGTAGCCGAGTTTCGACCTACCCATCCTCTAAAATGCACGGTTGGAAATAATAGGAAAAAATAAAAAATTCTCACCGTTTCCAGTAATACTATTCGTTGATGCTCAACTAAGCGAAGTCCAGGGTTTGACATCACAAATCCATTTAATGATTCATCCACAACATAACTCGGGTTGTTAATTAATTGTGTCATCTTCTAAATTTAAACATCAACAACAACAGACTTATAATATAATTTGCCAAAAAAGGATTATATTCGAAAAATGTACCGCCGGCTTTGCTTTCAATACTGTTTTATTTTACGTGTATCTGCCAATGTCTTAGGTTAAATATCTAGACTGGAATCTTTAATGACGTCACTGCATACGTTATCTTAAGGAGCCGACAACTGTATCTGTGTGGTAATACTTGAGGTTTGTTTTATCAAGACAGCCTCACTCCATTTGATTCCTCACTTTCAATGTTTTTATTAAGCAACGATGTTGAATTTAGTTAACTAAAAATGAATGGACGAACTTTTCTTGTTAATAATTCTTGTCAAAACTTTTCTTGGAACGATTAGAACTTGCTACAGTAGGTTTGACAGGGCATCAAACAGTTCGTGGTAGCGACCTATAAGTAAGGAGCGACTCGGGCCAATAGTTAGCGAAAGTCTAAACAAAGAAACTTTGACATAAATTAATAATCAAAAGAATGGCTTTTTAGGCTGATCCCAAATACATAAAATCCATTAAGTTTAATGGGTACTGTTTTGCTTAATGGTACACGACGGCTATAGAGAGTCGAATTAATGCAGTGATGGAGATTCGTAAAGCGGATAATTGTTATCTAGATTGATCGAAGAGCGTGGTTTCTCATTGAATTTACAATATTTAAACTGTTAATTTTTGGGGTTTTAGGGGGGGGGGGGAAAGGTATCTAGGTTAGGTTACGTTACGTATTTAATATATGCTATGCTTTACCCCCGACCCCCTAATGTGCAAATACATAGCCCAAATTTGTTTCTAAACTATTATATATACATCCTATTTTATTTTATTTTTTTATTAGCATTAACCAAACTTGACTTCTTTAGTGTGTACTATTAAGCAAAACAGTACCGTTTAATGCTACCCATCAAAATCTACGAAACTGATAAAATTTTCCTGGTTTTCGAAAAGTGGATTAGATACCCCGAACATGTCGATGGATCTTAATGAAACCCCCACCATTAGATTCAGCATGTCGAAAGTCCTATTGTAGAGGTTTGAAGCTTCTATCTACAAAAACGTAAAATTTTTGCATTTTTTGGTTTTCCTATAAGAATTATCACGGATGCGTGTTTATTTGTTTGCTTTTCCTTTCCAGGAGTGATAGTGTCGAACCAATCAGAGCCGTTCCTAGGATTGGTAGTGCCTGGGGCAAAATAATTACAGCTCCCTCCCTCCCGACTCAAATATAAGCAAAAAAAACGAACCAAAGTGAAAAATTGGATTGAAGTGAGCCGTGGCACCCCTGAAGCCATGGCGCCTGGAACAACTGGCCCGTCCCCCTTAGGAACAGCTATGGAGCCAATGGTCCCACAAGATTAGAAGAGGGCTCTTTTGGACGGAAGTAAAAATTTCTAGTGCCTTTTATAGGTGATCAAAAAGATTGTGCAAGGAAAGTAGCGTTTTCTGCCATTTTGTGGCACAGAACTGCGATTTCATTCCAAAGAGGTCCAAGCTGCTATCAATTAAAAATTCTTAGATGGCCAATCCATTCAAAAGCATAAAAAACTGTATATGGAACTTCCCAGTTGCAGAAGAAGCAATGCCGCACGGTGGCGTACTCGTTCCTTAGAAGTCACGTAGTCGATACAAGATAAATGATTAATATGGACACTTATATTAATGCTTTATTTAACTAATAAAATTCTCTTGATTTTTCATGAAACTATGTAGTTATGTATAATTGCGCCTCAGCTATTGCGAAGCAAAGGGGCTGGGTCATTGTGTAAACGGACGGCGATAGATGCCTAAAAGAGGACATTCCAATCCCAAAATGTTCTAACTCTCTATGACCCTTAAGATAAATATAGAATAGAGTATGGGGGGAGGGGGAGATTAATCTCTCATCTCCCTTCATTCGGACTAAGTCTGAATAAGCATGCTCCGGGGTGATACCTCCCTTCTTATTGCAGAAAAATGTTTTTGACATTTATTTTAAAGCTTGATTTAACTAAGCTCCTTCATACGTCATACAATTCTACACCCTATTGTATAAGTGCGCATCAGCTATTATGAAGGAAGGGTAGTGGGTCATTTTGCAAGGGAGGGGGACAGATGCCTGAAAGATCATATTTTAATGACCAAATATCCCAGCCTCATTGAGTCTTCAGATAAATATAGAATGAATTTTTCGAGGAGGGAGGTAGAAATGGATGTCTAATCCCTCTCGATTTCCAGGAACAGTTTGGTCTGCCTTTATTATTTGTGCTAGGGTAGAGGGGGGTAATAGTACTCCTCCCATTGCGACAATCTTTTCCTATGCACCCTAAAATATTACGTTCACGTGCCTATCGGCACAGAGTTGAAAAGCCGAGGCAGGGCATCACCATCTTTACCGAGAAATTTCTTTGGGGGTGGCAAGTGTTACCAAGAGCTCTGTTTTCAACAATTTTAGACGGTAATATTTCTCATTTCTTATTTATATCCATCTTTCAAAGTATTTGAACATCAGAGAATTCTAATTAGGGGGTACCAATGGCTTCAGCCGAGAAGAAGATCAAAAGTCATGTAGAGTTTCCATTATATGAGCAATAATACCCCTTTTCCTCAGCCACAACTCTGTAGTAAAAAATATAATTAAGGACTTATTCAACCAAATTATTGTTCATCAATAATTTCGACTGCACATTCAAATTTTGTGCAAAATCTTAATTAATAATCGAATATTTTGATTCTTAAGCAGAAAAACCAAAAAAAGTGGCAGGTTACCAATCAATTTACAATTATTGATATAAACAATTTAACAACAAGAAATCGGTGGTTTTTGAGGCCGGTAGCCCACATCCTATTTTGGTAAGGCCTGGGTATGATTTGAGAAACGTTAAGAAATTAGGAATAGGAAAAAAGAAATTTCAACTGAAGGAAAGGAGCAATATTAAAAGGAGGAAACGAACAGAAAATATTGCAGTATATGAGGGAGGCTTCCCACTCCTCATCCCTCACGCGTTAAGCTAAAGTGTAACCTTTTGTCCCAATTCTTAAAAAAACGACTGCTGAAAACAGTGGGGCCATTGAATTGGAACAAGAAGCTTGTTGAAAGCAGTAAAAGACTTTAGCGGAAAGAACGAGAGGTTGAGAGAGAGGGAAGTCCCCCCTCACATCCCAAATAATTTTGGTTTGTTTTAAGTTTTAACGTTGCTCCTTACTTAAAGTTGAAAAAAACTTGTTTTTTTATTTAATTCCTAAGGAAACAAGAAAATTTGCGTATTCCTCTTTAGTTAAATAATGATGACATCATTCAAAAATAAAACACATATTGAGAGGAATGAACTGGGACGATGCTTGCTTAATAAAAACAAGCCCTTCGGTTTCCACTGCAAACATAAAGGTTCGCTTCGAATTTTTGTATTCAGTAAGGTAGTCTTCCATTCAATACAAAAATAATTTTGTACTTTCCAAGTCGTCTGCGATGAAAGTTGAGACGTTTCAATCCTGATGCAATTCACAGTCTCTACTATAAATTGCACCAGTCACAGCAGAATTTGCATCGTGACTGTGAATATCAGGTTTGGTGTATCTTGGTGTAAATACCACTTGTATCTTTTCAGACACGGAATTTATGTTCATTTCATGCATATTTCATATTACATCCTTCGGAGGAATTAATTTAAACTAAACTGACACTATGGGTTTTGGGTGGTGACAGTTCCCCTCCTAATGCAGAAGCTGAAATCTATCATAAGAAAAGTAAGTAACACTGGATCATCGTGATAAAAAATGAACTTGTGTTGAAAATTAGGGTGGCAGCCTCCCTTTTATTTAGGCAAATTATATTTTGCTTTGCAAAGCATATATACTACTATTAGTACTAATTTCACTGCAGCACAAAAGCCTCCTGAGGCCAACACAGCGGTTCACGTTACTCCTCTCCCAAATCTATCTAAAGTTCATTCTTTACCCCTTCCGATCAAGTTCAATTCTCCTTAATCGTCCCTTATGACCTCTTCACACTCATTCATATTGACCTGCTTTTCTTTTGCATGAGATGGATGGCCAAAATGCACACTTTATAGCAATCTATCATCCTTCATTTGGCCTAGTCATTTTAACTTTTCTTCAATTATAACTCTAAAAAGTGGTATCGAACCAAACTGTTTGCATTGCATATTTTTTCATCTAGGGTTAGTCAAAGGAGTTCCTAAGCTAGTCCTTTGGCAAGTTCTCTGAAAAACTTGTAAAACATCTTCCTCACATTATCGATATGCCCAAGGCTTACAACCATACTTGACCAACCTCATTACCGTGACTTCCAATATTCTATTTTTTTTATTCTCTAATCTTAGTTCGTCGATTTACCTTCCTGTTCTTCCAAACTTCTCTCAACTGTGAAAATATATCCCGCTTCTCACCTATTGTATTTTTTACGTGTTCATTTCGAGCAAGCATTACACAGCAAATAATATATTTAGCTGTTGAATTTATTACAGTCAAAAATTCAGAGTTTCAGTTTCTATTGACAAATATTTATAAAGTAGACAAGCTATCTAAAACATTTTCAGGAGAAACTATCAAAATAAATTTCAGAAGGTACTTGGTCGAATAAGGCGTCAATCAAAAATCACTTACCTTTAGTTCAATATGGCTCATTATGAGTAATTGCAATTAATTATTGAATAAGCATATTTATTATGCTCTATTAAATGTCATTTGGATAGCAAAATTAGATTTTACTGGAGTAATTTGAAACTTGGAGAACATGAACCAGTGGTCTAACTTTCCCTCTCTATGGTGTTCCTACTGTACCAAAAATAAAAGGAGAAATGAAAGAAGAACAACATTAGAACGAAAAATATTTCTTCTCCATAGCACTTTTAAGAGCGGTCCTAGCAGAAATATTTTTTATTTTAATTTAATAGATAATTACAACAAGAATTTTCTATCTAGAAAAGACAAATTGAAGCATATTGAGCTCTGACAGACAATAAGCAGAACATTAATTAACAGATTTCAATCAGAACGCAATTCAAAATTTTCACTCGCCTATTGAGCGCCAAAATTTTCAATTGTATTAATAATTGAAGATTAATGCAAAATACTTAGCATCAGGATACCTTTTAGACTTAGATATGCTGTATATAAAGTTTTAAGAGAAGAACAGTGGGGTTTGAGCAAGGGTAGAGGATGTGTCGACCAAATTTTCACTCTTAGATTAACAAACTGAGAAGTGTCTGAGTCATCAAACACCTTTAGTTCTCAATTTTATAGATTATAAGCAAGCGTTTGACTCAGCTAGTAGAAGAGCTTTAACAAAGGTATGGTATCCTTTTATGGTAAACCAGATAAATACATTGAAGTGATTAGTGCTATGAACGGGAATAACATTGCTGCGGTTAAGGTAGGAAATGAAGCTTGTAGCTGGTTTCGTATTAAATCAGGAATTAAGCAGGGTTGCATTCTATCAACATGTATACATGAATCATTTTGATGGACTTTGACCTAAGAAGCACAGCAAAAGCAATGGGAAAACACGAAATCAACTTGGGAAGTAAAACTCTCCTGAACTTAGATTATGCTGATGATTTGAGCATCCTAGATGAGTGTTAGCAAAATGAAACTAACTTTTAGAGGTTTTGCGACTTCAGGGTGCAATAATAGGTTTGAAAATTAATCTTAAGAAAACTAAGTCGGTAAGGTTAGGAATAAGTGAAGGTGACAAGGTGATGTTGGTTAACGAGAAGATCGATCAAGTGGACAGCTTCACTTACCTAGTAAAGAGGGTGGGTGTAGTGAAGATGTAAAAAGTAGAATAGCCAAGGCCCAGGTTTTTTTTCACAGTTGGAAAAAGTTTGGAATAATAGGAAGATAAGACAGCGAACTGAGATTAAATATTGGAAGTTATAGTGATGACAGTGTTCAAGTATGGTTCTGAAGCCTGGCGCTCCGAAAAACGGAGGAAGATTTGCAAGATGTTTTCCAGAGAAATTGCCTATTGTTTTGGGTGCCCGACTGACTGACCTATCTCAAAGAGTAAGCTGTGCGAAAAGTGTGGTTCAATCCCGCCTTCTTGTGTTATAATGAAAGGAAGATTGAGATAGCCAGGGTACGTTCTGCAGATGAAGGATGATAGATTGCCAAATATTGTCCTTGTCGGCCAACGATCAAGAGCCAAACGAAAAGCAGGTGGCCCCTGATGGGGGTGGGAGGATGTCATAAGGAATGATTTAAGAGAAATGGGAACTTTCTGGGAGGGTGTAGAGGGAGGCTTTGAATAGATTGGGATGGAGGAGGAACGTGCGTAGCTGTGTTGGCCTCAGGAGGCTTGATGCTGCAATGGGTTGTTAGTCGTGGTAGTTGTTGAACGTGGGGATAGACATTAATCTAGACAAAAGCAGTTTTTGGGATCCAATTTGAAAGGGAAAGAGGTAATTAAGACAACAGCTGTGTCTTATCTAAAAGAAAACCTTTTTGTCTGATAAAACTCGTTTGTACTAGCTCTTCATCTTACTTGTTGAAACAACTTGCAGTAAAAGTACCGCACGTGAAAAGTAAAAGTACCGCACGCGAAAAGTAAAAGTACCGCACGCGAAAAGGTTTTGCATTAAACAAAGGCCTCACGGAAATAGCCATAAAAATATGCAACAGGAGTACTACCGATTGCTAGCCGGCACTTGATAGCTCGCAGTCCATTTCTTCTAACATTTACAAGTTTCTACAAGAATAAAAAAGATATCGATATATTTAACATTTACAGGTATCTGATACTTCTTCAGCATCGCCCATCAGTGATTTACAACACTTCATGTTCACAGTTTGACAACTTGGACAATTATCCGTCAATTTCTTAATGGAGGTTCGGTTAAAAAATCCTTTGCTTCAAGAAAAGTATGGTAAACGAATAAACCTAACACACAGAATTAGTTTCATCCCTAGGTTCTTAAATTTAGATTTTTTTTTTTAGCGTAAACAATTTTTAATAGCTATAGAGATAAATCAAATGATAATCGAATGGATTTTTCAAAAGTTTGCAACCATAAATGGTAATATTAGGGACTACTTACCTCAAAACAGAGACTTGAATGTATTACTATTTAGGATTAAAATGTCGAGTAATCCTTCAACTAACATAATTTATTGTTAAAGCTACATAGTGTATGTTCTTAGTTTAAATAAAGATTTTAGAATAGACAAAATGTTGAATAATTCCAAATTTTGTTATTTATATTTGAAGATATTTTTTTGCGTTAATTTATTTGTTTACAAACTTATCTTATAAAAAGTGCAATACTTTGCACTAGATTAATTTTTTGAAGGTTTTACCCCCTTTAGCTTAGGTAAAGATAATTGTAACCTCTTGTAACTGGAGACTCAATCACCGCTTATCCCTCCCCTTTCGATCCCCGCCTGAAATTCGTATAATAATATTAAAAATAATTTAAACAACTGAAAATTCCTTTGTTTGCATTATTTGTGAGCAAAAACCTGTGTTAGCAAAAATTATCTATTCCGTAATAAAATATATAATTCTGTATTAGCCAAAAAATATATGAGTTTGTGTTCAAGCTTCTTTTGGAGCGTTAATACGGGAAGAAAATGGGTTCATTCATTCTACTCAAAAAAGTGAATTAGGCTGATTGTCTTGAATCCATTAATACTGCTAGGGGAAACAATGCCCTTCTGGAAAAACGAATGAAATAAATCGCTTCAGTTTTAGACCTAAGCCCCTATGTAATAATGTTGAATCTATTGAAACCTAGTCATTTTAATAAGATATCACTACCTGTTAAAGCTTTTAAAGAGCTTCAATTTATTACTACGGTAATCATTCATTAAAAAAGCACTTCCATTCCCAATGAATGTTTTACAAAAAAAGATAAGCTTGCTGTACCCCTTAGGAAAGAATCGTGCAAGGATGTCAACATGTAATAAAATGAATATCAGCTTCTACCCCTAAAAACTACCCTTCCCTATGCCAAGGACTATTTGATAGAATCTATGATATATGCGTCACCTTATTTGAACCGGATTCATGCAAGGATTTCCAATCAGCAGCATAGAGGCGGAAAGTGGCCCAAGACTTTTCGATACCTGATACTTGATGGATCTGCTATTTTTCCCCCAAAAGGCTTTAAAGTTTAAGGGCAAAGTATCTTGGACCATTAAGATATGAGCTATGATTCTAATGCATTTACTCCATTCTTCTCCGATATTACACCAAAGCCAAGTATCTTGGCAAGTATCACCAAAGGGCAAGTATCTTAGACCCAGTAAGATATGAGCTATGATTCTAATGCATTTACACTTCTTCTCCGAATATTACACCAAAGCCAAGTATCTTGGGCAAGTATCACAAAGGGCAAGTATCTTGGACCATTAAGATGTATGAGCTATCATTCTAATGCATTTTCACTTCTTCTCCAAATATTACACCAAAGCCAAGTACTTGGGCAAGTATCACCAAAGGGCAAGTATCTTAGGACCAGTAAGATATGAGCTATGATTCTAATGCATTTTCACTTCTTCTCCAAATATTACACCAAAGCCAAGTATCTTGGGCAAGTATCACCAAAGGGCAAGTATCTTAGACCAGTAAGATATGAGCTATGATTCTAATGCATTTACACTTCTTCTCCGAATATTACACCAAAGCCAAGTATCTTGGCAAGTATCACCAAAGGGCAAGTATCTTAGACCAGTAAGATATGAGCTAAGATTCTAATGCATTTACACTTCTTCTCCGAATATTACACCAAAGCCAAGTTTGGGCAAGTACACCAAAGGGCAAGTATCTTGGACCATTAAGATATCTTGAGCTATGAGCATTCTAATGCATTTTCACTTCTTCTCAAATAATATTACACCAAAGCCAAGTATCTTGGGCAAGTATCACCAAAGGGCAAGTATCTTGGACCAGAAAAGATATGAGCTATGATTCTAATGCATTTACACTTCTTCTCCGAATATTACACCAAAGCCAAGTATCTTGGCAAGTATCACCAAAGGGCAAGTATCTTGGGACCAGTAAGATATGAGCTATGATTCTAAATATTTACAATTCTTCTCCGAATATTACACCAAAGTCAAGTATCTTGGGCAAGTATCACCAAAGGGCAAGTATCTTAGACCATTAAGATATGAGCTATTTCTAATATATTTACAATTCTTCTCCGAATATTACACCAAAGCCAAGTATCTTGGGCAAGTATCACCAAAGGGCAAGTATCTTGGACCAGTAAGATATGAGCTATGATTCTAATGCATTTACACTTCTTCTCCGAATATTACACCAAAGCCAAGTATCTTGGGCAAGTATCACCAAAGGGCAAGTATCTTGGACCAGCAATATCTAATGCATTTACACTTCTTCTCCGAATATTACACCAAAAGTATCTTGGGCAAGTATCACCAAAGTATCTTAGACCAAGATATGAGCTATGATTCTAATGCATTTACACTTCTTCTCCGAATATTACACCAAAGCCAAGTATCTTGGCAAGTATCACCAAAGGGCAAGTATCTTAGACCAGTAAGATATGAGCTATGATTCTAATGCATTTACACTTCTCGAATATTCTCCGAATATTACACCGAATATTACACAACAGCCAAGTATCTTGGGCAAGTATCACCAAAGGGCAAGTATCTTAGACCAGTAAGATATGAGCTATGAATCTAATGCATTTTACACTTCTTCTCCGAATATTACACCAAGCCCAAGTATCTTGGGCAAGTATCACCAAAGGGCAAAGTATCTTGGACCAGACCAAGATATGAGCTATCATTCTAATGCATTTCACTTCTTCTCCGAATATTACACCAAAGCCAAGTATCTTGGGCAAGTATCACCCAAAGGGCAAGTATCTTGGACCATTAAGATATGAGCTATGATTTCTATGAATTTACACTTCTTCTCCCAAATATTACACCAAAGTCAAGTATCTTGGGCAAGTATCACCAAAGGGCTAAGTATCTTTGGACCAGAAAGATATGAGCTATGATTCTAATGCATTTACACTTCTTCTCCGAATATTACACCAAAGCCAAGTATCTTGGGCAAGTATCACCAAAGGGCAAGTATCTTGACCAGTAAGATATGAGCTATGATTCTAATGCATTTACACTTCTTCTCCGAATATTAACACAAAGTCAAGTATCTTGGGCAAGTATCACCAAAGGGCAAGTATCTTGGACCAGTAAGATATGAGCTATGAGATTCTAATGCATTTACACTTCTCTCGAATATTACACCAAAGTCCAAGTATCTTGGGCAAGTATCACCAAAGGGACAAGTATCTTGGACAGAAGATATGAGCTATGAATTCTAATGCGTTTACACTTCTTCTCCGAATATTACACCAAAGCCAAGTATCTTGGGCAAGTATCACCAAAGGGCAAGTATCTGGACGCCAGTAAGATATGAGCTATGATTCTAATGCATTTACACTTCTTCTCCGAATATTACACCAAAGTCAAGTATCTTGGGCAAGTATCACCAAAGGGCAAGTATCTTAGACCAGTAAAGATATGAGCTATGATTCTAATGCATTTACACTTCTTCTCCGAATATTACACCAAAGCCAAGTATCTTGGGCAAGTATCACCAAAGGGCAAGTATCTTGGACCAGTAAGATATGAGCTATGATTCTAATGCATTTACACTTCTTCTCCGAATATTACACCAAAGTCAAGTATCTTGGGCAAGTTTCACCAAAGGGCAAGTATCTTAGACCAGTAAGATATGAGCTATGATTCTAATGCATTTACATTCTTCTCCCCGAATATTACACCAAAGCCAAGTATCTTGGGCAAGTATCACCAAAGGGCAAGTATCTTTTGGGGGGGGGACCAGTAAGATTATGAGCTATGATTCTAATGCATTTACACTTTCTCCGAATATTACACCAAAGCCAAGTATCTTGGGAATAACAAAACAAAAAAGAAAAAATAATTATTTTTTCAAAAAAGGGGGGCCAAGGGGGGAAAAAAACCTTTTTTCTTCAGGTGGGGGGGTGGGGGAAACCTTTAATTTTTAACGAAAAACTTTGCTGGGGAACCCTCTTGAACCTAAAATGGGGGCAAAGTAAACCTTGGGGCCCACAAAGGGGGGTGGGGGGGGGACAAATATGGAGGTAGATTTTTGAAGGGGCGTAACGTCATTTTTCTGAGCCTATGGTTTAGGGGAACCCTTTTGGGACCTTTCCAAAGTTCAAAAATGCGTAATTTTTCAGGGCTTAGGGAAAAATTTTTCATTTTTACGATATGTTTCCCAAATCAATATGCAAAAAAACACAACCAGCCAACTTGGATCTTTTCAGGGGGCGCGGAAGGCCTGGGATTATAATCTATTTTTCTGAGGCCGTCTATTATGAAATATTTTGCAATTTTGAGGTAATTAAACAATTCAAAACCAAAACTCATGAAAAAATTGGGATTTTTGCTACAACAACTGGGGACCTGTGGTTTTCACCCTATGCTATTATTTTCACAGTTTCTTTAGTTAAAGGTGGGGCATGTAGGCCTCCTCTCTCCTTGGTTTGCCAGTGGCAATTAACCTAAAACGGAATACCCAAGTGTCATTTCCTCTCGGAATTCCAATCAACTAGTTAAATTTTTTCAAAATTGAATTTCATCACTAGATAATTTCGGATGCCTCCAAAAACAAACTTTACAAGGCTGCGGTATTTGGGAAAGAAAAAAAACATTGAATTTACCTTTGACAACGTTCGTTGCGGGAAAATAGCTATGTTATACACTTTAATACCCAAAAAAAGGAAAAATGGCAAAAATTTTTTAAAGGCAAAGGATCAGTGTTAAAAAAAAAAAAAAAAAAAAAACTTCCATATTTCACCACTAATAAAATTTCAATATAAAAAAAAAAAAAAACAGTTTTTTTTTCCGAAAAATTATATTGGTTCCTGATTAAAGCTTTCCTCGGGAAATTTCTGCGAAAAAAAAAATTCCTAGGGGTATATAAATTGGGGACCCCCCCCCCCCTTTTTCTGTTCCTAATTCTGCCTCCATAGTTTTCGTTTTCTGCGGATTCCCTTAAGCTGTTACTTTTTTTTCCTTTTCCCGAGGGGGGGGGGGGGGGGAGGGGGGGGTGGGGGAACCGTTTGCAAAAAATATGGTATTTGGAGTACCGATAACATTACCCAGCACACACCAACACACACAACAGTTTTTTTAGCTCTTCTCCTTCCCAAAAAAAACAAGTGTCCAACAAAATCTTTGCTAATTGGGCCCTTCCCAAACCTTACCTCATCATTTTCTTAAAAAAAAACAAAATTTGGGAAGGGGGCGGCAACTGGCCTTCCCACATTTCCAATTTGCAAAAAAACAGGCCCCCCGATTACAAAAAAATTAGGGGACAGGGGAAGCAAAAAACGTTCATTGGGGGTGAAACGGCACTCTTAGGCCATATGGTGGCCGCTTACTCTGCCACACTGGAAACCCACATACACAGTTATAAAAAAACAAAAAAAAAAAAAAAAAACGTAAATATTTGAGGGAATTTTTTTGCAGTACTTCAAAATTTGACTCATTTCAAAATTTTCCAAGGGCCCTGGTTTCAAAAAAAAAATTTATTGAGGAACTCCAAGAAACATCTCACAATACAAAAAACGAGGGGCCATTGTAACATGGGGATAAAATCGCTTGCTTTCTATTTAATAACCTAGAAATGACGCGGCTTTCACTAAAAAAAACAAAATTTTTTTTTTACATAATGGTTAAAAACAAAAAATACATTTTTAATTACCAAAAAAGAGTAACCTTACAAAAACGTAAAAAACCCCCTCCACCCACTCATATTGATTTTCGGGGATTGCGTTTCGAATTCTGGAAGGACTTGAATTATTTCCGGCCATCCCAAGTTTTCCACTTAGTTCGTAACGGTAGAGGATATAGGCCGCGAAGTTTTATTGAAGAGTACAAAGAAAGTTCAAAGGCTAGGACAAAGAGGAAGATTAAAAAATTGAAAGGAAAAGGGGTGTTTAGAGAAAAAAGGATTCTGAAAGAAAAATTGCACATCAAGAGATACAAAAAAAACAATTTTTTTGGGGGCAAATCAGTAGTACCTAGTTAGATCCTAGGGGGACTTAGGGTCGATTCGTCGGGGCAATTTATTTTCCCGGGGGTCAAAAAAGCTCTTTCCTGGGGAAAAAGAATCGAAAATGGAAACATAAAAAAAAAAAATACTCAAAGCACAATCTTTTTTCCCGGGCTGCTGGTTCCGGAGTCTGGGGGCGCCCTGAAGGGCTCTGGTGCCTGCTACTGGTATATTATTTACATTTTCAAAAAATGCATAGCCAGTAGGCTATTTTAGAGGCTTGTTTTCTGGATGGATCTCTGGAGTATAAAAAATCAGTAGTGGTTCCCTAATTGTTTTTTATTTTTGAAAAAAAAAAAATTCTTGCCCCAGGAAAAGGGGGATTGCAAGGGATTCCAGATTGTTTAGTTCTTTCAGGGTGGGGAAAGGGCAAATTGGTGGGGTAGGTGGCCTATTTCCCCACTTTTTCTGTGACACAGTTCAGTTGAGGTAGGAGTAGTTTGTTTTCCAATAAAATTTAAATTTTCGTTAAAAAAATTCGGACCCAAACTTTTTAAAGGTCCCAATTGGTTTTTATTCACCCAAATTTTTCTCCCTTTTTTAGGCCACAAAAAAACTAATTTCCAACGTTAATTTCTAAATACTTTTACAACTTTGTACAAATTATAATTTCCATTTACATTTTTTACTTTTTTATTATATTATTTGGCTTTTAATTCGAATAAGTAGTTCAAAAAACCAATTTTATTTGCAAATTTTCAAAATACAAATTGGAACAAAAAATATTCAACCAATTTTTTTGGTGGTTTTCATTCACTCGCCCCAGTTTTCTTTCATTTCCGAAAAATTCACAAAAACTGTCATTTTTGCTGGGTTGTTTGCCATCTAATGAAAAGATAATTTTTTTTTACAAAAAAAAAAAAAAAAACACTGTCCGCAAATTAAAGATTTAAAATGTGAGATTTACCCAAATTGTATTCAAAAAAAAAAGGGGAGCTCTTATATAATTTAAAAAAAACAAAAAACAGCAAACCAATATGCTAGGAAGAAAGCAAAGCCAGTCCTTCCACTGTTTGCTTTTTTTAACTTACCGGCCCTTATATTTATTGTAATTTTACCATGGAAAGGAATTTTTTCAAAAAAGCAAAAAAAAAAAAAAAAATATTAGGGAAAATTGGGACCCCCATTGAAGGGAAAAAAAAAAAAAAAAAAAAAACCTATCTCGAAAAACTTCTTTGCAAAAGGGGGACCAATTTTAATTAAATTTTTTTTGTATAAGGGCCGCTATTCGAGGATATACAAGTTTCGGTTGAAAGAATTTCTATGGGAGGGGGGGAAAATGATGGATTGGGATCCGGGGGGGGAATAATTACTTTCCAATCGTGATACTAAAAAAAGTTACCCAAAAAAATTTACCCTGAAAAAGGCAGCATTTTTCGATCATTGGAATATGTGGGGAAAAAAATTCAAAACCTTTATGATCTTTTTCGGGACTTTTTTTTATGAAAAATAAAGTTGTAAAAAAAAAAAAACACTTCGGGTTCTTACCAAGATGATTGAAGTTTCAAGCGTGTTGTTTGGTAAATAAGAAAATTTAAAGCCAGGATCCTAATGCAATGGCAATATCTTTTTAAACCTTCAATAAAACTGTTATTCACGAAAAAAATAATTAAGCTCCCGCCAAATTAATGAGGTAACAATAATCTAATTTTACCCCTCCTAAGGATCAGGGTGGGGTATTTCAAAAAAAAAAAATAGTATTGTTAAAAATACATATAATTTAAAAAAAAACTTATGGAACTTGTTCCTAAGGGGGCCCGTTCTTCAAAATCCAAACCCAACTTTTTTAGTGGATCAATTCATTATGATTTAGTGTTCTGGGTATATCTTTTTATTTTCCTCTGGTTTGGATATTTTCGGCTAGGGGTTTCAAAAAAAAAACCGGGAGGCTTTTTCATATTGGGCTTTTTTCAACAAAAAATTCCCCCACGTCAATTTAGTTGACCACAACAGGGCATAAGGTGGGGAGTTATTTTCTACTTATTTCTTTAAAAAAAACCTTCAAAAGTGGGGGGCCCGCTTTCAAAAAATGGTAACCTCCCCATTCTGGAGTGAAAAAAAAAATTAATTCTGAAAAAAAAGCCTCCTTCTATAACGTTTTCAAAAGGCGTCATAAGGGAAACGTCTTCAGTAAAAAAAACTTAGGGTCAAAAGTAAATTTTCTAAAGTCCAAAAAAACATCAGGTTCTGATCGTAAAAACAGCTTAGGACCATTTATTGGGTCAAAACAAAAAAAAAAATGGCTTCATTAATATAAATTCAACAAAAAAATATTAAAGGCTTTAAATGTGGGAGGGTTCTATGGTAAAAAAGCTAAAAAGCTCTGACAAGGAGTTCAAAATTATACTTAGGGGGGGGGCGCATTTTATTTCAAAAAGAAGAAAAAGGACTGAATGAATTAAAAAACATAAAAGAAGAACTTTAAAAAAAAAAAAAAAGCAAAGATTCCAAGGAAAAAAAAAAGATAAAAATTGCTAATAATTATGCGAATGGACTCTCTTTCTTTTACAAAAAAAAAAAAACCAGCCCAAAATTTCCCGGGGAGGGGGTTTTCAGGGTTAGGTTCAAAGGTTCAATTAGGGTTTTTTTTTTCGCATCCCAAATTTAACCCGTTTTCTGTACAGGGGGGGCAACCACTTTAAAAACTCGAATTTAATTTTAATATTTTCCAAAAAAAAAAAAAAAAATGTTAATAAGGACCCCCTTTTTTCTTCGCCTACCAAAAAAGATAGCTAGGAAATAAAAAGGCTTTTAAAAATTCAAAAATCGTTCTTACCGCCATTTTTCAAAAAAGGGAAAAAAAAAAAATTTGAAACCTTAAAAAAAAAAAACCAAAAAATACTGCATTTTAAAAGTAATTGAAAAAAAAAAGGTCACAAAAGCTTATTTCTAAACGATGTTTTGAACTTTGAAAGTAGGGGAAAAACAACTTTTTTTTTCATTTTTGAAAAACAAAACTTTAATTTTTTTCTAAAAATTTTATTTAAAAAAAAAGAAAAAAACTTTTGAATTACTTATTGAAAAAACAGGGAAGTTTTTTTATTTCTTTTTGTAATTTTGAAAAAAAAAAACTTCACCCAAAATAGACCAAGGGGGAATAGCCAAACAAAAAAAAAAACAAGCCAACCAGATTTTGTAAATTCTTTAAGATAAACTTGAAAAATTTGCCTTGTGTTTGAGGGTTTACTCCAAGCATCTACTTTTTCATAGGAAAGAAGCTATTTTAATTTTTTTTCCTTAATAAAAAGTCTGAAAAGGTATTTTTTTTGTGAGGTGGGTCCATAGAAGGGGTTCGAATAAGGGCCAAAACTTTTAATTAGCCTATAAAAATTAATCCCAGTTTTAAAACCTGGAGTTCAAAGGGGGGCCTAAGGGGGAAAACCGTAAGGGGGCATTTTAAATTGGTCCCCAGGTCCTTTTCGTGAAGCAAAACAAACAAAAGAAAAAAAAAAAGGCCAATAGGGGCCACCAGGCCAATAAAAGGAAAAAATCTAATTAAAGATGCAAAAATTCGTTCACACTTTTTTTTTTTTGAAATTTTTCCTTTCCTTAACACTAAAAAAAGCTAAAGTAAAAACATATTAAAAACTAGAAAATAACACCTTATTCGGTCGTTCTTTAAATATAAAATTAAGGCCCCGCTAGGTAATATACTCCGTAAAAAAATATATTTGCAAAAACTATTTTGTTAATTGGTTGAAGTGAAGTTCTTTCCCATTTTTTTTCCTTTCCAAGGGAATTCCCCGTTCCTCTTTGAGTGAAAATTCCCAGGGAGTTTTGTGGACGGGGTGGAAACAGGACAAGGGGGCAAATATGAAATAAAAAAAAATATAAAAATCTAAAAAATGTATTAACATATATGGGAATGTATTAAAAAAATTATTACCTTCAAATATGGGAGAGAAGCCTAAGCAAAAGGGGAAAACGGGGATGGTTGCAAAGGTTTAATTTTTCAACAAAAAAAAACAGTGCAAAAAAACCAAAAGGCTTTTTTGGCTGTCTCGTCAACCCCAATCACTGGAGTCCGGCCAATGGCCATTTTCTGGGGCGGGAAAATCTTCTTTTCCCAAAAAAAGCGGGGGAGCATTTTGCAATTTTCCTTCCCCCAAAATTTTCTTGATGCTCATCTAAAAAAAAAAACTAAAAAAAAAAATGGAAGATAAAATAAAAAAGATTCTCTATTAATTTTTTCCATTTTATATGGATATCGATACCTTGCAAGAGGATATTTCCAACCTGTATAAGAAAGGGGAAACCACTTCCTTTCCTGGTGGGGGAAAAAAGGGGGGGGGGACAGGGGGGGGGGAATATTTTAATTTGGACCAGGGATTAGGGGATTGGCGGGGAGGGGGGGGGCAAGTTAGGGTCTAGAACCGTTTTTGAAAAAAAAAAAAGGGCGGGTTTCTTGAGATTTAAGGGGGAAAAGAGGGGCCAGGCGGTTCCAATTGGAAATTTAATCGATGGTTCAATCTTCCGGGAATAAAAAAAAAAAAAACTTGTTTATAGTTGTATTAAAATTCGAAAAAAAAAACATTTTTTTTTACATATCCTTCGAAAAAGTATTTACCCCCCCGTTACCTCCGTAAAAAAAACTTTACCGAATCCACACAAAAAAAAAAAAAAAAAGGGCGGCATTATTTTTTTTCGTGGGGGACAAAAAATATACCCTTTCTGTTTCCTCTTGGTTTTTTTCACCCAAACCTGTCTAGTATTAAAAAATAATTTTTTACTAATTCGTCATTAAACGGGGAGCAAATAAATTGTATTAATTTAGTTATACGCATACTTCTCAAAAATTTCCATTATTTTTTTTTTCGGGGGGAAAAAAAATTTGGTTAAATTCCTGAAGATAATCCTCGGCCTCAAAAAAAAAAACAAAACAAAAAAAAACGGATCTTTAGGGGATTAAGGGGGTTTTCCAGAACAGATTGAGGAAAAAAAATTCGTTAAGAAGCTTAATTTTTTGGGGGGAAACAAATGATTTTATGTAAATGAAAAAACGGGGGGGTACATATTTTATGGAATTACATTTTCGGAAAAGCCCACCAAACGGTACGTTTCATATTGCATTCAAAGTAGTGGGGTTGTTATCGTTTTAAAGTGGTCTATTGATTTGTGTGTGACAAGCAAAAAAAAAAAATACACCAAAGAAAAAAAAAAACAACAAAAACACAACGATTGACAAAAGATATAAGTACGAGGCAAAAAAAAAAAATATTTTATGGTGGTTTCATTCAAAAAATTATTAAATTTTTTTTTAAATTTTAAAAACTAGGACAAAAAAATTTAACCTGAAAAAAAAACATTTTAAAAAGAAAGTTTTTAGTTTTCTATTTAGGTTAAAAATCCAACTATTAGCCACCAAAAAAAAAAAAAAAAAAAAAAACAAAACAAAAAAAAAAACAAAAAAAAACGGAAATAAAATAAAAAAAAACCAGAAAAGCTTAACAGGTTTTTCAACCGCAAAAAAAAAAAAATGAACAAAAACCGTAAAATAGGAAATCGGGGAAATTACCCGGAATTAACATCTAATTGACCGAATGCACACCATTACAAAAGGGGGGAAAACAAGGCCTCGAGTAAAAAAAGCCAAGTGGTCATTAGTCTATTGCCAAAAAAAAACTGTTTATTTACCAAAAGTTCACCAGGGGGGGAACCCTTCAAACAAAAATCTAATGAGTTTTTTCTTTTGGGGAGCTCTTCCATTTTTTCCCGAGGAAAAAAGAGTAGCAAAAAAAAAAAAAGACATTTTGCCGAGTGCGGGGGGGGCCAGGCTTCAAAAAAAAAAATTCGGGCCTTAAAAAAAAAAAAAATGTTTGTCTTAACTTGGGCATATTGGACATTTATCTGGGGCAATAAAAAAATTTGATGAAAAAAAAAAGGTCACAACTTTAAGTAAAAGGAATTTTGTAATTTTTAAACCAGGTTTAAAAAACCCCTTTCCCCCCCTTCACCCCCCCCCACACAAAACAAAAAAAAAAAACTGGGTTTTCAAAAATTTTTTCCATGTTACCTTGCCTGAAAGCGTAGGAAGGGGCCGGTCGGTGGAAAAAAATGAGTTCAAGCTAAAAATTTGACGTATCATCAGTCTAAAAACCCATTAAATCTTGATACAATAAAAAAAATAACTCAATTAAAAAAACCCAGATTTATCTTTAGGGAATTGTTACTTGGCGACCAAAAAAACCAAACACGAGATTATGTTTTTTGCGTCAAACAAGATTACAAAAGATTGTGAAAAACGGACAAACAAACAGAAAAAACAAAAAAAAAAAAAAAAAAAAATTCCGAGTTTTTTCATGTCAGGCGGTGTTAATTTCTTATCAGGGAAAAGATTTTGGTAATAATGGTGTATACGTTGAGGTCCGGCTAAAAAAATCGGGATAAAAATATTTGTTATAATTTAAGTCGATAAGAGTTCCAGTGATTGGGGATGGGGGCGAGGGGTATCTAAAAAACGGTCTTCGGAACCCAGTTCATTCCAAAAAAAAAAAGTTGGGGGAAGTGCCCCAAAGGTTCAAATTTATCGGGGCCCTCTGTGGGTTTTTCTAAATTTATGTTTAATGATATTAGTAATTTTAACAGTCGGAGGGTACCTTAGGGGCTGGGACCGTTTTCTCCTTCGCCAGAATGTACCACAGCCTGTAGGTGTTCTTTCTGGGGAAATCGATGGGAAAAAAGATCGTGTCAAAAAACATAAATTACGTCTAAGTATTCGATAGAAACTAGTAGCAGGTTTTACGGGGGCGCAAATTCGGCTAGCTCCTGAAAAACACTGCAAACAAAAAACAAACCAAAAAAGTTTTTATTGGTATTTTTCGGCGTAACGTAACGGGGGGGCAACTTTCCATGTCTGAAAGTGATTAAAGTCAAATCTGTTTTCAGGGTATGGATATATCCCCACGTGTTGACAATTAATTTCGTTACATTGGGTGGGCTGGGGTTGACTCAAAATTTTTGGAGTTGAAAGCCGCCATTATAAAAATGGTTAGAAGAATTGAAGCTTGGGGAAGGGAGGAAACGTGGGTATATTTGGGCAAAAAAAAAAAACGTTATTTGAAAAAATTTCATTTTTGGCCGCTTTCGAAGCTTAAATGCGTTCTATTTATTTTCGTTTCTTTGTTACAATTTCTTATCTAAAAACTTATTGGCCCAATTATTTTTACTTGAATATTTTCCAGATCCCAATTAAATTTTCCGGCGTAGAAGGCCAAACCAAAATAAGGCGGCCTTCGTATTTTTAAAAAAAAAGTTTATCTTTCCTTTCCCCAGGCGGGTTCTTTTCCCCAAGTAAAGTATTCTTACAGGGGGAAGAGGTTTATAATTGTTTTATTTTGAAATATTTCCTTCCTGGTTTGAAAAACAATTTGCAGTTACTTTTAAAAAAAAACTCGGATTTAAATTCAAGCGTTAAAATCATAATCTCCTGTCCACTGGACCCAGTTATTCCTTTTCCCTTTTTTTTGCATTGTTGTACCCAGGGTTCTGCTCGCCATTCTTCTCACTAGTCGCAGCATTTACGCAAAAAAAAAAACTACCCGGCAAAGGGCCGTTGATAAATTTTCACGAGAGAGGTTCCCGGTTGTTCTTTACGGAAAATTTAGTGTGGGTCGCCGGCCGTGGACACCCAAATATGGGAAATCTATTTTTTTGGATTTTGATGTGGTCCGAAATGTGGGAAAATTTTAAAAAAAAAAAAAAATTAAAAAATAAAAAAATCATTTTCCTTTTTGGGGGAACCAAATTTATTAGTCAAAAAATTATATTTTTTATTTTTTAAAAAAAAATATTATTCTCCTTATTATTAAATTTACAAAAACGAGCTTGTCTCACTGCCAGATATCTGTATATATTTAATGTCATTATGTAAGATTGAATAATAAATGAACCTGAACCTGAACCTGAACATCCGTGATCTTTCTTTTGGGGAAAAAAATACAAAATTCCACATTTTTGCAGATAGGATCTTGAAACCTATACAGTAGGGTTTTCTGATACGCTGAATATGATGGTGTGATTTTCATTGAGATCACTTGACTTTAGGGGCTGTTTTCCCCTTTTTCCGAAAATCAGGAGAATTTTCTCAGGCTCGTAACTTTTGATGGGTAAGACTAAAGTTAATAAAAATTTATATATTTGAAATCAGCAAAAAAGCCAATTCTTTGATATATCTATTGGTATCAAAGTTCCGTTTTTTAGACATTTTTTATCCCATAAAATATTTTATTCCATAAAAAATATTATTTTAATTATTGTTTTAAAAAGAAGACTGATAACAAGAGAAAAATTCAATAGCGTATCCTTGCATAAATTATTATACATTCATGCTTGACCTTATCTACAGATGATGGAGCTGATGGAGAAAAATTGATTTTATATTTATATTCAGAAACACAAATAGAGTTAAACTCAGTTCTAAAATCATAGGCACCAAAAAACAATACAGACCTGTGTAATCAGCGGTGTTTGTCTGAGGTAATGTTTTAGGTGATCTTTTGTGGAATTAATTAAAAAACCTTTTTTCCACAAAATAAGTTTTTCAAAGAAAAGTAAAGAACTTCATTAAACCAAAAATGAGCAAAAATAAAATAAAATAATCTACCAAGCGTGAAACTACCACAAATCAACAATCAATAAATAAATGAAAGCCAAAACGAACAGAAATTACAATAATTAACCGAGTCAAACTCAAATAGAGCAGAAATTAACATAAGTTGGGCGCAAAACCCCTATGCCTCCCAAGGCCAGAACAAAATTTGCACTTTACTGAAAAAAATATAAATGTTTTTACTTTTACAACTTTAATAAATTAAATAATATTAACATTTTGATTACTAAATATCAGTATATGTATATTAAAACTGACAATGCACATTCATTTGTATTTTTTCAGTAAAGTGCAAATTTTGTTCTGGCCTTGGGAAGGCATAGGGGTTTTTGCGCTCAACTTATGTTAATTTCTGCTCGTTTTGAGTTTGACTCGGTTATTTATTGTAATTTCTGTTCGTTTCGGGTTTCATTTATTTATCGATGCTGATTTGTGGTAGTTTCACGCTTTCTTTACTTTTCTTTACTTTTCTACGAATTCTTTACTTTTCTTTGAAAAACTTATTTTGTGGAAAAAGTTTTTTTTTAATTAATTTCTGTTCGTTTTATATCGACTTAGTCTTTCAGGGAAAAAGAAAATAACACTTAAATCTTTTCGTTTTTTTAAGACTTTATAGTTTGGCCTGCTAATTGTATGAAGTTTGTAAATCTGGACACAAATAGTACTGTTTAATTTAGTTTCATACCTCCTCTAGTTGACCTGAAATGGAAAACTTGATACCATTCGCAGAAAAATCTGTTTTTTACTTTCTTTGATAGCTTGGATACACTTACGCTATTTTGATTTGGTTAAATTTTAAGAGGAGAAGTAGCCCCGAAAGTTTGAACATAATACTCTCAGTCGTTCTTAGGATACTGCTGAGATGCTTTATTGGGAATTAGCATTATCACAGTGCATTTTGATTTAATTTTAAGGCAACATTTAGTTTTTAAACATAATGGGCAAATGGGAGGGTAGGCGTGGGAGGGTGGGAGTGGAAGGGGGATTAGTTGCCCTCCAATTACTTTCGACTATTAAAAAGGGCATCAGCCCTTTCTATTTTCAATCGAATGAGCCCTTTTCGAAGTTCCCACGACAACTCCTTCGATACGAAGTGCCCTGGTCTAAACACCAACAACAACAACAAATATCACTAATCACTTTCGACTATTAAAAAAGGGTACTAGCCCTTTGAATTTCAAATCAAATGCGCCCTTTTTCAAGTTTCTACGACAATCTTCTTTAAGATTTGAACAAAAACCTTATATGCCCCTAGTGCATAACTTATAACCCTTGCACTGGGGGTTGTCGGGGAGTGTCCTCCTCAAAAAAATATATTTTCTATCTAGAAATCGACTACGCCGAATAAAATGACTATCTCAAATTTTGATTGGATGTGTTTAGGGGAATGATGGGAGTGGAGGGGGGCTAGTTAACCTCCAGTCACTTTCGACTATTAAAAAGGGCACTAGCCCTTTGAATTTCCAATCGAATGAGTCTGTTTTGAAGTTTCTACGACAACACCTTCTATAAACACATTATATGCCCCCAGGGCATAACTTAAAAACCCTGCCCTGAGGGTTGTGGGGGAGTGTCCTCCTCAAAAACATATTTTCTATCTGGAAATCAACTACGCTGAACAAAATGGCTATCTCAAAATTTTGATTGGATGTGTTTGGGGGAATGATGGGCGTAGGGGGGGGGGGGCTATTTGCCCTCCAGTCACTTTCGACTATTAAAAA
The DNA here is from genome assembly GCA_027921565.1 of Artemia sinica. NCBI lineage: Eukaryota > Metazoa > Arthropoda > Branchiopoda > Anostraca > Artemiidae > Artemia > Artemia sinica. The sequence goes on from CM051260.1 coordinate 27,407,119, forward strand.
GGGCACTAGCCCTTTGAATTTCCAATCGAATGAGTCTGTTTTGAAGTTTCTAAGACAACACCTTATATGCCCCAGGGCATAACTTGAAATCCTTGCCCTGAGGGTTGTGGGGGAGTGTCCTCCTCAAAAACATATTTTCTATCTGGAAATCAACACCGCCGAACAAAATGGCTATCTCAAAATTTTGATTGGATGTGTTTGGGGGAATGATGGGTGTAGGGGGGGCTATTTGCCCTCCAATCACTTTCGACTATTAAAAAGGGCACTAGAACTCTCGATTTCCAATCGAACGAGCCCTTTTGAAGTTTCTGCGACGACCCCTTCCACACGAAGTACCCTGCTCTAAAGGAGAAAAAATAATAAATGATACATTGTGCCAACATCGTTCTTATATGCCCTCAGGGCATAACTTAAACCCCTTGCCCCGAGGGTTGTGGGGGAGTGTCCTCCTCAAAAACATATTTTCTATTTGGAAATCAACTACGCTGAACAAAATGGCTATCTCAAAATTTTTATTGGATGTGTTTGGGGAATAATGGGCGTGGGGGGGGGGCTAGTTACCCTCCAATCACTTTCGACTATTAAAAAAGGGCACTAGCCACTCCAATTTCCAATCGAATAAGCCCTTTTCGAAGTTTCTACGACAACTCCTTCGATACAAAGAGCCCGGGTATGGAGAAAAAAAAACATTGTGTCCACATCGTTCTTTACTTAGGCAGCGCTATCGCGCTCTCTATGATAGAAAGAAACCGAAGACGACGGTGACGGCAACGTTCTTCTGTTCCGAAGACAAAATCGCGATGAAATTTCCTACGTCGCCGCACTTGCCAGCAAGCTATTGTCTATTCCTGCGACTAGTGTGACCACAGAAAGACTATTTTTGGTGGTAGGCCTGATAGTGACTAAGATAGTGACTTAGAAAAGAAATGGCCTCAGTCCACACAGAGTGGATAAGTTGATTTTCATTCACGATAACTATAGCCACATCCCGCAGTTCTAATATACTTCTGGTGTTTGCCTGAAGGAGTTCTTTTTCGAGGCACAAATATTCAAAGATAAATGATGAACTTTGTGATACGGTATTCGAAGTTTTGTATACAGTAATTTTTGAGGAATAAAAATAATACTAATTTTGATTATTAATTCTGGTAGAAAAAACATAGCTCTTAGATATTTCAACTATTCTGCAATGCCACAGCCATTTCGTTTTACCAGATTTCTGCTTCTCTTGATGAATAATGAAGAAGACCAGCGTCCAGCCAGCGACTCGCAAAGCTTCTACCTCATGAATAGGTAGAATATCTTGTAAACAAAAATTGGATTTGAGGAAGACTAAAATCTATTCTATAAATCATATACAACAACTTTCTATATAAACCTTATATGCCCCCGGGGGCATAACTTACAACCCTTGCACTGAGGGCTCTGAGGGGATTATCATCCTAAAAGACCTAATTTCCAGAACTTTCAACTACGTTGAACAAAATAGATATCTCAAAATTTTGATTGGATGTGTTTGGAAAAAGGTGGGCGTGGGAGTCACTATTCAATCACATTCAACTATTAAAAAAGGCACTAGCCTTTTCAATTTCCAATTGAATGAGCCCTTTTGAAGTTTCTACGACAACGCTTTCAATAAAACTTTATATGCCCCCAGGGCATAACTTACAACCCTTGCACTAAGGGCTCTGAGGGGGTTATCATCCTAAAAGACCTAATTTCCAGAACTTTTAACTACGTTGAACAAAATGGATATCGTAAAATGTTGATTGGATGGGTTTGGCAAAACGGTGGGCGTAGAGAGGGGCGTTAGTCGCTATCCAATCACTTTCAAGTATTAAAAAAAACACTAGCCCTTTCAATTTCCAATTGAATGAGCCATTTTGAAGTTTCTGCGACAACACTTTCAATAAAAACTTTATATGCCCCCAGGGCATTACTGACAACCCTTGCCCTGAGGGCTGTGGGGGGAGGGGTTGTCATCCTAAAAGACCTAATTTCCAGAACTTTCAACTAGGTTGAACAAAATGGATATCTCAAAATATTGATTGGATGTGTTTGGCAAAACGGTGGGCGTGAGAGGGGCGTTAGTCGCAATCCAATCACTTTCAAGTATTAAAAAAAAACACTAGCCCTTTCAATTTCCAATTGAATGAGCCCTTTTGAAGTTTCTACGACAACGCTTTCAATAAAAACTTTATTTGCCCCCAGAGCATTACTTACAACCCTTGCCCTGAGGGCTGTGGGGGGGGGGAGGGATTGTCATCCTTAGACCTAATTTCCAAAACTTTCAGCTACGTTGAATAAAATGGCTATCTAAAAATTTTGATTGGATGTGTTTGGGGAAAAGGTGGACGTGAGAGGAGGGCTAGTTGCCCTCAAATCACTTTTGACTATTAAAAAGGGTACTAGCCCTTTGAACTTCGAATCGAATGAGCCCTTTTCAAGTTTCTACGACAAAGATTTCAATAAAAACCTTATATGCCCCCAGGTCATAACTTATATTCATTGCCCTGAAAACTGTGGGAGGGGGGGGGGAGTGTCCTGCTCAAACGTATAATTTCCTGAACTTTGAGCGTCGTGGGACAAATTGGCTATCTCAAAATTTTTATTGGATGTTTTGGGGAAATGGTGGGCGTGGAAGGGGTGTTAGTTGCCTTCCAATCCCTTTCGACTATCAAAAAGGGCACTAGCCATTTCAATTTCCAATTGAATGAGTCCTTTTTGAAGTTTCTACGACAACGCATTCTATAAAAACCTTATGTACCCCCAGGGCATAACTTACAACCCTTTCCCCAAGGGTTGTGGGGGAGTGTCCTCCTCAAAAACATATTTTCTATCTGGAAATCAACTACGCTGAACAAAATGGATATCTCAAAATTTTGATTGGATGTGTTTGGGGGATGATGGGCGTGGGGGAGGGGGAGGGATAGTTGCCCTCCAATCACTTTCGACTATTAAAAAGGGCACAAACCACTCCAATTTCCAATTGAATGAGCCCTTTTCGAAGTTTCTGCGACAAATTCTTCGATACGAAGTGCCCTGCTCTAAAGGAAAAAAAAAAATAATAAATGATACATTGTGGCAACATCGTTCTTATATGCCATCAGGGCATAACTTAAAACCCTTGCCCCGAGGGTTGTGGGGGAGTGTCCTCCTCAAAAACATATTTTCTATTTGGAAATCAACTACGCTGAACAAAATGGCTATCTCAAAATTTTGATTGGATGTGTTTGGGGGAATGATGGGCGTGGAGGGGGGGGGGGGGCTAGTTGCCCTCCAATCACTTTCGGCTATTAAAAAGGGCACTAGCCACTCCAATTTCCAATCAAATGAACCCTTTTCAAAGTTTCTACGACAACTCCTTCGATACGATATGTCCGGGTATGGAGAGAAAAAAAACACATTGTGCCCACATCGTTCTTTACTTAGGCAGCGCTAGTGCGCTGCCTATGATCAGGGCTGACTAAAGCATCGAAGAAGGGCCTTGACATATCCAAGTTTTCAAAAATTCCTTGAGATGTTCTTCTGGTCAATAGGGAAGAGGGATAAGACTTATTCCCAAACCTGTCTTCATATGAAGGAATATGTCTAAGCGCACAACATGGATGCTAAGAAGGTGACAGCTCCCTTTCTGTTGCAGAAATGAGGCTTCTTTGTAAATAGTAGGTAGGAGTGGCAGCCTCTCTGAGTTTTAGGAAAATCTATCCTAAGACGGAGGAGGTTTTGCTAAATGTTCGTTAGGTTTGTTGATGATGAAACAGAACAAAAACAAGCTTTAAAATCCTCCTAAGAACCAAGTGTGTCACTTACGCATCTACCCTCGTGGCTCTACGAATCCTACCCCTTGAAGAACGATGTAGCAGCTGACGTACAAGTTCTGGCACCCCCATGCTTCTAAGTGCTAAGCATTGTTCCCTACTAACTTCAGCGTTGGTGTCACTACAAACACACCACAAGAACAAGTTTGAAACAGTTTATTGCAGAACCAATCGTTTTAGGGACTGATTCGTTCCTTATTCTAGCAGTGTGATAATTCGTGTGTATTGTTTAATACCTGTAATAGTTGCGTAAATTAGTGGTGACGTTAGACGTAACTACAATAGCTATTTTTAGTCATTGATTCTTGAATAATTTTCCCAAACTTTCTTAAAGCCCACTTTTTTTTGGTGTTGAGGAGCAGAGGCAGAGGTAGCAGAAGTGACAAGCAGAGTTAGAAGAGGAGCAGAGGCCCCCACCCAAAAACTGAGCCCTCTTCCACCACCAATAAATTCATCCGTACGTGACTCACTTGATACCCGTTCATTTGTTTTTCGTTTTTTACACATTTAGAAGCTGACTCATATCTAATTAATAAATTTTCGCGTTGCGAATGAAAGTACATTTGAAATGGATATTAAAAGACAATTACATAATAAACTTGCATAGATAAAGGGTGGATATGACTTGCCCAAAAACCCTCTTATTGGGCATGTTTAGTCCTATTTTGGTTTACATAATACTTTCAAGTTTGTCTTCTCTTTGTTTGTAAACTCGAAACAAAGTAGAATGAATACCTTGTAAAAGTAGAATGTAGAATGAATGCATTGTCACACAGCTATTATTCTAATAAAAATACTGTAGTAATTAAAAATTTATCAGACCATCAAACCACTTGGCAAATAAGAAACTCTACACACTCCTCCTACACCCTGTTTAACTAAAAAACTTAATTCTTTGCTGCCTCCCATCAAGTTCCTTGTTCCTTTAAATCAATTATTGTAAGCCTTTCCCTACCTCATAAGAAGTCTTGATTTTCACTCTCGACGCCATCCGAAGTGATAAAAAATATTACTTCCATCAGCTCATCCTTTTTCTTTGTAACTATAGTTCCCTCATAAAGGACCTATACAGGAGGATGGAATCGTAGTTTTTTTCTGCTTCTTTTTTGTGCACATTAAAAAGCACTAAGTGGTATTTAAGTGATAGTTAAAAGGCACTAAGTGACATTTTTTAATATTGTTTCAGAACCTATATTCTCAAAATGAGCTTACTCTGTCAATTGGTCAAATCTGTTTTTCCACATCATATTTGGTTCTTACAATTCCCCTTTTTTCTTTTTTCCTTTCTTTCTAAAATATTTTTTCAAAAATGTCCCATAGCCATTTTCCCATTTTAGCAGTAGCTAAAAATTAAACCTGTGGTATCAAAATCATCTCAACAGTTTCTGTGATGCCCAGGTTCCTCAGTGGTGAGCAGACGACCAAGTTAGACGAACATCGACCCGTTGAACTATTTCTACGTTTAGCATAAGGCGTTGCTTAACTGCATTCTGCTGCTTTTACGAGCAGCACATAGCCTTTGTTTTGGATGCGTTTGTTGTCATTTGAAAATAATTAGACGCTTCGGGGACATTGTTAGCTTAACGTTGTAGATCATTAGGCGTTTCAGCCATTTCATCGATGTCGCTGGTGTAGGCTAGCATTTTGTAAGACCCTCCCCCATATATGTGTGCCTAATGTTATTTTGAAAGACATCAGTGAGGAAGAGGTTAAAAATCTCTGGGGACAGGAAACATCCTGGAAGAACTAAACTGGACGTCTGCAAGCTGTCAGTAAGGCCTAGACTAGGCATGAGAAGGCTTCTAGGTTTTGAGTACATACATTTGATAACGTCAACTAGCTTTTGTGGGATTCCTTAATGGAGGAGAATATGCACAGGTAATTTCTCGAAATAATATCAAATGATATATAAATATATTTAATATATAATATAATGATATATAAATAATATCAATGTTCAAATTCAATGAAGAGTTGGTACAGGTTGCGGCAAAACTTTTAATATTTTATTTATTTTTTTTTTTTTTTTAATCTGGGATACTGGTAAAATTTGGTTAATAGTCAATATTCCACGGCGAAAACCGGCTTATTGTTCTTCGACGAGAAAACTTAATGCAAATTACTGTTTTTTTAAAAAGACCAAATATACTGTAAACATAAATATTTTACTTTTTTCGGAAAGGCCCAATATGCCTTTTCATTTTTAAAAATGTAGTTATAAATTTAACATATGATATCAAAATTGCAGCCACTGTTTATTTTATGTTATTTCCCTGTTTCTTTGGCACACTGTGAAAATTCGGTCAATAGTCGATCTCCCACAGCGAAAATCGGTTTATTGTTTTTGGACGAGAAAACTATATGCAAATTACTGCTTTTTAATAACAGTAAAACATACTGTAAACATATATGCTTAAATTTTTTCCAAAAGGCCCTAAATTCCTTTTTCATTTTTAAAAATAGCTATAAATTTAGCCAATAATCAAAATTATAGTCACTATTACTTTGATGCTTTAAAAAACACCTTCTTTGCACAAACTACTGCTTTTTAATAACAATAAAAAAGTGAAGTTTATTTTTTAGTTCTTCCGCTCTTCTGTAAGTTCTTTCTTATAATATATTTTCTTTTGAAATAATACAGCCGAAGTACCTGTTAATAATATTAATATTATTATTAATAAATTAAACTATTAATAATAAAATACCTTAGGTTTCTTTGCAGTTTTCAAATCATTGATTTCTTCTGGCTTTCTTTTTTCACCAATTTTCGACTCCTTTTCATCATCCATGGAGATTTGTTCAGTCTCGATAGAATCTTCAATTGTATCCTCAAAACAAGGTTTCATATTCATCAGTTTCTTTAAGTTGACAAAACTCAATGTTTTCAATATGTGTCTAACTTCTGATAAATTCATATACTCAATGCATTGACTAAAAATAAATTCAGTAGCTCATAATTTTTGTTCAAAAATTATGCAAAACAGGACTATAAAGATGACTAAGTTCAAGAATTATACCTATGAAGATCTTATGATTTAGGATATAAATCAAGAATTATACCTATGAAGATTTTATGATTTTGGATATAAATCAAGAATTATACCTATGAAGATCTTATGATTTTGGATATAAATCAAGAATTATACCTATGAAGATCTTATGATTTTTTATATAAATCAAGAATTATAACCCAAGAAGATCTTATGAAATTTCAAGAGAAAGAATCCAAACCTTGACTTTCTCCTCTTAGTTCTTCTATATGCAATATAATCCGTTCATAAAAAAACAATGTTTGTGAATAATATGGGTATGGGTATTTAAACCAGTCAATCAGAAGAAGGATCATTTATAATTGTGGAGTAGGCAGAAAATAGTTCAGCTAGTCCAATATTGATAATCCATCATTTACCAACCCGACATGTTCGGAAGTCCGACAAGCTATCAAAGGCCTTTGTAATCTGCTTCCAGTGGGAGAAATAGCAGCTCCTCTTTATCCGAGATAATAGAGACCAATTTGAATACAAATCCGAGATAATAGAGAGACCAATTTGAATACAAATCCGAGATAATAGAGACCAATTTGAATACAAATCCGAGATAATAGAGACCAATTTGAATACAAATTTAAACATTTAAGAGGTAGCCGGCGAAACGGTGGCAAGAAACGATGTAGAGCTAGATCGAGTGCTGGAGAGAACGATAACATAATACTAATATGTGCAATGAGGCCTTATCGGCAGCTGCTACGCTTTTACGTTGGTTCAGGAGCAGTGTTTTTCTGAGTCTAGGGAAACTTGAAGAAAAAGGGACAGCAGTCTCTCTTCAAAGGAAACAACAAAGGATGCTTCTACATTATTTCAAATGAGATAATATTATTTTTTTCATTTACCAACAACCTTTATCTGCATTAACTAGCACGTTATTTAAGTGAAATAAGTCTGCACAAATACATATCATATATGTTTTCTTAGAAGTAGAAAACACATAGAAGACCAAGTGGACAGTATTTTATAGGAAATAACTTTGTCTTTTCTGACTTCTAATGGTTTTGATGACTAACACATTTAATTTGGTTTAAGCATTTTATCAACTGCCACAATTTTTTGGTGCCAGAGAAGATAAATCGATCCTCAAAGCCCACTAACGAGGGAAATTGAGTAAAAATGCATCTTTTATGTGTCGTTTCTCGTATTTAATCGTTTATATTGGTTTTCGAACATCAACAGTCACTTTAAATCAGTTCTAATCAGGTAAAGCTTTTCCATTAATACATGGGAAGATTGTCCCCTCTACCACAATTCCTAATTTAATTGGCAGGTTTTAAAACTAATCGGCTCAACATTTAGCTGAACATTTTAGTATATGACTCAGTGGAAAGTAAACATTCTAGAAAAAGCTTACTTTGGGGATCCACTTCCTCCATGAATCTGGTAAACAGTTCCCACCGAGCCGACTCTTTCCATAATGGCCGCTGTCATTAAACCGAGACTACTGTTCTCAAAAACTAAATATCTTCCTCCGGATCTGATGTTAGCACGAGTCAATATCTGTGAGAGCATGTCAATCCTCAAGTTCCTGAAAGAAAACAGAATATTTTAATAAGAGTGATACTGATACTGACTTTATTACTAAATATAGTTTCAATTATTTACAATTTACATCTACTGCACTAATGCAAAATCTACACTTTTGTTGGAGTACAGTAGAAAATTTTTAACATTTTTTAAAACACACCAGCCAGCCAACAGCATTAAAAATAACTAAAAAACAAAACAACACTAAAGTCCTTTACATAATCGTTTCCACAATAGACATATTCCTCCCAACAACCCTACTCCTTCCCTACTGGCCCATCCTTCCATCCCCCTATTACTCACTATCACCCCCCAACCAACCATTCCTCCTCACCATCCCCCAACCAACCGTTCCTCTCTACCAACCAACAAATGCACAATTCAATCATCAGTTAAGAAATACGAATTCATATATTGGCAAAAAGTAACTTAAGGAAAACTGACTGACAAAATTATAATTGAGTGATACTTCACGTGACCATCATACTTCCGAGGATGTTTGTTTTTCCGCAGTAGTTTTTCACACATGGCTCCAAAGAACCTACAATACTTTAGACAACCTCATACATTTTTATTTGTAGTAATCTTTTCTGTTTAGAAATTTTTATTTCTGTTTTTTTTTAGTTAGACTCAATTATTTATTGAAATTTCTATTGAAGTTTGTTTTGGGTTTGATGCCTTCAGTAACAATAATTTATGTTTTTTTTAAGTTTAAAGTTTTAAACTAGTTAATTTCTGTTGGTTTGAAGTTTTACTAACGCTCTTTATCCTTTTTTTTTTACAGAATGTATCCAATTTATCTAACTATGTAAGAGTAATGCATCGTCTGTGGTGGTATCTTCTGTGATTCAGCTACACCATCAACTTTTTTTCCTTTGAATGGGTTCTAAAATATTCAGTTTTATTATACAATTCTTCAGTTATATTGTACAATATTCAGTTATAGTGTCAGTTATAGTCTGTGGCGGCAACGCCATCAACTTTTCTTCCTTTGAATTGGTTCTAAAATATTCAGTTTTATTATACAATTCTTACTGAAATAATAATATTGCTCAAGAATAAAAAAAACAACTATTTCCATTCAGTCAGGAAAAGCACAGGATTCCTTCTTGTACTACGGACAAGAAAATAAGGGGAGGAGTGTCCGGAAGAGGGTGGACATATATGAAAAATATAGGACATTCCGCAACAAATTGTAAAAAAAATACTCCTTATGTGCTAGGTACTCATTATTTTTAGTTACCTCACACTGTTTTGCTAAGTGTTTTCCATTTTTCAATTTAAAATAACACATTTAATTATACAATATAAAGAATAAACATAACCAATAGTTTCACAATATAATAAAAATAATAAATAATAAAAGTAAAATAATAAACATAAAATTTTCGACGGAGGCAGCTCAAATCAAAATGGGACGAGGATGGAACTAGAGTAAATAAAACAGTCAAAGGGCTACAAAAAAAAAAAAAAAAAAATAAATAAAAGCAACCCCCTTTAAAATACCGTTAACTTTGAATTCAACTACATAAACGCCTGAGTTACTTACATAAAAATATATAACGAACTCAATGAATAGTACAAAAAAACGTACACAGATCGGAAACAAATATAAAAAAGTATGACAAATATTTTAAGATTTTTTTTTTTAAATCGAAATTTGTTAGCTGAGTTTGTTTTTTTTGTTTTTTTATTGTCAAAAGTTTGTTTAGAAGGGTTGGCAAATTAAAATGTCCCCAAATCTAAAAGGCTATTAAAATGCTAATTAGTGTTGTTTGAATCAATATACAGATTATACAGAACCATTTATATGGATAATTCCCCTTAGCCAAGTTTTATTTTGCTCTTTACCATAACTGGAAAAAAAATTCTTGAAAAAATACTTAATGATCTATACTTCAGTGCAAAAGAAATTACCATTATTCCAATTTATACAAAATATAAATGTTATCAACTACTGCTACTACTAAAAACTCACAGTACCACCAAGCCGCCTGAGGTCAACACAGTTACGCACACTCCTCTTTCATCCCAATCTATTCAATGCATCCCTCCATCTTCTCACCCCATTCTGGGACGACCTGCTTTTCGTTTGGCCTTAGATGGTTGGCCGACAAAGTTAATCTTTGGCAATTTTTTATCCATCATCCGCAGAACGTGTCATTTTGAACCACACTTTTCGTAACCACTGTCTAAGATACGATTAGTCAGTTGGGTACCCAATACAATTCGTAAGCAATTTCTCTGGAAATCATCTAGCAAAATCTACTCCGTTTTCCAGAGCGTCCACGCTTCATAACCATACTTGGCCACTGTCATAACTATAATTTTCAATATTCTATTCTTGGTTCACGGACTTATCTTTCTATTCTTCCAAACTCTTTTCAACTATGAAAAACAACCTGAGCCTTGCCTATTCTAATTTTAACATCTTCACTGCACCCACTGCCTTTACTAATAATACTTCCTATGTAAGTGAAGGTGTCCACTTGATTCACTTATTCTTATTCTTAATGGGTTAAACATTATGTTATGAACTGATCGAATATTATTGGCAGGCAGGTACATATGGTGGGAGGGTCACGTTCTTTAACCTCCCAAATTTAAAAACCCAATCCAGTATACTTTCGATTATGCGTCGGCGGATTATTCATGTTCCTCGAAGAAACCTACTTATTTTAATAATACAAAATGTGTACATTCAAGACAACAATACTATGCAATATCAAACTTCATTTGGGTTATACAAAGATCATAATTTAATTATTTCGTTTAAATAAAACATGTGAAAGTTCATATATGGGATTGAGGTAGATGGCATTCCTCCTGTCATTTAAGGTGTTTAAGCTTCAAATTTGTTCCAACATAAATGTAAAAAATAACAAATGAGTGAAATAATAAACGAATAAACGAAAACAAAATTAATACATTTTTTGAAAGAGTAAACAATGATGATAAAGAAATAAATGTTTGTTCCTTTGAGTTTAAATGCCTATTTCTTTTTAGCATAGATTTGCCTATTTATACTCGTCATGCCTATTTAAGTCATATCTGTGGCGTTAAGCAAAAGGTAGTAAGTCCACTTTTTATGATTTTACAGGAGAGTAAAATGAAAATAAAAACGCACAATGAAAAAGTCTTTCTCACAAATCAGACTTTATAAACTTGAAACTTTAAAGATTGATTCCTAGTGAGCTTTTTGATCGGAATTCGCTGGAAATGTCCAAATTGCTGAAGTGTTCATTACTTAGAAAATAAGAGACTTACACTCTTTGTTACGCCCTTTTGGAACAATTTATAACTCGGTCATAGTTGAAGATAAGCCCATTTTGAGTAGACCAATCGATAGACCTCTTCGAGCCCTTTTAAACCATTCTTAATTCATTTTCGGAAAAAAGTGGACTTAAGCCCATTTTGCTTAACGCCACAGATATGTCATACCCATTGTCAAACAGCATACCTTCAGACCGATCTGATTGTTCCACCTACAACAAAAAAAAATATGCATGTGTTTTATTCATGGCATAAACATGTATGTTTATTTATCGTCTATTTCGTTGTTAAATTTCAAAGTTGAGAAAAAAGCCCCAAAGTGAGCTAGGAAGCTGCCTGTGAGATATCTAGGCCAGTTTATAAAAGAAACAGGTTTTTATTCAATTTTGCGGTAAGGATGTGATATATTTATAATGTGTTAAAAAAAATGTAAAAAAAAAAATACTATAGAAAAGAAGATGAGCTTAATGGTTAAAATTAGAAAAAAGAAGCATGGAAGATGAAATGCGTTTATTCATTTTAGATATATTTTATTTCGTCATTTTTAGATATTGACCAAGTGGATACTGATAAGTGAAAAAGTGTTTGTGAGAAATAACCCAATCATGAGACGAATCTCTATTTGGTGAATGTAGAAGGGAAAGAAGATGACAGAAGAAAAAGTTGCAGATCTTCTTGTACTATGTCTTCTGTCAAAAACTCATGAAGAAAAATAAAGTGCAAAAAAGAATGAGGGCCACGTGCATCAAGAGCATAGTATATCGCTCGTCTATACCCTCTTATTAACAACAACAAGTTGAAAAAAGGTAAGTTTTTTTTCATATTTATCGCACAATCAAGCGTCTTCAGGTCCTAGTTTTACGCTTTAGATTGACTGCTTGCAATCCACATACAACCCATTGAAACTGTTGTTGAAATCTTAAATTTAGTTCGCCAGTAACTAGAATAAGCTTCATGAGTAAAACAGAATTTTAATACAATGACCATAAGATGCAGATGAATTTACACTAAGAGACCTAAAAAGAAAATGAATAGGAAACAAAACACAAAGGGGAAATATAAAGGGGTTGGATTGAAGAACCGATGTGGAAAATAGAAAAAAGTAAAAAAAAATGACAGGGTCAACTTACAAAATCTTAAGAGGATTCTGGGCATAAAGCATTTGGGCTATAAGGCGAATCGATGGTCTCAACACTTCGATGTATTCGAAATACTTTTTTTTTCTTTCTTCTTGACGTACTTCTCCTAAAAATGATGCAAAACAACAATAAAAAATTGAAAATAAAACTGAAATCACGTAAAATAAGAATAAAACCTCGCTTAAATTGACGTCAGAGCGTGTTTTTATATTTGACGAAGTAAAGCAAAGACTGTGAACTGGTCAAAATTTCAATTTCATTCTACATACATTTTTCTTGGTTTCTAGTGGTTTCCTGATTGTGCTGAAAAAATTTCAGCACCAAGAAATTTCTTTTCGCTTAGCACCTTAAGTAAGCATCCCTCGCAAATGACCATTGCAAGAGGGTCCTAAATTCCTAAGGTCAAAAGGGCCATTACTTTGCTCAGGCGCTTGAGTGGAGGCTTCCAATGTCAAATGAAGTCCAGTCAGGTCCCCAAAGTAGAACCTAAGACAATAACATTAAACACGGTCAATGAATCGGTAGACAACCCTGACTTCCCAAAAATATTTCATGATTCAAAGATAGCACTGAACTTAAAGCTTTATTTTTTTATTCAGCTTAATGTTTTTAATTTTTTAGTGCTTATAGCACTTTAAAAATTGTTGTCAATAGAATGTGCTTCGAATGAGTCTCATTTAAAGTCTAGGAGACTTAACTCATAAATATTCACGGAAGGCAGAAGTTACGACAGAATACTCAAAAATGGTCAAAACAGGCAGGAATATTTGGAAGGCCGCCAGAAGAGACACTGGTCATGACAAAATACTACACTTTGGTCAATAAAGCATGGCCTTCATACCAGGAACAATTTAGATTATTTTTTACAGGTATCTATTGACATGCCGAAATTCAGTACGATTATTTTGGCTCCTTTGCATCTATTTACTCAGTCAGAACTAGCAGTATTTATAATCGTGTATGCTGAACACTATTGTTACTGAGCACTATTGAACACTATACTGAACACTATTGTTACTACATTATTGTCAACTTGTAGTCTTGTACGTTGATGTATTGTAGCATTGTTAGACCAGTAAAAAAAGAAAAATGTCAAATTCGGAGCAAATCTTCAACTCCAAATTTAGTCTCTTTAATTGAGTAGCCTACCCTAAACTTTAAAACAGCTTATATAAGTCTTGAGCTGTTGTTGCTTTTGATTTCGTTTGATTAAGATTGCTTTTTATGTAATTTTTCAATAGTATTTTGGCACTATTAGGACCAAAATTGCAGTATTGTCGTCGTATAAAATGGTAGAGATGGACACTTAGCAATGGCGCAATCCCTTATGATGCTTGAAGTGAGGGCTAAATCTTTTCCATTTTCATTCAAAGAGCCGTCTTCTAAATTCGAAGATCCTATTTGGACGTGATTATCCCAAGACAAAAACAGCAAAAAAAGGCAAACATATAGACGCATATCCATGACCATCCTTTTCAGGAAAGTACTAAATTCCGTTTTTTAGAAGATGGTGGCTTGAAACACCATTTGGGGATTCTCAGACACGCTGAATTTGATGGTTTAATTTTGATCATGGTTAAACCTCTTTTTGTGGGCTTTTAATCCTTTATCTAAATTTTTCTTATGCTTGTAGCCCTTGTTGATTAACTTTAAGCTTTATAAAATTTATACTACATATTTGGAATATTCTAAATATGAGGCAAATATTCTTTAAATCATCTTACTTGTGAAAATCCAGTCTTTAACTCAAAAGCAGCATTATTTTCTACAAGCTGCTTTACAATATCTGCAGCTGATGTCCCTTCCTTGCGAAGCTGAGCTATCTCCTTGTGTGAAAGCTTCTGAGAAGTATTATCATCCCATTGGCTCTGGTTATCCTCACCAGAACCTATACCTAAGAAAAAATTGATACAAACAATGATTTTAAAAAATTACGTTAACGACAACAAGATGCAAAAGAAATTAAAAACATGTTTCGATATTTTTTTCTAATTAATAAGAATTTGTTTGAAAATAGAATATTTTTGGTTGACTGAACATACGTTAGGTAGTATTAATTTTAATATTAACAGGAGATTTTGTAACTTCTAAAAATAAAAAAAAAGAAAACTTAATACAAATTGTAAAAAGAGGAAGTGTTTCAAGAGCCATTGAAATAATAGATGGAATATTTTGATCTTGAGAATGTAGGCTAAGAAACTCCGTTTGACCAAAATTGTTACAGAGCGCTTTAGAATTACCATGGAAGAAACGATGATCTGTTGCAATAGAAAATATATGTACATGTATATACTGTATGGTGCAATCATTTCAACTACAATTCTAGTTTATCATAAAAAAAATGACAAATTAAATTATTCTTTCTCAGCCCGGGAAATCGCAACCAGACAGCAAAAAGGGTAAGCAAAAGATTTAAACACTAATCATAGAGGAAGAGTGTTCAGCAATATTTACCCAGGACTCCTTAATGTAATGACATGGTTTTAGCAGCAGTAATGCAGTATCGGGGCAACATATACTGAATTCCCCTCTTATGTGAGTGGCAAAAAAAACAAACAACAGATTTCCCGAAAAATTAAAAATTGTTTTAACCCTTGCTCCGTACATTCCTGTGCCCCCCCCCTGCCACCGTATCAAGGGATAGATGTGTTTTCACTTAGGCTATTAGGATTCAAAACAAATGGCATGCACAGAGTCAATAAATTAGATTCATAGCAGAATGAAATCCGGCATTCTTTTGGGGACATTCTGTATAAGTGTGTACCTCACATCTTATTGTAAAGACACCCATTCGATTCAAAATTTACCTTCTAAAACAACATCCTTCAATTCTGAAACTTTGTCAGTAAAAACGGCCTTAAAATTGCGTCCTGTCTGGTGAACAAGCTTAAAAACTGAGCCAATTTTGTATCCCAAGACGTCACTAATATCAACAGTGTCTCTACCTAGTTGCACTTGCCTGAAAAGAATGCAAAAACACATATACATAAACAAACACCAGCATAAACAAGGAGTGATGAGGGCTCTCCCCGTAAAATTGATTCAAAGCCTCCCCCTCGGTATCTTTAAGCCCAAAATAAATTTTGTAGTAGATTTAAACCTAAATTACAGGGAAGGTCTTATGGCACTGTCTAATCGTAAAATTCGGGCTAAATACACCTATGCATACTACAGGGTGGTCCACATGTCACAGTACCACAGTGCGTGTTCTATTAACTGAGTGAAGTCAAATTGACCAGGTCGCCAACTGAACGGTTGGCCAGGCACCAGAGACAGGTTAGCCAGACGCCAAAGACATAACAATGCATTAAACATATAGACAAAGTGTGATTACAGCAGTAACAAGCTAATATTCTTATGCAGAGGCAGTCAAAGTAATTTAATCCTCGGTGCTTTACTATACACCTGAATTTCGGGCCCAGTTAGCCTAGGCTAATCTTCAACTTATTCCTGCGATAGTGTCGTGGATTGATGCTCTGCTGGGCAATCGATCCTCATGAATCGATCACCACCTCAGCATGGTTGAGCGACAGGCTTGCTTCATATTCCTGAAAAAAAAAACAACAACAGCAAAAACAGCAACTGAAACGTTGATTCGATGCCGTATGTGCCAGCAATGATTGTGAAGGATCTTTATTTTTATTTTTTTTTGTTTTAAATCATAAACTTGAAAAAAAGAAATTGAGACATTTTAATGATATAATGATCTATTGAAGCTTATGTTTCTTCCGTGCCTAATAAGAAATATATTTATTGCCAAAAAAACATTGAGAGAGTGAAAAAGAAAACACTCGCTGATGAATGAAATAATATAAACTTTTTTGCGAGTCCAAAGGGCTTTTTTTTTTAGCAATCATTCCAATCAGTTATATCAGAATTGCTTCGCATGTTTTGTTGAAAATTTTACTTGTTTTACTGAGGGATCATTCCTTGCTTGTCCAATCTAGTCAAAATCTGTTTGGAATGATCAGAATTTTAGAATCTGCCACTGAAGCAAGTTTTTCTTTAATCAACTTCATTCCGTACAAAAACATATTTTTATCAGGAATGATTAGGAATAAATTGGAACGAGGGTTTCTGAAAAAAAAAAACAGGCATCCAGGAAGAACGCGCAAATTCTAGTTCAAACACTAAATTTAATGCTATTTTGTCCTAAACGCCATATTAATCGAAGGAAAACATATTTTGCAAAATATACCACTAAAGCATGCTGTTCCCCTAAGATTATAAGTATCTATCAAGAAGTGGTGTCACCAGAAAATGTCAAACAAAAATTATTTTGATGAGATACATGACATTTTTTTCACTTGTCAATACTTTACATATTCTTTTTAACTAAATATTTTGTCAAATCGAGTATTGTGCCAACAGAAGAATTCGTCTATGAAACCTCTACTTTCATTGATTGTTTTTTATAATGATTATATTTTTGCTTTTTATTTTCTATATTCCTGTTTCAAGGACAATGATTATTCCTTGTAATATATTTGTACAAAAGAAAATAATAAAATCTTACGCCCAGTTGGGCTTTCCCTTCAATATGCTATTGATGTTTTTGGTTCAAAGGAAACAAAAAGGATTAGGCCATGCCTTAAATCACTAAAAAAGAAAAAAAAATAGTTTTCGGAAATTAGAAGAACTTTCAGATAGCTTGATAAAGAACGATTGGAACAGCCTACTTATGAATTGTTTGGATTACGATGTTTGAGGAGGCTTGGGCCAACAAAAGCTATCAGCAGCTCTTATAAGCCACTTTTATTTACAGAAACAAACTGTGTTGACAAGAGAATCAGTTCTAATTGCTCATCAATTTTCGTTCACAATACTCGAAATACTTCTTCGTTAGTTGAAAGCAATCTTTAGTGCGAGCAATAGCGTGGCAATTTCGATGATCGAACTGTTATTTTATGGACACATAACGAACCTAAGAATCGCCAACCGGGCTGACATATAGAAACAAAAGCAGAAGAAAGGGCAGAAAGATCAAAACGACATTAACAATTTGACAAAAATGGAGAACTGAAAAACAAAAGAAAAAAAAAAAACAAAAGCTGAGGACACCCATAGAAAAAACGACAATGAAACTAGAATAAAAACTATAATTTTTGATTAGTGGGTCTTAAACTCGATTCTACTTCTATGTTCTGTATTCTTTTTTCAGTGATGAAAAAAAAACAAGAATTAGTCAACAATATGTGCCATTTCTCACTTCCATTTTTATTGGCCTTAGCTCGTTTTGACGATTTAAAAATCTAGATTTTCTTCGTCGTTCAGTGTTAATAAAAATAAAGTACTTTTTTTAAATACTCAAAGCGTTTAATTTCACTTTAAATCATGCCCAATGACAATAAAAGCACCTTGGTTGCCTTTGGACTGAAATGGAACAATTGTACATACTGAGATGACTCGAATTTAAATGGTTTCGATAGTAACGGATAAGCTAGTGTTAGTATCTTAATTTTTTGCCTATTTTCACTCCTTTATTTTTATTTAATGAGCTTTTAAACTTCATTTAATCCTTATTTTCTGCGTTGAACTAGAATTGTTTTTTTTCATTATTTTCTTGTTTTTCGTGGTCTTTCAGTGGTGAAAGACGACGGAAACACAGTATCACGGTGACAAAACACAATCAGTCTCAAATATTTTCCAATTTTTTAATTTTGTTGGCCTTAACCTGTTCTGGCAACTCAAAAAATCTTAAATTTCCCTGTCGTGCAGGAATCAGAGGCAACGCTATAGCGTTGCCTATAGTATTAATGAAAAAAAAACTTTCCGAAAAATAAGTTTTTCAAAGAAAAGTAAAGGCCATTTTAAACTTAAGCTCAGCAGATACAAATACCTTTTAAAATTCAAACTCAAGACGACCAGAAATTAAATAAACAATCATAGCAAAAACATACAACAAGTAATAATATAAATGAATAAATAGATCTTAAAGCGAGCAATGATTCGATTGAATATGAAAATCAAGCTTAAAACGAAAAAAAAATTTTCCTATTGAAGTATAAATGAAACTTAAAACGAACAGAAATTAAATAAACAATCAATGCAAACATGCAATAGATATTAATGTAAATTAATAAATAAATTTTAAAACGAGTGAAACTTAAACTGAATATGGAAATCAAGCTTGAAACGAACAAAAATCACCACAAACAAGAGTTTGGGTGTGACCTCCTTCTCTCACTGTAAAAGCCTAAAACCTAATGCGTCATTGGCGCTTTACTGAAAACCAATTTTATGACAAATATTTTCTTTTATACTTAATATTGAAAATAAACATTAAAATTATAGTAACATTTTGAACTGATGAGCCTTCTGCAATTAATATCATTATACATCAAATATTCAGTTTAATTTATTAGCTCTTTTTAAAGTTGTTAAAGACTAATATAGTTTCACTACAAACAAGTGTTTGGATACTGCCTCCTTTCCTAACTGTAAATAAAAACCAAAAGCCTACTGCGTCATTGGCGCTTAGTTGAAAACGAATTATATTACAAATATTTTCTTTTCCAGTTCTTACAGCATTGAAAATAAAAATACAATTACAGTGAACTAAATTCTTGAACTGATGGATCTTTCAACAATTAATATCATTATACATCAAATATTCAATTTGATGTTCTTTATACTTTCCAAGACTGTTCAAGAGGCATGTTGTTTTCAGTAAAGCGCCAATGACGCTGTAGGTTTAAGACTTTTACAGTTTGGTCATACCCAAACTCTTGTTTGTAGTGATTCTTGTTCGTTTCAAGCTTGATTTGCATATTCAATTTAAGTTTCACTCGTTTTAAGATTTATTTATTAATTTACATTAATATCTATTGTTTGTTTGTTTGCATTGATTGTGCATCTCAAAATTTTTATTGGATGCATTTGGGGAAAAAGGGGCGTGGGGGGAGAGGGCTAGTTGCCCTCCAATCTCTTTTGACTCTAAAAAACTGAACTAGAACTTTCAATTTCCAATCAAATGATCTCTGAAGTTTTTACGAGCATCCCTTCAATAAGAACCATATATTCCCCCAGGGCATAACTTAAAACACCTGCCCTCGGGCCCTGGGGGGCTGTGTCGACCCCAGAGTTTTCGTTATATAGTCTTTGAACTATTAAAAAAAAGCTATCTCAAAGTTCTTATCGGATGGGTTTGAGGAAAAAGGGCGTGGGGGGGGGGGGGGGGGCTAGGTGCCCTCCAATCTATTTTGACTCTTAAAAAGTGAACTGAAACTTTCAATTTCCAATCAAATATATGCCCCCATGGCATAACTTACAACGCCTGCCCCGGGCCCTGGGGGTTGTGTCGACACCGGAATTTTTGTTATATGATCTTTGAACTATTTTTAACAAAATAGCTATCTTTTTATTGGATGCATTTGGGAAAAAGAGGTTTGGGGGGGGGGGCTGGCTACCCTCCAATATCTTTTGACGCTTAAAAAGTTAACTAGAGCTTTCAATTTCCAATCAAATGAGCCCTCTTAAGTTTATATGAGCATTCCTTCCATGAGAGCCATATATGCCCCCAGGGCATAACTTATAACCCTTGCCCCTGAAGACTGTGGGGAAAGCGTCCGCCTCAAACATATAATTTCCAGAACTTTCAACTACGTTGAACAAAATGGCTATATCATTGATTGGATGTGTTTGGGGAAATGGTGGGCGTGGAAGGGGTGTCAGTTGCCTTAGAATCACTTTCGACTATTAAAAAAGGAACTAGCTATTTAAATTTCCAATCGAATGAGCTTTTTATGAAGTTTCTACGACAACACTGTCTATACAAAACCTAATATGCCCCCAGGGCATAACTTAAAAACCCTTGCCCTGAGGGCTGTGGGGGGGTTGTCATCCTCAAAGACTTAATTTCAGGACCTTAAACCTACATTGAATAAAATGGCTATATCAAAATTTTGATTGGATGTGTTTGGGGAAAAGGTGGGCGTGAGAGGGGGTTAGTTGCCCTCCAATCACTTTCGACTATTAAAAAGGGCACTAGCTCTTTGTATTTCCAATCGAGTGAGCCTTTTTGAAGCTTCTACGACAACGCCTTCTATAAAAAAACCTTATATGTCCTCAAGGCATAACTTAAAACCCTTGCCCTGAAGGCTGTGGGGGAGTGTCCTCCTCAAAAACATAATTTCTATCTGGAAATCAACTACGCTGAACAAAATGGCTATCTCAAAATTTTGATTGGATGTATTTCGGGAAATGGTGGGCGTGCAAGGGGTGTTAGTTGCCTTCCAACCACTTTTGACTATTAAAAGGGCACAAGCCACTCCAATTTCCAACTGAATAAGCCCTTTTCGATGTTTCAACGACAACTTCTTCGATACGAAGTGCCCTGGTCTAAAGGAAATAAATAATAAATAATACATTGTCCCAACATCGTTCTTATATGGCCCCCGGGCATAACTTGAAACCCTTGCCCTGAGGGTTGTGGGGGAGTGTCCTCTTCAAAAGCATATTTTCTATCAGGAAATCAACTACGCTGAACAAAATGGCTATCTCAAAATTTTGATTGGATGTGTTTGGGGGAATGATGGGCGTGGGGAGGGGGGGGGGTTAGTTGCCCTTCAATCACTTTTGACCCTTAAAAAAGGCATTAGAACTCTCGATTTCTATTCGAATGATCCCCCTTTGAAGTTTCTACGACAACTTCTTCCATATGAAGTACCTCAGGAAAATAAAAACAATAATAATAAAACATTGGAGCCGTATGGCCTTTACTATTTTTACACGAGATTTTTTCTTATCCGACCTTTGAACTATTTTTAACAAAATGTCTATTTCAAAACTTTCATCAGATGGGTTTGGAAAAAGAAGGCGTGGGGGGGGGGGATAACTGCCCTCGGATCTCTTTTGACTATTAAAACGTGAGCTCGAACTTTCAATTTACAATAAAATGAGCCCTTGAGTATTCCTTTCATACGAACAATATATACCCAAGGGCATAACTTACAACGCCTGCCCCAGGGCCCTGGGGGGTTGTGACTGCACCTCAGTTTTTGTTATCTGACTTTTGAGCAATTTTTAACTTAATGGCTATCTCAAAATTTTTATTGGATGCATTTGGGGAAAAAGGGGCATGGGGGGGGGGGCTAGTTAACCTCCAATCTCTTTTGACTCTAAAAAACTGAACTAGAACTTTCAATTTCCAATCAAATGAGCCATCTCTAAAGTTTTCACGAGCATCCCTTCAATAAGAACCATATATTCCCCCAGGGCATAACTTACAACACCTGCCCTCAGGCCCTGGGGTGCTGTGTCGACCCCGGAGTTTTCGTTATATGGTCTTTGAACTATTTAAAAAAAAAAGCTATCTCAAAGTTCTTATCCCGATGGGTTTGAGGAAAAAAGGGCGTGGAGGGGCGGGGGGCTAGATGCCCTCCAATCTCTTTTGACTCTTAAAGAGTGAACTAGAACTTTCAATTTCGAATCAATGAGCCCTCTTTGAAGTTAATACGAGCATCTCTTCCACAAGACCCATATATGCCCCCAGGGCGTAACTTACAACGTCTGCCCCCGGGCCCTGGGGGTTGTGTCGACACCGGAATTTTTGTTATATGATCTTTGAACTATTTCTAACAAAATAGCTATCTTAAATTTTTTATTGGATGCATTTGGGAAAAAAGGGTTTAGGGGGGGGAGCTGGTTACGCTCCAATATCTGTTGACGCTTAAAAAGTGAACTAGAACTTTCAATTGCCAATCAAATGAGCCCTCTCTGAAGTTTATACGAGCATTCCTTTCATAAGAACCATATATACCCCCAGGGCATAACTTATAACCCTTGCCCCTGAAGACTGTGGGGGGAGTGTCCTGCTCAAACATATAATTTCCAGAACCTTTAACTAGGTTGAACAAAGTGGCTATATCAAAATTTTGATTGGATGTGTATGGGGAAATGGTGGGCGTGGGAAGGGGTGCGTGTTGCCTTAGAATCACTTTCGACTATTGAGAGGGAACTAGCCATTTAAATTTCCAATCAAATGAGCCCTTTTCGAAGTTTCTACGACAACAATGTCTATAAAAACCTTATATGCCTCCAGGGCATAACTTACAACCCTTGCCCTGAGGGCTGTGGGGGGGGGGGGGGTTGTCATCCTCAAAGACCTTATTTCCAGAATTTTCAACAACGTTGAACAAAATGGCTATCTCAAAATTTTGATGGATGTGTTTGGGGAAATGGTGAGCGTAAGAGGGGGGTTAGTTGCCCTCCAATCACTTTCGACTATTAAAAAAGGGCACTAGCCCTTTGAATTTCCAATCAAATGAGCCTTTTTCGAAGTTTCTACGACAACACCTTCTATAAAAACCTTATATGCCCCCAGGGCATAACTTAAAACCCTTGCCCTGAGGGTTGGGGGGGAGTGTCCTCCTCAAAAACATATTTTCTATCTGGAAATCAACTACGCTGAACAAAATGGCTATCTCAAAATTTTGATTGGATGTGTTTGGGGGAATGATGGGCGTGGGGGGGGGGGGGGCTAGTTGTCCTCCAATCACTTTCGACTATTAAAAAGGACACTAGCTCTTTGAGTTTCCAATCGAATGAGCCTTTTTTGAAGTTTCTACGACAACGCCTTCTATAAAAAACCTTATATGCAGCCAGGGCATAACTTAAAACCCTTGCCCTGAGGGTTGTGGGGAGTGTCCTCCTCAAAAAACATATTTTCTATCTGGAAATCCACTACGCTGAACAAAATGGCTATCTCAAAATTTTGATTGGATGTGTTTGGGGGAACAATGGGCGTGGGGGGGGGGGGGGCTAGTTGCCCTCCAGTCACTTTCGACTATTAAAAGGTGCACTAGAACTCTCGATTTCCAATCGAATGAGCCCCCGATAAAGTTTCTACGGCGACCCCTTCCATATGAAGTGCCTCTGGAAAAAAATAAAAAAATAATAAAACATTGGAGCCGTATGGCCTTTACTATAGGCAACGCTATAGCGCTGCCTCTGAAAGACCATACGGCTCCAATGTTTATTATTATTTATTATTTTTTTTCCCAGAGGCACTTCATATGGATGGGGTCGCCGTAGAAACTTCAAAGGGGGGTTCATTCGATTGGAAATCGAGAGTTCTAGTGCACCTTTTAATAGTCGAAAGTGACTGGAGGGCAACTAGCCCCCCCCCCACGCCCATCGTTCCCCCAAACACATCCAATCAAAATTTTGTGATAGCCATTTTGTTCAGCGTAGTGGATTTCCAGATAGAAAATATGTTTTTGAAGAGGACACTCCCCACAACCCTCAGGGCAAGGGTTTTAAGTTATGCCCTGGCTGCATATAAGGTTTTTATAGAAGGCGTTGTCGTAGAAACTTCAAAAAAGGCTCATTCGATTGGAAACTCAAAGAGCTAGTGTCCTTTTTAATAGTCGAAAGTGATTGGAGGACAACTAGCCCCCCCCCCGCGCCCATCATTCCCCCAAACACATCCAATCAAAATTTTGAGATAGCCATTTTGTTCAGCGTAGTTGATTTCCAGATAGAAAATATGTTTTTGAGGAGGACACTCCCCCCCAACCCTCAGGGCAAGGGTTTTAAGTTATGCCCTGGGGGCATATAAGGTTTTTATAGAAGGTGTTGTCGTAGAAACTTCGAAAAAGGCTCATTTGATTGGAAATTCAAAAGTGATTGGAAGGCAACTAACACCCCTTCCAAGCCCACCAGTTCCCCAAACACATCCAATCAAAATTTTGAGATAGCCATTTTGTTCAGCGTAGTTGATTTTCAGATAGAAATTATGTTTTTGAGGAGGACGCTCCTCTACAGCCCTCAGGGCAAGGGTTTTAAGTTATGCCCTGGGGGCATATAAAGTTTTTTATAGAAAGCTTTGTGGTAGAAACTTCAAACAGTACTCATTCGATTGGAAATTCAAAGGGCTAGTGTCCTTTTTAATAGTCGAAAGTGATTGGAGGGCAACTAACCCCCCTCTCACGCCCACCTTTTCCCCAAACACATCCAATCAAAATTTTGATATAGCCATTTTGTTCAACGTAGTTGAAAGTTTTGTAAATTATATGTTTGAGCAGGACACTCCCCCACAGTCTTCAGGGCAAGGGTTATAAGATATACCCTGGGGGCATATATGGTTCTTATGGAAGGAATGCTCGAATAAACTTCAGAGAGGGCTCATTTGATTGGAAATTGAAAGTTCTAGTTCACTATTTAAATGTCAAAAGATATCGAAGGGTAACCAGCCCCCCCCCCCCAAAAAAAAAACCTTTTTTCCCAAATGCATCCGATAAAAATTTTGAGATAGCTATTTTTTGTTAAAAATAGTTCAAAGATCATATAACAAAAACTCCGGTGTCAACACAACCCCCAGGGCCCAGGGTCAGGCGTTCTAAGTTATGCCCTGGGGGCATATAAAGTTTTTTATAGAAAGCTTTGTGGTAGAAACTTCAATCAGTACTCATTCGATTGGAAATTCAAAGGGCTAGTGTCCTTTTTAATAGTCGAAAGTGATTGGAGGGCAACTAACCCCCCTCTCACGCCCACCTTTTCCCCAAACACATCCAATCAAAATTTTGATATAGCCATTTTGTTCAACGTAGTTGAAAGTTTTGTAAATTATATGTTTGAGCAGGACACTCCTCCACAGTCTTCAGGGCAAGGGTTATAAGATATACCCTGGGGGCATATATGGTTCTTATGGAAGGAATGCTCGTATAAACTTCAGAGAGGGCTCATTTGATTGGAAATTGAAAGTTCTAGTTCACTATTTAAATGTCAAAAGATATCGAAGGGTAACCAGCCCCCCCCCCAAAAAAAAAAAAAACCTTTTTTCCCAAATGCATCCGATAAAAATTTTGAGATAGCTATTTTTTGTTAAAAATAGTTCAAAGATCATATAAAAAAACTCCGGTGTCAACACAACCCCCAGGGCCCAGGGTCAGGCGTTCTAAGTTATCCCCTGGGGGCATATAAAGTTTTTTATAGAAAGCTTTGTGGTAGAAACTTCAAACAGTACTCATTCGATTGGAAATTCAAAGGGCTAGTGTCCTTTTTAATAGTCGAAAGTGATTGGAGGGCAACTAACCCCCCTCTCACGCCCACCTTTTCCCCAAACACATCCAATCGAAATTTTGATATAGCCATTTTGTTCAACGTAGTTGAAAGTTTTGTAAATTATATGTTTGAGCAGGACACTCCCCCACAGTCTTCAGGGCAAGGGTTATAAGATATACCCTGGGGGCATATATGGTTCTTATGGAAGGAATGCTCGTATAAACTTCAGAGAGGGCTCATTTGATTGGAAATTGAAAGTTCTAGTTCACTATTTAAATGTCAAAAGATATCGAAGGGTAACCAGCCCCCCCCCCCAAAAAAAAACAACCTTTTTTCCCAAATGCATCCGATAAAAATTTTGAGATAGCTATTTTTTGTTAAAAATAGTTCAAAGATCATATAACAAAAACTCCGGTGTCAACACAACCCCCAGGGCCCAGGGTCAGGCGTTCTAAGTTATGCCCTGGGGGCACATATGGGTCTTATGGAAGAAATGCTCGTATTAACTTCTAACAGGGCTCATTTGATTGGAAATTGAAAGTTCTAGTCCACTTTTTTTTAAGCGTCAAAAGATATTGGAGGGCACCTAGCCCCCCCACCCCCCTCCACGCCCTTTTTTCCTCAAATCCATCCGATAAGAACTTTGAGATAGCCTTTTTTAAAAATAGTTCAAAGACCATAAAACGAAAACTCCGGGGTCGACACAGCCCCCCAGGGCCTGAGGGCAGGCGTTGTAAGTTATGCCCTAGGGGAATATATGGTTCTTATTGAGGGGATGCTCGTAAAAATTTCAGAGAGGGCTCATTTGATTGGAAATTGAAAGTTCTAGTTCAGTTTTTTAGAGTCAAAGAAGATTGGAGGGCAACTAGCCCCCCCCCCACGCCCTTTCCCCCAAATGCATCCAATAAAAATTATGAGATAGCCATTAAGTTAAGAATTGCTCAAAAGTCAGATAACAAAACTCAGGTGTCATCACAACCCCCCAGGGCCCAGGGGGCAGGCGTTGTAAGTTATGCCCTGGGGCATATATGGTTCTTATGAAAGGGATGCTCGTATAAACTTCAGAGAGGGTTCATTTGATTGGAAATTGAAAGTTCTAGCTCACTTTTTAATAGTCAAAAAAGAGATCCGAGGGCAGCTAGCTCCCCCCCCCTCCACGCCTTCTTTTTCCAAACCCATCTGATGAAAATTTTGAGATATACATTTTGTTAAAAATAGTTCAAAGGTCGGATAAGAAAAACTCCGGTGTCAATACAACCCCCCAGGGCCCAGGGGAAGGCGTTCTAAATTATGCCCAAAGGGCATGTATGGTTCTTATGAAAGGGATGCTCTTATAAACTTTATAGAGGGCCCATTTGATTGGAAATTGAAAGTTCTAGATCACTTTTGAAGAATCAAGAGAGTTAAGGGCAACTAGCCCCCCCCCCACGCCCTTTTTTCCCCAAACCCATCCGCTACAAATTTTTAGATAGCCAGTTTTTTAGAAATTATTCAAAAATAAGATAACAAGAACTCCCCCCAGGGCCCGGGGGATAGGCGTTGTAAGTGTTGTCCTGGGGGCGTATATGGTTCTTATGAAAGGGATGCTTGTAAAAACTTCAGAGATGGCTCATTTGATTGGAAATTGACAGTTCTAGTTCAATTTCTAAGAGTCAAAAGATATCCCGGGGCAACTAGCCCCACCCACACCCTTTTTTCCCCAAGCCCATCCGATAAATTTTTATAATAGCCATTTCATTAAAAATAGTTCACAGGTCTGATAAGAAAAATAGCCCCCCCCCTTCCACGCCCTAAATACATCAGATAAAATTTTTGAGAGAGACATTTTGTTAAAATAGTTCAAACTCCAGATAACAAAAAACTCTGGTGTCGACACAGCCCCCCAGGGCCCGGGGGTAGGCGTTGTAAGTTATGCCCTGGGGGCATATATGGTTGTTATGGAAGAGATGCTCGTATAAACTTCACAGAGGGCTCATTTGATTCAAAATTGAAAGTTGTAATTCACTTTTTAAGAGTCAAAAGTGATTGGAGGGCAGCTAGCCTCCCCCCACACTCCCTTTTTTTTTCCAGAGGCACTTCATATAGAAGGGGTCGTCGTATAAACTTCAAAGGGGGTTTATTCGATTGAAAATCGAGAGTTTCTAGTGTCCTTTTTAAGAGTCAAAAGTGATCGGAGGGCAACTAGCCCCCTCCCCCCAAGCCCTTTCCCCCCAAATAAATCTGATAAAAAAAAATTTGAGGTAGCCATTTTGTTAAAAAATAGTTCAAAGGTCAGATAAGAAAAATTCCTGTGTCGACACAAGCCCCCCCCCAGGGCCCGAGGCAGGCGTTGTAAGCGTTGCTCTGGGGGCATATATGGTTCTTATAGAAGTTATGCTCGTATCAACTTCGGAGAGGGCTCATATGATTGGAAATTGAAAGTTCTCGTTCCCTTTTTAAGAGTCAAAAGAGATCGGAGTGTAACTAGCCCCCCTCTCCTCGCCCTATTTTCCTCAAACCCATCCGATAAGAACTTTGAGAGAACTATTTTTTTCAAAATAGTTCAAAGGTCAGATAACAAAATCTCCCGTGTCGATATATCCCCCAGGGCCGGTGGGGGGGGGGGGGGGGGGGGGGGCAGGCCATGTAACCTATGTCCTGGGGCCGTATGTGGTTCTTACGAAAGGGATACTCGTATAAACTTCAGAGAGGGTTCATTTGAATGGAAATTAAAAGTTGTAGTTCATTTTCTCAGAGTGAAAAAAGACCGGAGGGCAACTAGCCCCTCCCGCCCTCCACTCCTTTGGGTTTATCGGATGGATAAACTCATCCGATAAAAATTTGAGGTGACCATTTTGTTAAAAATAGTCCAACCATCATATATTAGAACTCCGGGGTCGACACAACCCCCCATGGCCCAGGGACAGGCGTTGTAAGTTCCAGTTCACTTTTAAGAGTCAAAAGAGACCGAAGGTTAATTAGCCCCCCCCCCCACCCACGCCCTTTTTCCCCAAACACATCCGATAAAATTTTGAGATAGCCATTTTTTGTTAAAAATAGTTCAAACATCAGATAATAAAAACTCCGAGGTTGACACAAACCCACTTTTTCACTTTGATATTGTTACTTTGATACCAGTTTTGATACTTTGATGATTATTTGATTTTTTTTTTTTTTTAATTTGATTTTGAAATAAGGAATTTTTAAAAACTTTAAAACTTTTTGCAATCAAAAACGAACAAAAATTAATTAAAAAAAAAACTTTCCGAAAAATAAATTTTTCAAAGAAAAGTAAAGGCCATTTTAAACTTAAGCTCAGCAGATACAAATACCTGTTAAAATTCAAACTCAAAACGACCAGAAATTACTATTAAAGAATAAATGAACCCCAAAACGAACAGAAATTAAATAAACAATCATAGCAAAAAACATACAACAAGTAATAATATAAATGAATAAATAGATCTTAAAGCGAGTAATGCTTAGATTGAATATGAAAATCAAGCTTAAAACGAAAAAAAAAAAAAAAAAATTCCTATTGAAGTATAAATGAAACTTAAAACGAACAGAAATTCAATAAACAATTCAACAAACAATAAACAAACCTTAAAAAACTCAAAATCGAGATCAGGCAGTTTTTCAACTGTGAAGAGTCCAGATTGGGAGAGCCATTCAGACTAGTTTCTATAGTCCCCCCCTTTTTTTTGATTCGTTGCTCTTTAAATAACCTTAATTTATATTAACCAGGATAAATTATAAACGCAAAACTTTAAAAAGCGGCTTTCCTCTGCGCAGGCGCCATTTATGAGGGCAAGGATGGCAATTGCTCCTTCTTAGACTTCGAATTTTCTTTTAGTTTTATTTTTTTTAAATCGAATAAATACCCCTCCCCATCATAGTTTGATAAGCAAATTTTTTTTATCTTCATAGAAAGAAATCGAAAATAATCTTTGCCCCTATCTACATTTTCGAGAACTGGCCCTCTGTTTCTCTATTATTCATTTCTCAGTTCTTGCATTGCAAAAACTTCAGTTATTGATGATACGTTTGAATGGTATCTTAGAATAAAAAAAAAATAAATAAATAACCACGTAAATCATCTTTTAATTTTAAGACCCACAGAGAACACGCGAATTCAATCTACTGTTCTGCTGTTTTGCTTTTGATACGATTTTTCAAATAGCATTTACCGTCCTTTGGCACTTCCTTTCTTTTCCTCGATCTCGATGACTCTCACATCTCGATGATCTCGAAAATTTTTCCGCCTCAATAGTACATAGATACCAGGTTTAATGGAATCCATTTTAAACAACCTGAAAAAAGTAAGGGGTTCAGATAAATTGCTTTGAATGCAAAAAACTGCTGAATGAAACAAATCTTGCGTGTAACGGTAAACAGGTATAACATTAGAAACTAGCGAAAACCTAGTAAACTGGAAACTCATGCTGATTAAAAAGGTAATAGTCCTCCGGCAATTTTCGGAAAAGCCATGTTAAGGCCTTAAGAATTCCTTTCCAATTTTTTTCCGTGCCTTGGGTTTTACTTTTGGAGTGAAACAGATTAAAGAAGATTTGTTACAGCCAGGAATTTAAAGAGCACATCGAGGGTGCCGTATCTGGACCTTGACGTTAAAATTCTTATACTCTGTTGCTCCTTACTTCTATTTTCAAAAATGTTTCCCTTTAAAATCTATTTCCCTTAATACTCGAGAAAAATATACCAATTTTCTAGCATAAATTATCTCCTATTTATCTAGCAAATTTCTGAGTGAACCTGGAGAATGCGAACTTTCCCTCACAGAAAGGTCGTAACTGGGTTTATTTTCATTCCCGAACATTTCATTTACAACCTTTAGGTGCAACCGCGACAATATCTGCACTTTAAATAATTTCTCAGACTACACTGCCTTTTATAATTTAGAATTGAACTGAAGCAAAATTAATCAAATCAAGTATTGTTCGAGTGTTTATCGACGAGGAAAAAAGTGCTCATGAGGTGTATTTTTCAGAATGTAGTGATCTTTGGTACAGCCCTGTTGCCAGGTGTTGCTAAGTCCTCACCAATATAGTGTATGACAACCACTGTGCTTCTTTTTCGTTTTGATTTTACACATCATAAAAGTCAAGGAGTCAACCAGTCTTACTTCCCAATAGAAAATCTATGTCAAGTAACAACGAAATAAGAGGAATCTTGGAAGGGTGTGGCAGTTGAATACATTGATATTCCGATTATAAAGATCTATGGTTTGATTAAATACATTATTTAAGCTTAAACTGAAATTATTTCTTAATAGTTCTTAATGGAAAAGCCGTATCTTAATCGAGAATTATTAGAAAGTACCAACAATACGAATCTTGTTTCGAAACAATAGACGGTTTCATTTAAACAGCGCCAAACCAAAATTGTTGGCATTAGTCTCCGTCTTTTTTATATTAAACACTACAACATACATATATTTAAATGTAATCAACCTCAGTAAAACATCTTTATCCAGATGTTGAGGCTGAGATAATCGTACTTAAAGCAGAAAAACAATGAGATAGCTTTCCATATAAGGGATGAAAGAGAAAGCAAGAAATAAAGGATTTCTTAAGTTTCTTTCACAAGAAAAACATTAAATACCATATTGACATTAAAATTAATATTAGTTCATAGTGAGATTCTATGTTTTCTTTATTATTATTTACAAGTAATGATTTTATGAAGCTAGTGAAGTTTTCTGAAATACTTACTTTTCAGTTCAGCCCTTTTTCCAACAATTGCTGTCTTGAAGTATCCACACTTAGTAAATGTGAACGATTTGCTTTTCTTAAAATATCAAGTTCTATGTCAATGATTTCTTAAGCCTTAAGAATGACTGGCTTCGGCGAAAAGGGATAAGTCATAATCTATACAGAAACAAAAAGACACATCATGGAGCGGCAGAGCCAAATTGCCGTTGACCGTCCATCGTAATCGCACATAGGAAGAGGGCCACACCCCTTAATAAAGAGGGGTCAAGCAATTTTCCTAGGATTGAGGTTAAGATACGTGCATTGTAAGCCACTGTTTTCCAGAAGAGTTGCTTTGAAATTGGGAGATCCCCCCCCCCCCCAGTTTGCTGGCATTACCGCCATGATTTTAGCTATTATTGTTGTTAATGAGGAACTTGTATTTCAAAATACGCATTAGCTCTGTATAGAAGAACATCGTCTCATAGCTGAAATCTTGAAGAAAGTTTACTTTGTTACTAGTAAAACTACATGAGCCTCTCGGAAGCCAAATCAAATATGTTCATAGGTTACTTCTTTTTAGATTTTAAGCCAATTGATCCTAAGCTTAGTCATTATTGGTCCATACCGGTATTCCACACACCAAGAATAAAAACAAAAAGTTGGCTATCAGATAACGAAAAATATTTTAGAATCCAATTGGTAACTTTTACTCTTCATGCTCCAACATGCAAGTGAACACAGAAAAATCTCAATTTTTTTGCCAGATCATCGGTGCAGAATAGAAACCTGCGCTGCATATTTTTTTTCGTGTTGCGTTTTTTTTTTTACATCACTGTCCTAGCCTATAAACAATTTAATTCTTGTGATATTTCAAGACAAAAATTGCCGTAGAAATTTTCAAGCCCGTAAAGCGACTCTTATGTAGATACACTGTAGTTTTTCGAATACAAGCTAAAGTCACTGAAAAGAAAAAAAGATTATAAAGAAAGTAAAACTTTCTAAGCCAACATAATAAGACAGGACACCGAAAAATCTTGAAGGGTCTCAACGCCCAACTCCCACATTCATCGACAGTTTCGTCGTCTCAATTTCTTTTTGGTTAAAATAATTTGTTTCTAAATGGTCCTTTCCAACGTTAAAGAAACCTTGACAAAAGCCTGGTCAAAATATCAGCAAGATCTTCCTATTATATCAGCTTAAAATCACAATTTTTACTTTTTCCTGATTTAAAAACAACTCCCCTACCCCTATTGTTTTAAAATTATATGTGGCTACATATTGCATATTTATTTACTAACACAGCTTCAGTCGACACCAGGACACATCGGTTTGATTATTTTTTGGGGGGGGGGAGGGGATGTCAAAGATTGTGTGGATGTTGCGAATTTATACTGCGGTTGGATTGATGGGTATATCTACACCATTTATTCAATATTTCAATGGAGTACTTAAGTCCTAGGTTGAGTCACTAGCCTGAATTCCTTCTAGCAGTTGATCTAGTTTCTCCCTCTGAGTCTAAAATCACACTGTTTACCCTATGAGTCGTAATCATATCAGTATTTCCCCTCTCCCTCCTTCTCTTAAACGGGGTCTATTCAAATAAGAAGTTAACATATTCCGCTTTACCAGAGTGGATAGCTACTTCTTAGAGATGAATAACAATAAAATTATTATTTAAAGAACTTCGTTCTTTATTGAACGGATGGTGGTGAAATAGAAGCTTTGAAAAGAATGAATGGTCATTTTTTAAAAGGATGTAACTCACAAAGCCTTTCTTTTGGGGATAGGTAACTACTAAGATTTCGTTCCTTCAAACAACTTTTTCCATACAAAAATTGTTTAGTTCTTCCTGAACAAAAAAGAAAATGTGTGTCAATAAGTTAGTGTTTTAACTTTAAATCTTTTACTGCTATATAACAATACTCCCCATTTCTTAAACAACAATTTTGCCACTTTCTGATCAAAAGACCTAGTATAGTATTGAAGCCTCTTGGTTCTTCCGGAGGCCCGACATCCTCAGTGAGGTTCAGATCATTAAAATTTGCTGTTCTACCTTGCCTCCTTATACTTAATTCTAGTGATCTTATAGATCGGCTGGCAAAAGTAGTAAAACATGAAATGCTACAATCGAATTTGTACAATTACAACTCTAAGCTGACAGGTTACATGGAAAATGGTTCTCAGGTTTGGATGAATGAGAAAAAAACTGAAGATATTTAGAGACAGAGGAAATATTTACAAGAGAGGCTAGGAGATATTCAGAAAACACAATTTGTTTGTTTTTCCAATGTTATATTTTAAATCATCTTCCATCTTCAACTTCTTGGAGGTTCCTCTTAATTTTTTTTAGTCCTATAGTCTACTTAAAAACTACTGATCTGACAAATCGGCTGTCAAAAGTCGTAAGACGAAAAATAATTAAAATCAAATCTATAAAAATTCAATTTCAAGCTGAGAGGTTATCTGGAAAATAGTTTGTATGTCTCGGTTTGAATAAGCAAGAACAAAAAGGGAAATATTTAGCAGTTTCTTAGATGTCACCAATTGGTAATGTTACCCACAACGTTGCTAGATATAAACATCCCTTTTAGCACAATTTCCAGTATTAGATTTTGAGATCATCTCCCCATTTTCGACTTCTTGGATATCTCTGACAATTCTTTTTTAGAAACTTGGATTTCTGGTCTGGTAGATATTAGGATCAGGACCATTGAGAACTGGTGCTGGACGCCAGAGCCACTTTGTTTCATGAACTCCTATCAAAGACAACGAAATCATCATTCCAAGAGACCTGCAACTATTTAATTACAGCCTTGCTTTCTTGCTGTTTCAATTGTGATTTCATCATATTGACAGGCCTAACACCTAAAAAAGACTTAACAATCTCTGGCTTACGACATGCTGGGCCAGGAGGCACTTATCCCTCTCCCCCCATTTCATTATGCCTGTATGTGATAATGTATTTAAATTAAATTATCTTGGCAGAGGTAAGAAGCACTCTAACTTCTTGTCAACATTAAAGTTAACATTCTTCTAAGCAGTATTATAGAACTAATATCACAGCACCAACCCACATAATTGCATAAGGAGGACATTTGTCAAATAATCATGAATCCTCTCTGCTAATAATCCATACTAAAAGTGCATCTAAAATGAAGCAAAACTTCTTCCAATTCTGAAAATTCTTTTCCGGAGACTTGTGAGAAAAAAAGGCATCATTTCCCGTCACGAAAGTTTGCATTATATGCCATATTTATCTATTTCATATTTACCTATTTCGTAGTTTTACCTATTTGACTATTTCACGTTTACGTTATTTTTCTCACTTGGCCCCAAAGAGCACTTTTTAGATATACTTCTGACGAAGATGTAACGATTTCTTAGTTCTTGTAGTCTTTGGATAGTAATTTAAAAGACCTTAATTAAGGCAATACACATGCTTAAAAACAAAGCAATAATGAATGTTAATCAAAAGGTGATGCTAAACGATTCTCAAATACCAAAGTTTTCCACTGACACATTGTTCACACGGTTTTCATAAAAACATGGTCGTTTACAAAGTTAATAAAGTTTTCACACAAAATTAGATTAAGTGCTCTGCAGTGTTTGAAAAAAAAATTAAGATGTTAATACCAATCAAGTCCATTAATAGTGAACGAGACCTCAGGTTTAATTTTTAAATACAAAAAAAACATGAAATTTTGAGGTCTATTGATTGCTTTCAATTTTTAAATCAAAATCGCTGTTTTTTTTAAATCGAAACCGTTATTCTCGTTATTTTTTAAGATTACTAACCAAGAAGCTTTGAGCGCTGAAATATTTGATTGCACTTTTTAAATTATCAAAACATTTTTTACTAGAGTCACAATATATTTTCCGGGAGCCATGAAGGCATCAATTTCTTTTCACCATTATAATATCAGTCACAATAAACATAAATCAATAAATACAGAATACGAAACCGATCAACTGAAATTTAATTGTTACATGCAAGGCACAAAACAATGGCACCAATGATAAGCATGTGTATCAAATAGAGAAAAAAAAATTAAAAGATTTGGAATCACAAATTCGTAAATTAACGCTTAGAGCAAGAATTAAAGAGCTTGAGAAGTTGAAGCACTTTCAAGGCTGAGAGAGCCATATGTAAATGGCATTTCGATTCCAAATTTGTGCTTGTGCAATTCATTTTTAGCACAATACAAGCGAGGATTGTCAATGTACGAATCACACCCATAGCACCAAACACTAATATCATAGTGGCTCAGAGACAGTTGATGTCCAGTAATTATATTATGTTCAAGCATATGACCATTCACATGTCGTCCACAAAATACTGCATAGCATTTTAAGCAAGTCCAATTCTCTACAGCTTCACTACAAAGGCAACATTTCTTATCCAACCAATCCCCATTAGGCGACGGGGAAACATAAGCTTCAAGATGTTCACAGTCTGATTTGGGATAAACAGCAAAGAGTTGGCCTGCTTCTACAAGACTTTGTATTTCTGGTGATTGGACATATTCTTGGTAAGTGGTAACACTTGATGGGGGCTCAGGAACAGTTTCAGGCACTTTAGGATATTCCACTCCAGAGGAAATGCTGGATGTAGGACTAGACGTTAATGACATAATAGACGCTGCTTCAGCGATTAAATCAATTTCTGGTACTTCAATGGACACGAGGAACTAAAGAAGAGACCAATTAGTCAAAGGTATCAAATAGATAGCCTTAATTTTATTCAATACACTTATAAAAAAAGAACAATAAGGTATAGACTACAGGAAGGCAAAAAGGGAGCTTTATCTCCAAGATAGAAATTGTTTTCTTACAATAGAAGCCAATATTCAACCTGTTGGACCTATAAGACATCATTCCGCAGTATGGTTGACTGTTTTTTGTTATCCTACTGGGTTCACTTTTGAACTTTCAAGGATTTTAGTTTATTAGATAAAAGTGTCATTCAATGTTTTTATTTTCCTTTTCTTGTATACCAGTTTTTCATCTCTTTATGGTATTTTTTTTATATGTTTCAGGTGTTCAGTCTAGTTTTTCTTCTTTCTTTTAACCTTAAAGGCTTTGAGACGTCAAACTAATCTTTGAACTTTAATTAGTATAATTTTTTTTCAGTGTATTTACTAAAAGTTAACCAGCTAGGCTATTTATGTTTTCATTTCATTCATAAACAGATTGGCAACGTACTCTCAGAAATTGTTTACTTAGGTGAGATGAAAAAACAGGCATAACTAGAAGGCTAATGTTCCTTAGACTAGAATATTGCATACCGGTATAACTAACGTTTCCACAATTTAATTTTTTTACTGATATTGGCAATAAATTCCCAGAGGTAGAAAGAAATAAAGAAATCGCAGTGAAAAAATATAGAGGGATACAAGCATTGTCAGAAGGATTGTTTATACCTAACAAACGTTTATAAGAAGTAATATTATGACAAAGAAATAATACACCACGGCTTAAGTGAGTTTCGATGGTATTTTTGTAATTTCAAACCTTTTATTATAACCTTAATTTCTAAGATGTTTTCTAACCTTAATGCCTTCTTTTACAAAACATGGGCCAAAAAAGAGAATTAATAGAATAGACTATATAAAAAAAAAATTGACTAGGTACAAGTGAATAAGTCAATTAATTTGCAAGATTTTTATAAAACACTTGCGATTACCATCTGGCTACATTTTGAGCGCGCTAAATGCTTTCAAAACTAGTCAAACTTGATCGTGAAGGACTGGGATGAGAAGTAACCCTCTTTCTCACAAAAAACGTTAATTTCTGTTCCTTTTTGCCTTTAGCGTTGCTTTTTACTTTTATTTGAAGAAAAAAAACGTAGTCAAATTTTTTTTTTTACTTTTCCATAACTTTTCGATTTGTTCATCATTTTCAAGTATAACTAAAAATCCCTGTGAAATGGAGCTAGGATACACTTGGAAAACTCCAAACGATGTTAGATTTTAATTAAACTGAATGTTATTTAAAGAAATTTAGTCATTTATTTGATTAAGGTTTTTCTTAAAGATTAAAATAAATTTCAAAAGGACTCAAGACCTTGTGGTAAGATCTACTCTCCAGTGATTAGTTGAATATTCAGAATAATTTTTGCAAACGACTGAACCAACAATTACCCCATTGCAAAAGTTAACCCTAACTCTAGGTTTATACACAGGCAAAACTCACTTGTTACAGCAGTTTAATCATCAAATTAAACTGCAAATTAATCTATTATTTTTTTGTCCAGAAATTTAATCAGCTAAAAAATTCAAGGGGACAACTATGCAATTTTTCCAACACAGCAACAATAGCCATGTAAACTATGTTAACATGTTTTTAGAAATAAAGAGCAACGGATGTGGAAGAGACAATCCAATGTGGAAACTAAAATTAATATTAATTAATTTGTATTTTATAATAATTTTTAATATTATAAGAAATTAATTAATATTAAAATTAGTATTAAAACCTAAAAATGATCACTGATCGAATTCACAAATACTGCTGCAGTGCGTTAACCTAGAGAATGTTTTTTTTTTTTCTGGCTCTTCAGCTTATGATTACCGAATCCGTTGTATTAACCTTCACTTTAAGTTTCTCTTTTGCTAAGTTAAACGACACTCACTAAATCACTTGAAGTTCAAAATTACAGCATTTGTCAGGGCTTTCAAGTTGATGAAATTTTACCCATGCTGATTTGCTGTTTTACATTCGCTTTAGGCCGAGTTATCCTTGATCAGGTTTTCAGGACTCGTTGAACCAAGAGGCATATCCAGGATTTATTTTCGGATGGGGGGGGGGGGGGGGTACAAAGCGATATTTTTTCGGGAGGGGGGGGGTGTGTCTTACAAAAACTTCAAAAAATACAAAAAATTGTTTTTTTTTTTTTTCATTTTTGTTACGATTTTACGTGTCAGACAAAAAATTCGGGGGGGGGGGGGGTCAAATCCCCCCACCCCTTTCTTAGATACGGTTTTGGTTGAACCTACAAGTTGTTTCGTCGCATGGCCCATGTGCATTAAATTCAATTATGGTTTCACTGGCTTTATTTTAATTGCGTATGATTCATAAAAGTAAATTCCTAGTAATTCAAAAAAACATTTATAAGTCAAATGGACAATAGTCATAGGCCAAACAAAGAGCCGGTCGTCATACCCAAATGGGGTATGAAGAGTTTAAAGAAAACTAGAACTTCATGGGATGAAGAACTTCAACCGTGAAAATAAGAGTAAAATCAAACGATGAATAAAGAAACAATACAGGCAGAAAAGTTTTTAGAAATCAGGCTGGAGGAAAGAAGAACTTTCTTGAAAAATTAATAATAAAATTTTATTTTATAATAGCCCAAGACAAAAATTTATTAATAAAATTAATAATAAAATTTAAAACATCCCTTTTAAACTGGAAAGCCATACAAAAAGTTTTTTGATTACTCTAAATCCAATGCTAGCCTAGAATTTTCACTCGCTAGCACGATTCTTGTTTTGCAGCACAAAATATCAGAGATCAGCACTTACAGCAGCATGATCTTTTCTGTTACTTATAAAGCGGCGCTAGAACTTGATCCCTCTCTCGACATTATAATAACACTGGTTCAATACGATCACCTTTAGATGATATATACAAAAAAAAAGAAGAAGAAAAAAACACATCTGTGACCATCTGTCTCGGAAAAATACAAAACTTCGTGTTTTGAACACAGGAGCTTAAACTTCTGGTAGAGGGATCTATGACAAATTGAATCTGATAGCGTGTTTTCATAGTTTCCTTTTTTGGGAAGTCCTCCCCTATGTGTTAAAATTTGGAAATTGCCTTATATTAATATCTTTTGGTGGGTAACTTCATGAAATTCTATTTTGGAAGTCTAGGTCAGTATTAGTATTGGTTGCTTTATACTTATGGTTCATTATTAAGAACTGTGACACTTTTTCATTTAAACTAATCACTAAAAACTGACACCTTATCTAGAACAAAAACATAATAAATAGTGGAACATTAAAGTCTTACCTTTAATGACTTCCAATACTGCTTGTGTACTCTTAAAGTGTTCCTGATTGAGTCACTTGCCGAATTCTTCAAGGCACGGTCAATAACTGGAGGTGGCAGAGGATCCCCTAACAGAGCTTTAGCAATAAAAGTCATAGAGTAACTAACAGCTTCTAAATTGTAACCACCTTCTAGTATTACAGCCATCCTTCCCTCAGCAAGTGTTGATAAAAGCTGTGTCATCCGTCCATACCCCTCGGCTGTCACTCTACAGCCACCAAGTGGGTCACCTCTTGCTGCATCCAACCCTGATGCGACAAGTACAAGCTCAGGATTAAATTCGTAAGCAACTGGAAGAACGATTTGGTGAAAGGCTGCTATATATTCCACATCCCCCATGCCAGACCCATTCCAAGCAATGTTGATGTTGAAACCTTTGCCTTTACCTTCACCAACAGCAGTATAGTTAGATTCTGACAAACAAGGAAAAAAGCCACCGTTGTCATAACGATGAATAGAAATATATAAAACACGTTTGTCTTCATAAAACATATTCTGTATTCCATTGCCATGGTGTACATCCCAGTCAACAATGAGAATGCGGTTTAATCCGAATTCCTCAAGTGCGCACTGAGCAGCAATAGCAGTGTTATTATAGAGACAAAATCCATGGGCTTCGTCAGACTCAGCATGGTGACCAGGAGGACGAATAATGGCAATGCCGCATTGAGCTTTGTTAGACATAATACATTTAACTACCTCTATAGCATTTCCTGCAGCCAAAAGGGCGCAATCATTAGAGGCATTATTCAAGTACACAGAGCTATACTGACAGGACAATCTCTTTAACTGTTTAGAAGTCATAGTATTTGTTTCGTGCATTTTTTTCAATGTGGTTTGAACTATGAGCACGCAGCTCCTCTTTGCAAGCAGGTCGGCTGGTAACTTTTACCATCCTGTCAAGAAGATTAAAGTCATTGAATTTGTTGTAAATTGACAAAATCCTTTCTGGTCTTTCTGGGTGATCATCAGTTTGGACACTTGTGCTTCATCATTTCTTTGTCGTATGCAAAGCACAGTTTTTCCTCTACTTTACGGTAAGTAGTGCATAAGATTAAGCGGTCAATTGCGTGGTCAAGCCGTTTGAGTTCTTCATCTGAATGAGAAGGGTAGCAATCACGCGTAGGATAGCTTTCAGGGGGTTTATCTGGAATTACATGTAAAAACTGTAGATTTGGAATAAACTTTTCGTCTTCATCACAGGGTTGGTAATTAAAACAATTCCAATGAAACTTGACACAGCTTATTGTATTCAATATAGTTTCCTTGACTGAATCTGATGGCTCTTTGAATAAGTCAATTATTTTTGGACAGGGGTCACCTAAGAGGGATCTCAACGTGAGGGCAACTCCTTCTGATAGAGATCGAATAAGAGTAGCCACCCTCTAAAATCACAGCAACTTTGGCTTTTGCAAACGCCATAAGCATTGATGTCATGTGAGCATAAAATGCGGGAGTAATCTCCATATTACCTTCAAAGCATCCAATGGCGGCATCATATCCAGCAGAAACAATGACTAGTTCTGGATTATACTCGCTTAAAACAGGAAGGATAATTTGAAAAAAAATGGCAGCAAAATCTTCATTTTTCATTCCAATGTCATTCAAAGGTATATTTATATTTTTTCCTGTACCAACACCAGAACCGATATAATCTGAGTTTGATTCTCGTAGGTTTGGCCAAAGAGACCATGTTTCGTAGCGATGTATCGATATGTACAAGACGCGTGGGTCATCATAAAACATGTATTGCGTACTTTGGCCATGATGCACATCCCAATCAATAATTGCAACTCTTTTGACATCAAGATTATCAATAGCATGTTTGGCAGCAAGAGCAACATTATTGAAAAAAACAGTATCCACAAAATTCATTTGTCATTGCATGATGTCCAGGAGGACGCACCAACCCATGCCATTCATAACTTCCCCTTTTACAATAGAGCTAATTAAGTCTATTGTCGATCCTGCTGCTAATAAAGCCATCTTATAAGTTGAAGGGTGAATAAAAATAGCATCGAACTTTGAGCTAATATTCTCTAGGATCGCTTCATCTTTTAGTCCATCAGTTTCTCTAAGTAAATTTACTAAGTCGGGTGTA
Organism: Artemia sinica; assembly: GCA_027921565.1. Lineage (NCBI taxonomy): Eukaryota > Metazoa > Arthropoda > Branchiopoda > Anostraca > Artemiidae > Artemia > Artemia sinica. Next base: position 27,448,777 of record CM051260.1, read on the forward strand.
TGAAGGCTCAGAATTTCTTCTTCAGAGGCGATCCTTGAAGGAACTCGCTGGCATCTTTTAATAAGCCCCAAATCACAACATCTTTTAATTGGCTGTGTTATTCTTTCTGGTTTTTCAGGATAAGAGCCATCCCACAGACACAAATGTTCAGCCATACGTTCATCATATACGATTCCAGTCTTCCCCTTGACACAATCTTTGGCTTCTCTTGCTTTATCATAATGATCAACAAACTGGAATGCATTTGATTTTTTCTTAGCTGGCTTACTTTTTTTCATTTTTCCTTTAACAAAAAACATTGATCAGCTGTGAATAATTATTGATACTTGAAGCATAACAATAACATTCAAGCAGGTTTAGCATTAAGATTAGTTCAGAGCTGCTGTCAAACAGTAAATGCCAAAGCAGTAGTAGTCACAGACAAAGACCAAAAGCAATGATAGCCACAAAGACTGTGCAAGAATATAGATGGCTGCATTGAAAAGTACTACCAAAGAGACATCTACACTATAAAGCCACAACTTTGCTCATTACATTCAGTAAAGGAATTAAAGTATGTTGAGGATTATAGGAGTATTTTGATCGAAGGGAGAGTTCATTTTTGGAAAAAAAAAAATTTTTTGGCCATTATTTGCACCTTTTCCACCAGGGGAGATCTTTAGACCGATCTCTAGTGAAAGGGGTGAACACTCCTTCCCATTCCCTCTGTGCATACACGTCTGCAACAGAAAAAACAGCACACACTACCCTTGTAAAGTTAATTGTTCCTCAATGAAGCATGTGTTTAGCAAATAACTAACTGAAACTGAATAAAGACTTGAAGTTACTGCTCAGACACAAGCAATGTGCTTAAATCTCAAGTTTTATTTTTTAATATATCTTGTTTTCAAAGTATCAAAGAGATTAAATTGTGTATGATCACGTGATTTTTAAAAACTTCTATAGAATTTGTCAATAGAGGATCAAAAGGAACAGTGCTAGCCCTAATAGTTAAGAAACTTGGACAGGAAGCTGACAAGGGTCTTTATTCATGGTCAAATAACATGTTTTTTCAGCAAATCAACATATCTTATGTATTGTCGAAAATTTAGCCATACAAGTTATTAATGTTTCCATTGGTCCTAGCAAGATATTATATTTGAAATATAAAACACATTTTCATTTATATCAATTATTGATTTCGTCTTGCACACAACAAACAGAGGACGCTCCTTCTCTTAGTAGAACCTTTCACGAAAAACTGGACAAACAGATATCTTTTTAAGAGTATGAAAGCTGAAATAACTTGGCTGAAACTGGCTGTGAAACATTCGCAAAAAATGGAACTGAACTGCATATTAAAACTAGGTCTAGTTAACTAAAAGTGTCTTTGGAAGCACTTTTTAAAATATTTTTGCCAGGCTCAAAACACAACAGATACTAAATTCGCAAAGAACACGAGAGACTCTAATTTTGTCTTATCTGAAATGATAAATGAACCGAATTTCTTACCGACGCAGTTAATTTCAAGAAAAGCAAAAACAATATTAAAGCCTAGATTGGTGAAGAAAATCATAGGAATTACGACTTAAATAATTCATATATAATTCAATATAATTAATTATATTGAATATAATTCAATTTCTTAGAACGATTGTCCTAGATAAATCCACAAGAAAACGCTTTCAAATTTGACAAGCGTGCTTCATTAGCAAATGTTAACTTTTGTCACTTGTCAACCCCCAAATTCTTGATTGATCTTGATAACTAAGCCCCTGGAGAGGTCCTTTGGCAAATTTACCGACAAGAGAGTCTGAAAATCTAGCAATAGACAACCACATCCCCTTAAGGAGTTGAACCACTTTTTATATTCACTGCATAAGCTTGCTAGTTGTTGCAAACTGCGTGCCTATCAAACAAGACAGCAAAGCTGCCACAGCATAATAGTGAAAAAAAAAGGAATTGAGACTTTTGTTTTACATACTCCTTTTCCATACATATTTCTTTAGTGGTGCATATACGAAAACAGATTTGCAAAAAAACATCTTTCAAATCACCTATTTAAACACTAAATCTTATCAAGTAACTCAGTAAAGAAATATTTTTCCTTTATACGCTACATACAAAAAAGGCTTAAGTTTCACTCAACTAAACTTGCACTGATTTGGTTGAGAACGACTTTTGAATAATGATAAGGGTTTTATCACAACTAAATATTTGCACATTGTGTAATAGATAAGCTACAAACAAACAAGTGGATAGAACCCATAATTCATACCTATATGATGATTTTTTTTCACGTTACTATTGTTAAAAATACTTTGAACAGTATAACAATTTTGATTAAAACCACAATAAAGATAATAAAAGCTACAGAAACTCGAGTGCGTCAGATTGGGTGTGAAAATAAAACATAAAAATATTTATCTCCAGAAATCTGTGAGGCATACTCGTATACATACATAAAAGTCCTAGCTTTAGGTGAGGCGTTCAAGTAATTGTCTACAAGGGAAGGTGGGTCCTCACACAAAAAAAGTTTGCATTTTGTGAGGTTTGCATTTGCACAGAAAATTCAACACGATCTAGACAGGCTACATGATTGGACTCAGGACTGGCTTCTCCAATTCAATACAAGCAAATGCTGTTTGTGCACCTTGGACCTAATAACCCAATGGCTACCTACTCAATTGTATATCCAATCACTAAAATAAGGGACCATCTAGTGAATAGAGAAGAAGAAAAGGACCTTGGTGTCATCATTGACGACAGGTTGAGGTTCCGAAGCCATGCCCAGCATGTTGTCTCCCGAGCAAATTCCATCCTTGGCCTATTAAAAAGGACCATCAGTAGCCAAGAAGCAACATTATTCGTACAATTTTTTAAGGCTCTTGTTAGTCCCCATCTTGATTTTGGCATGTGCCAGGCTGGTCCCTCTTACCGACAAGCTGTAAGGCTCATCGAAACTGTTCACAGGCGACCAACTAAGTACGTGAAAAGCCAAAAATCAGCCTCATATGAGGACTACCTCAAGCAACTCAAGCTACGCACCCACCCTCGTCTACATACACATGCTTAGTTATATGATGATGACTTACATACTCCAAAATATCAGTGGTGGTTGGATGACAAGGAATATATTTCAGTAATTTTTTTTCGTAGCAATAAGTTTATTTTTAAATACTTTTAGGAAAAAACTCAAATAAAAAGAGCAATTAAATTGCATGTATTATGAAACAAAATACAGTAAATTTTAAACGACAAGGATTCCTGGCAAAGGGATCAATTTATTTAACCAATTTATATATTTAATCTCAAAAGAAGATCAAACTGAAATCAAAATTACAGAAACATTTTTTGCTCCCGTAGATTATAACAGATGTAGACTTGTCTTTACGCAATTTCATATGCCTTAGAATAGTTTACAGAAGGAGTAGAGATACTCAAAAATCATCCTGCCTGCATAGATACCACGTTTTTACTTTATAAAGACCATGTAAAATATACCTCTTATATAACAGGACAATTTTCCCTCCCTCGAAATTAGATCCCTTATATATTCAGACATTACAAAAATAGAATAGCGAAAGAAAAACAAAATTTTAACTTACTATCCAGCTGCCAAATTAACCCTCTTTCTTGTTAGTGTTCTATTCAACTAAATAAAATGAACAGGTTCAAAAAAAAAAAAAAATCGTCAAAGAGAATCTTATCAAATAGTTTGTGATAAAAAAAAACAACTGGAAGTAAAAAGTGACTTGGATGAATATTCACCAAAACTAAAATGGAATTCTCATGACAATTGCTACACCGGCAGTATTGGCTTTTTGTGCTGAATCTAAATATATAAAATTCTTTGGTTTATTGTTACCCTCCCAAAACCAAAAATCTGAGAAAATTATTTTTGAAAAAAGGGGAAACACCCCCCAAATAAGCAAGCGATCTTATTGAAAATTCCTTTATTAGATACATCATATTAGAGAACTTAACCATAGATGTTTCAAGCTCCAATTCTCAAAAAGTAGAATTCCGCATTTTTTTTCAGAAGAAACTTCGTCGATGCATGTTTATTTGTTTTGTTTTTCGCAGGGGTGATTGTATCAAACCGAAGGTCGAAAATAATTGGGAGGGAGCTCATTCAAACGTGAATTTAAAGCTCTTTTTTAAGTGACCATACAGATTGGACCAGGGGAATGTCTTGCTTTCTTGCTATTTTAGGGCACCAAACTACGACTTTACCCCGAAGAGGACGAATTTGCGATCAATTTAGAATTCTGAGAAGCTAATGTATTTAATTGTATCACTAACTATATTTTAGGCTTCCCAGTTGCAAAAGAAGTAATGTATGTCACACGGTGGCAGTACTGGATTCAACCAAGTTGATTCACTTTATTTGTAATGAAAATAGGCTACGTTTGGTGATCTGTAATTGCGTATCAGCTATAATGAGGGGAGGTGAGTCATTGTTTAGGGGGGGGGGGGGCAAGGTAGATTCCTAAAAAAGTATAGTATATTTTAATGGACAAACTGCTTACTCTTCATGAGGCTTCAGATAAATTTTGAAAGAGGAGGGGGGCAGTAGGAATTAATTAAATTGTTTCTCTATTCAGCTAAAATGTTATATTCCCATATCTACCAGCACAGAGGTGGAAAATGCAAGGCAGGTTATCGTCAGCCCCGCCGGGAAATTTCTTTGGGGTGGCAAACTACTGCTAGGAACTTAGTTTTCAGCAATTTCAAATGGGGGTATTTTCTTTTTCTATTTATATGAAGTACTTTAATGTATTAATTAAAAAACTTTCTCCACAAAATAAGTTTTTCAAAGAAAAGTAAAGAACTCCATTAAACAAAAATGAACAAAAATAAAATCAAATAATCTACCAAGCGTGAAACTACCACAAATCAGCATCGATAAATAAATGAAACCCAAAACGAACAGAAATTACAATAATTAACCGAGCCAAACTCAAAACGAGCAGAAATTAACATAAGTTGGGCGCAAAACCCCTATGCCTTCCCAAGGCCAGAACCAAATTTGCACTTTACTGAAAAAATACAAATGAATGTGCATTGTCAGTTTAATATACATATACTGATATTTAGTAATCAAAATGTTAAAATTATTTGATTTATTAAAGTTATAAAAATAAAAACATTTATATTTTTTTTCACTAAAGTGCAAATTGTGTTCTGGCTTTTGAAGTATAGTAAAATGTCAAAATTATTTGATCTATTAGTTATAAAAGTAAAAACATTTATATTTTTTTCAGTAAAGTGCAAATTGTGTTCTGGCCTTATGAGCCCTTTTTGAAGTATTTACGACAACGCTTTCTGTAAAAACCTTATATGCCCCCAGGGCATAACTTACAACCCTTGCCCTGAGGGCTGTGGGGGGAGTGTCCTCCCTAAAGACATAATTTCTAGATCTTTCAACTACGTTAAACAAAATGGCTATCTCAAAATTTTGATTGAATGTGTTTGGGGAAATGGTGGGCGTGGAAGGGGTGTTAGTTGCCTTCTAATCACTTTCGGCTACTAAAAAGGGCACAAGCCCTTCCAGTTTCCAATCGAATGAGCCCTTTTCGAAGTTTCAACGACAACTCCTTCGATACGAATTGCCCTGGTCTAAAACCAACCAAAAAATAAATAAATAATACATTGTGCCAACATCGTTCTTTATTTGGTAACTAATAAAAAAAAAATTCCACAAATAAGTTTTTCAAAGAAAAGTAAAGAACTTCATTAGACCAAAAATGAGCAAAAATAAAATCAAATAATCTACCATGCGTGAAATTGCACACAAATCAGCATCGATAAATAAATGTAACCAAAAACGAACAGAAATTACAATAAATAACCGAGTGAAACTCAAAAAGAGCAGAAATTAACATGAGCAGGGCTCAATACCCCTATGCCTTCCCAAGTCCGGAACATTATTTGCACTTCACTGAAAAAATAAAAATGTTTTTACTTTTATAGCTTTAATAAATCAAATAATATTAACATTTTGATTATTAAATATCAGTATGTGTACCTAGAGGGGGAGGGGGGTTTGACCCCCCCCCCTCCCCCCGAAATGTATGTCTGACTCGTAAAAATGTAACAAAAATGGATATAAACAATTTTTGTATGCGTTTTTTGAGTTTTTTTTTTGTGTACCCCCCCCCCCCCCGAAACTTTTTTGTTGAGTAAAACCCCCTCCGAAAAAAATCCTGGGTACGGCCTTGTATATGTATATTAAACTGACAATTCACATTCATTTGTATTTTTTCAGTAAAGTGCAAATTATGTTCTGGCCTTGGGAAGGCATCGGGGTTTTGAGCCCTACTCATGTTAATTTCTGCTCGTTTTGAGTTTGACTTGGTTATTTATTTTAATTTCTGTTCGTTTTGGGTTTCATTTATTTATCGATGCTGATTTGTGGTAGTTTCACGCTTGGTAGATTATTTGATTTTATTTTTGCTCATTTTTTGTTAATGGAGTTCTTTACTTTTCTTTGAAAAACTTATTTTGTGAAAAAAAGTTTTTTAAATTAATTTCTGTTCGTTTTATATTGACATGGTTTTTTCAGAGAAAAAAAAAAATACTTTAAATCTTTTCGTTTTTTAAGACTTTTAGTTTGGCCTGCTATTTGTATGCTGGAGAAAAATTTTCAGCAATTTTTAACAACATACACCCTTTTAAAAATCTGGACACATATAGTACTGTTTAATTTAGTTTCATACCTCCTCTAGTTGACCTGAAATGGAAAACTTGATACCATTGGCAAACAAATCTGTTTACTTTCTTTGATAGCTTGGATATACTTACGCTATATTTTGATTTGGTTGAATTTAAGAGCAAAAATGGGAGGGTTGGCGTGGGAGGGGGATTATTTGCCCTCAAATCACTTTCGACTATTAAAAAGGGCATCAGCCCTTTCTATTTTCAATCGAATGAGCCCTTAAGTTCCCACGACAACTCCTTCGATACGAAGTGCCCTGGTCTTAAACAACAACAACAACAAAAAATAATACATAATACCCACTTCGATCTTTACTATAAAAACGTCAAGCCTTCCAATCACTTTCGACTATTAAAAAGGGCACTAGGCCTTTCAATTTCCAATCGAATGAGCCCTTTTGGAAACGACAACACTTTCTATAAACACCTTATATGCCCCCAGGGCATAAATTACAACCCTTACCCTAAGGTCTGTTAGGGTGGTTGTCATCCTCTAAGACCGAATTTCCAGAACTTTCAACCACGTTAAACAACATGGCTATCTCAAAATTTTGATTGGATGTGTTTGGGGAAATGGTGGGCGTGAGAGGGGTGTTAGTCGCCTTCCAATCACTTTCGACTATTAAAAAGGGCACAAGCCACTCCAATTTCCATTGAATGAGCGCTTTTCGAAGTTTCTACGACAACTTCTTCGATGCGAAGTGCCCTGCTCTAAAGGAAATAATTAATAAATAATACATTGTGCCAACATCGTTCTCATATGCCCCCAGGGCATAACTTGAAACAATTGCCCTGAGGGTTGTGGGGGAGTGTCCTCCTCTTTACTTAGTCCCCGTTTCTTGCCTGGTTCTCGAGTGTCCCCGTTCTTTACTTAGGCAGCGAGATCGTGCTGCCTATGATTTATACAACAACTTTCTATATAAACCTTATATGCCCCCAGGGCATAACTTACAACCCTTGCACTGAGGGCTCTGAGGAGGTTATCATCCTAAAAGACCTAATTTCCAGAACGTTCAACTACGTTGAACAAAATGGATATTTCAAAATTTTGATTGGATGTGTTTTGAAAAATGGTGGGCGTGAGAGGGGCGTTAGTCGCTATCCAATCATTTTCAACTATTAAAAAAGGCACTAGCCCTTTCAAATTCCAATTGAATGATCCCTTTTGAAGTTTCTACGACAGCGCTTTCAATAAAACTTTATATGCCCCAGGGCATAACTTACAACCCTTGCCCTGAGGGCTGTGGGGAGGGGTTGTCATCCTTAAAGACCTAATTTACAAAACTTTCAACTACGTTGAATAAAATGGCTATCTAAAAGTTTTGATTGGATGTGTTTGGGGAGAAGTGGGCGTGAGAGGGGGGTTAGTTGCCCTCACATCACTTTCGACTATTAAAAAGGGTACTATCCTATCCCTTTGAATTTCAAATCGAATGAGCCCTTTTTAAAGTTTCTACGACAAAGATTTCAATAAAAACCTTATATGCCCCAGGGCATAACTTATAATCCTTGCCCTGAGATTATGGGGGAGTGTCCTCCTCAACAATATATTTTCTATCTGGAAATCAACTACGCTGAACAAAATGGCTATCTCAAAATTTTTATTGGATGTTTTGGGGGAATGATGGGCGTGGGAGGGGGCTAGTTGCCCTCCAATCAGTTTCGACTATTAAAAAGGGCACTATCCCTTCGAATTTTCAATCGAATGAGCTTTTTTTGAAGTTTCTACGACAACGCCTTCTTTAAAAACCTTATATGCCCCCAGGGCATAACTTAAAACCCTTGCCCTGAGGGCTGTGGGGGAGTGTCCTCCTCAAAACATATTTTCTATCTGGAAATCAACTATGCTGAACAAATGGTTATCTCAAATTTTGATTGGATTTGTTTGGGGAAATGATTGGCGTGGAGGGGCTAGTTGCCCACCAATCACTTTCGACTTTTGAAAAGGGCACTAGCCCTTTGAATTTCCAATCGAATGAGCTTTTTTTTGAAGTTTCTATGACAACGCCTTCTATAAAAACCTTATATGCCCCCAGGGCATAACTTAAAACCCTTGCCCTGAGGGTTGAGGGGGAGTGTCCTCCTCATAAACATATTTTCTATCTGGAAATCAACTACGCTGAACAAAATGGCTATCTCAAAATTTTGATTGGATGTGTTTGGGGGAATGATGGGCGTGGGGGGTGGGGGGATCTAGTTGCCCTCCTATCACTTTCGACTATTAAAAAGGGCACTAGCCCTTCAAATTTCCAATCGAATGAGCCCCTTTTGAAGTTTCTACGACAACCCCTTCCATATGAAGTGCCCCTGCTCTAAAGGAAAAAAATAATACATAGTACATTGTGCCAACATCGTTCTTATATGCCCTCAGGGCATAACTTAAAATCCATGCCCTGAGGGTTGTGGGAGAGTGTCCTCCTCAAAAACACATTTTCTATCTGGAAATCACTACGCTGAACAAAATGGATATCTCAAAATTTTGATTGGATGTGTTTGGGGAATGATGGGCGTGGGGGGTGGGCTAGTTGCCCTCCAATCACTTTCGACTATTAAAAAGGGCACTCGCCACTCCAATTTTCAATCGAATGAGCCCTTTTCAAAGTTTCTACGACAACTCCTTCGATACGAAGAGCCCGACTGAAGAAGAAGAAAAAAAAAACACACATTGTGCCCACATTGTTCTTTACTTAGGCAGCGCGCAAATACTCCTTTTCATCCAACCGAAATTCTTTAGTAATAATATTAACAAGGACTTTTACCAGAATTACTATTCATCACCAATTTTTTAAGCATATTCAAACTTGATCCAAAATTGATATTGCAAATTTAAACGTAGGACGATACTAATGAACGTACAATTATTGATTTGCACATTTTAAAAGCAATTAATCAGGGATTTAAAGTACTGGTACCTCAAATTATATCCTGGTTAGGCCTGGGTATGATTTGGGAAACAGGCAGAAATTAAATAAAAAAGATCTTTTCAAATGAAAACAAGGAACAAATTTGAAACCTATTTGAACAGATTACTCTTTATATGAAGGGGGCTGTCTCCTCCTTAGCTTCTTACTCTTTACTGTGAAGTTTGGCTTTTTTCAAATTTAAAAGAAATTTTACAATTGGAAAAAAAGAGTTTTCAAAGCACTAAATAATTTTTGTTTAATGAGCAAGGTGTTGAGAACGGGACAGTCCCCCTTATATACAGAGCAATTTATATTTGTTTTAAGTTTTAAACTTGCTCCTTACTTTAGTTGAAAAAACATTTTTATTTGTTTAATTACATTTCATGAAACCGTAAAGTTTTATGAATACAATACTTTTGGTAAAACAGAAAAAAACAATCAATATTTCTGTTTGGATTTTGCGTGGTAATCAAACAGTTCGTGGTAACGAACTGTAAGTAAGGAGCAGCCCGGCTCAATAGTAACCAAAACTCTAAAAACGGATGTTTATACCAGTAGATATATCAAAAGAATTGGCTTATTATGCTGATTCCAAATATATAAGTTTCATTCAGTTTAGTTGTACCCATCCAAAGCTACGAGCCTGAGAAAATTAGTCTGATTTTCGAAAAAAGGGAGAAAGACCCCCTTGAAGTCATAGAATTTTAATGAAAATCACACCATCGGATTCAGCGTGTCAAAGAGCCCTATTGTAGAGGTTTCAAGCTCATATCAGTAAGATGTGGAATTTTGTAATTTTTGCCAGAAGAAAGATCAAGGATGCGTGTTTATTTGTTTCTTTGTTGTTTTTTTTTTTTTTTTTTTTTTTCATGGGTGATCTTATCGATCCAGTGGGCCTAAAACGTCGAGAGAGGGCTGATTCTAACGGAAATGAAAAGTTGTAGTACCCTTTTTAAGTGACCAAAAAAATTGGAGGGCAACTAGGCCCCCTCCCACACCCAGGGGGTATATAAGGTGTATATAGAAAGTCGTTGTATAAATCAAAGGCAGCAAGATCGCACTGCCTAAGTAAAGAACGGGACAATCGAGAACGAGACAAGAAACGGGGACTAGTAAAGAGGAGGACACTCCCCCACAACCCTCAGGGCAAGGGTTTTAAGTTATGCCCTGGGGTATATAAGAACGATGTTGGCAAAATGTATTATTTATTAACTTTTTCCTTTAGAGCAGGGCACTTTGTATTGAAGAAGTTGTCATAGAAACTTCGAAAAGCTCTCATTCAATTGGAAATTGGAGTGGCTTGTGCCCTTTTTAATAGTTGAAACTGATTGGAAGGTGACTAATACCCCTCTTACGCCCACCATTTTCTCAAACATGTCCAATCAAAATTTTGAGATAGCCATATTGTTTAACATAGTTGAAAGTTCTGGAAATTCGGTCTTAGAGGATGACAACCACCCTAACAGACCTTAGGGTAAGGATTGTAATTTATGCCCTGGGGGCATGTAAGGTGTTTATAGAAAGTATTGCCATTTCAAAAGGGCTCATTCAATTGGAAATCAAAAGGTCTAGTGCCCTTTTTAATAGTCTAAATGATTGGAAGGCTTGCCATTTTTATAGTAAAGATCAAAGTGGGTATAATGTATTATTTTTTGTTGTTGTTGTTGTTTAGACCAGGGCACTTTGTATCGAAGGAGTTGTTGTGGGAACTTTGAAAAGGGCTCATTTGATTGAAAATAGAAAGGACTGATGCCCTATTTAATAGTCCAAAGTGATTGGAGGGCAACTAGCCCCCCCCCCCTCACACCCATCATTCCCCCAGACACATCCAATTAAAATTTTGAGATAGCCATTTTGTTCAGTATAGTTGATTTCCAGATAGAAAATGTTTTTGAGGAGGACACTCCTCCATAACCCTCAGGGCAAGGGTTTTAAGTTATGCTCTGAGGGCATATAAGGTTTTTTGTAGAAGGCGTTGTTGTAGAAACTTCAAAAAAGGCTCAATCAATTGGAAATTCAAGGGCTAGTGCCCTTTTTAACAGTTGAAAGTGATTGGAGGGCAACTACCCCCCCCCCCACGCCCATCATTTCCCTAAACACATCCAATCCAAATTTTGACCCTCAGGGCAAGGGTTTTAAGTTATGCCCTGGGGGTATAAAAGAACAATGTTGGCAAAATGCACTATTTATTAACTTTTTCCTTTAGAGCAGGGCACTTTGTGTTGAAGAAGTTGTTGTAGAAACTTCGAAAACCTCTCATTCAATTGGAAATTGGAGTTGCTTGTGCCCTTTTTAATAGTCAAAAGTGATTGGAAGGTGACTAAAACCCTCTTATGCCCACCATTTCCTCAACATGTCCAATCAAAATTTTGAGATAGCCATGTTGTTTAACATAGTTGAAAGTTCTGGAAATTCGGTCTTAGAGGATGACAACCACTCTAAAAGACCTTAGGGTAAGAGTTGTAATTTATGCCCTGGGGCATTTAAGGTGTTTATAGAAAGCGTTGTCATTTTCAAAAGGGCTCATTCAATTGGAAATCAAAAGGCCTAGTGTCCTTTTTAATAGTCAAAAGTGATTGGAAGGCTTGACGTTTTTTATAGTAAAGATCAAAGTGGGTATAATGCATTATTTTTTGTTGTTGTTGTTGTTTAGACCAGGGCACTTTGTATTGAAGGAGTTCTTGTGGGAACTTTGAAAAGGTCTCATTTGATTGAAAATAGAAAGGACTGATGCCCTTTTTAATAGTCAAAAGTGATTTGAGGACAACTAATCCCCCTTCCACTCCCACCCTCCCACACCAACCCCCCCCCCCATTTCTGCTCTTAAAATTTGACCAAATCAAAATAGCGTAAGTGTATCTAAGCTATCAAAGAAAGTAAACAGATTTTTTTTTGCAAATGGTATCAAGTTTTCCATTTCAGGTCAACTTGAGGAGGTGTGAAACTAAATTAAACAGTACTATTTGTGTCCAGATTTTTAAAAGGGTGTATGTTGTTAAAAATTGCTGAAAATTTTTCTCCAGTATACAAATAGCAGGCCAAACTATAAAGTCTTAAACAAACAAAAAGATTTAAAGTTTTATTTTCTTTTTCCCTGAAAAGACTATGTCAATATAAAACAAACAGAAATTAATTTTAAAAACTTTTTTCACAAAATAAGTTTTTCAAAGAAAAGTAAAGAACTCCATTAAACAAAAAATGAGCAAAAATAAAATCAAATAATCTACCAAGCAAGAAAACTACACAAATCAGCATCAATAAATAAATGAACCCCAAAACAAACAGAAAGTACAAATAATTAACTGAGTCAATCTCAAAACAAGCAGAAATTAACATAAGTTGGGTGCAAAACCCCTATGCCTTCCCAAGGCCAGAACAAAAATTTGCACTTTACTGAAAAAATACAAATGAATGTGCATTGTCAGTTTAATATACATATACTGATATTTAGTAATCAAAATGTTAATATTATTTAATTTATTAGTTATAAAAGTAAAAACATTTTTATTTTTTCAGTAAAGTACAAATTTTGTTCTGGCCTTGGGAAGGCATAGGGGTTGAGAAACTTGAATTTTCAATAGAAGCAATTATTATATTTGTAAAGAGCATAAACAAAGGCATCAAGTGGTATGTTCACTTTATTTGTGGGCCAAGTCAATAATATGAACTGGAAAAAATTTACCAAAATATATACCCCTGAATTGATATATTTAGGGGTGGAGATAAATTTTGTTTGCAACAAAAGTGGGTAATTTTTGACAGTTCATATTATTGACTTATGAATAAGGTAAACATACTACTCACCATAAATACATAAACACAGACACACTTATGAATAAAGTAAACCTACTACCAATTCAAGGTATATATTTGCACATTAGGGAGGTGGGGGTGAAGTTTATTTCTGATGCAAATTAGAGGCAAGTTTAAACTTTACCCCCACCCCCCCCCCTAATGTGCAAATATATAGCCTACCCTGAATTGGTTATGTTCTTTCCAAATTATATTTGGAAAGAACATAAAAGAAGTATGTTTGCTTTATTAGTAAGTCAATAATATGAACTGCCGAAAATTTACTCAAAAATGAATATTATGTTTGTAAAGAGCCTAAAAAAAGCATCAAGTGTTATGTTCACTTTATTTGTAAGTCAATAATATGAAATGTGAAATATTTACCAAGTTATGCATCTTAATATCTGAGATAAGGGGTATGGGAGGAGGGGGGATAAATTTACAAAAGTTCTGTTTGAGATGTTTGCCCAAGTCTTAGACAAATTTGCTCTTTAGGCTATTCATCCAGCCAAAGATACTCTAAGCCCAGTACCCAAATTCCTAAGTACCTCAGACAACCAGAACCCACAGCACTAAATTTTTCACAAATCATATTATTGACTTAAGCAGCATTCACAAGCATGTCTAGCTAGAATCCCATATCTAGACATGTGTCTAGCCAGAATCCAATGTTTAGGCAATGGCCATTCACAACTAAAATTTGGTGCTTAGCTAAAACTACAAATTTAGTTTCAAATTGTCATTTCTGGTCAATCAAGAGAGCTAATGCGGGCAAAACTTTCAAAATTATAATCCCTATTTTTACTGTCACAAGCTAATGGATGAGATTTGCCTTAGTGTACTTTACTATTATGTCTGGTGTTGCATATTTGCCTGATATAAAAAAAAAACAATTAGCCTAATGAGAAAACAAAAACTAAATTTCAGTACAAATGTAAACAAAAATGATGAAAATAGTGGAACTTGACACATTCTGATGGGCTGTAATAAAAAATCCTAGACATTGAGTTCTAGAGTCTAGAACTCAATGTCTAGCCAAGCACCTTGTCTAGCATGTCTAGCTAACCACTGAATTTTACTTGTGAGTGGTCATTGCCTAGACATTGAATTCTGGCTAGACACATGTCTAGAGGACATCCACCATATGGCTAATATGGGAGTAAAGTTAATTTGTGATACAAATGGATGTTATATTTAGATCAAGGATATAATTCTAGGTATATATTTGCACATTAGGTGAGTGGGGGTATATATTCTGCAAATATGTAGGTTCTAAGAAATTCATGAATTTCTTAGAAAAACTAAGAAAACAAGGAGATAGGTGAAGATAAAGGCTCTACCCTTGCAAAATGTGTTAACTAGGATTATTCTGCATATCATAGAGTACTAATTGTTTTCTTAATGTTTCCTTATGTCCAGCTCAACTCCTAGGCTTAAAATACTGGTTGGCTAATTTAAAGATTTATATATATATATATATATATATATATATATATATATATATATATATATATATATATATATATATATATATATATATATATATATATATATATATATATATATATATATATATATATATATATATATATATATATATATATATATATATATATATATATATATATATATATATATATATATATATATATATATATATATATATATATATATATATATATATATATATATATATATATATATATATATATATATATATATATATATATATATATATATGTATATATATATATATATGTATATATATATATAGGAGTTCATATAGGAGTAATTGGAGTTCATTTTTTGGCAACGCTGGTGAAAACACATGCTATTTATTCTAAGTGAAATAAACTTGATTTTGTGGCAAACGCAATCGCTTTTGACAGAATTTGGTATCAATCAGCTGGAAAATAATTAGTGAATCAACTGCGATTGAAAACAAGACTCAAAACCTCTGTCTCTTCTCTTTTTCTGGACCTTCATAACTATTCAAACACAGCGGAAATAATTTTTAATCTGAGCAGTGTTGCTGGAGATTGAGTGTTGCGCTGGCGGAGTTGTACCCGAAATTCGTAGTGCAGTGTTGCCACCTTGTGTGCTGATTCAAAATTAGCCAAAAAAGCAAAAAAAAAATTTTGTGACGAATATGAGCACAGCATCAAAACGTCCTCGTCAGTCTCCCAAAAAAGGTGTAGATAAATGCTCAGCATGTGGATTGGGACTGGAAGAAGATGGAAAAGCCGTCCTTTGTGATGGTTGTGAACTCTGGTTGTGCACCACATGTCTCGACATGTCTGATCCCAAATATGAACTATTTACTAGAATGAGTCGCCGTTCGGGATCCACGTGGCACTGCCCTAGGTGTAAATATAGTGATAAGCCTATCACACCTGAAATCATTTGTGAAATAGTGATTGATTCCCTTGTCATGTTCAAAGCAGATTTACAGAACGAACTTGAGATAAAATTCCAGTCACTGTTGAAACCTCTGGCTGAACGAATTTCCCTAGTAGAGCAGGAAATAGCTTCTAAATGTTCCAAGCTGATTTAAAACAACAGGTTACCACCATAGTGTCAGTCAAAGTTTCTAAAGCTAAGCAAAGCCTGTTCAATGAAATTTCCAGTAAAATTGACACAGACTTGCAGAGCCAAGTTCCAGTGCAGGATGCTAACCAGGTTCAGCGTGAGCTTGGAGAAATTGCACAAAAACAGAAGAATCTAATTTTATTTGGCCCAGAAGAAGACGCTGCAGTGAACCAAAAGTTGCAGAATCAGGTGGACTTAAAGTTTATCAACAAAGAACTCTTGCGTGATTGCTCTGTGAAATGTTCCTTTTCTGTGAGATTGGGTTGTAAACAAGTTAATAGAAGTAGGCCAATAAAAATGATATTCAAGTCCCCGCTCGATCACAATTTGGCCGCCTTCTTCTTAGTGAGTAAACAAGATGCTCTTAAAACTAAAATACCAAATTTTCGAGTTTCTCATGACAAAAGTGAAGCCGAGTTAATCGATAAGAAGTATGATGTTCTAAAAAAAGAGCTGAATGAGAAAATTGCAGCGGAGAGAGCAGTTGGAAGATCAAGACACGCAAAAACGGACTGGAATTAGTTCACGAGGAGCCTTTTCATTGCCAAGCCGGATTTGAGATGTCTGAGTGAAAATCTGCAAGTGATTTATACTAATGCTGACTGTTTGTCTACTAAATGGGAAGAATTTAGTGAGTTAACGCAGGTCTGTGTGCCACATGTGGTTGTTGTAACTGAAGTTTTACCGAAACATTGTAATGACCCATTAGCTTACTTTCAGCATTTAACTGATTATAGTTTAGTGTTTAATAAACAAGCAAAACGAGAGATATGCATTTATATTCATACATCCATTAAGTTCAGTGAGATTCTTAACCCCATTTTTGATTTGGTTTCTGAGTGCCTTGTAGTTGATATTAATTTACCTTTGCTGAATAATTATCTGCGTCTTGCTGCTTTTTACAGGAGCCCAACACTTGGTCCATCTAGTTGTGTAAATGATGCCAATATTTTGAATAGTTTGACTTATCTTGTGAAAAATAGTCACAAATTACTTGTGGTGGGTGATTTCAACCTCCCTAATATTGATTGGCAGACACTGAGCACAAGTCAGCCAGGTGAGTCATATGAACAGACTTTTTTAGATAGACTTGATGATTTGTTTTTGCACCAACATGTAAATAGCCCCACGTGGGCAAGAGGCAATTCTATTCCCTCAATATTGGATTTAGTAATTATGAAACATGTTGATGATATTTTAGGCTTGGAAATGTTTTCTCCACTAGGAAAAAGTGACCATTCTGTAATTCAAATTACTATGAATACATTTGCCCAGCAAGAAAATGCTGATTCTCGTAGGTATGATTATGCTAGGGCTGATTATCAGTCAATGAGGGAATTCCTTGTGTCTTTGAATATCACGGATGAGCTGCAGAAAGGAAAAGTGGCGCCTGACATTGCATTTGAATTTTTTAAACAGGCATTGATAGAATGTAGGGATAGATTTGTTCCTTTGATTAAAAAAATTCTGGCCAAAGGAAGAGACCAAAACTACCTAGACATATACTCAAGTCAATCCGGGAAAAAAAAAAATCATCTTTGGAGATCTTACACTAAACTAAAAATTGAACAAAAGATTTTGCAAAAACCAAGTTCTATGAATCAGGATGATGACACATGGTCATTGTACAAACGTGCTAGGAACAGGGCCACAAAGTTGTTAAGAGCAAATAGGGAAGTAGTGGAATCACACATTATTCAGTCAAGCAAAACTTCCCAAAGCAGTTTTGGAAATATGTAAATAGGAACAAGCCAAACTTTTCACTGAGTAACTGCACATTCACGCATCCAGTTACACAAGAAAAAATTGATGACAATTTTGATAAAGCATGCATATTTAATGAAACTTTTGCATCAGTTTTTGTTACACCTAACCAGACACATCATGACCAAGATTTAGTTCAGGGAATACAAAGTGGGACTTTATCATGTAATGATATAGACTTTAGTGTTGCAGAGGTTCATCAAATACTTAAAAAGCTTGATACATCTAAGTCCCCAGATATAGATGGATTTCCTAACACTATGATAACACAGATTGCTGATGTAATTGCACAACCACTTACGTTTCTGTACAATCAGTCCTTGGCAACAGGTTCCTGTCCTCAGGTTGGAAGAAAGCAATGGTTAAACCCCTACACAAAGCTGGTCTAAAATCAGATTTTAAAAATTACCATCTGATCTCCATCACATCTATATTTTGCCAGGTTATGGAAAAGCTGATTGTTGCAAGAATCCAAACTTATTTTGATGAAAATAATCTTTGGAATCCTGCCCAGCATGGTTTTTGTAAGAGAAGGTCTTACAACACTCAACTTCTGGAAGTTATTGTTGATTTTCAGCATTATGCTGATCTTGGTATACCGTTTGATTGCATTTACATAGACTTTGCCAAAGCTTTTGACAAAGTTTCAATGTCACAACTAGTTGAAAAATGTTGACTCTATAATATTGGTGTAAGAACTGTTGATTGGATTGCTGATTATTTGCGTGGTAGGTCTCAACAGGTAGTTGTTGGTGAAGCAGCATCTCAATCAATTGATGTCCTGAGTGGGGTACCCCAGGGTAGTTGCTTGGGCCCTATACTCTTCTGTATTTTCATCAATGATTTACCATCTTGTGTTTGTCATTTGTCAGTGAAGTTGTTTACTGATGATGCTAAAATTTACCAACCAACATTAACTACCGATGATGAGCCTATGCTTCAAGAAGATCTTGATTCAATAACACAATGGTGCAAGTCTAATTTGATGTTTGCAAATGCATCAAAATGTGCAGTGCTTCATTACGGGAAGAAAAATCAGCCCAGCCATGCATACTCCCTATCTGGCTCACAGATACCATCAGAAGAATTTGTACGCAACCTCGGTGTTCAATTTGATACACATTTAAAATTTGATAGACAAGTTTCAACTGTAGTAAGAAATGCAAAATTACCAACTCCTCATTTTAAAATGGAATTTCAGGAAGTTTAATCTTAAGAATTTTATGTTACTTTATAAATCATTTGTTCTGCCAGTTGTTGAATATAATACTTCTGTTTGGTTTCCTCTGAATGTAACAGACAAGCACCAAGTTGAAAAGATTCAGAGGCGGGTGACAAAAATGATCCCTTATTTGAAACACCTTCCTTACACACAAAGACTAACTAGGCTCCAACTTCCTTCACTGCATTTCTGACATCGCCATACCAACCTCATAAACACATTCAAAATAATCAAGGCGTGGACAATATTGAGGTAGGAAAAATTTTTCAAATTCAGCCACTACCACTTGACACAACAGCATCCTTATAAAATTTACCCACCAAGAACCCACAGGAAAATTGGACACAATTCATTTGTTAATAGGGTCACAGACTCTTGAATAATTTACCGCCAGAAGTTGTTGAAGCCGGATCAGTTGAATTGTTTAAGAATATGTTGGTTGATAGCCAGTTTTACACAAGAGCCTTTTCAGTTTAGACCTTTGTGTTACCTTTCATTTTATTATATATTGTATTAGTACAACAAGCTTTTTAGCTTACTGTTATGTGGATTAATAAATAAATAAATAAATATATGTATATATATATATATATATATATATATATATATATATATATATATATATATATATATATATATATATATATATATACTGTCAAATTAGCCATCTGGTGGTATCCCATGTCTAGACATGGGATTCTAGCTTGACATGCTTGTGAATGCTGCTTTATGAATAAAGTAAACATACCACTGAATGCCTTTTTTATGCTCTTTCCAAATATAATAATCATTTTTGTTGGAAATGAATTTTACCCCCACCCCTATATATACCAATTCAGGGTATATATTTGCACACTAGGGGGGGGGGGGGGGGGGGGTAAATTTTATTTCTAATGTAAATGGGAGGTAAGTTTAAACTTTACCCCCACCCCCCTAATGTGAAAATATATACCCAGAATTGGTATATATAGAGGTGAGGGTAAAATTCATTTCCGACAAAAATGATAATTATATTTGGAAAGAGCATAAAAAAGGCATTGAGTAGTATGTTTACTTTATTTGTAAGTCAATAACATAATTTGCGAAAAATTTACCCCCACAGCTCCTGACTTTAAAGATAAGCATACCCAACTATCAATTAATAAAAAATAAAGACTTAGGCCTAGTTAATCTTGCCTACCTCTAGTACAAAGTTAATATAGCCTAGCTCTAGTGGAAATAAATTTATAATTCTTTTGTTCTTTAAACAGTGGTTCAAAAAGTATCATAACTAAAACGCAGATAGCGCGAGCGTATAGAAAAAAGGTCTTGTCTCTTTCAAATCTTGGAGCATCGATGAATGGCATCAATACATGTAAATCTGGGGGGGGGGGGCAAAAAAGACATCTAGAAAACTACGAGATCATAAATGTGCAATCTTAGCTCTTCAACTAACCTTAGTCGGAACTAAAATTGATAAATGGCGTGAATATACAGAAATTTGATGGGGGGGGGGGGGGGGGACGAAAAGTATTTTCAAAAACCAGGAGATAATAAATGTACAATCGTGTCTCTTCAACTGACTTTAGTCAGAGCAAGAAATGATTTTCGATGTAATTCCTTAAATAAGGTATATTTCCAAGGCCACACTGCCTTTCAATGACGAACTTATAGACGTTCAAATGGGGATAAGTCCGTTTATTTAGACAGCAAATCAAGTGAAAAGTCTAGATATTTTGATAACATATACAGTGACCGTCAACAGTAAAAATACTAAAGCATTCAGACAAATTTATACAAACAAAATAATTAACTTCCGGTTTATTTACAAAGTTTTTTCATTCACTTGAAGGTTCATTCACTGGAGAGTTCAATAGTATAGTTCATTCAAAATCTTGACATGTAGATTTACTTCTTTACTATTGCCTAAATTTAAAATGAATTTCTAATGAAGGTGGCAAAAAATCTTCTCTGTCTTGTAGTTACAAAAGAAACATTAATATTATAGTTGTAAGCTAGATTAGTCACATCTCCCCATATGTACAACGCATTTTCAACGTAATACTTTAAATTAGGTATATTTCCAAGACCCCACTGCCTTTCTATGATGAACATATAAACGTCCAAATGGGGATAAGTCTATTTATTTAGCGATTGAAAACAGGTACAAAGGTCAAGATATTTCGATCATATATACAGCAACCGACATCAGTAGAAATACAAAAACATTAAAATATCAACATTTCTTTGCAATTAGAAGACAGAGAAGATTAACACCAAAGTGCTAATAGTGGTCGAACATAATTAACTTTTGTTCAACCATGGCAAAATAAGGTAGATTAGATTATTATAATATAACTTTGCTTACTGTAAATGTTAACATTAGCAATGTCTAACATGTTTCCAATATATTTACATATATAAAAAATCAAATCGTATTGCAAGTGCTAACTTTCTTTGAAAAGAGTGCGACTCAAAAGTTTGTAAACAAATTCACAATATTTATGTTACACATCAGCTTTCATTTTTTTGCAAACTCTCAGCAGTCCTGTCCATTATCATTGTTGGGAACAGGGGCGAATCTCCAGCATTTTTGTAGGGGGGGGGGGTGCAAGAAGGGTCCATATCTGGATATTCAAAGGGTATGGGATGTATAGTATTTTTTTTTCTCCACATTATTGGGGGGGGGACAACTGCTACCCCCCCCCCCCTCTTGCCATCCCCAAATGACGCCCCTGGTTGGGAATTATTCACTTGTTAATTTTTTTTAAAGGAATATTTGAAACGCTATATTTGAGCTTTCAACCTGTGGTGTATTTAACTAATAGGACAAAAAAAATTATAATATCTCCAGTTCAGAGGAGACAGTAATAGTTGTGGTTTTGTTACAATTTAAATTCATTTGTTTTCCAATAAAAAGTTCATTCAGGATCAAACAGAGGTCTAGTTAGACCCCTGCGCAGCGCCGATGAGGGAAGACCGGTGACGGCGGGTCCAAAAAACAGCACGCCGTGCCGCCAGTAAGATGTCGGTGGTGCGCCACCGGTAAGATGTCGGCGGCGCGCCGACGATGTGATCAATGTTGACCGCAAACATTAATGTTTTCATCAGTCTTTCTCAAATTACAGCTTAAATTTACAACAGATTCGACCCTATTCTTGAGTTCAAAAAATTCACAAGTCGCTGGCTGGAAACTGGTCTTCTTCGGTATTCATCAAGAGAAGTAGAAATGTGGTAGAAACGAAATGGCTGTGACGTTTCAGAACCCTTGCATAATACGAGTAGTTGAAGTATCTATTAGTTATGTATTCTTAACAGAAATAATTATCAAAATTAGTAGTTTTTTTCATCGAGCATTACCGCATATACAACTTCAAATACCGTATCACAAAATTCGTCAGTCATCTGGGTAAAACTTTGAATATAACTTTGAACTTAGAAGCTTAATTTTTTCATAATGCCCTTTGCCTATATCTGTTTTGTCACCTTTAAAACAGTTGAAATGGGCGACTTTGATATTGATTGTTTTTTTTTCGCTCTTTTGGATTCTTAAAAAGACTTTTTGTATTAAATCTGGTTTTTAATCACAATTTTAAAAAAAATGCATTTAAAGTTTTTTGGCTTCTTTATAGAATATATGTCATGTAGGCTAAGGCTGAAGTACTGCTTTTTTATTGCTTTTTGGCTGCTGTTTTGGATATTATTGGTTTTTTTTTTTTTGGGGATTCATTCCAGTTTATTTCATAGTTTAAATACTTCTCCTTGTCAGCATTCAATGCTACAATAACACTATCATGTGAACACACTTTCTTAAAATGCTTCATCCTCACTTTTTTATAGATATTAGTTATGTGTTTATCGTTCCACTGCGTAAAAAATACTGATTTAATACATGCAATAAACTAGGTAGTGTCGATAACCGGCCATAGAGTACCAGTGGGAAAGCCGCATCGTGTCTCTGAGCAGGCATAGAGTACAATTGTTAGAGCCGTAACCATATTTTATGTCATTTTAGGATACGTAAAAAAAAAAAAAAAAAAAATAAAGTTGAATAATTCCGAAGTCCAAAAAAATTAGTTAAAAAAAAATTGCTACTACAAACATTATTTTTCTAATAGTAAAGGTCATGACTAACATATCTATATCATTCTCATTTTAAGTTTTAATGTAAAGTTTTAATGTTTTAAGCATGTTTCATCTCATTCGAAGACATGTAAAAAAAAAGTTGAAAAAATTACCATTTTAGAAAAAAAAATGTTAAAAAAAACTTCAAAAAAAGTTTGAAAAAATGGGGGGAGGGGGTTGGAAAACCGCATCATGTCTCTGGGCAAGCATAGAGTACAATTGTTAGAGCCATAAGCATATTTCATATCATTTTAAGATACGTAAAAAAAAATAAATAAATAAATAAAAATAAAGTTAAATAATTTCGAAGTCCAAAAACAAATTTTGTTAAGAAAAAAGTGCTACTACAAACATTATTTTTCTTATAGTAAAGGTCATGACTAACATTTCTATATCATTCTCATTTTGAGTTTGGAAAATATTAAATGTAAAGTTTTAATGTTTTAAGTATGTTTCATGTCATTCTATGAGATGTAAAAAAAAAAGTCGAAAAAATACCATGTTAAAAAAAGTGTTAAAAAAAAACTTCAAAAAAGTATAAAAAATGGGGGGGGGGGAGGACCCCCTTTGAGTGTGGGGATAGGGGACCTTTGGGGGTTGAGGTCCCTGGTGGTAAGGGTCATTGGTGCTTATGATCCTTGACGGTTCGTACTCATATACACCTCACTGCTTGATTTGTAAGGATTTCTATGGATTGTTCTGAATTTCTTTATTAAAATTCTTTTCTTGCCATCTACATCTCTCTTAGTATCAACTTTTTAGTATACTATAACGTTAGACCATGTTTTATATTGACAACACTGTTCAAACAACGCCACTTGTGTATTATACAGAACACATCGGGGAAGTAAAGGTAGGTCAACTCACAAGACCATTTCATCATTGTTAACCACCTTCATACGATCCGATCACTAATTAGGATCATTCACACCCCTATTATTCAATCAACAATTAATATCGTTCATACAGTCCAATTCGCAAATGCTATACCCTTTTTCGCAAATAGAGTTATTTTTTTTGGTAAATGATTTAACACTATATGCCAGTCAATTCTAGACAAGATGCATGGTACCTTCAGCCTAGAGGTTATTAGTGTCTGACAATTTTTGAGTCAGAAACATGGGCGGTTTGGATGTATCTTTAGTAACAAACATTATTTATGCTAAGAACATGATTTTCTTACCCTATGACTGAAACCAGTATTTTTTCCAGAAGGCGCAATAAGCCTTTTGAATACGTAATGTGACGATCAATAGTTTTGGCTTAGAAACCTGTGTCTAAACCCGTCTGATTGCATTACACAATCTCGTCCCTAGTTCCAAATATAACGTGTTTGATCACTTTATAGCTCCATAATACGGAGGGATTGCTCGCTTTATACGATCTGTCCTGAAACCTTATACGCTATCACTACTTACAGCTCTATTACTAATCCTGAGATTAAGAAAAAAATCCCTCCGCTTTGCGCCTCCTTTTCCAAGCCTTAGCGAGGATAGAACTGCCTGGAGGGAATTTGACAACTTTACGATGACGCTTTGCAACTCCTTTTCCAAGCCTTAGCGAGGGTGGAACTGTCTGGAGGGAATTTGACGGGGGGGGGAGTGCACTTAACGTTGGATGAAATTTCCAAGGAGTATTTTCCGTGAGGAGGAGGGGCTAGGGACTTACGCAGGGGGGGGGGGGGGGGGGCTCTGGGCCCCACTCCCCGAAATCTCACGATTCTTTTTATCTTCCCATAATTTTCTAATTTTTTCACAGAAAAATGGGTTGAAAAATGGGGTGCTCATATTCATGTTTATCTTTTAAGAAACGCAACCGTAAAACATGCAACCGTGATCTTTCTCTACCTTAAAATCACTTTCTCTTTACTTTCACTTTACTTTCTCTTGCTCTATAGCTACCCTATAGCTCTATTACTAATCCTGAGATTAAGAAAAAAATCCCTCTGCTTTGCGCCTCCTTTTCCAAGCCTTAGCGAGGATAGAACTGTATGGAGGGAATTTGACAACTTTACGATTTACTTTGCGCCTCCTTTCCCAAGCCTTAGCGAGGATGGAACTGTCTGGAGGGAATTTGACGGGGGAGTGCACTTTACGTTGGATGAAATTTCCACGGAGTATTTTTCCCTGAGGAGGAGGGGCCAGGGACGTACGTAGGGGGGGGGGGGGGGGGGCTCTGGGCCCACACTCCGAAATCTCACGATTTTTTTTTATCTTCCCATAATTTTTTAATTTTTTCACAAAAAAATGGGGTGCTCATATTCGTGTTAATCTTTGTAAGAAACGCAACCGTGATCTTTCTCTACCTTAAAATCACATTATCTTTACTTTCTCTAGCTCTATAGCTACCCTATAGCTCTATCACTAATCCTGAGATTAAGAAAAAATCCCTCCACCCCCTCATGCATCAATTGAGGCCATTAGTATTGATAATCCTGA
This sequence comes from Artemia sinica, assembly GCA_027921565.1. Classification (NCBI taxonomy): domain Eukaryota; kingdom Metazoa; phylum Arthropoda; class Branchiopoda; order Anostraca; family Artemiidae; genus Artemia; species Artemia sinica. The sequence continues at coordinate 27,474,288 of CM051260.1, forward strand.
TTCTTGATGTAAGCTACTTGGTAATAATGCACGCTAGAATATGACACAAAGTTTTTTCGTTTTGCTGAAATTAAAATACAGACTTTAATTTATACCTTTCAACATAAATCGGGTTATCTAAAACACAACTCATAATTTCAAACTGATGAAACACGCAAGCATACTTTTCCACATCAAAGAATAAAATTTACCAATTATTTTTGAAAATTGCAATATCACATTTCAATTTATAATGCAAACATTTAAATGGACTGAATGCACATTTAGCTTTCTGAGAAAAGAAAATGGGGGTTTCTCACTCCGTAAACACCATGTCTGAATAGTCTAAACTTTAGTTTCTGGGGCCCAGTGGTTATTGAATTAATTAAGGCAACTATTTTCTTGTTAACAACCAAAATGGGCTTTAGTCATTGCCATAGTTGTACCTACAAAAGGGCGTGAAAAAACAATTGATGAGAATATTGTGTACTGTCTCAATATCTGGCATTTTATGCCTCCATTTCCTCAAAGGAAAATTTTCCACTCAAGACTTGGACAAAATTGTCAGTTTTAAAGCTAGATTACCTATGGGGGGGGGGGTTATCGGGGCCATATAAAGGGAGATTGGAGCGATTGCGTCCAATTGGGCACCGCGCAGCCATCAAAATAAACACTGTTTTTTCGAAATTTTAAATATTCTTAATAATTCCTGTAAATGTTTCTCCTGGAGACAGATCATTTTTCCAGGCTAAAACCAATAAAAAATGTCTGATATCAATTGGGCCCAGTACTTAGTCGACCCAGCCCTGAGGGCATCTAGGGGGGGGAGATATTAGGATGGCAAAGCCTCATCCAGGGGGAGGGTTAAAAATAACACGAAACGAGTTTTTCGTTAAATTGAAACAAGTTGTTGGACTGTGATGAAAAAGTTAAGAGCCACTGTTATTTGGAGAAAAGCCAAGACCGATACTCTGATTGAGAGGAAAATTCAGAGGCAGATAGTTGGATTTAAATGGTCTAATTGAGAATTCCATGGAAGTTAGGGGGCAAGGTAGTATCCCAAATTTGTGTCCAACTTTTAAAAACGTGACAAAAATTCATTTAGACTGTAGACTCTATTGAAGGATAGATGGCCTTCAAGTATAAATCCAGTTTCATAATAGTAGATTTTGAGCATGAGCTTCTCAAAACACCCTACGCTTAAAGAAAGTTTTTTTTTCGCGGTTGAAGGCCTCTTTGATTTCTTTTCAGCATCAATATCGTTGACACTCTTATCCATCGCAATCACAAATTCAGAAAGCTCGATTGTGCCATTTCCTAAAAATAGTTTCTTTTATAGATTCCTATTGCGTGCAATACATCCTGTTTGAAAGGGGCTAGAGAAGAAAGGGCTAAAGCAAGTTCAAAGGGTAGTTTCCCATTATATGGGCACTTCTAAAAAGTCAAGTTTCTTTAATGCTAATGAAATAAAATAGAATGAATATATAATAGTTTATAACAAATTTGGGCTATATATTTGCACATTAGGGGGGTGGGGGGGGGGTAAAGCATTGCATATATTAAATACGTAACCTAACCTAGGTACCTTTTTTCCTCCCCTAAACCCCGAAAGAAATGTACAAGCTTATTTTAAATTCAGCTTTTGGAAAAAATGTGTGAAAGCGTACGAAACAGATCACGTTGTGACGTTGTAACATGCCCCCAAGAATGTGCACGAATTATTGCCGACCCTAATTTTACAACATACACGAGCATATAGCCGAATATGGTTCTTCTACGCAGGAAAAAGAGAAATGTTGTACTGAACAAGAATATAGTGGGAGGCAGTTCAGTACTGGATATGTCCAAAAAATTCATGTTGTCATTCTTTTACAATGTGTGTAAGGTACAATGGCCAAGGGAGGGGTTTGGTTCAAGTTTATTATGGGGACACAGTTTATCTGCTGTTAAAAGTTAAAACCGGGGATTTATTAAATGATTTGGAAAAAGGGGTGCACATAAACTCGCGGATGGATTTCACTAACTGGAATGCGTCCCTCTACCCCGAGCTGGTGAAACGTCAAGCTCCCAATCAACTATTAATGTTAAAATCAGAGACGGGGAGCGATTTAATATTCAATGGGGTGTTTCCCGGTCCTAAAGTTTATTGTGTGGAAACACACGACAAGGGTGTAAAGCAGGCGTGCAAAGGGGTGCCTACACAGTTTGTAAAAAATAATTTCAACATGAGTGTCTACAGAAACTGTGTAGATAGTTGTCTAGTGCCAAGAGCAAAAATGCTAGCAATTCGCTCTCTGCAGTATAGAAACTATACTCTTAGAGTGGAAAAAAATACCATGTCATGTATATCCGACAAGGTCTTTGTGCTCGATAATGGTGTAAAAGTAATCCCCCACGGCCAATTTCGAATTTCAGACCGAGTTGAATGTGTAGACTATCGCAACCAACTCGGTCTGGATAAATTAACTTAAATTCAAATAGTACCATCATTTTAACTGCAGCAGCAGCGGCTATTGTATACAGTTTTTCCACAGTGACCCCGGGGGGTTGGGGGGGGGGGGGGGTCCCGCCCATGGCCGCCCTTGGTCAGCGGCCCTGGGGGGGGGCCTTGGGGGAAATTCTCATCTTTTAAATTCATAGTCTAGAAATTTGTTCAACTGTGCTATTGTTCGTGTTGTATTTTAACTTTTTTTATGACAATAAATAAAAAATATTGTTCTTGTTGTTGTTGTTGTTGCTATTGTTGTACCAATAGTTTTTGTGCAATTTTAAGTTGTTTTTATGACAATAAATGAAAAATATTGTTGTTGATGTTAACGTACTAGATAGTGTGTGCTATTTTAAGTTTTGAAAATAAATGAAAAATGCTGTTGTTGATGTTGTTGTACAAATAGTGTGTACTATTTTAAGTTTTGAAAATAAATGGAAAAATGCTGTCGTTGCTATTGTTGTTGAACAAATAGTGTGCTATTCGTGCTGTATTTCAAGTTGTTGATGTTAATAAATGAAATAAATATGATTTTGTTGTTCTTGAATAGATAGATCTATGGGAAAATTATTACTTATTCATTGGACAAGTATGGTTTAGAGATAGTTGTAGTCCGACTGTTGTCAACAGCAGCAGTAGTATGTATCAATTTAAAACACCATTCAGATAGTTTGTGTGTGTGGCCCATCAATGTCAGGGAAAACGACACTTTTAGTTAAAATAATTAAAAATTGTAATAAAATGTTTTGGAAAAACCAAAGAAAATTTATTATTGCTATAGTATTTGGCAGGAGTCCTACGATCAAAATAAAAGCTATTGCCACTGCCACATCCATGTCAATACAATTCATACGGAGACTTGATGTTTTCAATAGTTTTGAACCAAACTCATGGCTGATTATTGATGATTTGCTGAATCAATTGAACAGTTCTCACATGAAATGCTACAACTGTTTACCGTTCGCTCTCATCATGAACACATTTCCATAAACCTAGTTCTACACAATCGGTTTAATCAGAGCAAATATATGAGAACCTTGCTTTGAATTGTACCCTCTATATTATCTACCGAGTTGTTCGTGATTCTAGCTCGCTAATAACTCTCAATAAGCAAATATATCCAGGTGCTCCCAAATTTGTGCTATCAGCGTACAGTCAGGCGACAAATAAGCCCTACGGGTACATTTTGCTAGATCTCAATCAGAATACACCCGAAGACCTACGTGTAGTCAAAGATATTTTTGACAACGAAATTACTGTATATCTTCCGGTGAACAGTAGAAAAGGTTATTAGTTGCCATCATGACACTGAAGAAACTACACGAACAACGGCATTTATTTTCCGTTTTAGGAACTTCAAAACCTCCACTCAGGAAGGCCATACTCAAACATGGTGTTGACAATGATTTCATTAAACTAATATCTGAACTTTGTTTAAATTTAACTGAGGGCAATGTACACTTGCCAGAAGGTGTTAGACAACAGACAAAGCAACATCGTTCCGCTGTACGTGCCGTGGCTTGCAAAAACAAAGGAAAACATTTTAAAAGAAAACGTCTCCTTCAAGCGGGTGGCATCTTTTTTACACTTTTACTACGAATAATCACAGGACCTATAAACAATTTTCTCTAGATGGCTAAACCCTATAAATTGACTCCAATAGAACTTGTCTTCTCACCCGTGGAGCATTTTGAAGACAATCTAAGCAAATTCATTGATGATGAAAATATTGCCGATGATATAAAGCTAGTCTTACTTTAAGATGCATTGCGACGTGTGGAAAAACATAGACCTTATCGTGAGAGACCCGTCGCCGTCACAGACCCCCCTAAACAGGAAATATCTCCTCTAGATTCTGCACAATCAAAAAGGATGGAATTGAATTCCATGGTGACATCAATTGGAAACCTATTGCCAGTGACCTATCGAGAACAGAGTAAAAGAGTATTAACATATCTCATGTTAGAAAGTGGTGGTGATAAAGTTCAAGTCGATAGCATAGGAGAACGAATTATAATTCAGGGAAAAAGTTATAATCTAGTTGATTTAATTTGCGATATGGCTACGAATCGTAAAGGATTTTATCATTTGACAATAATCTATACACCTTTCTAAGTGTATCAAACTTCCCAAAAGTGTTATTGGCAATAAGAAAATTCTTAAGAAACTAAGAGAATATAGTCCTCCAACAACGCCAACACCAACACCATTTAAAAAAGAAGAAGATTCAATATTTGAAAATACTAGCAGCAGCACAACACAACAGCAACTCTATAAGAAAATTAAAACAAATTTTCTTGTGAATTATTATCGCTTCTAATCAGCAGTTATACCAAACCAATCCTGCTCAACTCATCCTCAGGGCTATACTGTGGTGTTCTCCTCCCCATAGTATAGTGCAGACGGTTTGATATCATTCCATTTTCCCTTCTTGCTTTAGTTTTGTTTTTCTCTGTTTAAAGCTTTTTCCAATAGGCAATGTTTAGAAGTCCTCCAGAAAAAATGTCCCCCCAGATCCCAAATCAAATTCCAGTGAACGTGCCATAGTGAAAGATACCCATCTTGGCTGGTCAAGCTCAAATTCCAGTGAACGTGCCATAGTGAAAGATACCCATCTTGGCTGGTCAAGCACACTTTCTCAAAGTTCAAATGATAGCTCCAATTCGGAGAATAGGACAATGATAAGTGTAGGGGCTAATGTAACCATAAATGATGATAATGGGTTTCAAGAGGTCCTCTCTAGAAGTTCTAAAAAAAGGAAAAAAATCTCCCCAATTAAAAGCATTTCCCTCTCCCTGCCCAAGATCCTCCCTCCAAAAACTTAGGAATTTACCTTAAAATTACTCCCACTACCCCCTTTGAAATAAAAATGATCACTGCAATAAGAGTTGCAATTTTTAAATTGCTAAAATCAATGTTCTCTCTTAACATTAACCGTGATGGATCTCTGCTAATAGCTGTAGAAGATCAGAAATCAGCAGATACAATAATTAACCTTAAATCCCTTCTGAATACCCCAATTATTGCATCTAATTGGAACCCAAAACAACCACCAACAAAAATAGTAGTTTATAATGTTCCCCCAGAGATATCTACTCAGGAGTTAAAAGAAGGCCTTTCAGATAGGGCTGGAAACACAATCCCAGTTGAGGATGTTACCCGACTTGGAAAACCCAACTCTAATGGCCTAAAAAACTAGTAGATCCTTCTTATTCACACTGAAGGATAAAATTGATATCCCAGAAAAATTATTCCTATTTGGGCAAATCAAACCATACAAGGAATACAAACCTAAGCCTATTCAGTGTCAGAAGTGTTTCAAACTGGGACACACAACAAACAAATGCAATGAAATTCTCCAAGAGTGCAGTAATTGTAAATCTTTCCATCCTAAAGAGCTGACAACTTGCAACAACACTCAGCCTACATGCATTAATTGCAAAGGCCCACATGAATCTACAAATAAATCATTATGCCCTGCATACAAGAAAAGAGCCCTAACACTCCAAATATCAACAGAGAAGGCAATCCCATACCCCTTTGCAGCAATGGAAGCAAATGCTGCCCAACAATACCAAATAAAGCCTGTAATGAAACCAACCAAAACCCCCAAGTCAAATGCCCCCAATGCATCAAGCACCCCATATAAAACACCATCTTCTAAGCCCCCTAGCTCAAATCCCTATCAGAAGCAATCACCAAGCCAACAAGCCTCCTTGTCCGGTGAGATGAGGCCAGCCTGCCCTCCCTCCCAAGAAGAAACAAACCAGAAACACTACCAGGAATCAATCCATTAACCAACAAACAGGATGCACTACCAAAATGCAATCCCCAAATATATGCTTATTCATTCTAAACTGTAATGCAGTTCAGGCCATGAACATACATCAACTACAGAAAACAAAAATTATTGCAGGATTGGCAAAAATTTACATCCCAGATGATATGCTCATTCAAGCAAAAAAAGATCTTGCTTTACTATTAACAAAGCTGAACATTGATACACATTCATATGAAGAATAAATCAACAACACAACATTTATCAATACTCCAATGGAATGTAAGATCACTCACAGAAAATAAGCTAAATGAACTAACATAATTTATGAATAATAATTCAATTAATATTGCTTGCCTCCAAGAAACTCATTTAACCCAAAATCAACAAATTAAGTCTCTGGGATATACTATCCTGAGAAAGGATAGATCTTCAGAGAGAAAAGGAGGTGGTGTAGCTTTATTAGTTAATAATAATATAAAATTTTGTGGCATCAATTTTCCAGATTTTGAAAATGATGTTGATGTAATTGGTATAAGTGTTTGGCTGAATAATTTAAAAACCTACATAATAAGCTTTTATAACCCTAATGGCCAAACTACAGATGCCAAGGATTTCTTTAATTATATAAATAATTCTAATATGTTAATAAATATCATTATTTGTGGAGATTTCAATGCCCACAGCCTTTTGTGGGGGAATAAACCAGCAAATAAAGCTGGTAAATTTATTGAGCATATGACTTCAAATAATAATGAATTAGTTGTTGCTACCCCTCCAAACCTGCATACTAATTTCAACCCCAAAAGTGGCAATTTCTCCACAATTGACCTACAAATTGTGTCTTTAAATTTTTGAACAAAATTTACATAAATAAAATTGATAGTCTATGTACAGACCACTTTGCTATAGTTTGCTCCCTAAATGAACCTGCTGAAACTTTATCTCATACATCCAAATATATCAACACTAAAGCAAATTGGTCTATTTCCAAAATAAGCTAAATGATGAAATTACAAGTTTCACCCAAATTTCATGCATTTCTAAGACAACAGTTGACACACATGCTGAAGCATTGACATCTTCACTTATAAATACAGCTAATCATGCTATCCCCAGGACAACACCTAAGAAAACATTCCCTAAACAAATTCCTAAAGCATGGTGGACAAATGAGTGCCTAAATAAATGGAGGATAAAAAAGGCAGCTAGGACAGAATTCATAAAAAAACCAACACCCACTACATATTTAAAAAAATTACAAGCAGAATCTAATCTAAAAAGGACTATAATAGATGCTAAATATAAATACTGGAATAATTTTGCAAATAATCTCTCCAGAGAAACAAATGAGCCAATTATACATAAAGTCATAAGCCACATATGTGGGAAAAAGACTTCTCCCAACCCACTCCTGTATGAGCTTATACATAATAATACCCATTATGACAATGATAATGAAAAGGCTAACCTATTTGCAACTCTTTTTGTTAATAAGCTAACATCAAATAATCAAAGCAAGCTGTCCACAATTCCTATGAACCCTAGTTACCAACCACGCCCAGGATCCGAGTACATAACTAATCCATTTTCAATCCAGGAATTGAATAATGCAATACATCATATTAGGTCCAAAACTAGCAGTAGCTATGACAATATACACCCTACATGGATAAAGAATCTCACACCTTCATACAAACAAGAACTGCTAAATTGTTATAATCACGCTTGGGCATCTTCTAGGTTCCCCAATATATGGAAATGTTCATCCTCCTACCAATCCTAAAGAAAAATAAACCAAAAGATACCCTGAGTCTTATTGGCCCATAATGATTACACCTGTTATGGGGAAAATAATGGAGAAAATGATTTATCACAGACTCCTCTGGTTTGTTGAGAAAAATAACATGATCCCACACACTCAAACTGGATTCAGGAAATACCACTCCTCAACAGATGCTTTCATTTTGCTAACAAATGCAATAAATGAATCTATCTTTCTCAAAAAATAATATCCTAGTGGCAGCTTCCTAGATTTTGAAGGAGCTTATGACAATGTGAACCACCAAATCCTTTTAAATAAACTTGCAAACCTTGGAGTACCTCCTAAGCTAGTATCCTTTATTAAATCCTTCATAGAAGTGCGAAGTTTCATTGTTTGTGTTGGTTCAGCCTCTTCACCCCAAAAGACAATATCCAAAGGCCTATCTCAGGGAGCAGTCCTCAGTTGCCTCCTTTTTGCCCTATATCTCTGGGACATGAACCTACCCCACACGAATCTACAATATGCTGATGATCTGGTGCTATGGTCATCTGGCAACACCTTTCAGATAGCACAGTCAAATCTGCAAAAGTCACTTTTCCAGTTTGAAAAATTCTCTCCACATTCAGATTTACCCATTGCACCCACCAAGTCAAAAATAATCCAATTTCACCGGAAGCGAAACCATGTTAATGCAAAACTAACTCTAAATAAAACAACTATTCCAGAAGATAATAATATTAATTACCTAGGTCTCATGCTTGACCAAAAACTTAGTTTCCACCTCCACATTTCAAACACAATAAATAAATGTTATAGAAAAGCAAATATACTAAAAAGACTTCTTTCCACACCCTGGGGTTGTAAGGAGAAAACCTTACTCCAGTTTTATAAATCACATATAAGACCCCATATTGACTATGGACTCATTGTCTATGGTGCATGTGCAAAGACCCAGATGCAAAAAATTGAAACAACACAAAATGATATAATACGTCTCATATTTGGTCTTAGGAAACCCACAAGCACCAAGTTTCTGCTTATGGAGAGTGGATTAACAACAATAAGGGAGAGACGTAGCTTTCTCTTGATAAAACATCTTACAAAAATTGAATCAAATAGCTCACACACATTACATAATTGGTTAAGAAATCCAGCCATGTATAGAGGTATTGCAGATGAGTATGCCAAAATTCAAAAGAAGTTCCCTGTACCAGCAAAGTCTATTGCACCTACTTTCCCCCAATCCCCTCCATGGAATTGGTCATTTCCCATAATAAATACTGAATTTTCAAAATGGAATAAAGATTTAACCCCATTGCTTTTGTCCAGAAAAAATTTGCAGAACTTAATACAATTACCTATAAAATCACTTCCAAATATTTGTTGATGGGTCAAAAATGGATGAGAAGGTTTGCAAGAGGTGTTTTCCTTCCTCACCTGAAAATTGCAATGGGCGAGAGATTGTTTAATAATTTATCTATAATGTCTGCTGAGTTAAATGCCATAATCATGGCATTAGAACACCTTAAGCAAAACCAACCTTTGATTGAAAATTCGAATAATATTATCATCTATTCCGACTCTTTATCAAGCCTTGAGTTGCTGGCCTCAGCTCCTCATATAAGTTGGACATTGACACTTATCATTGTCTCAGTATTATTGATAATCTTGCTTCAAGTGGCATAAAAACTTACTTTCAGTACATTCCTAGCCACTCTGGCATAAGTGGTAATCATCAGGTTGATGAAATAGCAAAAAATGCTATAAATATTGACCAGCCAAGTGGGAGACCAATCCCAATTAGAGATATTTACCGATGGAGGCTATCAGATATTAATTTTAATAAGATTAATCCTATCCTTTCCCCCTTTCCCAATAAGTATCTTTCTAAAATTTATCATAGAATTCGTTCTGGAACAAATGGACTAAATATCCTTGCATTCTCATATAAGCTTTCTAATTCAAGTGGCTCAATTCCCCTGTCCCCTCTTTGCAGGCATTGTAATATGAATAATGAAACAATTGACCATTGCCTATTTGAATGTAATATGCTGACGTCTGCACAACATACCTTGCTTTGTAAACTGTTAAAATACTTCAAACACCACAAAATCCCACTATCAGCCAAGAGCCTAGCCAACTATACCTGCACACAGAGCATAGAAATCGACATCTATCATCTTATATTTGAACTCCTAGAGTCAAAAGATCTGCTGAAAGATATCTGAATATATCTAATAAATATGAGGCAATCAAGCCAGTAGCTCTGTAGCCCACAGAGTGAAGCAAAAGGAAAAGGGCTAAATAGTTTTACTGAAAAGCCCGCCTGCTGTTAAATAGAAGAAGAAGAAGAAGCAGCAGCAGCAGCAGCAGCAATGATTTTATAACACCTGTGGCTGCTAGTCAAAAGCGGAGACGAATTGATTCACCCTCCAGTGTGCAAAAGGGGAGTGGACATTACACTACGTGTTTGCGTTCAAAATGGATGAAGTTCTGAAAGGTTTCTATGAAAATATTGGTGAAGCGGGAAGTTTAAGTTCCCCCAAAACGCTTTCTAAAGTTGTTTCTGGCAGCACATTAAAAAAAGCAAAAGAGTATCTAGAGAATGAACCGAGTTACACACTGCATCGGAATCACAGGCTTCGAGGCAAACAATATCAACAAACTAAAGCCTTTTTCCCTCTGCATATAATGCAAACGGATTTTTTAACTTTGGACGCAGTTCAACGGCGTCACAATGCACCCAACAAATATATTCTGGTGGCAATCAGTGTCTTTAGTCACTATGCCTATGCCATTTCATTACGGTCAAAGAGAGGTGTTGAAGTTGCTCAAGCCATTGAAAGTATTCTTGAACAGGATTGCTATAGAAAAATTAAATCGGATCGTGGTAGTGAATTTGTTAATCCCGATGTGCAAAAGGTTCTATTGAAATATAATACAACACTTTATCATAGTCACAGTCCGATAAAGGCTGCATTGGCTGAACGATTAATAAGAACGATTCGTCTATTAATTTCAAGATATTGTACACTGAAAAATACATCTGCTTTTATTCATGATTTAGATAAAATCATGCGGATATACAACCATCGACCTCATCGATCTCTGTCCAACTCAAGCCCTCGGGAAGTTCATTACAGTGAAATACATTTGATGCTTTTCTAAAGCAATACTCCAATGGTGAAAAAGAAAAAAAAAATGTGAAGAAGAAATTCAATGTTGGTGATACTGTTCGAATTAATAGAACCACCAATATTTTTGAAAAAGGGAATTATTTATGGAGCACCGAACCTTTTAAAGTGTTCCAAAATCCTGGACACCGAACCCACAACATATCGACTGCGAGACACCAAAGATGATGAGATTATCGGCGGTTTTTTATGAATATGAATTGCAAAAAGTTAGAAGCACTAGTGAAATTTATCAAATTGAAAAGATATTAAAGAGTCGTACTCGTAGGGGCAAGAGACAGTTGCTTGTTCGCTGGCTAGGATACAACTCAGATTTTGATTCTTGGTTTAGTGCTGAAGATATTGGCAATGCCCAATGATTTCTATGTGACTTTCATGTCCAATGTTTCTGATCCTCTCTACAATGACTTGAATAGAACAAGTGATTTTTGGACGAAACTCTCCCCCACCATCAAATTTGAGGGCGCGTATGAAGTGGCTCTTGTCGACTGTATTCTCAAAAATACCTACGACATCCTGAGAAAGGATCGTAAATATGGGATAAAAATTAGACCCTATGATTGGCCTCCACCACCCTCAGGTGATCAAGAACAAATTCAAAAAATCAATTGGATGGATTATCCATATATTGAATTACCCTACGAGGAACTCACCTGTATGAATGATTTATGTCGTTCTATTAATAAAAGAATTTCCGCTCGTAAAAAAGGAGCTTTTCATTTCAACTATTCAAAGGAGGAGGGCAAGATCTACATTAGTTCACCTATTCCAATGAAAAGGTTATTCTCAATGATAACCTAAAGGATGTTCTTGGCTTTAAGCTCAATATAATCAATGGTAAAAGTGTCGGAAACACTAACTTCATTTTTGCTGACTATCCGCCTGCCTTCTCCACGGACACTTGTATATTTCTCTACGCTTCATTTGTGGAAACATCTCGGGTTGGTAATTCAAATGTCCCCCTCATACTAGTTCTTGAACGAAAAACCAATCGAGAACAAATTCACCACTACAATGTAAAGCATCTTCAGTATATTCCCGTAAACACTTCCTATTTGGAACTCTGTCAGTTAACACTAAGAACTGAATTAGGTGATCCCATAGCAATTTCAAAAGGTTTGGCTGTGATTACATGCCATTTTCGGCCCATCGTTCAACAACAACAACAGGATGTCTAATAAAAAAGTGGTATTCACTTGTCCTGATATTGACTGCTATGTTAATACTCTTGGCCCAAGACAACTGGGCAATGGAATGGACTATTACAAAGGTCACTCATCAATGGCTGGTTATGGTCTTAGCAGTTTGTTTGCTGAGCTGTTTCGCTCAGCAGTACCTCTGGCTAGAAAATATATTGTACCGGCTGCGACAGATTTTGCATCCTCTATACTATACGATTGGAGCTCTGGCAAGGATTTTAAAAAGGTGTGCTTCGGAAAATCTTAGGTTCAGTGCGCGAACGCTTGGCGAACAATTGAAATCTCATCAAAATGGAAAAGGTTTAAAAAGGTCGAGAAACAGTGCACCACTCATCAGTCTCTACTCAGGTCAGAAACGTAAGACATCACCCCTGTCAAAGAAAAGAAAGAAAAAGACGTCACGTGCAGTAAATAGTAGAAGAAGAAGCCCCAGGAAGAGAATTGTTATATCGAAACTAACATAAGGATTATGTTATAAGGAGTTCCAACCTTCATAAGGATTCCCAACCTTCAATCACTTCATCTTTAAATCTATTCAATGCAGAAAATGTTGATGTGAGTGTAAAACATGGATACTCTGAACAATTTTATCCACAACAATCCCTCTCCGATAATATTCACTTTCAAATTTATTCCAATGAAGACTACTTTATGGACATGTCTTCAACATTTATAGATTTACAAATGAAAGTCCGGAAATCCGATAATACATTGCCAATTCTTGCCGATGGAATATCCTATGAAAATTGTATATTACATAATTTATTTCGGCAAATCAGTGTCTACATTAATAGCACGTTGGTGAGCACAAGCAACAATCTCAAATTATACAAGCTATATGCAATTCATGCTGATGATACCCAAGTCATACAAGGAATTGAGAGACACCTCCAATGGATATGAATATATTACTAATACTGATAGTACAGATGCACTTAAAAATGTTATAACTAGTGAATTACATCTAGTTGGAAAAATATATCATGAAATATATAATATACCCCAATGGCTACACCCAATATATTAAAGTGGATATAAAATGGACGCTTGCTCCATCCAATTTCATTTTACGAAAGGAACTTGCTGCAATCCTGATGTAACTCTCTCCCTCACCTCGGCAATACTCCATGTACGCCTACAGCAGGTTATGAGTTCTGTTGCTTTGGCAGTGGAAAAACTGAGAGCCAGTGGAAATAATATAAAACTACTTGTTCCTCATACAATCACAAATCAACGTCATATTGCCACAGGCTCACGTACCTTCACTGACTTATCCTTTATCAATGGCGAAATTCCGTCAAAATTAGGCTTGGCATTTGTAAAAAGCGCTAGTGCAATAGGATCGTGGACTGGATGCCCACATAAATTTGAGATGTTTGGGCTTTCATCTCTTGTCTGCAGAGTAAATGGAATCCCACTCTACGATCTATCTTTTGATAAATCCTATAGGACATTGTATGAGTTGACCATGTAAACCCTAGATCATGATTCAAAACTACTTGAAAATGGTATAACCGAAGACATGTTCGCTAAAACACATGGTATCATTGTATTGGATTTGTCTGGCACCCAGGATATGAGTATAGTACGAACGGGGAGTGTGCGTTTAGAGTGTACATTTGCCGACCCATTAGCTGTGATATTGCACTAATCTCGCTAAATCAATTTGAAACCTATTGGGAAATCACTCCCGAAGGCAGTGTTCTACTAGACCTTGCACCATGAACACCAGTCAAATAATCAATGTGTTTAATATGGACCCCTACATGTCCAAATACAGATCCTATCGTCTGCCCTCGGACTTTCTGGAAAAATTCAAAGTGTCAGCAATACTCTAATCATTGTTAATAGCAGTCCGTCGACTGTGAATACTCGCCGTTGGTTGTGCATCTTTCAAACAATGAAGACGATTTAATTTTTTGATCCTCTCGGCCTACCCTATACATTCTACACTCCACACATCAGCAACAATATTGTGAGCAGTGGGAAAACTATTATTCGAAATCGGGAAGAGAGTGTAGGATCTGACGACTAAAAGCTGCGGGTTTCCATGCGCTACTATTTTTCATGTTCAGATGTCGCGGCTATACTTACAAGCAGTTTCTCAACATTTATGTAGACAGTCCATGTCTGAACGACTTTATGGTGGAAAATATCCTCTCAGACCTGTATAATATTGATTTTAGTGTCCTACGACTTAGTGTCTTATTATTAAAGTTTTTTAGTGTCTTATTATTAAAGAAATTTATATGTACAACAATGTCTTTATTCTTCACTTTAGATTTCTTCTTCGGTGTATAGGCAACTGTCGTGAACCACTAATGCTGGTAGATCATTTGAATTCACTGTATATTGATCTTGATTGGCTGCAAAGTCGGGGTCGCATTTTTTCTACAGTATAATGTAACTTCACTCTTATCATATCTCTTTGTATAGTCAATGATACTATTTGCATTCATATTGTGAAATTCACGTGTTTGAATCTATCTTTTTGAAGCAATATCACATACAGTGTTTTCAAATGGCGAATCACATTCGGTAACTGGCAAATAAAAATCACTAGGTTTATAGTCATAATAGGCAGTGTCGTCACAACGATGAAGTAGAAACCAAATTGTCTTGTTACCCCAACAGTTGAGTCGTAGACCTGATTCTTCCTTCCAAAATAATTTCAATTCACGAGAATATCAATCTCGTAGAAATAAACTAAAATCACGTTTTGGGTTCTTTCCAATCATACCGGGATAAGTATTCTCCCACTGATCACATTTGTCACAAGGGCAATTAGAGCATAGATGTCCTCTAGGGTGAGAGTCACAAATCTCTTCAAGACATGAATTACATCCTTTAACTTGTACTGCATATCTCTATGCAATTTACAAGGATTGCCTAATTTGCGCTTTTCTTTATAGTCATCAGTAATTGCACAATTCTCACATGATGACCAACTGCCAAGAGTGAACATGCATAGTGGACATGTATAGAAAATTTTTTGGTTTCCGATGTCAACTATCTCAAAGCTAAAAGAAAGTGATCCTCGTTCGATAAATTCAGAGGGGAATGGGAGAGGAGTAGCTCTGTGACGTTACCGCTTTCGAATGGGGGGGGGGGGTCATCTGCATTAAATCAATGGCAATGTTTTCAAAAGTATATCCACGATATTATTCTGCTTTGTTTCAATTAATATATCAATAAATTGAGTATAAGCATTTGAGTCACATCGTAAAAGCTTTAAACAATAGTCCAATGGGGGAGAATCAGTTTTCATTATATTTTCAAATGTCTCCTGTGAGAATATCTTCCGTTGAATGGATAACTCGAGAAAATCGTCATCCAGAATCAAACATTTTTCCATAATCACAAGATTCAACCTAATTCTCTCTTTCTCAAATTTATTCAATGTTCAATCCTATCACTCTCACCACTGACTCTAAACTAACCAAGATTCGTTCTATTTTAAGAATATTCGATAACCTAACATAAAGAAAAGGGTGACATTTTCGATTTCGAAACAATTGTATTGTATAATTACAACAGTAATATATATTACACATGTACAATTAGCGATATAACTTATTGTCCTCTATGTACTTCACTATTGCATTTAAAGCACTTTGAAGTCTATTCATATGTGCTATATCTACTTTTGCAGCGAAGCATAATTGATTCTCCATTTTAAATTTGCTCAAAGATAACACTTATCTTGCATATACTTCATCCCATTCAAGACAAAGCCGTGATCCTCTCGTGATTTCCACCGCAATGTTTGGTGCTCTTGTATCATTGCTGCCAACTCCATTATCAAGTTCTAATAGTGTAAACATTCCACTCATTTTTACAAATATATCTTAATGAGTAAACTCAAACTGTTCTCACTCCTTGAATTCTATTCTCACACTAATAACAACTATAGCAAAAATTCTTCCTTATATTCACTGCAATCTTGTTCCGTTAGTGTTTCTAATTCCCCTGATTGGCCTAGAAAGAGACACGTGATCCTATCCCGTTAGACTCAATTATCTAGCAATTATTGTTGAACTTATGTCTACATCCAAGAAACAACAAACAAATTAACCAACACTCATATAGCTATCAAACAACCATCAATATACAGAACAGAACAGAAACACAATATAACCATCAACAAACAGAATCATGAAAAAACATCAAATAACCATCAAAAAACAGAACAAAAACAACAAACAGAAACATGAATAAATTATGTAACATCAGTATTCAATAATGGGGCTCTACTACTATCAGGGGATATTTAGAAATCTGTCTATAACATACGCTGTTTGACGGGCTTTTACCAAGGACATTAAATCACCCGTCAAACATCGTATGCTATAGACAGGTTTCTGCAGCTACACCCATTTCTGGGCTTATTCTTATTTTTATTTATCTTATTTTTATTCTTCATTCTTATTTTTTTTTAATTGGATCATATGAAAGTGATAAAGGGTTTAAAATTGTTTATCAATTAAGGTCAGTCTGAGCCGGTTGGTAAGTTTATGCAACGTGACATAAATGTTAGAATGACATCATATGTATCAGTCTATGGAAACGGTTAGCGATGATAAGAAGATTCTGTATGATACACAAGCACATAATGAGGGATGGGGGCAATGTGTAATATTCTTTACCAATGGAGTATACTAAAAAGTTGAAGCTAATGGAGTAGTAGACGCCAAGATGATCTTGTGACTTGACCTAGCTTTACTTCTTGGCTGTGTTCTGTATAATACACAAGTACCAATTGAGGAGTGTTGGCAATCAAAATATACATTAGCATTAGAGTATGCTTAAAAGTTGAAACTAATAGAGTCGTAGGCACCAAGAAAAGATCAAGTGACTTGACCTAGCTTTCACGTCTCGGCTGTGGTGGCTATAATACACAAGTACATTATGGGGGGGGATGGGGGCAATGTATACTATTCTTTAGCAATGCCGTATACTAAAAAGGTGAAACTAATAAAGTTGTAGATACCAAGAAAAAAATTTTAATGTAGAAATTCAGGACAATCCTTAGAAATCAACTAGTGAGATTGTTATGGATTTGAGCCATCAAGGACCGCAACCACCAATGACCCTATCCACCAAGGACCTCAACCTCCAAGGGGCCCTCTACCTCCAAGTTTTAGCCCCCCCCCCCCCATTTTATTATACATTTTTTAAGCTTAATTTTTTTTTTTACTTTTTTTAACATGGAAATTTTTTCAACATTTTTTTACATGTCTTAAAATGATATGAAATATACTTAGAACAAAAAAATTGCATTTAATATTGTCTAAATACAAAATGGGAATGATATTGCTATGTTAGTCGTGACTTTTACTATTAAAAAATAATGTTTGTAGTACCACTTTTTTTCTGAATTGGAATTTTCGGGACTTAGAAAATTTGTCAACTTTTTTTTAAGTATCTTAAAATGACATGAAATATGCTTGCGGCTGTACCAATGGTAATCTATGGCTGCTCATCGACACTACCCGACTGTACCAGTGGTACTCTATGGGTACTTATTGAGACTATCTAGTTTATTATGTGTATTAAATGAGTATTTTTTTACACTGGAAGGATAAAATCTTGCATCACATTTAAAAAAAAGAAAGTAAAGATGAATTATTCACGATAGCGTGTGCACACGATAAAATCATCGTTGCTTTTGAATACTGACAAAAATCAATACTTGAACTATGAAACAAGCACTGTTTTCATTTGATTATTTGTTTTTTATGCGTACACGATATTGATAAAAAATCATCGTGCTTTGTACTGACCAAAAATCAGTACTTGAACTATGAAACAAGCACTAGTAAAACACTATTGGAAAGTATGCGTGCGTTGTCATGACAGTCTGAGTTTAGATTTCTTTAGAGTACCGAAGAATTTCGATTTTAAAATGGTGGATATGCGAGAGTGAGATCTCCAGAGACGATAGTGCTCAAAGAGAATGCCAACATAAAAATAATAGTTCATGAAGAGGGGTATCTTCTTGCTCGTTGTGGTCTAGTAACACGTTACCTACTGATACATCCTATTGCCGTCGTTCTGGTATTAGTATTCAAATGGATGAAAAGGGAAAAAGAAAGGCCCTAATGCTGCAATAATGTCATAAGTCATATCTTGTCTACGTACCAGAGCTGTTGTATGTGTAAAAATAATGCAATAATAGACAGTGAAATCACTGGCAGAATAAAAAGGGTACTGGCAGACAGTATCATCAATGAATATAAAGGTGAATTGGTGGAAAATCAAGCGCAAGTGAACGTTATTACCACTATTGATCATTTAGTCAATGAACCTAATAATACCAAAGACGAAATGCATGTTGAACCTTTAGGTAACACACCAGTAAAAATTGTGTGTATGACTCGAAATGGACTAATGATGATTCTACTGATTACGAACTAAGAGAAGACAATAGCTACAGTATCAAGAGAAAACAGTATCAAGATGATGAACTATTTTAAGAAAGCGATTCAAAATCTCCAAAGCTGTTGAATGGTATTAATAATGTATAATAATGTATGCATCATATTTTTTTCATATTAATATTCAACATGTCGTTTTTTCATTCAAATACTTTATGCATTACTTTGTTATGTGTTCATTACTTTTAGGGTATGCTAACACGCCAAACGCTTAGAATGTCTATTAAAATGTCAGAGATGTAAGAAAAGGAATTTTCAGAGACACAGATACTACTAGCAGGATCTTAAGGCATATATTAGAAACTCAGATGGGTTAACAAAATCTATACCAAAGTCTTAGCATACCCCAATACTAAGCAACACTTTTTCAAAAGACATTATTCTATCTTTTCTCTCATTGGGCTGTCATATCATTACTTAGAGTAGACATTATTTTATTAATTTGACTTTATGCATACCCAATACTAAGCAATACTTTTCAAAAGATATTAATCTATCATTTTCCTCATAGGGCTGTCATAGCATCACTTAGAATAGACATTATTTTATTAATTTTGACTTTATGCATACCCCAATACTAAGCAATACTTTTCTAAAGACATAATTCAATCATTTCCCTCATAGGGCTGTCACATTATCACTTAGAATATATATTACTTTATTAATTTCAACTTTATGCATGCCTCAACACTAAGTAAAACTTTTCGAAACACATTATTCAATGATTTTTCCTCATAGGGCTGTCATATCACCACTTAGAACAGACATTACTTTATTAATTTCGACTTTATGCATACTACAATACTAAACAATACTTTTGAAAAGACGTTATTCTGTAATTTCCCTCATAGGGCTGTCATATCATCACTTATAATAGATATTACTTTATTAATTTTTACTTTATGCATACCCCAATGCTAAGCAATGCTTTTCAAAAGACATTATTCTATAATTTTCCTCATAGGGCTGTCATATCATCACTTAGAATAGATATAACTTTATTAATTTCGACTTTATGCATGTCCCAATACTAAGATATACTTTTCAAAAGACTTTACTCTATCATTTCCCTTATAGGGCTGTCATATCATAACTTAGAATAGAAATTGCTTTATTAATTTCAATATTTTAGCATAATCCAATACCAAACAGTACTTTTCAAAAGACGTTATTTTATCATTTCCCTCATAGGGCTATCATATCATCACTTATAACAAATATTACTTTATTAGTTTCGACTTTATGCATACCCTAATAATAAGAAATGCTTTTCAAAAGACATTATTCTATAATTTCCATCATAGGGGTGTCATATCATCACTTAAAATAAATATTAATTTATTAATTTTGACTTTATGCATACCCCAATGCAAAGCAATACTTTTCAAAAGGCATTATTCATGTTACTTGAATAATTTGGACTTTATGAATTCCTCAAAAACTAAGCAATACTTTTCAAAAGACCATACTCTATCATTTCCCTCACAGGGCTGTCATATCATCACCTAGAATAGACATTACTTTATTAATTTCGATTTTTTAGCATACTCCAATATTAAGCAATACTATTCAAAAGACGTTACTATATCACTTCCCTCATAGGGGTGTCATATCATCACTTAGAATAGACATTACATTATTAATTTCGACTTTCCTATGTCCCAAAAATTCCAAGTCAGAAAAAAGTGCTACTACAAACATTATTTTTCTAATAGTAACATATCAATATCATTTCACTTTGGTATTTAGAAAATATTAAATGTGATTTTTTTTAAGTATATTTCATATCATTTAAGAGGTGTTTAAAAAAGTTGAATAAAATTTCCATGTTAAAAAAAAAAAAAAAAAAATTAAGCTTAAAAAAGTATAAAAAAGGGGGAGCAAAAATTTGGAAGGAGGGGGCCCCTTGGAGGTTGAGGTCCTTGGTGGTTAGGGTCATTGTTGGTTGCGGTCCCTGATGGTTCAAATCCATAACCATCTCACTAGTTGATTTCTAAGGATTGTTCTGAATTTCTATATTAAAATTCTTTTCTTGGTATCTACAGCTTTATTAGTTTCAACTTTTTAGTATATACTCCATTGATAAATAATATTATTCATTGCCCCCATCCCTCATTATGTACTTGTGTATTATAACGGCCACAGCCGAGAAGTGAAAGCTAGGTCTATTCACGTGATCTTTTTTTGGCGCCTACGACTCTATTAGTTTCAACTTTTTAGCATACTCCAATGCTAAAGCATATTTCCTATTGCCAACACTCCTCAATTGGTACTTGTGTATTATACAGAACACCGCCAAGAAGTAAAGCTAGGTCAAGTCACAAGATCATCTTGGCGGCTACAACTCTATTAGTTTCATCTTTTTAGCATACTCCAATGCTAAAGAATATTATATATTGCCCCCATCCTTCATTATGTACTTGTGTATTATACAGAATATTCTTGTCATCGCTAACCGTTTCTATAGACAGATACATATGATGTCATTCTAAAATTTATGTCACGTTGGATAAGACTTACCAAACCCTCAGACTCACCTTAATTGACAAATAATTTTAATCCCTTTATCACTTTCATATGATCCATTAAAAAAAAAAAAGAATTTGTTTTGTCCTCTGTTTCATCCTATTATTCAAATCATCAATTAAGTTCATTCAGACCTGAGTTATGCAAATGGGTTAACTATTTGCAAATTGAGATATCTTTTATGCAAATGAGTTACCATTGATACCTTTAATAATGTGTGCGATCATTAAATGTAGCTCTGTATCTATGGTCACCATGTATGGAGTACCCTCTGTAGAAACATCTCTGATTGGCCCAGAAATGGGTGTAGCTGCAGAAACCTGTCTATAACATAAGATGTTTGATGGGTGATTTAATGTCCTTGGTAAAAACCCGTCAAACAGCTTATGTTATTGACAGGGTTCTAAATATCCCCTGATAGTGCCCAATAGGTTACTACTAATATCAATAGTGATTATTAAACAACCTTCAAATGTAAGAAATATGCTTTAGTATTACTTGAATGAAGATCAATAAGACATAAGATGAACTCTGAAAATACGGTTATTTGTCTTTATACAAAAGTGAATTTCAAGCTATGATAAAAATTCTAAAGCTAGTCTATAGTCCTAATCTCAATGCTATCAAGAGGGCTTTCCTTCGAACTTGTCTAGAAACAAGTCATGGCATGTCCCATTCTGTAGAAAAGTGTCCTTAATTGGTTTTCTTTTACTTTATCAAAACTCCTATGTTATTTTGTGTTTTTAGTAAAGCGATAGTTTTCTATAATCCTAGAAACACAGGGAAACATAATTAGTTGGTTTATTTTTACTAGGTTGATTGATGTATATTAGATAGGCTGTGAAGCAATATTTTTTATCGTTTTAAGTTTCAACTTCGCTCTTTACTTCCCCCGGAAAAAACTTTGTTTTTTTAGATTAATCCTTGCTCGTTTTGATGAGTAATAGCTTTAAAATGAGTCTTCCCGGGATATTCTTTGAAAAAATTAGTGCATCACATTTGCAAAAATAGTGGATTATCGAAAAAGTAATAATAAGAACGGACAAGCCATGATTGAAAAAAAAAATCCAAGGAGAAATCGAACGCATGATAATTTAATTTTAAGTCCAGCGCTGTACTAAGAGAACCACGCCTCAAATAACCTGACTTAATATATTGGTTTTTGTAGGACTTCAATTGCGTAGCTTGTTAAGGGGGCCTGGAGGAGGAACCTGCGGGAGGTGTTCTTTCAAACCTCGAGTTAAGCATTTGGATCATAGTCATTACAATTATGCCGTTTATACTTTCAAAATTTTCCACTTAAGAAGTGGAACCAAAAGGGTTGTTTTCAGTGCTAAAATTCACTTACGAATGGTAGAATTGATAAAAGCATGTAGATATGAGCAACAGTTTTCAAATGAGCCATTAAACATCAATCTAGGAAGTTCTGGTAACCCACTAGCCCCAGCTTTTCCACTTGAAACATGGCACAAAAAGTGCCATTTTTAGTACCATTTGAAACTTGCAGATGGTGAAAATTATAGGAAGAACGTAATTATGAGCAATATTTTTTTATATGAGCTATCAAGAATACATCTACGATGTTCTGGTTGCCCCCTAGCCCAAACTCTTGAGAAATAGCTTAGTGCCCTTTTTCGTGTCATATGGCACTTGCGGATGGTGGAATTTATATAAACCACGTACAAAACAGTAGCCATTTTGTTCAGTATGGTCGAAAATATTATAACTATGTCTTTTAGGATGACTTAATCTCTCGAAGCCCCCAGGAGGAGGGCTGAAAGTTATGAACTTTACCCAATGTTAACATATAGTTTTGGTTATTGGGACCCGGCTCAATGGTAACCGAAACTCTAGAAAACGGTATTTTGATACAAGTAGATGGATCAAAAGAATTGGATTTTAATGCTGATTTCAAATATATAAGTTTTATCAAGTTTAATCCTATCCATCAAAAGTTACGCGCCTGAGAAAATTTGGCTGATTTTCGAAAAAAAAAAAGGGGGAAAGACCCCTAAAAGTTATAGAACCTTAATGAAAATCACACCATCATATTCCGCGTATCAGAGAACTCTACTGTAGAGGTTTCAAGCTCCTATCTACAAAAATGTGGAATTTTGCATTTTTTGCCAGAAGAAAGATCATGGATGCGTGTTTATTTTTATTTTTTTTTTCCCCCAGGGGTGATCGTATCGACCCAGTGGTCCTAGAATATTGTGGGAGGGCTCATTGGAATGGAAATTAAAAGTTCTAGTGCCCTTTTTAAGTGACCAAAAAAATGGAGGGCAACTAGGCCCCCTCCCACGCTCATTGTTTTCCCAAAGTCACCTGATCAAAATTTTGAGATAGCCATTTTGTTCAGCATGTTCGAAAATATTATAAGTATGTCTTTTAGGATGACTTAATCCCCCGAAGTTCCCAGGAGGAGGGCTGAAAGTTATGAACTTTACCCAATGTTAACATATAGTATTGGTTATTGGAAGTATACAGTACAGACGTTTTCAGGGGAGATTTTTCCTGGTAGTGAGGGGGGGGGGGGGGTCGGGCAGGGACGTACGCAGGGAGGGGGTCCTCCGAGCCCAGACCCCCGAAATCTCACGATTTTTTCATTTTCCCATAATTTTCTGATTTTTCTCAAAGAATAATGGGTTTGAAGGATTTGCCCCCCCCGAAACAAATTGCCCCCCCCCCCCCCGAAACAAATTCCTGCGTACGTGCCTGGGGTCGGGGGTTATGTAGGAGAATCTTTCCATGAAGAAGTTTTCATGGGGGAAGGGACATTGCTATGAAGGGGACGCCGGACTTCCCAGCATTATTTAAAAAAAGATCAGAAATTAAATATAAAAAAACAAGTTTTTTCAACTGCAACAGCAGCAACATCAAAACTTTAAACGAACAGAAAATATTACATATATGATTGGGTTCACCCCCTAGTCAATACCTCACTTTTTAAGCCAGAGATTTTTTAGTAGTTTCCTAAGAGCTATTTATTCTAATTAACGGCCTTTGTGATTAAGCGGTCATTTTTAAAGAATTGGAACAAAATTCGAACTTTCGCTTAAAGAGCAAGGTATTGACTAGGGGGCGAACCCCCTAATATACGTATTAAAAATATATGAATATAGAAGTTCGTTACGTAACTTAATTCGTAAGTTACGTATATTTATTACTAATATAAAAACGTTCGTAAATAAAATGAAACAAGTTTCGAGAAAGCCATTTAACCAAATAAAAGTAAATTAATATGAAAATTTTGTTTTAATTATTCATGTACTGTGAGCCAAGATCAAAACCTGCATTTATTCAAAACGTTCAAAAATTAAATAAAAAAAACAAGTTTTTTTTAACTGAAAGTAAGGAGCGACATTAAAACTTAAAACGAACAGAAATTATTCCGTATATGAAAGGGGCTGTCCCCTCCTCAACGCCTTGCTCTTTACGCTAAAGTTTGACTTTCTCACAACTCTATTTTTTTAAACAATAAAAAACTTTAGCGTAAAGAGCGAGGCGTTAAGGAGGGGACAGCCCCTTTCATATACGGAATAATTTCTGTTCGTTTTAAGTTTTAATGTCGCTCCTTACTTTCAGTTAAAAAAACTTGTTTTTTTATTTAATTCTCCCAAGAAACTAGATCATATCTTTGAAACCTGTGAAATCTAATAGATGGTAGGATTTGTAAAAACCTAGTAAATATAAGCAATATTATAACACTTTTTTCAAGCTTTGAAGAAAAGCAAAAAAGTCTAAATACGCCTAACTACGCTTGAAAGCTATTTTAAAAAGAAACTCTTTGAAGATTTCCATGGAAATGACCATAGCAGAAGCTTTGAGTCTGGGTGGGGATCAAAGAGGAGTCTTTGAGTATTTTGACCACAGGTGACTTATTGTTGCGACTTTCTTAAATTTGGTAATTCTTGTGAGCATTTGGAAATCAAAGCTTAACTCAATAACTGATACTAAGTGTCCTAACATTTTGCTTGGATTAAAAGTGACAAACTAGGATGAAAATTTCAACATCTTCCTGGAGCTACTTCAGTCTGCATATTATTTCGTTTAATTACACTTAAAACGGATGAGCTTTTCATTTTATACCTAAGAAAATAGCTGGCACTTCATTTTTCTTCATAGCGAATAAACTATTAAGTGTTTTTTTGTGTCATTGTAATTGAAGTGTTCTCATGTGAAGTGTTCATCATGTGTTTTTCATTTGAGAAATTTACTCCTTTTTAGATGCAGTTTATAATTTGACTGATATTAGGTATTTATCAGTTTATAATTTGGAATGAATCCCCAAAAGAAAAAATTAATAATATCCAAAAGAGCAGCCAAAAGCAATGAAAAAGCAGCAGTTCAGCCTTAGCCTACATGACATATATTCTATAAAGAAGCCAAAAAAAAAAACTTAAAATGCATTTTTTTTTTAAATTGTTATTAAAAACCAGTTTTTAATACAAGAAGACTTCTTAGGAATCCAAAAGAGCAAAAAAAAAAAAAAAAAACAATCAATATCAAAGTCGCCCATTTCAACTGTTTTAAAGGTGCCAAGATAGATATAGGCAAAGGGCATTATGAAAAAATTAAGCTTCTAAGTTCAAAGTTATATTCAAAGTTTTTACCCAGATAACTGACGAATTTTGTGATACGGTATTTGAAGTTTATATGCAGTAATGCTCGATGAAAAAAACTACTAATTTTGATAATTATTTATGTTAAGGATACATAGCTAATAGATACTTCAACTACTTGTATTATGCAAGGGTTCTGAAACGCCACAGCCATTTCGTTTCTACCAGATTTCTACTTCTCCTGATGAATAACGAAGAAGACCAGTTCCAGCCAGCGACTTGTGAATTTTTGAACTCATGAATAGGCTCGAATCTGTTGTAAATTTAAGCTGTGATTTGAGAAAGACTGATGAAAACATTAATGTTTGCGGTCAACATTGATCGCGCCGGCGGCGCGCCACCGACATCTTACCGGAAGCGCGCCGCCGGCGTCCTACCGGCGGCGCGGCGTGGCGTGCTGTTTTTGACCCCGCCGCCACCAGTCTTCCCTCATCGGCGCGGCGCTGGGGTCTAACTAATACGAAATTTGGATTTTGGAATGTAAGGACACTAAACGAGCTGACAAAACCTGAACAAGTACTCAGAGAGATGAAGAAGTATAAGCTAGATCTCTTTGCTCTAAGCGAAGTCAGGTGGATTGGATCTGGACATGAACAACTAGGAGAGGGTTACTCACTAATTTACAGCGGAAATGAATCCCGGCACCAGGCTGGAGTTGGGATAATGTTGTCTGACCAGGCCGGTAAAGCACTAGTTGAATGGAAGCCAGTCAGTGACAGATGCTTACTTGCAAGATTTGTAACCAATCATCTGAAAATTTCAATCATTGCATGTTATGCTCCTACAAATGATGCAGACGATACTGATAAGGAGTCATTCTACCAAGCTCTTCAGTCATTGACATCAGAAGTCCCATCACATGACCTTCTTTGTGTGGTTGGGGACTTCAAAGCAAAGGTGGGGAGCAGAAAGAGACTACTGTCCACAAGTCCTAGGGAGACATGGTCTTGGTGAAATGAATGAAAACGGAGCCCTCCTGGTGGATTATGCTCTGAGTAATGGTCTTATGGTTGGCACAACTCAGTTTGAACATAAAACCATCCACAAACAGTCATGGATCTTGCCAGACGGCAGAACGAAGAACCCAATAGATCATTTCCTAATCTCAAGGAGATGGTGGACAAGTCTTCTGGACGTACGTGGCTTCGGAGGGGCAGATCCCCAGTCGGACCACATCCTGATGGTAACAAAATTGAAAGTCAAGCTGAAAGTGCCCAAAAACGCAAAGTCGAATTCTACGAAGCTTTATGATGTGGATAAGTTACATGTCCGAGAAACCCGAAGAAAATTTTGTATAGAGTTGAAGAACTCATTCGCTCCACTTGAAATAGAAAACGGCACAGACAGTCCGGAAACAGCATGGCAAAAAAAGAAGACAACTTACAATCAAGTTGCTAGGGATGTGCTCGAGTATAAGAAGAAACCGAAAGAAAGATGGATATCACAGGAAACTTGGAAACTAATCGACGAGCGCAATGACTTGAGACAGAAAATGTTCTCTACTGGCGGTGACAGAACTTCGGTCTTTGCAAATGTCCTATATAGAATGAAGGACAAAGAAATCAAGAAGTCGGCAAAAGCTGACAAGCGGAGATGTGTAGAAGAGAAGGCTAGACTAGCAGAGGAAGCAGCTAGAAAAGAAGACTTCAAAGAAGTTTACAGGCTCACAAATGAAATGATAGGAAAGCTTCCCAGCAGATCCAGCCAAGTCAAAGATGAGAGCGGAAATGTTCTCACCGAAACTGAAAATTGACGAGAGATGGGTATCCCACTTCGAAAAAGTTTTAAATAGACCGAGACCAACTGGCCGAGAAAGCATCCCTTCTACGCCCTTTCTTAACCTTAAGTTTGACGAAAACCCCCCAACATCTGCGGAAATACTTGTTGCAGTGAAGAAACTCAAGAATGAAAGATCACCTGGCGAAGACTGCATAACTTCGCAAATGATCATGGTATCAATGAGGACATGCCTCTCAGTGTGGATAACACTGGTTGCAAACAGTATGGCAGTTTGAAAAGGTCCCTGGCGACTGGACCGAAGGGATAATTGTTAAGATATATAAGAAAGGTGATGCTCCTAACTGCGATAACTGGCGAGGTATAAACCTAATATCAGTACCAAGTAAGGTTGTAGCGCTTGTCATACTCGAACGGCTGAAAAAAGCACTTGATACGTATCTGAGAGAAGAGCAACATGGCTTTCGGAAAGGTAGATCTTGTTCAGATCTCATATTCACACTCAGGACTCTGATAGAAGAAGCAAATGAGTGGTCCAACAAAGTATACATGCTCTTCATTGATTTTGAAAAGGCCTTCGATTCCGTGGACCGTGACACACTCTGAGAAATTCTATAGTATTATGGTATCCCAAGAAAATAATAAGTTTAATCGTGACCTTTTATGAAAATACGGAATGTTGCATAAAGACAGAGAATGGAACAACTAGCTACTTCAAAATTATGTCAGGAGTGCGACAGGGATGCGTTTTATCACCCTTTTTGTTTGTAATTTTAATGGATTATGTTTTGAGAGAAGCGGCTGGCTTCGGAATAACAGTCGGAAATAAAATCCTCTCGGACCTTGACTTTGTGGATGATGTGGCACTTCAGGAAATAACAAAGCAGCGACTCCAAGAGCTCCTTAATAAAGTGAGCGTTAAAGCGGAGAAATTTGGCCTAAACATCAACATAGACAAGACTAAATCAATGGCAACATCAGGCTCGCCAGTCGAGCTCCTGAACAAAAATTGTAGAGTCGAACAAGTCCATGAATTTAAATACCTTGGAAGCTGGTTGATTACACAGGAAAAGTGCAAAATGAGGTCAAGAGAAGAATTGGCATGGCAAACGCTGCTTTCAACAAACTTAAGCCAGTATGGAAATCAAAGGAGTACTCGCTTGCACTAAAGCTGCGACTTCTTAATAGAAACGGTTTGTCCGTGCTATTGTATGCCAGTGAGTGCTGGAAACTAGATGTTGGGACAGAGAAAAGGCTCACAGCTTTCGAAAACATGTGCTTGAGACGCGTACTGAATATCGGTTGGCGTCAAAGAGTCAGCAACATTGAGGTCCGTAGAAGAACTGGCCAGCATCTTATTACTGAAGCGATTAAGAAGAAGAGATGGACCTATCTTGGCCACGTTCTTCGGATGGAGGACTCAAGAACCCCGAACCAGGTTCAACATTGGCAGCCACGTGGGCGTCGACAGACGGGAAGACCGAGAAACACGCTCAGACGCACATACGATCGTGATCTACACAGTGCTCACACACATCATTACAACCCCAGATGGAGGATGTACTTGCCGCAGCGCCAATACGTAACGTTTACCGAGGCTTCGTCGATGCCCTATGCGCTCCAGATGGCTCAGGAGGACCTAAGTTCTAAGTTCTAAGTTGTGTTTTAAACGTTCTGCTTTGCGGTAAACATTTTCAACTCCAACGTGTATGTCCCTTAAAATTTTTTTGGAAGAGTTTCGTAGCGGTCTTCAAAGGGTTTATCAATATGGAGTTCACGTTTTCAGGAACACCCAGTATCACAATCTATGTGATCGCCAAAGATGTGCTCGGGCCCTCTTCTTAAAAGCTTCTTGAGATTTCCTGAAAGTTCAAAAATATTTTTATTGAGCCCCTAAGAGATTTTGTAAGTTTTTGGATCACCTGGTTATTGAGAAATTTAGAGTGGATGCCCCTATTTAATCTAACTAAACTATAAAGATAGGCTGTATAATTTTTTGTTACATGATTTGCACATTCCTGCTTTTCGATGCGCACCCCGTAGGGAACACATTGTCTCAGTTAAAAAAAAAAAAAAAAACGCTAGATTCACCATCTCCAATATATTCTAAATACTGGAGACTGTGCATTTCTTCACTTGCACAGAATCCCTCCAACAGGATTTGGGTTTCCATACTCTTGGATGGCCCTTTGTAGCTTAAAAGCATACGTGGTCAACGGGAGTCTGTTTACATTTCTTGGAGGCAAAACATATGTAGCAATACTTATTTTTAATGCCAACATACAGTAATTTTTTGGTAAATGCATCAGTGATGACAGCAACACATCCTTTTGCAGCACAGTCATGGCCTTTACTTCGCTTATTCCAACCTCCATCACAGATTACTTTGGTCCAGTAAAAGTCATTTTTGTATCGATCTTCATGGATGGCTAACATCATTGATTCCCGGGTCGGTCGAAAACAGGATCAGCCGCTTTGTGGCATGTTTGAAACAGTTTGATGCGGCATGGCCGCTTAGAAGCAAAAATGAATTCTTGTCGAAAAGGGGCATGTTTAAGAGCTGACGTCACAAGACTTGTTTTGTTTCTTAAGCTAATACGAAGTGATGACATGCCAATTCTAAACCAAAAACGACTCTATGGAAATGCGGCACGTTTAGGCACTACGTCAAAAACTGGTTTCTGTCACAAAACTTGAATGGCTCTTGTTTTGGCTTTTGGCAAGGATACAAAGACATATCCATCGTATATATGGGTCTGCTAATTACGAGTTATGGAGTTTGTACTTTGAATAGAAGATGGCATATGAGACGCGAATCTGTTTATTTTTAAGTGCTATTTTGAAGTCTAATTTTGGATGTGTCAAACGTTCACAGATCTAGATAAATATTTGCAGGTACTGCAGATTATCCCATATACAGGTTTTAATGTGTCCTTCGCAGTGAGAATCAGTGACCGGTAGCACTAATTTATGAAAATTTTGGCGGGGGATATTTTCCACTGTTTGTGTTGTTCCAATAAAATACCAAAACAGGTTGTTTCAATAAGAATTCTTGCAAACGGTATTTTTATTAGTCTAGAGGGTTGGTTAAAAAGTAGTTCTTAATTAAAAAATTTGAATAAACTTGCCCTGAAAATCAGGAATGCTTAGCAAACTTTCACATGTCAAACACTATTAACTGGGAAATTTGATTCAGGAGGCCCTTTTTTAAGACTTAGGAAAAAAGGTTTAACTTTAGCGTAAAGAGCAGGGTATTGAGGAGGATGCACCGCACAAATATATTAATTTCTGTTTTTTTTTTAAGTTTTAGTGCTGCTCCTTGCTTTCAGTTGAAAAATACTTTTTTCTTAAAATTTAATTTCTGATCTTTTTTTGAATAATAACGGGACACACACCTCCCCATTCATGACAATTTCCCCAAGGAAAACTCCCCCAAGGAGAGTTCCCACGCGCAAGATAGTACCCCCATGAATTTTACCTCGTAAAAGTTCATGCTCACTGCAAATGCCCATCCCCCCCCCCAAAAAAAAAAAAAAAAATCTTGTTCACTATTCTGGACGAAAAAAATTCTTCTGAACATAATCTAACTCGAAAAAATACTTGTTTTTAACTTTATTTATGATCGTTTTTTTTTTTTTTAATTCATACCAAAAATCACCTCTATGTTGAAAAATTTTTCAAAGGTCCTTCCCCTCCAACAGGAAGTTTCTTGTGTGGAAAATTTTACAGCAGAGAATTATTACTGATGATAGTTCTTCATCGATTACTTCTCATGAGGTAAATGAGTAATTTTGCTTATGAATTCAGGCAAACTTCCCCCCGTGTAAAATTTTTGTTGAAGTCAACCCCCCCCCCCCCCCACGATTTTTCTGGCGTCCTCTTTCCCTTTTTTTTTTTTCACTCTTCCTTTAGAATAAACTTGTATATTTGGTCAATTATTGGCCCCTTTGTCAAATTGCCCCCCCCCCCAAAGATTTTGCTCATTGGCGCTTTTGTCATATTGCCCCACCCCTCCCACCAATATTTTGCTATCGATCCGCCCCTGGACTAGAGCTCTCAATTGCTGATCTAATCAGCATCCTCCAGAGTATCAGTGATAACAAGGTGGAGTTGCAGATGACGAAGGGCAGTCCCCCTTCCATATGTAATAGATCCTGCTTATTTTGGGATTTAATGATACTCTAATTTCATGATAACAGCGTAGACCAGAAATATTCCCAGAATGCAGACCAAAAAGCAATCCAGATACATTTTTTAAAGTTTCTTTTGTCCCCCTCCTCAAACAAAACATATCCCCCCAAAAATAAAAAAATTCTGGTTATGGCCCTGGTGATTATACATCGTTTTTTACTTCCGCAATCCCCCATTGTGGTCGCAATCCCCTTGTCTCTCACTTAGAACTAATTCTGTATTTATCTGATGGTTCAATTAGAACTATGATGTTTTGGCAAAATACACCATTTGAGATATCCCCCTCCCTCCCTAACTGCAGAATACTCACAGGATTCTATTGTAGAAGTTGAAGGGCCTTTTTAAGTTTATAATTTGTCCACAGCTTACAGATAGGATTTGTTATTGAAAAGCTTTGAAGATATTTTGTGCAACCTGCAAATCCCAAATTTTAACTGTCAGCTGTCAAGTTTCGTGCTTTCTTTTTCATAAGAAAAACAACGGTACTTGTTTAGAATCTAGGTACACACGCGAGAAGTGGAGTGTCGTTAATTCTAATGAAATAAAACAAAATAGGACGAAAATATAATAGTTTAGAAACAAAAATGGGCTATGTATTTACACATTAGGGGAGGGGGTGGGGTAAAGCATAGCATATGCTTTTTTTGAGACAACTCATTCACAGATTCTGAAAGGTGATATGGGCCTGTTTTCGTTAAAACTACGTAGGTCTATTGTGATGCTTAGATTTTGGTTGAAGCTCATTAGGTGTAATGAAGATAGACTAGTAAGAGCTGCTTATTATCAGATGTTGAGTTATGGTTCAAAAACGTCGTGGCCATCCCAAATTAGCTAATTACGCAAATTATAACGGCAAAATCTTTCAATTTGCTTGCGTTGGCAAGTTTTTTCCTTTCAATTCAGATGTTAAAGCAAAACTTTTGGTTACCATTCCACTTTGCTCCAGGGGTTGTAGCCATGTTTGTTTATTTAGGTAAAAATCGACAGAAGTAAAAATTCATAGATCATGAGATCAGAGACTGTAGACCAAATACTATTAAGATTTTCAGGAATAACTATCAGCATATGTATATTAAACTGACAATACACATTCACTTGTATTTTCTTTCAAACAGTTCGTGGTAACGAACTGTAAGTAAGGAGCGACCTGGCTCAATAGTAACCAAAACTCCAAAAAACAGAATTTTGCGATGCCAATAGATATGTCAAATAAATCAAATCTTTATTCTGATTTAAAATATATAAGTTTCATCAAGTTTAGCCTTACCCATTAAAAGTTATGCGCCTGAGAAAATTTGACTTATTTTCAAAAAAGGGGGAAACACCCTTAAAAGTAATAGAACTTTAATGAAAATCACACCATGGGATTCAGCGTATCAGAGAACCCTACTGTAGAAGTTTCAAGCTCTTATCTTCAAAAATGTGGAATTTTGTATTTTTTGTCAGAAGAAAGATCACGGATGCGTGTTTATTTTTATTTATTTTTTTTTTTATTTCCCCAGAGGTGATCGTATCGATCCAAAAATCCTAGAATATCGTAAGTGGGCTCATTTGAATAGAAATTAAAAGTTCTAGTGCCCTTTTGAAGTGACCAAAAAAATTGGAGGGCAACTTGGCCCCCTCCCACGCTCATTTTTTTCCCGAAGTCACCCAATTAAAATTCTGAGATAGCCATTTTGTTCAACATAGTCGAAAATCTAATAAATACGTCTTTTAGGATGACTTAATCCCCCCACAGTTCCCAGGGGAATGGCTGCAATTTATGAACTTTGCCCATTGTTCACATATTGTATTGGTTATTATGAAGTTTACAGACATTTTCATGAAGGATTTTTTTCTGGTGGGGGGGCAGGAGGAGGGGGTTACTCGGGAAAATATTTCCGTGGAGGATGTTTCCTTGGGGTAAGGGACATTTCTATGAAGGGGGGGCGCCGGATTTCCCCAGCATTATTTAAAAAAAACGATCAGAAATTAAATTAAAAAAAAACAAGTTTTTTCAACTGAAAGTAAGAAGCAACACAAGAACTTAAAACGAACAGAAATTATTATGTATATGAGTGGGATCACCCCCAAGTCAATACCTCGCTCTTTACGCTACAGTTTTTTTTTAGTGCTTTCAAAAGAGCTATCTATTCTAATTAAACAGCCTTTGTGATTCAGGGATTTGTGATTTAAACAAAATTTTAACTTTAGCGTAAAGAGCGTGGTATTGACTAAGAAGAGAACCCCCTCATAACGTAATAACATATACGTAATAAAAAAAATAATAAAAAAAAACAAGCGATACGGCTCAATAGTAATCGAAACTTTTAAAAACGGAGTTTTGATGTCAATAAATGTATCAAAAGAATGGGCTTATAATGCTAATTAAATAAAAAAAAAAACAAGTTTTTTTAACTGAAAGTAAGGAACGACGTTAAAACTTAAAACGAACGGAAATTATTCCGTATATGAAGGGGGCTGTCCCCTCCTCAACGCCTCGCTCTTTACGCTAAAGTTTTTTTATTGTTTAAAAAAAAATAGAGTTGTGAGAAAGTCAAACTTTAGCGTAAAGAGCGAGGCGTTGAGGAGGGGACAGCCCCCTTCATATACGGAATAATTTCTGTTCGTTTTAAGTTTTAACGTCGTTCCTTACTTTCAGTTAAAAAAACTTGTTTTTTTTTTATTTAATTTTTGAACGTTTTTGAATTAATGCAGGTTTTGATTTTGGCTCACCGTACATGAATAATTAAAACAAAATTTGCATATTATATTTGGTTAAATGGCTTTCTCGAACTTGTTTAATTTTATTTACGAACGTTTTTATTAGTAATAAATATACGTAACTAAGAATTAACTTACGTAACGAACTTCTATATTCATAAATTTTTAACACGTATATTAGGGAGTTCGCCCCCTAGTCAATACCCTGCTCTTTAAGCTATAGTTCGAATTTTTTTTTTCCAGTTCTTTAAAAATGACCTCTTAATCACAATCAGTTGATCAGTTGAAAAACTTGTTTTTTTTTAATTCCTGATCTTTTTCTTTAATAATGCTGGGAAATCCGGCGCCCCCTTCATAGCAATGTCCCTTCCCCCATGAAAACTTCCTTCATGGAAAGATCCTCCCATATAGCCCCCGACCCTCCCCTTCCCCCACCTACCAGAAAAAAAATCTCCTCTGAAAAGGTCTGTATACTTCCCAATAACCAATACTATATGTTAACATTGAGTAAAGTTCATAACTTTCAGCCCTCCCCGGGGACTTTGGGGGATCAAGTCATCCTAAAAGACATTTTTTATCATATTTTCGACCATGCTGAACAATATGGCTATCTCAAAATTTTGATCGGGTGACTTTTGGGAAAAAAATGAGCGTGGGAGGGGGCCTAGTTGCCCTCCATTTTTTTTTTGGTCACTTAAAAAGGGCACTAGAACTTTTAATTTCCGTTCCAATGAGCCCTCCCACGATATTCTAGGACCACTGGGTCGATACGATCACCCCTGGGAAAAAACAAAACAAAAAAAAAACAAACAAACAAACAAATAAACACGCATCCGTGATCTTTCTTCTGGCAAAAATGGAAAATTCCACATTTTTGTAGATAGGAGCTTGAAACCTCTACAGTAGGGTTCTCTGATACGCTGAATATGATGGTGTGATTTTCATTAAGGTTCTATAACTTTTAGGGGGTCTTTCCCCCTTTTTTCGAAAATCAGCCAAATTTTCTCAGGCACGTAACTTTTGATGGGTAAGATTAAACTTAATGAAACTTATATATTTGAAATCACAATTAAAATTTGATTCTTTTGATGTATCTATTGGTATCAAAATCCCGTTTTTTAGAGTTTCGGTTACCATTGAGCCGGGTCGCTCCTTACTTACAGTTCGTTACCACGAACTGTTTGATTCTAAATATATAAATTTTATTAAGTTTAGTATTACTCATAAAAGGCTACGAGCCTGAGAAAATTTGCCTGATTTTTGAAAGAGGGGGGAAACATCCCCTACAAGTGAAATAATTTTAATGAAAATCACACCGTCAGATTCAGCGTATCAGAAAGCCCTATTACATATGTTTCAAGCTCATATCTGCAAAAATCTGCAACTTTGTATTTTTTTTGCCAGAAGAAAGATCACGGAGGTGTGTTTTTTTTTTTCAGGGGTAATCGTACCGACCCATTGGCCCTAGAACATCAAGAGAGAGCTCATTCGAACGGAAATTAAAATTTAAAGTGCCCTTTTCAGTGACCAAAAATGCTGGAGGGCAACTTGACCCCCTCCCACGCCCCTTTTTTCCCAATTTCGTCTGATCAAAATTTTGAGATAGCCATTCTGTTCAGCATAGTTGAAAAACCCAAAAAAATATATCAAACAGTTCGTGGTAACGAACTGTAAGTAAGGAGCGACGCCCGGCTCAATGGTAACCGAAACTCTAAAAAACGGATTTTTGATACCAATAGATACATCAAAAGAATCAGATTTTAATTTTGATTTCAAATATATAAGTTTTCATCAAGTTTAGTCTTACACATCAAAAGTTAAGCGCCTGAGAAAATTTGACTGATTTTTGAAAAAAGGGAGAAAGACCCCCTAAAAGCTATAGAAGCTTAATAAAAATCACAACATCATATTCAGCGTATCAGAAACCCTACTGTAGAGGTTTCAAG
The DNA here is from genome assembly GCA_027921565.1 of Artemia sinica. NCBI lineage: Eukaryota > Metazoa > Arthropoda > Branchiopoda > Anostraca > Artemiidae > Artemia > Artemia sinica. Next base: position 27,510,853 of record CM051260.1, read on the forward strand.
CACCTATCTACAAAAATGTGGAATTTTGCATTTTTTGCCAGAAGAAAGATCACGGATGCGTGTTTATTTTTATTTTATTTTTTCCCAGGGGTGATTGTATCGACCCATTGGTCCTAAAATATCGTGGGAGGGCTCATTGGAACGAAAATTAAAAGTTCTAGTAACCTCGTAAGTGACCAAAAAAATGGAGAACAACTAGGCCCCCTCCCACGCTCATTTTTTTCCCAAAGTCACCTGATCAAAATTTTGAGATAGCCATTTTGTTCAGCATGGTCGAAAATATGATAACTATGTCTTTCAGGATGACTTAATCCCCCGGAGTCCCCGGGGAGAGGGCTGAAAGTTATGAAATTTACCAAATGTTAACATATAGTATTGGTTATTGGGAAGTATACAGACGTTTTCAGGGGGGATTTTTTCTGGTAGTTGGGCGGGGACTTTATCACAACTCTATTTTTTTTTAAACAATAACAAACTTTAGCGTAAAGAGCGAGGCGTTGAGGAGGGCACAGCCCCTTTCATATACGGAATAATTTCTGTTCGTTTTAAGTTTTTAACGTCGTTCCTTACTTTCAGTAAAAAAAAAACTTGTTTTTTTTAAATTAATTCAGTAAAGTGCAAAGTATTTTCTGGCCTTTGGAATGCATAGGGGTTTTGACAGTGCCGTAATTTCTTCAAAATCCTGGGAAGGGGGGGGGGTGGAAATGGTAAAGCTGGAGCCAAGTTATCCAAATTAAGTGAAAATGACAGTGAATATTTTTTTTTTGGGGGGGGGGGGGGTGCAACGGAAACGAAAAAATAAACAAAAATGCCAAATGGATATGTACTCCCTTATGATTTCTGGGAATACTTCTGGTGAACGCTGTTGCTATGAAAGTAAAGAGTAACATTAAACCCAAAATGAGCAGAATTTATTCCGTATAGGAAAGGACTATCCCTTCCTCATCCACACCTTTGCCTCATGGTCGCAAAAAATGAAATTTACATCTTAGTTAAAGATGAACTTTCAAAACGGACAATCAAATTAGGTAATTATAGGTTCAAAATAAATATATTTTTCATCTTAACAAAAGTAAATTCGTTCAATGAAATAAAATTGGTTTCATGCTTTGTAAAAGATGCCATCTATAAGAGTTATTTTTCAAAATATAAATACTTTTTTGGAACACATTCAGATTAGAAATCATAGGTTGAAACAAAGCAATTTAGTCATATTTTTGCGTTTTAATTCTTGTCACATTGTGGGAATTAAAAAGAAAATATATTTTTGTATATCCCCAGTATTTAATAAAATTTACACCTGACAAAAAAATTGTTGCATTCAATAGAAATAGCCTTTTTATGAGGTAATGACGTTGGATGCCAAATTAAATGTTCGAAAATAGGTGTTCCAAAAAAAAAAACAGAATATTTTTTTTTTGTCACGTACTTAATTTCTCTTAATATTATTCCTTTAAATTAAAAATACAATAGTTGTGACTAATTAGGCAAAGCAGACACAAATTTATCGTAATATTACTACTCCAATCGATATTTTCCGACTTACAAATATTCTCCGCACAATTTTTCTATATTTTTGTGTTAAATAAATAAATTATTTATGAAGAAAATGAACAAGCAAGGACATGCTCTTTGGATGAAATTAACTTTAGAAACTAGTTGATAACAGCAACAATTAGCTATAAATCAGCTAAAAACAGTATAATGATTCGAACCTACTGTTTTTATCTTATAAAATACCAAATTGCTAAAGATAGCTTTAAAACAGCTGTGGCAAAGGATAAGTGAGATTTTAGCTTCACAATTAAAATTTATAAATTACTCGTTTTTATTTTTATAAATGATTTTTCTATTTTATTAACTCTCAGGATAACAGAGCAAAACTTCTTTAACTAAGCCAGTACAAGAACTTCAACAATTGAAAACCATCTAAGATATTAAATGCCAAAAATGTGTTGAGAAGATTATAGTTGTAACGTTGAGAATTCTAGAATAATTACGATTACAAATGTTCTGATAATTGATTCTCCTCCAAAACAAACCACGAATTTTATTGTTTAAAACCGATACGAATAAAAAAAGTCTTAATGGAAAAAAAACAAACTAGCATAAAAAGCTTAGAGGTTTGTAACTATGACCCTTTTCATTTGCAGGACAATTCCGGTTCATTCATGTTTTGATAACCGTTGTTTATTTCATTCAAAAATCCACTTCGTTATATTGTATTCAGACTTTTACCTTATATTATATTTAGTTGTTTTTTTTACTTTATTCAAACTTACGATGACAAATATTTTGGTTTTAAAGAAGCTTATTACTTCCACTTTAAAAAACTCAGTTTTCCTCTATTATATAATTTCATATCGTTTATTAATACTTTATTTAGGGTTGTCCTAAAATAACAGATATTTCTCCTCCCTCAATATACCAATATTTACTAATAATTTGAGAACAAAGACTTCCTTAAGGTTGTAACAAAAAAAATTGAAATTTTTTTAATTATCCGTTTTAGCCTTCAAGTATAACGTTTTTTCACAATTCCTGCCACACTGCAGCTTTTAAAACACAAGGGCAGAAAGTAAGATTCAGCGAGCCTTGTAATAATCTTAGTCACCCCCCCCCCCCCGCCTACGATTACTATTCATCTGAAACATCTCAAATAGGAAATTTAATCATGTGGCCCCATTGACGGCTCAGGTACTATACCTTCAAATTTTGGACTCCACACCACTTCACGTTATAATTTGGCGTCAGTAACCGGTTTATTTTATTGAATAAAACAATGAAAAGACAACTTTTTTTCAACTGAAAGTAAAGAGCAAGATTTAAACTTAAAATGATCAGAAGTTATTCCGTTACAGCCTCATTCTCAATCCTCGCTCTTTACTCTAAAAGCAAGTTATTTAAAAATACTTCAAATTCAACAGCCCTTGTGTTTTATGACTCATTCCTAAAGGAACGAGTCATAGAACGATAACGAAAACTAAGTAGCTTAAAGAGCAAGGGTTGAGAAAGGAGCCGCTCCACTCATATTTAAAATGGCTCTTGTTTCTCTTAAGCTTAAAACTTGGTTTTATAAATGGAATTTCTGATTGTTTTTCAAATTTTGACAAGAAATCCTTTCCCGCTCTCTGTGTAAAATTTGCAACAGAAATTTCCCTGAATCTTACCATGAAAAATTATTCCCCCGGAAGGGCTTCATACCGCTCAAGGACCCCCTTCCCACCAAAAAAATACCACTTCCCATTATAATTTTTTTTTCATATTCTGCAATAAGAAATACTATGTGAACGGTGGGCAAACTGCGTAACTTGTAGTTCCTTCTTCTGGGACAATAAGGGATCATTTCCTCCCCAAAGATAAATTATTGGACCTTTCTACTGTTTAAATCAAATTAATAATGCCAAATTTTGATCTGTCATTATATATGTAAAAAGAGGCGTGGAACAATTGTTAGCTACCCTCCAATCTTTGGTTATTCTCAAAGGTCACTAATATTTGTGATTCACGATCAAACAAGCCCTCTTCTAATCTCCTAGGTTTGGTTTGCTACAATTGGGCATGGGGAACGAAACATATAAACCCGTATCTCTTCTGGTAAAAAGTACAAAATTCAAGATTTTAGATAGAAAATAGGAGTTAAAACTTCTACACTTAGGCTCTCTAATATGCTGAATATTAACGTGCTTTACATTTCGATGCTGTTTCCTCCTCCTTTGTCAAAAATCAGGTGAATTTCATCAGGCCCGTAGAGTTTGAGGAATAAATTTTATTTTTATTTTGATTGTTGTTGGACCGAGTCGCTCTTTCCTTACAGATCACTAACAAGAAATACTTGATATTTAAATACGTTTCTAAGACCACACTGGCTAAACTTGACATATGAAACTCAGAGAGGAAAGAAAATAATAAAATGAAAAATAAAATCAAAACAGGTGAGAAAACAAGGATTTTGTCAGCCAGTGGCAAACCATGATGACGAAGAAACAAGCAAATATTTCTACAAGGACCTCCCTCAAGTTGTCCTCAGTGCTAAACAAAAAAGATAGAAGAAAAAAAACAACGAAAATTTAACCTTTCGAAGTTTACCCGACAACGACAAAACAGACACTCAAAGTGTCTATGGATTTGACAGTGGAAGAAGACACAACCATGTATTTTATAAAATAATCTCTTATTTAAAATAAAGTACTTATCGATTCAACGTTTCTTGTAATTTTTTTCTATATCAATGAATACTAGATAGGAATGACACAAAAGGCTAAGTAGAAACAGAGTTGAAGGTATAGAGTGAAAGGATATAAGGATAAAACAATAGCTCCAGAGGGAGCTATTTAGAGGGTTAGAATCACCCCTTTCCAATGAATATGGTCATTTAAATCCGTTTTAACAAGAATCCCACTTGATATGAAACCAGTGATAAACAAAATTTCTTATTTGAACGAAAAACCATCAAAAAATTTTAACTAAATGTTTTATACAATCTCCTTCCAAAAAATATAATTTATAGTAGGTATTTATAAATCCTAAGTGAAAAGACATCCATTTTTTTAAAAAGGGGTTTATCTCTCACTGCCATCTTTATTTCAAAGTACTTACTCTACCACTGAATTCCAGCAGACCCTTAATTATTCAATGCAAATGAACTTTTGCCATTGGTTTCATATTAGCTTATAGAACAAAAACCAGTTTTTTGACATGATGCCTATACGTGCCACATTTCGATAGAGTCGTTTTTGGTTTAGAATTGGCATGTCATTACCTTCGTATTAGTTTAAGAAACAAAACAAGTCTTGTGACGTCAGCTCTTAAACATGCCCTTTTCGACAAGAATTCATTTTTGTTTTGAAGCGGCCATGCCGCATCAAACCTGTTTCAAACATGCCACAAAGCGGCTGATCCTGTTTTCGACCGACCCTTGATTCCCGTCCATTTTCTTCTAAAATACTTGTGAGCTGATTCATCCAAGCACTACACAGTCTGCGCTCTATGCGCATGAACATTCCAGGTGACACATTCTTCACACCTACGACTCCCGATATTTCATTGAGGGTGTGTAATATCCATTTCAAGAGGACATAACCCCCCAAACCGCTTTTAAATTGATATCCCCTCGCAACTGGCTAATTTTTTCATTTTTTTTATTTTCATCGACATCAATGAATGTGTTTAAATATTCTCGAACAGTCATGACGGGGACTTGGGGTTCACCAACAATTCGTTTTTCCTATCTACAGTCACAGGTAAGTACGAAGTCTAGTCGCAATCCGGTGTTATCGTTGGCTCTTAGTTTCAAATTAGACTTCCAATCTTTGTGACTTGATTGGTGATGAATTGCATCCATAAACTCATTAAGCATATGCTTTGGATTTATAATAAAATTCCTATCAGGAAGAGCTGAATTATCAATAGTATGAGCAGTTTCGGAATTTGAATAGCAACTAAAATGTACATCACTAATATTTTTTGTAGCCATATTGGCTACAGTTTCACTGGAAACATCAGACGAAGTAGAAGCGCCAGTAAAAGAACCATGTAAAGACGATGAATATTCCACATTTTCCACATTTGACGCTTGGCCATGTTCTTGTTTCCCATGGCAGGATCTAGAAGATTTATTCCTGCAGTAGAAACTGTATTTAATATTGTAATAAGTCATGGGTAACAAAAATTACAATGTGGCAACAAAAAAATGGCAACATAAACTAAATGAAGTTGTTTGTTATTTTGTCCAGTCCATCTTTAATTCTTTGTTGGTTTACATCTATTTTATACAAAAAAGAGACCATATTTTGGTCAGTTCTATGAATTTACCCCCCCCCCATAAAATACATTCTCGCTGACAGGAAATTACCCCCCAAAAATTCCCCTAGACAGTCCCTCCCTGCAAAAACTCCTACGCGAAAAATGTCCCTATGTTTCCAATAACAAATACTGTCTGTAAGCAATGGAAGAATTACAAAACTTAAAAAGGCACTTGAACTTCTACAATGGGGCTCTCTGATTGTTTTGTAGTTTGAGAGGGAGGGAAATGCTTCAAAGGTTGCATTTTAATCCCAAAAAATCCCTGCTCTCATTAAGCCATCAGATAAATATAGAATTATTCCTAAGGGAGAGACAAGGGGAGGGTGGAGGTAGAACTTGATGTATACCCCCAGGGCCGTAGTCACAATTTTTTGGGGGGGTTTGAAGGGGAGGGGGCTCAAAAGACACTTTAAAAAATGCATAAAAATGCAAAATTGGTGTCTACTCCCTTATGATTTCTGGAAATATTTCTGGTTTACGCTATTATTATGAAAGTAAAGAGTAACATTAAACCCCATAAATGAGCATAATTTATTCCGTATAGGCGGGAGACTGTCCCTTCCTGATCCACACCTTCACCTCAAGGTCGCAAAAACTTCAGAGGGTGCCATTAGATCAGAAATTGAGACTTTTTGAAGTCCTTTTTCCATAAGCCGAAAGTCATTTTAGACCAACCAGCCATAGGGGGGGGGGGGGGGTAAACGCCGGCCACCGTCCTGGTCAGTGTTTAGGTTCAAATCATAACATAGTATGGGGGTTCAACATTTCTCTTCAGATTATTCGGTGCCTCAAAGACAATTTGTGAGTCAAAAATAATTTCTGAGACCATACTGGCTTAGGCAACGAATAGGTACTATTTAAAAGATAAATATGGCTTTAAACGACTGTTTGCCTGTTATTTCAAGCAAATTTATGGTACTATGTCAATTCTAAATTCTTGGTCAACCTTCTTAAGACCATAAGCGGGCGTGCCTTGTTTGCCTCTCATTAGAGGCAATCTAACGGTCTTATGTCAATTTTAAATTCTTGGTCAGCATGCCTGAGACTCTAGGCATGCATGCCTTTCCAAAAACTAACAAACAAGTATGTGTCTAATAAGAGAGTCATGCATTACTTTTGCCATTTACCCGTGCCCCAGCGATTTAAAAATTTGCCTCTCAATTACTTCGACTATCTGTCTTGGCTTTTCTCTGTCTACAATTCGCCACGTGTTGATGCAACCTATGCAACCTTCTGCAAAATACTTGATAACTTCAAATTCAATTGAATTTGAGTCTAGGCATCGATTGAGTTTCTCAAAAAAAAATCCACGCCTTTTGCTCTAGCAGTTTAGATTCATACATCATCTCATTTAATTTCTTAATACGTTACAAATAACAAATACGTCTTTTCCAGTTTCCAACCACAGATCACTGTTCAAAATTTTGTTTACAATTAAATATGATTCTCACTGTCGTTTTGTTCCATGTCATTTTCTTTAGCTGTTGCGATTCTCACTTTCATCAGTATTCTAATCAAATTTATCCGTTCTTTATTTTCACCAATCAACCTCTTAAACAGTTTAAATGACCTTAATTTAGAATTAGCGCCTTTGTAAAATTACGATTTTTTTTGTTATTGGACCTGTAGGCTAGCTTATACATCAAGTCCGTTACCAAACTCCCACATTCTGTCACTATAGATAAGAGTATTTATGGAGACTCAATGAAAAACAGAGGCACCACCAGAGAAATTCACATGGCGTCTAAGTGAACATCACTGTTTTTTTTTTTTGCCGGTCACTTCAAGTATAAGAGTTGTTTAGAAAAAACAGGGCTCATTCGATATGGACGTACTCAAATGCCCTTTTTAAAAACAGTTATTGGAGGGCAACTAGCCCCCCACGCCCATCATTCCCCAAAACGCATCCAATAAAAATTTTAAGATAGCCATTTGTTCACCGTAGTTGACTTCCTGTTAGAATATATGTTTTTTGAGGAGGGTACTCCCCCAAAACCCTCAGGGTAAGGATTTTAAGTTATGCTCTGGGGGCATAAAGGTTTTTATAGAAGGAGTTGTCGTAGAAACTTCAAAACAGGCTCATTCGATTGGAAATTCGAAGGGCTAGTACCCTTTTTAATAGTCGAAAGTGATTGGAGGGCAACTAGCCCCCCCCCCACGCCCATCATTCCCCCAAACACATCCAATCAAAATTTTGAGATAGCCATTTTGTTCAGCGTAGTTTTTTTCAAGATAGAAAATATATTTTTGAGGACGACACTCCTCCACAACCCTCAGGGCAAGGGTTTTAAGTTATGCCCTGGGGGCATATAAGGTTTTTATAGAAGCGTTGTCGTAGAAACTTCAAAAAAAGGCTCCTTCGATTGGAAATTCAAAGAGCTAGGGCCCTTCTTAATAGTCAAAAGTGATTGGAGGGCAACTAGCCGTCCCCCCCCCAAACCCATCATTTCCCCAAACACATCCAATCAAAATTTTGAGATAGCCATTTTGTTCAGCGTAGTTTATTTCCTGATAGAAAATAAGTTTTTGAGGAGGTCACTCCGCCACAACCCTCGGGGCAAGGGTTTTAAGTTATGCCCTGAGGGCATATCAGAACGATGTTGACAAAATGTACTATTTGTTATTTTTTTCCTTTAGAGCTGGGCACTTCATATGGAAGGGGTCGTCGTAGAAACTTCAAAAGGGGCTTATTCGGTTAGAAATTGAGAGTTCTAGTGCCCTTTTTAATAGTCGAAAGTGATTGGAGGGTAACTTGCCCCCCCCCCCACGCCCATCATTCCCCCAAACACATCCAATCAAAATTTTGATATAGCCATTTTGTTCAGCGTAGTTGATTTTAAGATAGAAAATATGTTTTTGAGGAGGACACTCCCCCACAACCCTCAGGGCAAGGGTTTTAAGTTAAGCCCTGGGGGCATATAAGGTTGTTATGGAAGGCGTTGTCGTAGAAACTTCAAAATATTCTGATTCGATTAGAAATTGAGAGTTCTAGTGCCCTTTTTAATAGTCGAAAGTGATTGGAGGGAAACTAGCCCCCCCCCCCCCACGCCCATCATTCCCCCAAACACATCCAATCAAAATTTTGAGATAGCCATTTTGTTCAGCGTAGTTGATTTCCAGATAGAAAATATGACTTTAAGGAGGACACTCCCCCACAACCCTCAGGGCAAGGATTATAAGTTATGCCCTGGGGGCATATAAGGTTTTTATAGAAGGTGTTGTCGTAAAAACTTCAAATAGACTGATTCAATTGAAAATTCAAAGGGCTAGTGCCATTTTTAATAGTCGAAAGTGATTAGAGGGCAACAAGCCCCCTCCCCCAACGCCCATCACTTCCCCAAACACATCCAATCAGAATTTTGAGATAGCCATTTTGTTCAGCGTGGTTCATTTCCAGATAGAAAATATTTTTTTAGGAGGACACTCCCCTACAGCCCTCAGGGCAAGGGTTTTAAGTTATGCCCTAGGGACATATAAGGCTTTTAAAGAAGGTTTTGTCGTAGAAACTTCCAAAAAAGGCTTATTCAATTGGAAATTGAAAGGACTAGTGCCCTTTTTAATAGTCGAAAGTGATGGGAGGGCAACTAGACCCCCCCCCCCACGCCAATCATTCTCCCAAACACATCCAATAAAAATTTTGAGATAGCCATTTTGTTCAGCGTAGTTGATTTAAACATAGAAAATATATTTTTGAGGAGGACACTCCCCCACAAGCCCTCAGGGCAAGGATTATAAATTATGTCCTGGGGCATATAAGGTTTTTATTGAAATCTTTGTCGTAGAAACTTAAAAAAGGGCTCATTCGATTTGAAATTAAGAGGGATAGTACCCTTTTGAATAGTCGAAAGTGATTTGAGGGCAACTAACCCCCCTCTCACGCCCACCTTTTCCCCAAACACATCCAATCAAAATTTTTAGATAGCCATTTTATTCAACGTAGTTGAAAGTTTTGGAAATTATGTCTTTAAGGATGACAACCCCCCCCCCCCAGCCCTCAGGGCAAGGGTTGTAAGTTATGCCCTGGGGCATATAAAGTTTTTATTGAAAGTGTTGTCGTAGAAAGTTCAAAAGGGCTCATTCAATAAGCCCTTTTGAAGTTGAAAGTGATTGGATAGCGACTAACACCCCTCTCACGCCCACTATTTTCCAAAACACATCCAATCAAAATTTTGAGATATCCATTTTGTTCAACGTAGTTGAACGTTCTGGAAATTAAATCTTTGAGGATAATAACCCCCTCAGAGCCCTCAGTGCAAGGGTTGTAAGTTATGCCCTGGGGGCATGTAAAGTTTATATAGAAAGTTGTTGCATCAATGATAGGCAGCACGATCGCGCTGCCTAAGTAAAGAACGGGGACACTCGAGAACGAGACAAGAAACGGAGACTAAGTAAAGAGGAGGACACTCCCCCACAACTCTCAGGGTAAGGGTTTTAAGTTATGCCCTGGGGGCATATAAGAATGATGTTGGCACAATGTATTATTTATTAATTTTTTTCTTAGAGAGCAGGGCACTTCGTATCGAAGAAAATGTCGTAGGAACTTCAAAAAGTGCTCATTCAATTGGAAATTGGAGTGGCTTGTGCCCTTTTTAATAGTCAAAAGTGATTGGAAGGCAACTAACACCCCTCTCACGCCCAACATTTCCCTAAACACATCCAATCAAAAATTTTGAGATAGGCATGTTGTTTAACGTAGTTGAAAGTTCTGGAAATTCGGTCTTAGAGGACCCTTACCTTAGGATAAGGGTTGTAATTTATGCCCTGGGGGCACATAAGGTGTTTATAGAAAGCGTTGTCGTTTCCAAAAGGGATCATTCAATTGGAAATTGAAAGGCCTAGTGCCCTTTTTAATAGTCGAAAGTGATTGGAAGGCTTGACGTTTTTATAGTAAGGATCGAAGTGGGTATAATGTATTATTTTTTGTTGTTGTTGTTGTTTGACTGGGCACTTCGTATCGAAGGAGTTGTCGTGGGAACTTCGAAAAGGGCTCATTCGATTGAAAATAGAAAGGGCTGATACCCTTTTTAATCGAAAGTGATTTGAGGGCAACTAATCCCCCTTCCACTCCCACCCTCCCACGCCCACCCTCCCACGCCCTCCCTCCACGCCAACCCTACCATTTCTGCTCTGAAAAATTTAGCCAAATCAAAATAGCGTAAGTGTATCCAAGCTATCAAAGAAAGTAAACAGATTGTTTTGCGAATGGTATCAAGTTTTCCATTTCAGGTCAACTAGAGGGGGTATGAAACTAAATTAAACAGTACTATTTGTGTCCAGATTTTTAAAAGGGTGTATGCTGTTAAAAATTGCTGAAAATTTTTCTCCAGCATACAAATAGCAGGCCAAACTATAAAGTCTTAAAAAACGAAAAGATTTAAAGTATTATTTTCTTTTTCCCTGAAAAGACTATTTCAATATAAAACGAACAGAAATTAATTAAAAAAACTTTTTCCACAAAATAAGTTTTTAAAAGAAAAGTAAAGAACTCCATTAAACAAAAAATGAGCAAAAATAAAATCGAATAATCTACCAAGCGTGAAATTACCACAAATCAGCATCGATAAATAAATGAAACCCAAAACGAACAGAAATTACAATAATTAACCGAGTCAATTTCAAAACGAGCAGAAATTAACATAAGTTGGGCGCAAAACCCCTATGCCTTCCCAAGGTCAGAACAAAATTTGCACTTTACTGAAAAATACAAATGAATGTGCATTGTCTGTTTAATATACATATACTGACATTGAGTAATCAAAATGTTAATATTATTTGATTTATTAAAGTTATAAAAGTAAAAACATTTATAGATTTTTTCAGTAAAGTGCGAATTTTGTTCTGGCGTTGGGGAAGGCATAGGGATTTTTCACCCAACTTATGTTAATTTCTGCTCGTTTTGAGTTTGACTCGATTATTTATTGTAATATCTGTTCGTTTTGGGTTTCATTTATTTATCGATGCTAATTTGTGGTAGTTTCACGCTTGGTAGATTTTTTTATTTTATTTTTGCTCATTTTTTGTTTAATGGAGTTTCTTTACTTTTCTTTGAAAAACCTATTTTTGGAAAAAGTTTTTTTAAATCATTGTAATAATAATGGCAATATCTTTTTGACAAATACATATTACAACGATTTAACCCTCCTTGATCATTATTGGCTTTAAAGGCTGTAATCTGGCCAAAAATAAAGTTTGTCGTGTCAACAGAGGATGTTTTTCGAAAAAAAAATTAAAACAAAGTTTTTGAAGAAATTAGAGGACATAAATAAAATCCGATTCGATCGCTTAATTTAGATAACTAAGCTGTTTCAAACTGTATGCCATTCATATTTTCATTTATTTCTATGATCTTGAAATAGGGCTTTTTTAAAAAAAGGAGTAGATGTGACAGTTTGTTTTTTATTTAATTACCGATGGTATTTTTGGGAAAAATACTTCATAATATTTTTGGTCATGTTTACGAGTATATACATGGAATTTCTCACTAAAAAATACGAATTCCTGAGAAAGATATTGAGCATTCTTTAAGATGGGAAAATAGCATTAGATCGAAATGGAGTAGGTCCGCCTTAAAGAATAACTTCCTTAGGTACTTACTAGTGTTTTAATATATTTACTGAGTAAAAAAAAAAATATTATCTAAATGTTTTGCTTTTTAAAATCTTATATTTTAAATGAATGACACTTGACTGAACACATTCCTTTACGGGCCATCGTAATAGTGACTGAAAAGATGAACATCGCTTTTTCTGGCGAGAGTAGAGAGGGGTCAGGAGGTCGTGACAATTACCACGTGGTTTATGGTTTTCTCAGTGAGAATGAAAAAACAGAATTTTTCTCACTTGAAAAAACCATGAATTTTCTCACATTTATGGTTGTTTTCATGGATGGATATGTGTGTTGTTCGATTTATTTGATGTTTTTCTCGGATGTCAACATCAATTATGGATGTTTTATGGTTTTTGTCAGTGAGAATTTGAAAAACAGGAACTTTCTCACATTTATGTCTGTTTTCATGGATGGTTATGTGTGTTGTTCGATTTATTTGATGTTTTTCATGTCTGTTTTATGGATGATCCAGAAATAGTATTTGTTGTTGTTGCTCTAGCCAAATGTTATGACATTCCCGGAAACAGTTAGATCACGTGTTTCCTTCTCAGCCAATCAACGAGTCGGATACATCCTCCCTTCTCAGCCAATCAGAGACGTGCTTACATATTAGCGGCGGAGGGAATATAAGGAACGGTTTTTTTGCTAGAGTTTTATTAGTCTGTGAATAGAATTCAAAGGAGTGAGAAGAAAGAAGAACAGTTTTGACTTTACTCATTTGGATATATATTTGTGTTGATGGCGATGAGTGGAATGTTTTACACTATTAGAAGTTGATAGTGGAGTTGATGATAATAGTACAAGAGCACCAAACATTGCGGTGGAAATCACGAAAGGATCGCGGCTTTGTCTGGAATGGGATGCAGTATATGCAAGATATGTGATATCCTTGAGCAAATTTAAAATGGAGGATCAATTATGTTTCGCCGCAAAAGTTGATATAGCACATGTGAATAGACTTCAATGTGCTTTAAGTGCATTGGTGAAACATATTGAAGACAATAAACAGTATCGCTAATTGTACATGCTCTGTATTATTGATGTTGTTGTTGTAATTATTCAATAAAAATTGTTTCGAAATCGAAAATGTTTTCTTTCTTTTCTGGTTAGGGCTAACGAATCAGGCTCAGTCTAGAGTCAGCAGTCAGAGTGAAAGGATTGAAAAATGAATAAATTTGAGAAAAGAGAGAATTAGATCAAATCTAGTGTTTATGGAAAAACATTTGATTTTTGGATGATGATTTTCTCGAGTTATCTCTTAAACGCAGGATATTCTCTTGTCAGGGAACACTTGACAATATAATGAAAACCGATTCTCCCCCATTGGACTATTGTATGAAACTTTTAAAATGTGATTCAAATGCTTATAGTCAATTTATTGATATATTAATTGGAACAAAGCAGAATCATATTGTGGATATACTTTTGAAAAGATTGCCAATGGATTCAATGTAGATGGCTCCCCCGTCATTCGAAAGAGGTAACGTCACAGAGCTACTCCTCTCTCCCACCATTTCCTCTCGTTGAATTTATCGAGCGAGGGACGATCAGTTTTCGTTTTAGCTGTGAGTGAGTTGACATCGGAAACCGAAAAATGTTCTATATATGTCCATTGTGCATGTACACTCTTGGCAGTTGGAATCAATGTGAGAATTGTACAATTATTGATGACTATAGTGAAAAGTGTAAATTATGTAATCCTTGTAAATTACATAGAGGCTATGCAGTACAAATTAAAGGATGTAATTCATGTCTTGAGGAGGTGTGTGACTCTCATCCTAGAGGACACCTGTGCTCCAATTGTCACAATGATAAATGTGATCAGTGGGAGAATACTTACCCCGCTATGATTGGAAAGAATCCCTAAACGTGATTTTAGTTTATTTCTACGAGATTGGTATCGTCGTGGATTTAAATTATTCTGGGAAGAGGAATCTGGTCTACGATTCAACTGTTGGAATAACAAGACAATCTGGTTTCTACGTCATCGCTGTGATGACACCACCTACTATGACTATAACCAAGTGATTTTTATTTGGCAGTTACCGAATGTGATTCACCATTTGAAAACACTGTATGTGATATTGCTTCAAATAGACAGATTGAAACTCGTGAATTTCATAATATGAATGTAAATAGTATCATTGACTATACAAAGAGATATGACAAGAGTGAAGTTACATTGTACTGTAGAAAATGTGACCCTGACTTTGCAGTCAATCAAGATCAATATACAGTGAATCCAAATGATTTACCAGCATTAGTGGTTCACGACAGTTGCCTATACATCGAAAATGAAGAAATCTAAAAGTGAAGATTTAAAGACATTGTTGTATATATATAATGCACTTTATTAATAAACAAATTCACAAACATTTTTTAAGCACTTTACTCTTAGGGCACTGAAATCAATACTATATAGGTCTGAGAGGATATTTTCCACTAGAAAGTCGTTCAGACGTGGATTGTCAACATAAATGTGGAGAAAACTGCTTGTAAGTATAGCCGCGACATCGGAACACAAAATATAGTAGTGCATGGAAGCCGCAGCTTTTAGTCGTTAGATCCTGAACCCTCTTCCGATTTTGAATAATAGTTTTCCCACTGCTCTCAATATAGTTGCTGATGTGAGGTGGTGTAGAATGTATAGGGTAGACCAAGAGGATCAAAAAATTCAATCGTCTTCATTGTTTGAAAGATGCACAGCCAATGACCCGTCAGCACAGTCGACGGACTGCTATTAACAATAATCAAGGTATTGTTCGCGCTTTGAATTTTTCCAAGATAGTCTGAGGGCAGACACATAGGATTTGTACTGGGACATGTAGGGGTCATATATTAAATACATTGATTATTTGTCTGGTGTTCATGGCGCCAAGTCTAGTAGAGAACACTGCCTTCGGGAGTGATTTCCCAATAGGTTTCATATTGATTTAGTGAGATTAGTGCAATACTCTCAGCCAATGGGTCGGCAAATGTACACTCTAAACGCACACTCCCCGTACGTACTATACTCATATCCTGTGTACCCGACAAATCCAGTACAATGATACCATGTGTTTTAGCAAACATATCTTCGGTTATACCATTTTCAAATAGTTGCGAATCGTGATCTAGGGTTTGCATGGTCAACTCGTACAATGTTCTATAGGATTTATCAAAAGATAGATTGTAGAGTGGGATGCCGTTTACTTTGCACACAAGAGATGAAAGTCCAAACATCTCGAATTTATGTGGACATTCAGTCCATGATCCTATTGCACTGGCGCTTTTTACAAGGCCAAAGCCAATTTCGAGGGGATTTCGCCATTGATAAAGGATGAATCGTGAAGGTGCGTGAGCCCATTGCAATATGACGTTGATTGGTGATTGTATGAGGAACAAGTAGAGTTTAATATTGTTGCCATTGGCCCTCAGTTTTTCCACGGCCAAAGCAACAGAACTCATAACCTGTTGTTTGCACACATGAAGTATTGCCGAGGTGAGGGAGAGACTTGCATCAGGATTGGCAGCAAGTTCCTTTCTCAATATGAAATTGGAGGGTGCAAGCGTCAATTTTATATCCACTTTAACATTGGGCGTAGCCATTGGGGTATATTAAATATTTCATGATATATTTTTCCAACTAGATGTAATTCACTAGTTGTAGCATTTTTAAGTGCATCTGTACTATCAGTATTTAGTAATATATTCATATCCATTGGAGGTGCCTCTCAATTCCTTGTATGACTTGGGTGTCATCAACATGAATTGCATATAGCTTGTATAGTTGGAGAGATTGTTGCTTGTGCTCACCAGCGTGCCATTGATGTAGACACTAATTTGACGAAATAATTATGTAGTATACAATTTTCATAGGATATTCCATCGGCCCGAATTGGCATTGTATTATCAGTTTTTCCGGACTTTCATTTGCAAATCTATAAATGTTTGAAGACATGTCCATAAGTAGTCTTCATTGGAATAAATTTGAAAGTGGATATTGTCGGAGAGGGGTTGTTGTGGATAAAATTGTTTCATAGTATCCATGCTTGACACTCACATCAACATTTTCAGCATTGAATAGATTCAATGAGGCGGTGATTGAAGGTCGAGAATCCTTATGCGGTAGGTAGGACATTTTAGGAGAAGAAATCTAGTTTCGATCTGACAATTCTATTCTTCCTGGGACTTCTGTTTACGGCACGTGTCGGCTTTTTCCTTCTTTCTTTGACAAGAGGGATGATGTCTTTCGTTTCCGACCTGAGTGGAGACTGATGAGTGATGCATTGTTTCTTGACCTTTTAAGCCTTTACCATTCTGTTTTAATCTCTCGCCAAGGGTTCGCGCACTGGACCTAAGATTTTCCGAAGCACTTTTTTTAAAATCCTTGCCAGAGCCCCAATCGTATAGTGTAGAGGATGCAAAATCTGTCGCAGCCGGTACAAGATATTTTCTGGCCAGTGGTAGTGAAGAGCGAAACAGCTTAGCAAACCAACTGCCAAGACCGTAGCCAGACATTGACGAGCGACCTTTGTAGTAGTCCATTCCATTGCCCTGTTGTCTTGGGCCAAGAGTATTAACATAGCAGTCAATATCAGGACAAGTGAATACCCACTTTTTTATTAGACATCTTGTTGTTGAACGATGGGTCGAAAATGGCATGTAATCACAGCCAAAACCTTTTGAAATTGCTATTGGATCACCCAATTCGGTTCTTAGTGTTAACTGACAGAGTTCCAAATAGGAAGTGTTTACGGGAATATACTGAAGATGCTTTATATTGTAGTGGTGAATATGTTCTTGATTGGTTTTTCGTTCAAGAACTCGTAGGAGGGGAACATTTGAATTACCAACTCGAGATGTTTCCACAAATGAAGCGTAGAGAAATATACAGGTGTCTGTGGAGAAGGCAGGCGGATAGTCAGCAAAAATGAAATTAGTGTTTCCGGCACTATTACCATTGATTATATTGAGCTTAAAGCCAAGAACATCCTTTAGATTATCGTTGAGAATAACCTTTTCACTGGCAATAGGTGAACTAATGTAGATCTTGCCCTCCTCCTTTGAATAGTTGAAATGAAAAGCACCCTTTTTACGAGCGGAAATTCTTTTATTGATAGTACGACATAAATCATTCATACAGGTGAGTTCCTCGTAGGGTAATTCAATATATGGATATTCCATCCAATTGATTTTTTGAATTTGTTCTTGATCACCTGTTGGTGGTGGCGGCCAATCATAGGGTCTAATTTTTATTTCATATTTACGATCCTTTCTCAGGATGTCATAGGTATTTTGAGAATACAGTCGACAAGAGCCACTTCATACTTTCCGTCGAATTTGATGGTGGGGAGAGAGTTTCGTCCAAAAATCACTTGTTCTATTCAAGTCATTGTAGAGAGGATCAGAAACATTGGACATGAAAGTCACATAGAAATCATTGGGCATTGTCAATATCTTCAGCACTGACCAAGAATCAAAATCTGAGTTGTATCCTAGCCAGCGAACAAGCAACTGTCTCTTGCCATGGCGTGTACGACTCTTTAATATCTTTTCAATTTGATAAATTTCACTAGTGTTTCTAACTTTTTGCAGTTCATATTCATAAAAACCGCCGAGAATCTCATCATCTTTGGTGTCTCGCAGCCGATAAGTTATGGGCTCGGTGTCCAGGATTTTGGACACTTTAAAAAGTTCGGTGCTCCATAAATAATTCCCTTTTTCAAAAATATTGGTGGTTCTATTAATTCGAACAGTATCACCAACATTGAATTTCTTCTTGTTTTTCTTCTTCTCATTGCATTGGAGTATTGCTTTAGAAAAGCATCAAATGTATTTTCATTGTAGTGAACATCCGTTGGTGTAGAGTTGGACAGAGATCGATGGGGTCGATGGTTGTATATCTGCATGATTTTATCTAAATCATGAATAAAAGCCGGTGTATATTTTTCAATGTGCAATATCTTGAAATTAATAGACGAATCGTTCTTATTAATCGTTCAGCCAATGCAGCCTTTATCGGACTGTGACTATGATAAAGTGTTGTATTATATTTCAAAAGAACCTTTTGCACATGGGGATTAACAAATTCACTGCCACAATCCGATTGAATTTTTCTATACGAATCCTGTTCGAGAATACTTTCAATGGCCCGTGCAACTTCAACACCTCTCTTTGACCGCAGTGGAATGGCATAGGCATAGCGACTAAAGACACTGATTGCCACCAGAATATATTTGTAGGGTGCATTGTGACGCCGTTGAACTGCGTCTAAAGTTAAAAGATCCATTTGCATTATATGCAGAGGGAAAAAGGCTTTAGTTTGTCGATATTGTTTACTGCGAAGCCTGTGATTACGATGTAGTGTGTAACTCGCTTCATTTTCTAGATACTCTTTTGCATTTTTCAATGTGGTAGTGGTGCCGGAGACAGCTTTGGAAAGCGTTTTTGGGAGAACTTAAACTTCCCACCTCGCAATATTTTCATAGACGCCTTTCAAAACTTCATCCATTTTGAGCGTAAACACGTAGTGTAATGTCCACTCCCCTTTTGCACACTGGCGGGCGAATCAATTCGTCTTCGCTTTTGACTAGCAGCCACAGGTGTTGTAAAATCATTGCTGCTGCTACTGATAGTATCTTCAATATTGAATCTTCTTCTTTTTAAATGGTGTTGTTGGTGGACTATATTCTCTTAGTTTCTTTAGAATTTGCCTATTGCCAATAAGACTTTTGGGAAAGTTTATTGCACACAGAAAGGTGTATAGATTATCGTCAAAGGATAAGAGACCTTTACGATTCGTCACCATATCACAAATTAAATCAACTAGATTATAACTTTTTCCCTGAATTTATAATTCGTTTCCCTGTGCTCTCGACTTGAACTTGATGTTCACCAGCAGTTTCCAACATGAGATAAGATAATACTCTTTTACTCTGTTCTCGATAGGTCAATGGCAATAGGTTTCCAATTTTCAATACAATCGAATTCAATTCCTTCTCCTTTGATTGCAGTGCTGCTGCAGAATCTTGAGGAGATGTTTTCCTGTTTAGAGGGATCAGTGGTGACGGTGACGGTGGCAGGTCTCTCACGATATGGGCTTATGTTTGTCCACACGTCGCAATGCATCTTGAAGTAAAGCAGTTTTTTGTCGTCGGCAATATTCTCATCGTTAATGAATTTGCTTAGATTGTCTTCAAAATGTTCGATGGGCGAGAGGACAAGTTCAAATGGTGTCAATTTATAGGGTTTTGCCATTCTCACTAGAGAAAACTGTTTACAAGTCCTGCAATTATCGGTAGTAAAAGTGTGAAGAAGCTACCGCCCGCTTGAAGGAGCCGTTTTTCTTTTAAATTTTTTTCCCTTGTTTTTACAAGCCAAGGCGCGTACAGTGGAAACGATGTTGCTTTGTCTGTTGTCTAACACCTTCTGGCAGTTGAACATTGCCCTCAGTTAAATTTAAACAAAGTTCAGATATTAGATTAATGAAATCATTGTCAACCCCATGTTTGAGTATAGCCTTCCTAAGCAATGGTTTTGAAGTGCTTAAAACGGAAAAACAGATGCCGTTGTTCGTGTAGTTTTTCTTCAGTGTCATAATGGTGACTAATAGTCTTTTCTACTGTTCACCGGAAGATATACTGTAATTTCATTGTTGAAAATGTCGGTGACTACACGTAGATCCTCGGGCGTGCTCTGATTAAGATCCAGCAAATGTAACCGTAGGGCTTGCTAGTCGCCTGAGTGTACGCTGACAATAGAAATTTAGGGGCGCCGGGTATATCTGCTTATTGAGAGTTATGAGCGAGCTAGAATCACGAACGACTCGATAGATAATATAGACGGTGCAATTCAAAGCAAGGGTTCGCATACATTTGCTCTGATGAAACAGATTGTGTAGAACTAGGGTAACGGAAATGTGTTCATGATGGGAGCGAACGGTGAACAGTTGTAGCATTTCCTGTGAGAACTGTTCAATGGATTCAGCCAAATCATCAATGATTAGCCACGAGTTCGATTCATACTATTGAAAACATCAAGTCCTCGTATGAATTGTATTGGTATGGTTGTGGCAATAGCTTTTATTTTATCATAGGACTCCTGCCAAATACTATAGCAATAGTAGATTTTTTTTCGGCTTTTCCAAAAACATTTTATCGCAATTTTGAATTATTCTAGCTAAAAGCGTCGTTGTTTTCCCCGACATTGAGGGACCACACAGAAACGATCTGAAGGGTGTTTTAAATTGATACATGCTGCTGACAACAGTCGGACTACAACTAACTGTAAATCATATGTGCTCAATGAATAAGTAGTAATTTTTCCCCATGGATCTATCTATTCAAGAACAACAAAAAACAATATTTCATGGCAGCATTTATTACGACACTGCATGAAAACAAATATTTGCAGTCAACATGAACAACGATAAAATAATAACACTTGTTCAACGTGACAAAATTTCATGGTCAAAATGAAAACTCTATTTGCAGTCAACATGAACACAGGGCAATGATAACACTACAATAAATAAACACTTATTGTCTTTAAAAAACACTTTTCTGTACCTGACCACTTTATGTACAATAAAAAAAAAAAACACTTTTTGTCCATCATCATCAACACTTTTCTGTACAACACTTTTTGTCTTTAAACACTTTTTGTACAACACTTTTCTATACAACACTTTTTGCACAACAGAAAATACACACACGGGAAACGCTAGAACTAGTAGCACAGTTGACTTGATGAATTTAAAGGTGTGTGGGATCCCCCCCCCCCCCCGGGGACCGCGGGGGCGAAGGCCGGCCGGCCGCGGGCGGGACCCCCCCCCCCCTGGGCGGCCGCGGGAAGGGACCCCCCCCCCACCCGGGAGCCGCGGGGCCGTGGGGCGAAAAAGAATAGTTGTCGTCACTGCTACTGCGGGTTAGTTGAGGTTGAGTTAGTGCTTGGGTTAGATGAACAGGTTGAGTTAAGGTAGTGAAAGGTTGGTTAGTGGTTAGATTCAGATTAGGTTAATTTATCCAGACCAAGTTGATTGCGATAGTCAATGCATTCGACTCGATCTGAAATACGGTAGTGGCCGTGGGGTAGAACACTCACCCATTCTCGAGCACATAGGACCTTGTCGGATATACACGACATTGCATTCTTTTCCACTCTCACAGTATAATTTCTATACTGTAGAGAGCGAATTGCAAGCACTTGTGCTCTCGGCACTAGACTACTTTCTACACAGTCTCTGTACACGCTCATGTTGAAATTGCTCTTTACAAAAGTGTGTAGGCACCACCCCTTTACACGCCTTCTTTTCTCCCCACTATGAGTTTCCACGCAATAGACTTTGGGGCCCGGGAACACCCCCGGATATCAAATCACTCCCCGTCTCTGATTTTAACATTAATAGTTGGTTGGGGGCTTGACGTTTCACCAGCTCGGGGTAGAGAGATGGATTCCAGTTGGTGAAATCCATCCGCGAGCTGATGTGCACCCCCTTTTTGCAAATCACCCAATAAATCCAAATCTTCAGTCCCATTTACCTTTAACAGCAGAGAATCTGTATCACCATAGTAAACTTGAACCTCCCCCCCCGTGGCCATTGCACCTTGCACACATTGTAAAAGAACGACAACATGAGCTTTTTTGAAATTTCTAGTACTGAACTGCCACCTGCAATATTCTTGTTCAGTACTACATTTCGCTTTCGCCTGTGTAGAAGAACCATGCCGGTCTCTATGCTCGTGAACGATGTAAAATTGGGGTCGGCAATAATTCGTGCACACTCTAGAGGGTCAGTCACGACGTCGCAGCGAGATCTATTACGAACGCTTTCACACATTTTGCCAAACGCTGAATTTAGGATGAGCTTATACATTTCCTTCTCCACCTTTGAATTGCCTTAGAGCGTTTATCGACAAAGGTGTCGATAAACGTTTTCAAGTAGGGTCGCTGATTGAACTGCAGGACCCTGTGTATTTTGGTGATCTTGAAGCCGTTGCTCACCATCCAGTGCAAAAGCACATGGTGAACAACGATATTCTCCTTAGGGTCCAAATCAGCAATCAGTTTCTGTTTAGAGGGAGTCCAGTGCATCCCCATATCCTCAACCAATGAACGATTGTAGGGGCTCAGAGAGTCCCTGCTCACCGGCCGATTGATACAGGGAAAGACAAAATCTTGACTGAGTCGTGAAGCGCCAGCGGAATGTGACCAATGTACTTCAAAGAACCATCCATTGTGGCCCATTGTCCTCGACGGTGGTAATGTCGGGGAACTCACAAGGATTCTCAAGCCATTGATAGTTCCCACACGGCAAAGAGTAGTTGGACATTGCCGAGGGGTACAATGAGTTTCATGTCCAAGAACACTGCATTTGACTTTGCACGGTGCTTTGTCCGCTCGGATCGGTTGATAAGACACGGTCCCCATGAAAAACATACCCTCCCCTCATTGAACGCTCTACAAAAAGGTGCTGATCTATGTCAGTGATTAGGCCTATTTCCTCCCTGCTAATTTTAAAATTAAATCCATCACTAATGGGGGGCGTAGAAAAATAATAACCTATATCTAACCCGAACTCTGAATAGATCTGGTCTGTGTTCTTACAGACTATATCCAACAAAGTTAGAACGTCACTGGCCAAGTACAGTCTACAATAATCCCCCCATTTTTACAATCCCCCTTGGACCACACCTTCTTGGCAAACTCATACTCCTCGGCTGTGCATTCACTGTTGGTCAGTGAATTGTAAAAAGCTTCAATTGGAGGTAGTTTCTCCTCACTTAAGCGAGCGCCAGAGCAGTAATAATCGTATGCGTATATACCTTTGCAGGTCAACAGGTCATACATTTCACTGTCTGGAAAGTGCTGTTTAAGCAAGGGAAAGCTATCAAAATTGTCGCTTTTTTGCACTTGAATCAATTGACTCAATGCCTTGGGAAAAAAACTAAAGGAATCTAAAAAACCTGATTTTATTCCAACACGTATGCCCATTATCCACTGCCCTCCATTTCAGCTCGAGAAGCAGCAACTTCTCAGCTGATTTGGGAATTATGTTGTAGGTAAATGAACTATTTACCCATGGACAATCTACTCCCCCTCCCTCCCTGTGCATACGTGCCAGTGCCGGTAAAATAATTTTTAAATCATAATTGGAATTATGAATAAAAACAGGGATAAAAAACTGCTGGCTAACATTTAAATTACACGATTGATGCGCAACTCCTCTAAAATTACTACCCCCGAGGATATTTCCTGCCACAAGTGATTATGATCTCTAACTTTCCCCCTCCCCCCCACGTTTCCCTTTAGTCCCCTTATCCCCCTCCTCTGCAAACTCCCCCTTACAAACCCAACATATTTTTTGATTTTAATCGCGAGACGATCCTCTGCAGACAAACACCATTGGATAATGCGTATTTTCTCAAACGAGAAATAGCACCATTAGCCGTGCCAATCAGTTTAGTCAATGCCTTGTCCATGCACTCAGGTCCCTCATCCAATGTTTCAACTATTTCTAACAACTGCATGGTGTTAGAACTGTCTCTTTGCGCGTGGGCGTAGGACACCTGCAATAGCCTGATGTTCTTTTGACTCGGTTTGGAAATTGGGGGTCATTCACCTCCACCCAACTTAGCTTCACAGTCTAAAGATATTTTGTTGCACTGGAGAAGGGTGTTCTGGAAATTTTGAAGCGTAAAATAGCCCTATCCCCTGAAACCGTTTTCCACTGTCTGATAGCCATGACGGCTACAATGCTCATATGATTTTGTAACTTTAGTTCAGTCCAAAATCTAGAGAGGCATGTTGGACAGTAGAAACGGGCACTCTGTTTCTTACCCTCCCCCAGAACTCTACTAATGTCAGTGATAGGGTTAAAATGACCGATTGTGTTCGGTTGACTAGGTGGTGTGTATAACAACCAAACCCAGTGGTTTAACCAAATCAACTGAGGGGCTCCTTACGGGGAAAACCACCCCCTTCTTTTTTGAACGAGTCCCATCTTCAAATTCTGTTTCATATTGTACCACAGTAACGCCAATATTTAAATGAGCATTAGTCCTTTCAAACATGTCAATAGATCTTAGCGTTACTGGGTATTTTCCTTCTAAACAGAAAAATCTACAACTGGGAAAACGGAGCCTTCCTTCCCATGTATAGCCCATTTGTCTAAATTCGTCTTGGTAGCGTCCCGAGCTAGAGGCTCGAATGCTGAGATGAGGAAAGCATATCGGAAACACTTTTGACCTGTTTCAAAACAGATCTTCTGGACACCTTTACAACCCTCTAGATCTGGATTATAATTTAAAATAGTATCCCTTTCATATCCCCCGCCTGTCCCCCCTCTTAAAATAAAATCTTTCTTAATTTTACAAATATTTACGCTTACATTTTCAACAAATAAAACTACTGAGCCACTTCCATTTTCGTTATAGTTCTCGAGATGCGTTATAATTTGATCGACCCAATCTAAGAAAGCTCCCTCAAAATTTTCTAAATTTGAATAAACCAAACTCATCTCGGAATGTATAAAATGATAATAAACCTCGCTTTTTCCCTCATTCAAATAAAAAACTTTTAGAACAATGGAGACCTTAATTGAATCCCTACCCCCCCACAACTGAATTTGATTCTCCAGAAGTGCACGAATTTTTTCTACATAGTTGTGTACAATTTCTATAGGGTCATAAACAAAATTACCAGACAAAAGCGAATTAAAAGGATCACCAAACACTGCAGTGAAAACAACTATATTATTTAAAATTCTGTTGGACAGCTGAAAGTCTGGGAGAGTTGTACCCCATCCCCCTCTTGTATATTACCCCCTCCCCCAAGCTGTTCAACAATAACTGGCGAATGCTCCACTTCAGTTGTTCGAAGTGGAGTCACTAGGATATCGGAGGTTGGAGGGTTCCCTGTTAATTCCCAGGTGAATTCGTCTAAAATTTGCAATGTGTTTTGGACTCAAGTCTACCAGCTCAACTGCGCTATAATCAACATTTAAAAAATCACCTAAAAAGTCGTCAATATTATCTGGAATTTGTTGTAAATCATCCCATAGTGAATTGTTGGGGAGTTCCACATGTGCATCTTCTTCTCCTTCTCCAACTGACGAGCAGGGGGGAGATGGGGAGTATGGAACCAGGACAACCTGTAAATGAAAAAAAATAGCTTATTTTCAAAGTGTTCAAATCATCCCTACTGCTTTTAAAATTTGGATTATTATTGCTTAATAACATTTGGTTAATACAACTGAAGATAATCTAAGATATGACACTATAGATGAAAAATAGCTTATTTTCAAAGTGCTCAAATCATTCCCTACTGCCTTTAAAATTTGGATTATTATTGCTTAATAACATTTGGTTAATACAACTGAAAGTTCCAACTTAAGATATGACATAGAAGGCGACAATTTGTTCGTTTATTTTCAAAGTGTTAAAAAATTTTTTTTTTTTTTCGGCGCTCCCCCCAGCGCCCCCCCCCCCTTGCCCCACAGCGCTTCCCGGACCACCCGTGGCGCTTCTCGGGGCCCGCGGCGCATCCTGTGATGCTTCCCTGGCCCGTGGTGCTTTCCTGCGGTGCCTCCCTGGCCCGTGGCACATCCTGTGGCGCTTTGCTGGCCGTGGCGCATCCCTGTGGCGCTTCTCGGGCCCGCAGCGCTTCCGCAAAACGCTTTTCCCGCCCCACAGCGCTTCTCGAACCCGCGGCATATCTTATATTAGTATAAGATATTTACAATCTAAAACATCGCATGACATAGTAGTTTTGATTTTTGTTCAAACAATTCCTCCAAATAAAATTTCATATTAATACTCTTTATCTGCTCTGTGGAAAAAAAAACATGATTTGAAAAGGATAGCCATCTCCTGTCATGATACACAACTCATTCAGATATAAAGTTTTTTTTTTTTTTTTTTTTTTATAATATTTGTAGAGGCAAGGTGAACCATTCGTTTATATCGCAATAGAAATTACCAACCATACTATGACCAGAATATAGTGCCTTTTTTTTTTTGGCTTCACTAATCTAATTTAGCAAAAGGTGAAAAACATGACATAGTAGGTTTTGATTTGTTCAAACATTCCTCCAAATAAAATTTCATATAATACTCTTTATCTGCTCTGTGGAAAAAAAAAACATGATTTGAAAAGGATAGCCATCTCCTGTCATGATACACAACTCATTCAGATATAAAGTTTTTTTTTTTTTTTGTAATATTTGTAGAGGCAAGGTGAACCATTCGTTTATATCGCAATAGAAATTACCAAACCTTACTATGACCAGAATATAGTGCCTTTTTTTGTCTTCACTAATCTAATTTAGCAAAAGGGCGAATGCATGCACTTGACGTGATTCAAAAGGGAGAACATTATATTTCCTTTGGGGAGAAAAAAAAATCTTTCAATATTCCCGCTGAGATATACTCTTACACAGTGTTCGAAAATGTTGCATGTGGAAAAAGGCCTATAAAAGTTGGATGAAATCGATAGATATTTCTATAACTAGAGGTAAAAATGCTTACATTTTTATATCTCGGCTGCACTTGGGTGCCAGATGACCCGGGTAGCGAGTGTTGGAGGGTGGACGGAACGGTGTCGCTATGTTCCTGTGGCGACTGGGTCGGCTATTTCACGATCTTGCATGGATGAGCCGGCAGGGTTCTCCATATTATAAGAAGCCATCCATTCTCTTTTCGGTTTTGACCGGACTGTATGGTGGCTGCCTCGTCCACTTTTGCTTTCTTTGGGTGGAGGGGGTATGCATTCTTCACAATTGTCCTTAAAAAGAAGAGAAAAAATTAGTATCTAAATAATTTGCCCCCTTTTTTTTACAGAAAAAGAAAGTTAGTACCCTCATCCATGCAATTTTGTTTAGTTTATCACTAAGAAAGCAAAAAGTAAAAAAATTTCGTGAAATATACTATTGCATCCTTTTGAATCTGAGAATTACGGTCCACTGAACCGTTCAAAGCCGGCCTAGTTTGTATATTTATCACACCCCCAGAAAAAAAACAGCCCACGGAAAATAACCCCCACGGAAAATATCCCTGAGAAAAAGACATGGAAAAATACCCCCCCCCCACCCACCGAAAGATATCGCATCCTTTTGAATCTGAGAATTACGGCTCACTGAACCGTTCAAAAAGCCGGGCCTAGTTTGTATATTTATCACACCCCCAGAAAAACAGCCCACGGAAAAATCCCCACACGGAAAAAATATCCCTGAGAAAAAGACATGGAAAAATACCCCCCCCCCCCCACCGAAAGATATCACATCCTTTTGAATCTGAGAATTATGGCTCACTGAACCATTCAAAAGCCGGCCTAGTTTGTATATTTATCACACCCCCAGAAAAACAGTCCACGGAAAATAACCCCACGGAAAATATCCCTGAGAAAAAGACATGGGAAAATATCCCCTCCCCCACCACCGAAAGATATGGTAAAAATGCTATTCAATTTACACAACAACGTTAAAAAAATTTCGTGAAATATACTAATTGCATCCCTTTTTGAATCTGAGAAAGAAGAATTACGGCACACTGAACCGTTCAAAGGCCGGCCTAGTTTGTATATTTATCACACCCCCCCCCCCAGAAAAACAGACCACGGATAATAACCCCACGGAAAATATCCCTGAGAAAAGTCATGGAAAAATACCATGGTTAATTAACAATAATCCCTCTTTTCACGCGAAACTGTTTTTTAATTCGATGTGAAAAACTAACCTCAGAGAAACCTTTTTTGGTTAAAGTCACTATCCAAATTCCTGTATATTTATCAAAGCCGGATGTACTTTAAAGGGGCGTCAGTAATTATCAGCTACTTAAATCATTGCGAGAAATCTGTAAGTCAAAGCCATAGCGATGAAAACACTATATTAAGGGAATGACAGAAAGTTGACAGTTGCATTTAGATAAGATATGGAATTTATCAAAAACAGAATTATGGTCGTAAACAGAGGGGGAAGGAAGGATGGGGTTTACATAACGAAAAAAAGAGCGTATTTTACGCTTTTTATCGAGTATAAACATCATATAGTGGCGTTTGTATAGGGGGGGGGGGGGGGGTTACCCGAATATGGTAGAGGGTAACCACGGAAAACAATTTTATTTTGAAAATAAAAAATGAAAACAGAACTTACATTGCTAATTGTGGCTGCCAAGGCATCAACTTCATCAATAATTTCACGTGTTCTATCCATTGTGTTCTGGAACTTTCTGATAATTTAATCACATTGCATACCCGTTATATACGAAATCTCAAGGGCGAATTGTTATGTACGGGAAAATCATATGTAAGCACGTCTCTGATTGGCTGAGAAGGAGGATGTATCCGACTCGATGATTGGCTGAGAAGGAAACACGTGATCTAACTGTTTCCTGTTCCAGGACACCTTGACATTCACCCCTAGCATGCACTTGTCCAAAACAACAATAATAAATAAATCCCTCAGGCCTAAAGATTCAGGCCTAAAGGATTAGAGAAACCTTAATGTTTCTTAATTCCCCCTTCGTGAATCAATAATTCCCCCTAGCGATTATGTAAATCAAGTTCTCAGGACAGGCTAGCCAAACAACAATGAAGCCATGTTTGTTTCTTAATTTCCCCTTCGTGAATCAATAATTTCCCCTAGCGATTATGTAAATCAAGTTCTCAGGCCAGGCTAGCCAAACAACAATGAAGCCATGTTTGTTTCTTAATTTCCCCTTCGTGAATCAATAATTTCCCCTAGCGATTATGTAAATCAAGTTCTCAGGGCAGGCTAGCCGAGAAAAACATCAAATAAATCGATCTTGAAGGAAGAGGTCATTGAGCCCATTACGTAATCTTTCTCCCTAGGGACTCTATGACCATATTGTTTCATAATTCCCCACGCTCGTGGATCAATAATTCCCCCATCGATTATGTAAATCACCCCGCATGTCATCGCACGTGGCCAAACAACAACAGATCGATTGAGCTTGACACACCCCCCTCATTAGACTCGATCGATAATCCTTGAATAAATTATGTCCCGTCAGCATTAAACTAAATTGTAGATGGCAGCAGGGGTGAGGGACACGATCAATAGGGGCATCTCTACTGGCGAGGAGGGCCAAACTCCCCAATATTTGGCACAAAATATGGTCGTTTTACGTATACAACGTACAAAAAAGACAAAACCTTTAAGACTCTCGTAAATAACAACATTGCATCTTTAAAGCTGCCTCACCAATTTTAAATTGGGTAATCCTCCCATCCATGGAAGACAAAGGTAGTTATTTAGTAGCCGATAAACACGCGAGAAGAACCGCATATAGAATGTCAAAGATCCTAATAAGAAACAGGTTTCCTCTGCATAGTTAGGTATTGCTCACTCTGTGAAAGATATTTAAACTTTAGTTTTTCTTGGTTAAATGGGCAAAAAGAGGAAACCTAGGTTAGGTTACGTATTTAATATGTGCTATGCTTTACCCCCACCCTCGCCCCCTAATGCACAAATATATAGCCCAAATTTGTTTATGAACTATTATATTTTCATCCTATTTTGTTTTCTTTCACTAGCATTAACGAAACTTCACATCTCGCGCGTTTATCGGCTAGTAAATAAGTACCAAGACAAATATGCCCCGGAGCTTCAAGAGTTGCAAGAAAAGTTTCAATATTTGTTGCCTGAAAATTGAAGTACCCTGCCTCCTCCCCCAAGATACTTCCGAGGGTGCCCATAATTATTATTTATGCAAATTTTTAAATTCTGTCAAAGAAGTAAAGTGGAAGCCCATATTGGAAACCACTCCATCTGCGTGATAAAGACGGCGCATTATTATCAATATTTTTATTTGTCATTTAAGCACGTCTCCGCTACAAATTGAATCGAGGAACAGTGTTGATATCTAGTCTTTCGTAAAAACAAGTCACTTCTATTCATATGTGGAATAATAGTGCAGTCACAGTCACTGATTTGTCTAGATTTGTAGATATTTCCCAAAGTTTATATAATTATATAAACTGTGATATTTCCTGAGTGAGTTTTCTTTTTTGAGTACGTTGTCCAAAGACTTTATAAATTGCCGACAGGTAAGTGATGAATTCGTGTATGAAGACGTTGGCCTTGGACTGAGTTCGAAGCGGAAAGTACAGCAAATTTGAACTCATTTTAAAAGATAAAAAAACGAACCGTATGAGTAATAGCACTGTCTGTTTTGTGAGTTCAACAAATGTGAACCCAGTTTTAAGGGTGACAGGCTTATCCCCCATGCAGAACATTCTCTTGCGGGAAATGATCCCCCCCGTAGAAAATCCCCCCGCATTTAAAATTAAGCAGCCACGGAGAAAGTATAACGCTTCAAAATAATGAAAAAAAGGAATATCGGAATATTCTACCTAAATTCTGAAATACAGGCATAATATATGGTTTAGAATATGTGTTTAGAACAGGTAGTTTTTTTGGTCTTTATGATAATAATTAAAGTTTAAAAGTGCAGATAACTATTTCTTAATGAATTTTTTTCTCATTATTCACTAAAAGACCGTTTCAAAATGGAAATATCACTGATCTAAAACGCTTCTTTAATATTTATATTGTGGTTGATTTTGCCCTGGAGCCAAAAAAGGTTGCCGACCAAAAAGTTTTGAATAAAACGTATATTTAAAAATTTTGACTCCATATGATTGGGGTTAGAGTAGGGTCGGATAGCAGAAATGGAACTGAGGGAGGCTGATTGCTCTCTAGTAACTTCCGACCTTTAAAAAGGGGCACTACAACTTTCTGTTTCCAATCAAATTAGCCCCCTCCCGGGTTTCTAAGATAGCCCCTTCCATTTGAAGTGGGTTGGAAAAGTTTTTGGCACTTTTCTGGCCCTTTTTTGGGCTGCATTTTGAGGGAAAACAATGTTTTGTTTATTGTACCTAAACCCACATTCAAGTTAACCCCATTAAACTCAACCCCAATTTGTAAATTTGCCTTGGCTGACCACGTCTAAAGGAAATATGCTAATCAATAAATTAGCAACATTAGATTCGTTATTTATGTTTGATCAAATATTAATTTTGATAAAAATTTACTCAACCCTCCAGAAACGCAAAAAAAAGATGAGAATGTAAAAACAAATACTATAGGGTATTCTACACGTCATATTATGCCTATACTTGGAATATAGATGGATTGTTCGGAAATTCCTTATTTCCCAGGGAGGGCAATTTTCCGCGGGGGGATAAGCCGGACCCCGTTTTAAGACGGGGTCCAAAACCACTGCAATAATTTTGAGTCCTTCGTTTGAACGCAGGACTACGCCAAAACTATTAAATGTAAAGCCACACTACTTTAGGTGGTAACTTGGAATTCTGTGGAAAAAATTTTGATTTCATCAGAATGAAGATGGGTTGTTCAAATCTTAAAATTGAAAAGCGTGATTCCGAAAATTCCACTTGGGACATTCTTTTCTGGAAACTTGATGATATATATATATATATATATATATATATATATATATATATATATATATATATATATATATATATATATATATATATATATATATATATATATATATATATATATATATATATATATATATATATATATATATATATATATATATATATATATATATATGTATATATATATATATATATATATATATATATATATATATATATATATATATATATATATATATATATATATATATATATATATATATATATATATATATATATATATATATATATACATATATATATATATATATATATATATATATATATATATATATATATATATATATATATATATATATATATATATATATATATATATATCATATACATATATATATATATATATATATATATATATATATATATATATATATATATATATATATATATATATTTATCAAAGGCGGATCCAGGATTTTTTTCGAGGGGGGGGGTTTACTAATTTTTGACTCAGTTTTCTACTAATTTTACTAATTTTTACCTAGGTTTTACTAATTTTTGAGTTATTTTCGACTCGGTCAAAAAATTTCGGGGGGGGGGGGGTTCAAACCGGGTATATATATATATAATTACCAAACTTACCTAAATATATGCAATTACCAGCAGCCGGGCCCCGGCACTTGCCACGCGGCAGGCTTCTATATACAGATTCTTATTGTCGCTTGTCTTCTAATCGCAGATAATTTGCTGTCTTTTCAAACTGCAGTCTTTTCAAAGATGTTTGATTATTAAAGCAAGTCCGATTTCTAATAAAGATATCTACTACACTTCAAACTTTTGTTTTTTTTTAAGGTTTTTGAATTGTTGTAATCCCTTCTTAAAATATATACAAATATTTTTGCAATTACTAGTTTTTTTGCCCTTTATAACTGGTTGCATTCAAACCTGTAAGCTTAATCACGTAGCGAGTAGATTTTGTCTAACAAAAAAAATAATAATAATTTTTAGGTATTTTTCTAGTTTGAATTAAAATATTCAAATTATTGGCACCCTAAATATTTTGTAGTTTACATAATAAATTTAGTGATTTTGAACTGAACTTAACAACTTTAAAACTTTTTTTCATGTCTTAAAAAGACATTGCTTATACTTATAAGAAAAGAAATTCGGTATGATGTTTTTTTAACAACAACGATTTTATACTAAGCTTCAAACTTTTGGTTTTCTTTTTTAAGGTTTTTTAATTGTTGCAATCCCTTGTTAAAACATATACTAATATTTTTACAATTATCAAAATAGTGTTTTGCTCTTTACGCAAGTTAATGTCTTTTCATACTGATTTCTATTCAAAGATATTTGATTATTACCGTAAGTCCGATTTCTAAAAACGATTTCTATTAGGCTTCAAACTTTTTGTTTTCTTTTTCAAGGTTTTTGAATTGTTTTAATCCCATGTCAAAATATATGCAAATATTTTCTCAATTACCAGTTTTATGCTCTTTAAGCAATTTAATATAAACCTCTCCATACATGAAAATCTTCAATTTTTCCACATAACGGTGACAAGTTTGACAACGTCATTGCAATTCTGATGTATATAAAAATGGCGTCTCTCACATAATTTTTTTTCTTTAAATTAAGGCTCTTAAACATTTTCTCAAACTTCTGACTATCTAGATCGTTTTTTTTAGGCCAAAATATCCTAGGATGCTAATTTTCCCGAAAACATTTAGAGCCGTTTTCGAGAAAAAATACATACATACATACATAAACATACAATAATTGCTAGTTTATAAGGATAATATATATATATATATATATATATATATATATATATATATATATATATATATATATATATATATATATATATATATATATATATATATATATATATATATATATATATTATATATATATATATATATATATATATATATATATATATATATATATATATATATATATATATATATATATATATATATATATATATATATATATATATATATATATATATATATATATAATTTCTTAAACCACATTGGCCTGACATCACATAAAGAAAGAAAAACGAGCAAAAAATGGGGTTTTTATAGGCCAAATGAAAATAATGAAAAAGCAAAGCGAATATTTCGAGAGGACAAACACCTCTCTTCTTCAGCGCGAAAGGAAATAATGTATCCAAGGAAAGTGCCGAAGAAGAAGAAAAAAAAAAAAAAAAAACAAACGCGGAAAGTCAATGTGAAAAGAACCAAAAAAAACAAAAACTTAAAAGATGAATAAAATTCAATAAAAGCCAAAAATAAAAAGAATTAAAACCAAATACCTAACAACCATAAAACCTATATGTATATATATATATACATATATATATATATATATATATATATAGATATATATATATATATATATATATATATATATATATATATATATATATATACATATATATATATATATATATATATATATACTATATATATATATATATATATATATATATATATATATATATATATATATATATATATATATATATATATATATATATATATATATATATATATATATATATATATATATATATATGTATTATATATATATATATATATATATGTATATATATATATATATATAATATATATATATATATATATATATAGATATATATATATATATATATATATATATATATATATATATATATATATATATATATATATATATATATATATATATATATATATATATATATATATATATATATATATATATATATATATATATATATATATATATATATATATATATATATATATATATATTACCTCAAATATTACCAATCGGCGTTTTCTAAACAATCGATTAACCTAGCGAGGTTTTCACATATTTCAAATAAATGGATTTTTAAAGAATAATACTTTAGCAAAAATACCTGACAACATTGCCCTTATTTTGTTCGTTTTTATTCGGATTCGATGGCAGTGTTCGTCGTAATTCATGTTGGTTTTAGATTTCGTTGGTTTCGGCTTCACTGGTTCGTCTATGTCTGTTCTCTGTTAGGGTTCATGGGTGTGTTAATGTTTACATTTTGTCCGATATCTTATGTACTGTGTCTATGATTTTTTTTAATTTCACATCCAATCTTTACTTTTAATGAAAACACTTTAAGATCACAATGTGACCTATATCCCACTAACTATTGATTTTTTCCCACTGCGATCTCGGGAGTAAAAGTTCTTAGTATATATCACCTTTCCCCTCCCCCAAAAGACGTCTATTTTCAAATACAACTTATTTTTTAAAATACAACAAACACGATACAACAACAAAAAAAACACACAAGGGACATTTTTCAACCAGTGATCAAATCAGTATGTGAGTAGAGTAGTAGGTTCCATTTCTGGGCCTTTATGTTCCTTCCCATGTTATTCTGGGCCTTTATGTTCCTTGGCACCTTCCCATGGCAGATTGCCAGACTAGTTATTAGGAAAGGTTTTTTTAGGGAAAGCTGTCAATCACTCATGTGTTATCCACAGTTCCATTTTTGAAGTCTGTGGAAACAGTTTGACGTGTTCGGTGAGATTACGTTCCTTGGCGTTTGATAGACATTTGCAAAAAAGGGGTAATTAGTGATTGGATAATTTTGTAACGTGAAATCTCTGAATAAAATATTTTTGGGGCATGTACTTGACGATGGATAAAAGGGTTAAGGTGATTAGCAATTACAAGCAAGGATCCCCCCACTGGTTCCTGGCAGTAGGCTACGCATATCAAATTGCTGTACTGTGGGTTAGGTAACATGATCAAACACGCTTTTACAA
Source organism: Artemia sinica (assembly GCA_027921565.1). Classification (NCBI taxonomy): domain Eukaryota; kingdom Metazoa; phylum Arthropoda; class Branchiopoda; order Anostraca; family Artemiidae; genus Artemia; species Artemia sinica. The sequence continues at coordinate 27,546,498 of CM051260.1, forward strand.
TCGGAATTCATTGATTGACATTTGCAAAAAAGGGTAATTAGTGATTGGATAATTTTTTAACGTGAAGGGTCAATTTTGGAGGGAAAACCAAAAATACTCAGAATCGAAAATAAATGGGATCTGCCTCAAGGGGAAGGCTCAGAGGCCCTTCGTTCCCCCATTTCTGAGGGCAGGGGGGGGGGGTCAATTTTTGAGGGAAAATCAAAAATACTCAGAATCGAAAATAAATGGGATCTGCCTCAAGCCTCAAGGGGAAGGCTCAGAGGCCCTTCGTTCCCCCATTTCTGAGGGCAGGGGAGGGGGGGGGTCAATTTTTGAGGGAAAATCAAAAATACTCAGAATCGAAATTAATTGGATCTGCCTCAAGGGGAAGGCTCAGAGGCCCTTTGTTCCCCCATTTCTGAGGGCAGGGGAGGGGGGGATCAATTTTGGAGGGAAAACCAAAAATACTCAGAATCGAAAATAAATGGGATCTGCCTCAAGGGCAAGGCTCAGAGGCCCTTCGTTCCCCCATTTGTGAGGGCAGGGGAGGGGAGGGGGTCGATTTTGGAGGGAAAATCAAAAAAACTCAGAATCGAAAATAAATGGGATCTGCCTCAAGGGGAAGGCTCAGAGGCCCTTCGTTTCCCCATTTCTGAGAGCAGGGGAGGGGGGGGGGTCAATTTTGGAAGGAAAACCAAAAATACTCAGAATCGAAAATAAATGGGATCTGCCTCAAGGGGAAGGCTCAGAGGCCCTTCGTCCCCCCATTTCTGAGGGCAGGGGGGGGTCAATTTTGGAGGGGGAAACCGAAAATACTCAGAATCGAAAATAAATGGGATCTGCCTCAAGGGCAAGGCTCAGAGCCCCTCCTTCCTCCATATCTGAGGACAGGGGTCAATTTGGAGGGAAAACCGAAAATACTCAGAATCGAAAATAAATAGGATCTGCCTCAAGGGCAAGGCTCAGAGGCCCCTCCTTCCTCCATTTCTGAGGGCAGGGGTCAATTTTGGAGGGGAAACCAAAAATACTCAGAATCGAAAATAAATGGGATCTGCCTCAAGGGCAAGTAGTTCATTTTGGATTTCTTTCATTGAAATGCAAGAGTTGGAATATTTCAGTAGTGTTTTGTTGTGCTTTACCTTGTCACAGTTACATTCTCTTAATTTTTCAAAGTTCATTTTGAATTTCTTTCGCGAAATGCAAGAATTGGAATATTTCAGTAGTGTCTTGTCGTGGTTTACCTTGTCACAGCTACATTCTCATGATTTTTCAAAGTTCATTTTGGATTTCTTTCGTTGAAATGCAAGAGTTGGAATATTTCAGTAGTGACTTGTTGTGCTTTACCTTGTCACAGTTACATTCTCTTGATTTTTCGAACTTTATTTTGAATTTCTGTCGTGAAATGCAAGAGTTGGAATATTTCAGTAGTGTTTTGTTGTACTTTACCTTGAAACAGTTACATTCTGTTGATTTTCATAGTTCCTTTTGAATTTCTTTCATTGAAATGCAAGAGTTGGAATATTTCAGTAGTGTTTTGTTGTGCTTTACCTTGTCACAGTTACATTCTCTTAATTTTTCAAAGTTCATTTTGAATTTCTTTCGTGAAATGCAAGAATTGGAATATTTCAGTAGTGTCTTGTCGTGGTTTACATTGTCACAGCTACATTCTCATGATTTTTCAAAGTTCATTTTGAATTTCTGTCGTGAAATGCAAGAGTTGGAATATTTCAGTAGTGACTTGTTGTGCTTTACCTTGTCACAGTTACATTCTCTTGATTTTTCGAAGTTCATTTTGAATTTCTGTCGCGAAATACAAGAGTTGGAATATTTCAGTAGTGTTTTGTTGTGCTTTACCTTGTCACAGTTACATTCTGTTGATTTTCATAGTTCATTTTGAATTTCTTTCATTGAAATGCAAGAGTTGGAATATTTCAGTAGTGTTTTGTTGTGCTTTACCTTGTCACAGTTACATTCTCTTGATTTTTCGAAGTTCATTTTGATTTTCTGTCGTGAAATGCAAGAGTTGGAATATTTCAATAGTGTTTTGTTGTGCTTTACCTTTTCACAGTTACATTCTGTTGATTTTCATAGTTCATTTTGAATTTCTTACATTGAAATGCAAGAGTTGGAATATTTCAGTAGTGTTTGTTGTGCTTTACCTTGTCACAGTTACATTCTCTTGATTTTTCGAAGTTCATTTTGATTTTCTGTCGTGAAATGCAAGAGTTGGAATATTTCAATTGTGTTTTGTTGTGCTTTACCTTTTCACAGTTACATTCTGTTGATTTTCATAGTTCATTTTGAATTTCTTTCATTGAAAAGCAAGAGTTGGAATACTTCAGTAGTGTTTTGTTGTGCTTTACCTTGTCACAGTTACATTCTGTTGATTTTCATAGTTCATTTTGAATTTCTTTCATTGAAATGCAAGAGTTGGAATATTTCAGTAGTGTTTTGTTGTGCTTTACCTTGTCACAGTTACATTCTCTTGATTTTTCGAAGTTCATTTTGATTTTCTGTCGTGAAATGCAAGAGTTGGAATATTTCAATGGTGTTTTGTTTGTGCTTTACCTTTTCACTGTTACATTCTGTTGATTTTCATAGTTCATTTTGAATTTCTTTCATTGCAATGCAAGAGTTGGAATATTTCAGTAGTGTTTTGTTGTGCTTTGCCTTGTCACAGTTACATTCTCTTGATTTTTCGAAGTTCATTTTGAATTTCTGTCGTGAAATGCAAGAGTTGGAATATTTCAATAGTGTTTTGTTGTGCTTTACCTTGTCACAGTTACATTCTGTTGATTTTCATAGTTCATTTTGAATTTCTTTCATTGGAATGCAAGAGTTGGAATATTTCAGTAGTGTTTTGTTGTGCTTTACCTTGTCACTGTTACATTCTCTTAATTTTTCAAAGTTCATTTTGAATTTCTTTCGTGAAATGCAAGAATTGGAATATTTCAGTAGTGTCTTGTCGTGGTTTACCTTGTCACAACTACATTCTCATGATTTTTCAAAGTTCATTTTGAATTTCTGTCGTGAAATGCAAGAGTTGGAATATTTCAGTAGTGACTTGTTGTGCTTTACCTTGTCACAGTTACATTCTCTTGATTTTTCGAAGTTCCTTTTGAATTTTCTGTCGTGAAATGCAAGAGTTGGAATATTTCAGTAGTGTTTTGTTGTGCTTTACCTTGTCACAGTTACATTCTGTTGATTTTCATAGTTCATTTTGAATCTCTTTCATTGAAATGCAAGAGTTGGAATATTTCAGTAGTGTTTTGTTATGCTTTACCTTGTCACAGTTACATTCTCTTGATTTTTCGAAGTTCATTTTGAATTTCTGTCGTGAAATGCAAGAGTTGGAATATTTCAGTAGTGTTTTGTTGTGCTTTACCTTGTCACAGTTACATTCTGTTGATTTTCATAGTTCATTTTGAATTTCTTTCATTGAAATGCAAGAGTTGGAATATTTCAGTAGTGTTTTGTTGTGCTTTACCTTGTCACAGTTACATTCTCTTAATTTTTTCAAAGTTCATTTTGAATTTCTTTCGTGAAATGCAAGAATTGGAATATTTCAGTAGTGTCTTGTCGTGGTTTACCTTGTCACGGCTACATTTTCATGATTTTTCAAAGTTCATTTTGGATTTCTTTCGTTGAAATGCAAGAGTTGGAATACTTCAGTAGTGACTTGTTGTGCTTTACCTTGTCACAGTTACATTCTCTTGATTTTTCGAAGTTCATTTTGAATTTCTGTCGCGAAATGCAAGAGTTGGAATATTTCAGTAGTGTTTTGTTGTGCTTTTCCCTTGTCACAGTTACATTCTGTTGATTTTCATAGTTCATTTTTAATTTCTTTCATTGAAATGCAAGAGTTGGAATATTTCAGTAGTGACTTGTTGTGCTTTACCTTGTCACAGTTACATTCTCTTGATTTTTCGAAGTTCATTTTGAATTTCTGACGTAAAATGCAAGAGTTGGAATATTTCAGTAGTGTTTTGTTGTGCATTACCTTGTCACAGTTACATTCTGTTGATTTTCATAGTTCATTTTGAATTTCTTTCATTGAAATGCAAGAGTTGGAATGTTTCAGTAGTGTTTTGTTGTGCTTTACCTTGTCACAGTTACATTCTCTTAATTTTTCGAAGTTCATTTTGAATTTCTTTCGCGAAATGCAAGAATTGGAATATTTCAGTAGTGTCTTGTCGTGGTTTACCTTGTCACAGCTGCATTCTCATGATTTTTCAAAGTTCATTTTTGATTTCTTTCGTTGAAATGCAAGAGTTGGAATATTTCAGTAGTGACTTGTTGTGCTTTACCTTGTCACAGTTACATTCTCTTGATTTTTCGAAGTTCATTTTGAATTTCTGTCGTGCAATGCAAGAGTTGGAATATTTCAGTAGTGTTTTGTTGTGCTTTACCTTGTCACAGTTACATTCTGTTGATTTTCATAGTTCATTTTGAATTTCTTTCATTGAAATGCAAGAGTTGGAATATTTCAGTAGTGTTTTGTTGTGCTTTACCTTGTCACAGTTACATTCTCTTAATTTTTCAAAGTTTCCTTTTTGAATTTCTTTCGTGAAATGCAAGAATTGGAATATTTCAGTAGTGTCATGTCGTGATTTACCTTGTCACAGCTACATTCTCATGATTTTTCAAAGTTCATTTTGAATTTCTGTCGTGAAATGCAAGAGTTGGAATATTTCAGTAGTGACTTGTTGTGCTTTACCTTGTCACAGTTACATTCTCTTGATTTTTCGAAGTTCATTTTGAATTTCTGTCGTGAAAATGCAAGAGTTGGAATATTTCAGTAGTGTTTTGTTGTGCTTTACCTTGTCACAGTTACATTCTGTTGATTTTCATAGTTTCATTTTGAGTTTCTTTCATTGAAATGCAAGAGTTGGAATATTTCAGTAGTGTTTTGTTGTGCTTTACCTTGTCACAGTTACATTCTCTTAATTTTTCAAAGTTCATTTTGAATTTCTTTTCGTGAAATGCAAGAATTGGAATATTTCAGTAGTGTCTTGTCGTGGTTTACCTTGTCACAGCTACATTCTCATGATTTTTCAAAGTTCATTTTGGATTTCTTTCGTTGAAATGCAAGAGTTGGAATATTTCAGTAGTGACTTGTTGTGCTTTACCTTGTCACAGTTACATTCTCTTGATTTTTCGAAGTTCATTTTGAATTTCTGTCGTGAAATGCAAGAGTTGAATATTTTATTTCAGTAGTGTTTTGTTGTGCTTTACCTTGTCACAGTTACATTCTGTTGATTTTCATAGTTCATTTTGAATTTCTTTCATTGAAATGCAAGAGTTGGAATATTTCAGTAGTGTTTTGTTGTGCTTTACCTTGTCACAGTTATATTCTCTTAATTTTTTCAAAGTTCATTTTGAATTTCTTTCGTGAAATGCAAGAATTGGAATATTTCAGTAGTGTCTTGTCGTGGTTTACCTTGTCACAGCTACATTCGCATGATTTTTCAAAGTTCATTTTGAATTTCTGTTGTGAAATGCAAGAGTTGGAATATTTCAGTAGTAACTTGTTGTGCTTTACCTTGTCACAGTTACATTCTCTTGATTTTTCGAAGTTCATTTTGAATTTCTGTCGTGAAATGCAAGAGTTGGAATATTTCAGTAGTGTTTTGTTGTGCTTTACCTTGTCACAGTTACATTCTGTTGATTTTCATAGTTCATTTTGAATTTCTTTCATTGAAATGCAAGAGTTGGGATATTTCAGTAGTGTTTTGTTGTGCTTTACCTTGTCACAGTTACATTCTCTTAATTTTTCAAAGTTCATTTTGAGTTTCTTTCGTGAAATGCAAGAATTGGAATATCGTTTCTTCAACTGAAAGTAAGGAGCAACATCAAAACTTAAACCTTGGATACACAATACAGATACTTTATTCAAGAAATTATGAAAAAATCGCAAGTAAGTAACAAACTCTTTCTTGAATTCCCCATTTGGATGCACAATACAGAAATTTAATTTAAGAAATTATGGGAAAAAAAAATGTGAGTAAGTAAGTAACAAACTCTATGCTTTTCTGCATCAATTGTCGGATATGTTGAATAAAATATGCAATGTCGACATAGCTTTATTTCATTTTTTAAGGCTAATTTAGGGCATTTTTTAAGGCTAATTTGCTCCTTACTTTCAGTTGAAGAAACGATATTCCAATTCTTGCATTTCACGAAAGAAATTCAAAATGAACTTTGAAAAATTAAGAGAATGTAACTGTGACAAGGTAAAGCACAACAATACACTACTGACATATTCCAACTCTTGCATTTCAATGAAAGAAATTCAAAATGAACTATGAAAATCAACAGAATGTAACTATGACAAGGTAAAGCACAACAAAACACTACTGAAATATTCCAACTCTTGCATTTCACGACAGAAATTCAAAATGAACTTCGAAAAATCAAGAGAATGTAACTGTGACAAGGTAAAGCACAACAAGTCACTACTGAATATTCCAACTCTTGCATTTCAACGAAAGAAATCCAAAATGAACTTTGAAAAATTATGAGAATGCAGCTGTGACAAGGTAAACCACGACAAGACACTACTGAAATATTCCAATTCTTGCATTTCGCGAAAGAAATTCAAAATGAACTTTGAAAAATTAAGAGAATGTAACTGTGACAAGGTAAAGCACAACAAAACACTAATGAAATATTCCAACTCTTGCATTTCAATGAAAGAAATTCAAAATGAACTATGAAAATCAACAGAATGTAACTGTGATAAGGTAATGCACAACAAAACACTACTGAAATATTCCAACTCTTGCATTTTACGTCAGAAATTCAAAATGAACTTCGAAAAATCAAGAGAATGTAACTTTGACAAGGTAAAGCACAACAAGTCACTACTGAAATATTCCAACTCTTGCATTTTACGACAGAAATTCAAAATGAACTTCGAAAAATCAAGAGAATGTAACTGTGACAAGGTAAAGCACAACAAGTCACTACTGAAATATTCCAACTCTTGCATTTCTTGACAGAAATTCAAAATGAACTTTGAAAAAATTATGAGAATGTAGCTGTGACAAGGTAAACCACGACAAGACACTACTGAAATATTCCAATTCTTGCATTTCACGAAAGAAATTCAAAATGAACTTTGAAAAATTAAGAAAATGTAACTGTGACAAGGTAAAGCACAACAAAACACTACTGAAATATTCCAACTCTTGCATTTCAATGAAAGAAATTCAAAATGAACTATGAAAATCAACAGAATGTAACTGTGACAAGGTAAAGCACAACAAAAAACACTACTGAAATATTCCAACTCTTGCATTTCGTGACAGAAATTCAAAATGAACTTCGAAAAATCAAGAGAATGTAACTGTGACAAGGTAAAGCACAACAAGTCACTACTTAAATATTCCAACTCTTGCATTTCAACGAAAGAAATCCAAAATGAACTTTGAAAAATCATGAGAATGTAGCCGTGACAAGGTAAACCACGACAAGATACTACTGAAATATTCCAATTTTTGCATTTCACGAAAGAAATTCAAAATGAACTTTGAAAAATTAAGAGAATGTAACTGTGACAAGGTAAAGCACAACAAAACACTACTGAAATATTCCAACTCTTGCATTTCAATGAAAGAAAGTCAAAATGAACTATGAAAATCAACAGAATGTAACTGTGACAAGGTAAAGCACAACAAAACACTACTGAAATATTCCAACTCTTGCATTTCACGACAGAAATTCAAAATAAACTTCGAAAAATCAAGAGAATGTAACTGTGACAAGGTAAAGCACAACAAGTCACTACTGAAATATTCCAATTCTTGCATTTCACGATAGAAATTCAAAATGAACTTTGAAAAATCATGAGAATGTAGCTGTGACAAGGTAAGCCACGACAAGACACCACTGAAATATTCCAATTCTTGCATTTCACGAAAGAAATTCAAAATGAACTTTGAAAATTAAGAGAATGTAACTGTGACAAGGTAAAGCACAACAAAACACTACTGAAATATTCCAACTCTTGCATTTCGATGAAAGAAATTCAAAATGACTATGAAAATCAACAGGATGTAACTGTGACAAGGTAAAGCATAACAAAATACTACTGAAATATTCCAACTCTTGCATTTCAATGAAAGAAATTCAAAATAAACTATGAAAATCAACAGAATGTAACTGTGACAAGGTAAAGCACAACAAAACACTACTGAAATATTCCAACTCTTGCATTTCACGACAGAAATTCAAAATGAACTTCGAAAAATCAAGAGAATGTAACTGTGACAAGGTAAGCACAACAAGTCACTACTGAAATATTCCAACTCTTGCAGTTCACGACAGAAATTCAAAATGAACTTTGAAAAATCATGAGAATGTAGTTGTGACAAGGTAAACCACGACAAGACACTACTGAAATATTCCAATTCTTGCATTTCACGAAAAATTCAAAATGAACTTTGAAAAATTAAGAGAATGTAACAGTGACAAGGTAAAGCACAACAAAACACTACTGAAATATTCCAACTCTTGCATTTCAATGAAAGAAATTCAAAATGAACTATGAAAATCAACAGAATGTAACTATGACAAGGTAAAGCACAACAAAACACTATTGAAATATTCCAACTCTTGCATTTCACGACAGAAATTCAAAATGAACTTCGAAAAATCAAGAGAATGTAACTGTGACAAGGTAAAGCACAACAAAACACTACTGAAATATTCCAACTCTTGCATTTCAATGAAAAAAAATTCAAAATGAACTATGAAAATCAACAGAATGTAACTGTGACAAGGTAAAGCACAACAAAACACTATTGAAATATTCCAAGTCTTGCATTTCACGACAGAAATTCAAAATGAACTTCGAAAAATCAAGAGAATGTAACTGTGACAAGGTAAAGCACAACAAAACACTACTGAAATATTCCAACTCTTGCATTTCAATGAAAGAAATTCAAAATGAACTATGAAAATCAACAGAATGTAACTGTGACAAGGTAAAGCACAACAAAACACTACTGAAATATTCCAACTCTTGCATTTCACGACAGAAATTCAAAATGAACTTCGAAAAATCAAGAGAATGTAACTGTGACAAGGTAAAGCACAACAAGTCACTACTGAAATATTCCAACTCTTGGTTTTCACGACAGAAAATTCAAAATGAACTTTGAAAAATCATGAGAATGTAGTTGTGACAAGGTAAACCACGACAAGACACTACTGAAATATTCCAATTCTTGCATCTCACGAAAAATTCAAAATGAACTTTGAAAAATTAAGAGAATGTAACAGTGACAAGGTAAAGCACAACAAAACACTACTGAAATATTCCAACTCTTGCATTTCAATGAAAGAAATTCAAAATGAACTATGAAAATCAACAGAATGTAACTATGACAAGGTAAAGCACAACAAAACACTATTGAAATATTCCAACTCTTGCATTTCACGACAGAAATTCAAAATGAACTTCGAAAAATCAAGAGAATGTAACTGTGACAAGGTATAGCACAACAAAACACTACTGAAATATTCCAACTCTTGCATTTCAATGAAAAAAATTCAAAATGAACTATGAAAATCAACGGAATGTAACTGTGATAAGGTAAAGCACAACAAAACACTATTGAAATATTCCAAGTCTTGCATTTCACGACAGAAATTCAAAATGAACTTCGAAAAATCAAGAGAATGTAACTGTGACAAGGTAAAGCACAAAAAAACACTACTGAAATATTCCAACTCTTGCATTTCAATGAAAGAAATTCAAAATTAACTATGAAAATCAACAGAATGTAACTGTGACAAGGTAAAGCACAAGAAAAAACACTACTGAAATATTCCAACTCTTGCATTTCAATGAAAGAAATTCAAAATGAACTATGAAAATCAACAGAATGTAACTGTCACAAGGTAAAGCACAACAAAACACTACTGAAATATTCCAACTCTTGCATTTCGCGACAGAAATTCAAAATGAACTTCGAAAAATCAAGAGAATGTAACTGTGACAAGGTAAAGCACAACAAGTCACTACTGAAATATTCCAATTCTTGCATTTCACGACAGAAATTCAAAATGAACTTTGAAAAATCATGAGAATGTAGCTGTGACAATGTAAAACACGACAAGACACTACTGAAATATTCCAATTCTTGCATTTCACGAAAGAAATTCAAAATGAACTTTGAAAAATTAAAAGAATGTAACTGTGACAAGGTAAAGCACAACAAAACACTACTGAAATATTCCAACTCTTGCATTTCAATGAAAGAAATTCAAAATGAACTATGAAAATCAAAAGAATGTAACTGTGACAAGGTAAAGCACAACAAAACACTATTGAACAATTCCAACTCTTGCATTTCACGACATAAATTCAAAATGAACTTCGAAAAATCAAGAGAATGTAACTGTGACAAGGTAAAGCACAACAAGTCACTACTAAATTATTCCAACTCTTGCATTTCAACGAAAGAAATCCAAAATGAACTTTGAAAAATCATGAGAATGTAGCTGTGACAAGGTAAACCACGACAAGACACTACTGAAATATTCCAATTCTTGCATTTCGCGAAAGAAATTCAAAATGAACTTTGAAAAATTAAGAGAATGTAACTTTGACAAGGTAAAGCACAACAAATCACTACTGAAATATTCCAATTCCTGCATTTCACGACAGAAATTCAAAATGAACTTTGAAAAATCATGAGAATGTAGCTGTGACAAGGTAAAGCACAACAAAACACTACTGAAATATTCCACCTCTTGCATTTCAATGAAAGAAATTCAAAATGAACTACTTGCCCTTGAGGCAGATCCTATTTATTTTCGATTATGAGTATTTTCGGTTTTCCCTCCAAAATTGACCCCTGCCCTCAGAAATGGAGGAAGGAGGGGCCTCTGAGCCTTGCCCTTGAGGCAGATCCCATTTATTTTCGATTCTGAGTATTTTCGGTTTTCCCTCAAAAATTGACCCCCCCCCCTGCCCTCAGAAATGGGGGGACGAAGGGCCTCTGAGCCTTCCCCTTGAGGCAGATCCCATTTATTTTCGATTCTGAGTATTTTTGGTTTTCCCTCCAAAATTGACCCCCCCCCCCCCCCTCCCCTGCTCTCAGAAATGGCGGGAACGAAGGGCCTCTGAGCCTTCCCCTTGAGGGAGATCCCATTTATTTTCGATTCTGAGTATTTTCGGTTTTCCCTCAAAATTGACCCCCCCCCCTGCCCTCAGAAATGGGGGGGACGAAGGGCCTCTGAGCCTTCCCCCTTGAGGCAGATCCCATTTATTTTCGATTCTGAGTATTTTTGGTTTTCCCTCCAAAATTGATCCCCCCTCCCCTGCCCTCAGAAATGGGGGAACGAAGGGCATCTGAGCCTTCACCTTGAGGCAGATCCCATTTATTTTCGATTCTGAGTATTTTTGATTTTCCCTCAAAAATTGACCCCCCCCCCCCCTCCCCTGCCCTCAGAAATGGGGGAACGAAGGGCCTCTGAGCCTTCCCCTTGAGGCTTGAGGCAGATCCCATTTATTTTCGATTCTGAGTATTTTTGATTTTCCCTCAAAAATTGACCCCCCCCCCCCCCTGCCCTCAGAAATGGGGGAACGACGGGCCTCTGAGCCTTCCCCTTGAGGCAGATCCCATTTATTTTCGATTCTGAGTATTTTTTGGTTTTCCCTCCAAAATTGACCCTTCACGTTAAAAAATTATCCAATCACTAATTACCCTTTTTTGCAAATGTCAATCAATGAATTCCGATTGTAAAAGCGTGTTTTAATCATGTTACATAACCCACAGTACAGCAATTTGATATGCGTAGCCTACTGCCAGGAACCAGTGGGGGGATCCTTGCTCGTAATTGCTAATTACCTTAACCCTTTTATCCATCGTCAAGTACATGCTCCAAAAATATTTTGTTCAGAGATTTCACGTTAAAAAATTATCCAATCACTAATTACCCCTTTTTTGCAAATGTCTATCAAACGCCAAGGAACGTAATCTCACCGAACACGTCAAACTGTTTCCACAGACTTCAAAAATGGAACTGTGGATAACACATGAGTGATTGACAGCTTTCCCCAAAAAACCTTTCCTAATAACTAGTCTGGTAATCTGCCATGGAAAGGTGCCAAGGAACATAAAGGCCCAGAATAACATGGGAAGGAACATAAAGGCCCAGAAATGGAACCTACTACTCTACTTATGTGTGTAAATTCGTCAAAGTCTTGGGAAGGGGGGGGGGGCGAGGTTGGAGCTGATTTTCCCAAGTCAAGTGAAAATTACCAAGTGAAAAATAGAAATAAGCCATATAGCACGATAACGACAAATGTATACTAAAGAAAACTGTTCTGTTTTTGTTTGGATGCTTGAATTTTTAGGCCTATCTTAGTTTTGACAAAATTTTTGAAGACGCTGAGTTTCAGAGTGGGTGGGGGGGCATTTCACCCCAGCCACATACCAAATTACATTCTGGCAAATCAGAGATAACCCACGTAATTCGGGAAAGACATCCACTAAGTGTTTTTCTTTTTCAGGTAAAAGAGAATCGGAAAAAGGAAAAAAAGAGTAAAACTGTGGAAGATAAGAGTGATTGGCTTTTTTAAATATACTTTTTTTATTTGACAGTTTTTTTCAGCCTCTAGTTCATGCTTTCTTAATTCACGTTTATCAAACAGTTCGTGGTACCGAACTGTAAATAAGGAGTGACGCGGCAGTAATATCGTCACAGGCACTTCAAACGGACCAATACCCACTACTCCTTTCTTCCAATTGTTTAACGGCACATGAAGAAGATTTAACGGTACAAGAAGAATATTTAACGGCGCATCCCTCTTTTGGCGACCAGATGCTGCAATTTTAGGTTAAATTCCATTCGTCGCAAAATTTTCGGGTGCTATGATATAATTACTTGGAGTGTGGTCGGGATAATAGGGAAATCAACAAGGGGAGCTCCTAGCCCCTCGCACGTGTTTCTAGGCAAGATTTCAAGCGCATGTTTCGTCATGCAACACACCCCCTTTGAATTTCTGTGACAAGCCCTCTGACGTCATGGAAGCCATAGGAAGATTGGATTTTAAACGGTACCCTGTGACGTCACGGAAGCCATAGGGGAAATGGTATTGGATTTCAAGTGCCTGTTTCATCATGTTACACACCCCTTTGTTTTTCTATGACAAGCCTTTTTTTTCCTTTTCTATAGTTCTTGACCCCGCCAGGACTCGAAAGGTCATTCTTCCAATGGAACGTGCTCTAACCGAGAGAACTAAGAAGACATTCCTAATATTCTGTATTAGAGAAATACTTTCAGTAAATAACACAAGCCCCCTGACGTCACGGAAGCCATAGGAAAAATAGTATTGGATTTCAAGCGCACAGGTAGGGGAATTAACACAGGGAAATTAACATAGGGAATTAGCATTAAGTTTCTGCAACAGCCCTCGGACGTCACGGAAGCCATAGGAAAAATAGTATTGGATTTCAAGCGCACATGTAGGGGAATAAACACAAGGAAATTAACACAGGGAATTAGCATTAAGTAACTACAACAGCCCTCTGACGTCACGGAAGCCATAGGAAAAATAGCACTGGATTTCAAGCGCACAGGTAGGGGGATTAACACAGGGAAATTAACATAGGGGAATTAATAGGGAATTTTGGAAGTCAGATAAGTAGAGCTACCAACCCCTCAAGCCCTCGCACATGTGCAATGCGGTTACCAATTTTGTTGAAGGGGATACAGTTGCCAAGACTCCCTGACACACACCCCTCTGGAATCAAATGACGTCATGACACACCCCGTTTCAAACGGAGAGGACTAATATGCTTGACGCAATTTTATGTAACCATGCATCAGGAACCATGGGGGATTCCCCGCTTGTAACATAACGACAGCACACACCTTACGTAATTATTATGCATCACTGTCATGTAATACTTTTTTTCGCCGAAACCCCCAAAGCGTTTTTCTTCTTAATTAACTTAAAGGCGGTACACAATTTATGTAAGGTCAGCGCATCCTACGCATGAACGACGCATCCATCACTGCCTGATAATACCATTTTGACATTTTTCGCCCAAAAGTCTCAAGACATTTTCTTTTTTCGGTGTTTCATTTTTCGCTCGAAACACCTTTAATAGTTTTCTTTTCTATAGTTCTTTAAGTTTAGATTTTCAGTTTAGTTTTAGTTTATTTTAGTTTAGAGTTTTAGTTTAGTTTTAGTTTAGAATTTAGATTTTTAGTTTAGAGTCTTAGCTTAGAGTTTTAGTTAGAGTTATAGTTTAGTTTAGTTTTAGTTAAGGTTTTAGTTTATTTTAGTTTTAGCTAAGAGTTTTAGTTAGTTTAGTTTTAGTTTAGTTTAGTTTTAGTTTAGAGTTTTAGTTTAGAGTTTAGAGTTTTAGTTTAGTTTTAGTTTAGTTTAGAGTTGTAGTTTATTTATAGTTTTTAGAGTTTTAGTTTAGAGTTTAGAATTTTAGTTTAGAGTCTTAGCTTAGAGTTTTAGTTTTGAGTTGTAGTTTAGTTTTTAGAAGAGTTATAGTTTAGAGTTGTAGTTTAGTTTTAGTTAAGAGTTTCAGTTTAGAGTTAAGAGTTATAGTTTAGAGTCTTAGCTTAGAGTTTTATTTAGAGTTATGGTTTAGTTTAGTTTTGGTTAAGAGTTTTAGTTTAGAGTTGTAGTCTAGTTTTAGTTTAGAGTTAAGAGTTATAGTTTAGTTTAGTTTTAGTTAAAACTTTTAGTTTAGAGTTGTAGTTAGTTTTAGTTAACAGTTTTAGTTTGGAGTCTGGGCTTAGAGTTTTAGTTAGAATATATAGTTTAGATTAGTTTTAGTTAAGAGTTTTAGTTTAGAGTTGTAGTTTAGTTAAGAGTTTCGTTTAGAGTTTTAGTTTAGAGTCTTAGCTTAGAGTTTTAGTTAGAGTTATAGTTTAGTTCAGTTTTAGTTAAGAGTCGTAGTTTAGAGTTTTAGTTTTAGTTAATGGCTTTAGTTTAGAGTTTTAGTTTAGAGTTATAGCTTAGAGTTTTAGTTAGAGTTATAGTTTAGTTTAGTTTTAGTTAAGAGTTTTAGTTTAGAGTTGGAGTTTTAGTTTTAGTTAAGAGTTTTAGTTTAGAATTTTAGTTTAGAGTCGTAGCTTAGAGTTTTAGCTAGAGTTATAGTTTAGTTTAGTTAAGAGTTTTAGTTTAGATTTTTAGTTTAGTTTTATTTAAGAGTTTTAATTTAGAGTGTTAGGTTAGAGTTTTAGTTAGAGTCATAGTTTAGTTTAATTTTAGTTAGGAATTTTGGTTTAGATTTCTAGTTTAGTTTTAGTTAAGCGTTTTAGTTTAGAATTTAGAGTTTTAATTTAGAGTCTTATGTTAGAGTTTTAGTTAGAGTTATAGTTTAGTTTGGTTTTAGTTAGCAGTTTTAGTTTAGAGTCCTAGTCTAGTTTTAGTTGAGAGTTTTAGTTTAGAGGTTAGAGTTTTAGTTTAGAGTCTTAGCTTAGAGTTTTAGTTAGAGCTATAGTTTAATTTACTTTTTAGTTAAGAGTTTTAGTATAGAGCTGTAGTTTAGTTTTAGTTAAGAGTTTTACTTTAGAGTTTAGAGTTTTAGTTTAGAGTCTTAGCTTAGAGTTTTAGTTTTGAATTGTAGTTTAGTTTTTAGTTAAGAGCTATAGTTTAGAATTGTAGTTTAGTTTTAGTTAAGAGTTTTAGTTTAGAGTTAAGAGTTATAGTTTAGAGTCTTAGCTTAGAGTTTTATTTAGAGTTATGGTTTAGTTTAGTTTTGGTTAAGAGTTTTAGTTTAGAGTTGTAGTCTAGTTTTAGTTTAGAGTTAAGAGTTATAGTTTAGTTTAGTTTTAGTTAAGAATTTTAGTTTAGAGTTGTAGTTAGTTTCAGTTAAGAGTTTTAGTTTAGAGTCTTTGAAAAGAGTTTTAGTTAGACTTAGTTTAGTTTAGTTTTAGTTAAGAGTTTTAGTTTAGAGTTGTAGTTTAGTTTTAGTTAAGAGTTTCGTTTAGAGTTTTAGTTTAGAGTCTTAGCTTAGAGTTTTAGTTAGAGTTATAGTTTAGTTCAGTTTTAGTTAAGATTTTTAGTTTAGAGTTGTAGTTTTAGTTAATAGTTTTAGTTTAGTTTTAAATTACAGTCTTAGCTAAGAGTTTTAGTTACAGTTATAGTTTAGTTTAGTTTTAGTTAAGAGTTTTAGTTTAGAGTTGAAGTTTAGTATTAGCTAAGAGTTTTAGTTTAGAGTTTAGAGTTTTAGTTTAGAGTCATAGCTTAGAGTTTTAGCTAGAGTTATAGTTTAGTTTATTAAGAGTTTTAGTTTAGAGTTGTTGTTTAGTTTTAGTTAAAAGTTATACTTTAGAGTTGTAGTTTAGTTTTAATTTAAAGTTTTAGTTTAGAGTTTTTAATTTAGAGTTTAGTTTAGTTTTAGTAAAGAGTTTTAGTTTAGAGTTTAGAGTTTTGAGTCTTAGATTAGAGTTTTAGTTAGAGTTATAGTTTAGTTTGGTTTTAGTAAGAGTTTTAGTTTAGAGTTTAGAGTGTTAGTTTAGTTTTAGTTTAGAGTTTTAGTTTAGTTTTTAATTTAGAGTTTAGTTTAGTTTTAGTTAAGAGTTTTAGTTTAGAGTTTTAGCATAGAGTTTTAGGTAAAGTTATTGTTTAGTTTAGTTTTATTTAAGAGTTGTAGTTTAGTTTTAGTTAAGAGTTTTAGTTTACAGTTTGGAGTTTTAGTCTAGAGTCTTAGCTTAGAGTTTTTAGTTAGAGTTTTAGTGTAGTTTAGTTTTAGTTAAGAGTTTTAGTTTAGAGCTTACAGTTTTAGTTAGAGTTTTAGTTAGAGTTAAAGTTTTAGTTTAGTTTTAGTTAAGAGTTATATTTTAGAGTTGTAGTTTAGTTTCAGTTTAGAGTTTTAGTTTGGAGTTTTTAATCTAAAGTTTAGTTAGTTTTAGTTAAGAGTTTTAGTTTAGAGTTTTAGCTTAGAGTTTTAGTTAAAGTTATAGTTTAGTTTAGTTTTAGTTAAGTGTTTTAGTTTAGAGTTGTAGTATAGTTTTAGTTAAAAGTTTTAATTTAGAGTTTAGAGTTTTAGTCTAGAGTCTTATCTTAGAGTTTTCAGTTAGAGTTTTAGTATAGTTTAGTTTTAGCTTTAAGTTGTAGTTTAGTTTTAGTTAAGAGTTTTAGTTTAGAGCTTAGAGTTTTAGTTTAGGGTTTTAGTTTGAGTTACAGTTTTAGTTAAGAGCTATACTTTAGAGTTGTAGTTTAGTTTTAGTTTAGAGCTTAGAGTTATAGTTTAGTTTAGTTTTAGTTTAGAGTTTTAGTTTAGAGTTTTTAATTTAGACTTTAGTTTAGTTTTAGTTAAGAGTTTTAGTTTAAAGTTTAGATTTTTGAGTCTTAGCTTAGAGTTTTGGTTAGAGTTATTGTTTAGTTTGGTTTTAGTTAAGAGTTTTAGTTTAGATTTTTAGTTTAGTTTTATTTAAGAGTTTTAGTTTAGAGTCTTAGGTTAGAGTTTTTAGTTATAGTTTAGTTTAGTTTTAGTTAGGAGTTTTAGTTTAGATTTCTAGTTTAGTTTTATTTAAGCGTTTTAGTTTAGAATTTAGAGTTTTAATTTAGAGTCTTATGTTAGAGTTTTAGTTAGAGTTATAGTTTAGTTTGGCTTTGTTAGCAGTTTTAGTGTAGAGTCCTAGTTTAGTTTTAGTTAAGAGTTTTAGTTTAGAGTTTGGAGTTTTAGTTTAGAGTCTTAGCTTAGAGTTTTAGTTAGATCTATACTTTAGTTTAGTTTTAATTAAGAGTTTCACTTTAGAGTTGTAGTTTAGTTTTAGTTAAGATTTTTAGTTTAGAGTTTTAGTTTTAGAGTCTTAGCTTAGGGATTTTAGTTAGAGTTATAGTTTAGTTTAGTTTTAGTTTAGAGTTGTAGTTTAGTTAAGAGTTTTAGTTTAGAGTTTAGAGTTTTACTTTAGAGCCTTAGCTTAGAGTTTTAGTTAGAGTTATAGTTTAGTGTAGTTTTAGTTACGAGTTTTAGTTTAGAGTTGTAGTTTACTTTTAGTTAAGAGTTACTGTTTAGAGTTTAGAGTTTTACTTTAGAGCCTTAGCTTAGAGTTTTAGTTAGAGTTATAGTTTAGTTTAGTTTTAGTTAAGACTTTTAGTTTAGAGTTGCAGTTTAGTTTTAGTTTAGAGTTACTGTTTTGAGTTTTAGTTTAGAGTCTTAGCTTAGAGTTTTAGTTAGAGTTATCCTTTAGTTTAGTTTTAATTAAGAGTTTTACTTTAGAGTTGTAGTTCAGTTTTAGTAAAGATTTTTAGTTTAGAGTTTTAGTTATAGAGGCTTAGCTTAGAGATTTTAGTTAGAGTTATAGTTTAGTTTAGTTTTAGTAAAGAGTTTTAGTTTAAAGTTGTAGTTTAGTTAAGAGTTTTAGTTTAGAGTTTAGAGTTTTACTTCAGAGCCTTAGCTTAGAGTTTTAGTTAGAGTTATAGCTTAGTTTAGTTTTAGTTAAGAGTTTTAGTTTAGAGTTGTAGTTTAGTTTTAGTTAAGAGTTTATGTTTAGAGTTTAGAGTCTTAGTTTAGAGTCTTAGCTTAGAGTTTTAGCTATAGTTATCGTTTAGTTTAGTTCTAGGCAAGAGTTTTAGTTTAGAGTCTTAGCTTAGAGTTTTAGTTAGAGTTATAGTTTAGTTTAGTTTTAGTTAGTTTTAGTTTTTAGTTAGAGTCTTAGCTTTAACTAAAACTCTAAGCTAAGACTCTTAAACTAAAACTCTAAACTCTAAACTGAAACTCTTAACTAAAACTAAACTACAACTCTACACTAAAACTCTTAACTAAAACTAAACTGCAACTCTAAACTAAATCTCTTAATTAAAACTAAACTAAACTATAACTCTAACTAAAACTCTAAGGTAAGACTCTAAACTGAAACTGTAAACTCTAAACTAAAAACTCTAAAACTAAAACTAAACTAAAGTATAACTCTAACTAAAACTCAAAGCTAAGACTCTAAACTAAACTCTAAACTAAAACTTTTAACTGAAACTAAACTACAACTCTAAACTAAAGCTCTTAACTAAAAACTAAACTAAACTATAACTCTAACTAAAACTCTAACCTAAGACTCCAAACTAAAACTCTAAACTGAAACTCTTAACTAAAACTAAACTAAAACTCTAAACTAAAACTAAACTAAACTATAAATCTATGTAAAACTCTAGGATAAGACTCTAAATCCCTAAAAACTAAATCTCTAAACTCTAAACTAAAAATCTGAACTCTTAACTAAAACTAAACTAAACTAAAAAACTCTTAACTAAAAAACTCTTAACTCTAACTAAAACTAAACTACAACTCTAAACTATAAATCTTAACTAAAACTAAACTAAAACTATAACTCTACTAAAACTTTAAAAACTAAAACTCTAAACTAAAACTCTAAACTCCAAAACTAAACTACAACTCTAAACTAAAACTCTTAACTAAAACTAACTAAACTGTAACACTAACTAAAACTTTAAGCTAAAACTCAAAACTAAAACTCTTGACTAAAACTAAACTAGAACTCTAAACTAAAATCATTAACTACAACTAAACTAAAGTATAGCTCTAACTAAAACTCTAAACTAAAACTCTAAACATTAAACTAGAACACTTAACTACAACTAAACTAAAGTATAACTCTAACTAAAACTCTAAACTAAAACTCTAAACTCAAAACTAAAACTCTTGACTAAAATTAAACTACAACTCTGAACTAAAACTCTTAACTACAACTAAACTAAAGTATAACTCTAACTAAAACTCTAAACTAAAACTCTAAACTCTAAACTAAAACTCTTAACTAAAACTAAACTAAACTATAAGAGAGACTAAAATTCTAAGCTAAGACACCAAACTAAAACTCTAAAATCTAAACTAAAACTCTTAACTAAAACTAAACCACAACTCTAAACTAAACTATAACTCTAACAAAAACTCTAACCTAAGACTCTAAACTAAAATCCTAAACTAAAACTCTTAACAAAAACTAGACTAAAACTCTAAACTAAAAATCTTAACTGAAACTAAACTAAACTATAACTCTAAGTAAAACTCCAAGCTAAGACTCTAAACTAAAACTCTTAACTAAAACTAAACTAAACTCTAAATTAAAAAACTCTAAACGAAACTATAACTCTAACTAAAACTTTAAACTAAAACTAAACTAAAACTCTAAACTAAAACTCTAAACTCTAAACTAAATATCTTAACTAAACTACAACTCTAAACTTTAACATGGGTTGGTCGAAAACAGAATCAGCCGCTTTTTGGCTTGTTAAAAACAGGTTTGATCTGGCCATGCCAATTGCAGACAAAAATGAATACTTGTCGAAAACGGGTATGTTTAAGAGCTTACGTCACGTAACTCTTTTTTTTATAACCTGATAAGAAGGTGGTGTCGTAATTAGAAAATAGGTCACAAAGATTGAATGTCTCTTGGTTTGGGCTTTTGCATGGATTTAAAGACAACCATCGAATATATGGGTCTTCTAATTACGAGTTATGGAGTTGGTACTTCGAATAGAAGATGGCATATGAGAAGTGAGTCTCTAATGTTTAAGTTATATTTTGAAGTAATTTCTTATGTCTTAAACGTTCACAGGTCTAGATGAATATTTGCAGGTGCTGCAGATTATCCCATATACCAGGTTTTAATATATGTCCTTCGCAGTGAAAATCAATGACCATTAGCACTAATTTGTGAAAATTCGGGTGGGGGATATATTTTTCACTGTCTGTTTTTTCCAATAAAATACCAAAATAGGTTATGTTTCAATATAAATGCTTGCAAACGGTATTTTTCTTGATCTAGAGGGTGGGTTAAAAGTAGTTCTTATTTGAAAAATTGCATAAACTTGTCCTGAAAATCAGTAATGTTTAGCTTACTCTCAAGGTCATACACTATTAATTGGGAAAGTTAATTAATTGTATAAATGTATTTTTAAGAAGTTGCAAGTTATCTATCTTTATGATAATTAAATTTAAAAAGTTACAATTTTCTTCAACTGAAAGTAAGGAGCAACATTAAATCTTTTAAACGAATAGATATTATTCCGTCTATAGGCTGCCTCTTCTTCAATACGCCTCTCTTCATGCTCAAGTTTTAACCACTTTAAAAAAGTTAATAATTCTAATTAAACGGTTGATGTGTTTCAGGAGTCCCTCTTTAAGAATTTGGAAAAAATGTCTAACTTTAGCGTGCAGAGCGGGGTATTGAGGAAGAAGCACGCCAAATATGTAATAATTTGTGTTTTTTAAGTTTTAGTTTTGCTCCTTGCGTTCAGTTGAAAAAAATAATTTTTATCAAAATTTACTTTCTGATCGTTTTTCGAATTATACCAGGACACACACCTCCCTATTCATAGTATTATTTCCAAAGGAAATTCCCCCAATGAGAGTTCCCCCGCGTAAAATCTTCCCACGTGAGTTTGCCCTCGTAAAATTTCATCCTTACTGCAAATGGCCCCTCCCCCCAAAAAAATCTTGTTCACTATTCTGGATGAAAAATTCTTCTGAGCATAGTCTTACTCGAAAAAATACTTGTATTTAACTTTGTTTATCATCGTTTTTTAATTCTTACCAAAAATCCCCTCTACGTTGAAAATTTTTCCAAGATCCCTGCCCTCCAACGGGAAGCTTCTTGTGTGGAAAATTCCACAGCAGAAAATTATTTCTGATGATAATTCTTTATGGATTAATTCTCATGAGGTAAATGAGTAAATTTTGTGTATGAATTCAGGCAAATTTGCCCCCGTGTAAAATTTCTGTTGAAAAGTCCCCCTTCCCAAAATTTTTCGGGCGTCATTTTTCCCCATTTTTTTTCTTTCTTTAAATCTTTTTTAGAATAAATTTGTAAATTAGGTCAATTATTGGCACCTTCGTCACATTGACCCCCCAAGATTTTGATCATTGGCACCCAAATCACATTGCCCCACCCCCCCACCAAGATTTCGCTCTTGATCCACCCCTGGACTAGAGCTCTCAATTTCTGATCTAATCCGCAATCAGCACCCTCCAGAGTTTCAGTGACCATAAGGTGGAGTAGTGGATGCCGAAATGGAGGTCCCCCTCCATATGCAATAAATCCTGCTCATTTTGGGGTTTAATGATACTCTACTTTCATAATAACAGTTCAGACCAGAAATATTCCCAAAAGCAGACCAGAAAGCATTCCAGATGCGTTTTTAAAAGTTTCTTTTGTCCCCCCAAACAAAAAACATACGTCCCCCCACAAAAATTCGGGCTATGGCCCTGGTGAGTATACGTCGTTTTTTACCTCCGCCATCCCCTTTCTCTCACTTAGAACTAATTCTGTATTTATCTGATGGTTCAATGAGAACTGTAATATTTTGGCATTAAAATACGCCCTTTGAGGTGTCTCCGACCCTCCCTAACTGTAGATTACTCAGGGGATCCTATTGTAGAGGTTTAAGGGCCTTTTTAAGTTTGTAATTTTTTCCACTTCTTACAGATAGTGTTTGTTATTGGAAAAGACACAAATATTTTGGGGAAAGTTTTCTGCAGGGGGATGAGGGATTTTCTGTGGGAATTTTCAGTGAGGAGATAATATTTTGGAATAAATTCCTTTCAGCCAAGATGTATTGTCCATGGGAGGAATTTTCTGGGTGGATATTTCCCGCGGAGTATTTTCTGGGGGCAATTTTCTGCGGAGAAATATTTTCGGGGTGTTGTATTTCCCGCAGAGGGTGATTTTTTTCTGTTCAATTACATGGGGGCTTAAACGCCTGTAAAAATTGGCAAAGTGTTTAAATTCTAAACTTAAAACTAAACTACAATTGTAAACTAAAACTCTTAACTAAAACTAAACAAAACTATAACTCTAAACTAAAACTCTTAACAAAAACTAAAACTGATTAATTTGTAAAAAACTAAAATATAACTCTAATTAAAAACTCTAAGCTAAGACTCTAAGCTAAAACTCTAAACTGAAACTCTTAACTAAAACTCTTAACTAAAACTAAACTACAACTCTAAACTAAAACTCTTAACTAAAACTAAATGAAACTCCCTATAACTCTAACTAAATCTCTAAGCTAAAACTCTAAATTAAAACTAAACTGTAACTCTAAACTAAAACTCTTAACTAAAACTAAAACTAAACAATAACTCTAACTAAAACTCTAAGCTAAGACTCTAAACTAAAACTCTCAACTCTAAACTAAAACTCTTAACTAAAACTAAACTAC
The DNA here is from genome assembly GCA_027921565.1 of Artemia sinica. NCBI lineage: Eukaryota > Metazoa > Arthropoda > Branchiopoda > Anostraca > Artemiidae > Artemia > Artemia sinica. The sequence continues at coordinate 27,569,650 of CM051260.1, forward strand.
AACTCTAAACTAAAACTCTTAACTAAAACTAAATTAAACTATAACTCTAACTAAAACTCTAAGCTAAGACTCTAAACTAAAAAACTCTTAAAACTAAAAACTAAACTACAACTCTAAACTAAAACTTTTAACTAAACTAAACTAGAACTCTAACTAAAACTCTAAGCTAAGACTCTAAACTAAAACTCTAAACTAAAACTCTAAACTAAAACTCTTAACTGAAACTAAACTACATCTCTAAGCTAAAGCTCTAAACAAAACTAAACTATAACTCTAACTAAAACTCTAAGCTAAGACTCTAAACTAAAACTCTAAACTAAAACTCTTAACTAAAACTAAACTACAACTCTAAACTAAGACTCTCAACTAATACTATACTATAACTCTAACTAAAACTCTAAGCTAAGACTCTAACCTAAAATTCTAAACTAAAACTAAACTATAACTCTAAGCTAAAACTTTTAACTAAAACTAAACTAAGCTATAACTCTAACTAAAACTCTAAGCTAAGATTCTAATCTAAAACTCTAAGCTAAAACTCTTAAATAAAACTAAACTACAACTTTAAACTAAAGCTCTTAACTAAAACTAAACTAAAAAAACTCTTAACTCAAAACTAAAACTAAACTACAACTCTAAGCTAAACCAAAACTAAACTGCAACTCTAAACTAAAACTCTTAACTAAAAACTAAACTACAACTCTAAGCTAAGACTCTAAACTAAAACTCTAAACTATAATTACACTATAACTCTAAACTAAACTAAAACTTAACTAAAACTCTAAACTCTAAACTAAAACTCTTAACTAAAACTAAACTAAACTAAAACTCTACTATCTAAAACTAGCTAAAAATGAAACAAAACTATAACTCTAACTAAAACTCAAAGCTAAGACTCTAAACTAAAACTCTAATCTGAAACTCTAAACTAAAAAACTGTAAACTAAAACTAAAATAAAACTAAACTGAAAATCAAAACTAAAAAATAAAACTAAACTGAAAATCAAAACTAAAAAAGAAATCAAAACTAAAAGAATATAGAAGAAAAAAGAGAAAAAATATGAAAGGTGTTTTGAGCGAAAAATGAAAAGCCAAAAAAAGAAAATGTCTTGAGGATTTGGGTGAAAACGTCAAAATGGTATTATCAGGCAGTGATGGATGTGCCGTCCATATGTAAGATGCGCTGGCCATACATAAAGTGTGTACTGCCATTAAGTTAATGAAGAAGAAAAAATGTTTCGGGGGTTTCGGGCGGAAAAAAAGTATTACGTGACAGTGTTGCATAATAATTACCTAAGGTGTGTGCCGTCGTTACGTTACAAGCGTGGATTCCCCCATGGGTTCCTGATGCATGGCGACATAAAATTGTGTCAAGCATATTAGTCCTCTCCGTTTGAAACGGGGTGTGTCATGACGTCATTGGAGTCCAGAGGGGTGTGTCACGGAGTGTTGGCAACTGTGTCCCCTTTCATAGAACCGGCAACCGCATTGCATATGTTCGAGGGTTTAAGGGGTTGGTAGCTCTACTTATCTGAATTCCAGAAATTGTCTATTAATTCCCTTATGCTAATTTCCCTGTTTCAATTTCCCTACCTGTGCGTTTGAAATCCAAGGCTATTTCTCTATGTTAATTTCCCTGTGTTAATTCCCCTACCTGTGCGCTTGAAATCCAGTACTGTTTTTCCTATGGCTACCGTGACGTCAGAGAGTTGTTGTGGAAACTCAATGCTAACTCCCTATGTTAATTTCCCTGTGTTAATTCCCCTACCTGTGCGATTGAAATCCAGTACTATTTTCCTTATGGCTTTTGTAACGTCACAGGGTACCGTTTAAAATCCAATTTTTCTAAGGCTCCCTTGACATCAGAGAGCTTGTCACAGAAATTCAAAGGGGGTGTATCGCCTGATGAAACATGCGCATGAAATCTTGCCTAGAAACACGTGCGAGGGGCTACAAGCTCCCCTTGTTGATTTCCCTACTATCCCGACCACACTCCAAGTAATTATATCATAGCACCCGGGAGTTTTACGATAACTGGAATTTAACCTAAAACTGCAGCACCTGGTCGCCAACAGAGGGATGCGCCGTTAAATCTTCTTCTTGTGCCGTTAAACAATTGGAAGAAAGAGGTAGTGGGTACTGGTCCGTTTGAAGTGCCTGTGACGATACTACTCGCGGATTAATAGTAACCGGAACTCTAAAAAATGGAACATTTTTATTATATTAAAAAGTAGAGTTATTACAAAGAGTCAACCTTAGTGTAAAGTGCGTGGTATTGAAGGGGGACAGCCCCTTTGATATACGGTATAATTCCTGTTCTTTCTAAGTTTTAATGTTGCTCCTTACATTCAGTCGAAGAAACTTGTTTTTTTTTTTTAACTTAATAATCCAGGAAACATTCCTTCTTTTTGGCTCAGGCCATTTTGCAATAACATTTTGTCCTCTACAAATTATAGCCTAAATCAATTTCTCAGATTTCAATGCCGCAGAGGTTGATCCACAGTTTGGCTACATCATTTATGTTTAGCCTATAATTCAACAGGCTGCTATAAAGACAGCAGTGATAATTGATTGCAGAGGAATCATTCTTTTGAATTTCAACATAATTGAGATAGATTTGGGTAACTAATGAGCTTTAATTGTCGCTGAAGGAAACATGAAGAGAATAAAATGCTATGTCGGATCTTTTAACGAACATAGGCAGGATCAAGATAGGCATGAAAATGTGCAAATCTTTACTAAAATGCTTCACACTGCCATAGAAGAAACAGTTTTTATACAAGGAACCCCTACTTTTCAACTCTTTTAAGTAATAACAATTCATTATTAGTATATACCTCATTGAATCGTTCTATAGTGCGGGTAGGGGTATAGTCTCATTTGCCCTCTCTCAAACAGTATCTCTGAATGGATTTTGCCCAAAAATAACCCTGCAAAATTTGAGTAGTAATTGCAAGACGCGAGGCCGTAGTCAGGATTTTTGTTCGGGGAGAGGGCTATTTTTCCGGGATGGTTTCAAAAAACTTCAAAAACGCATTAAAAATTTGTTTATATGCATTTTGTTAAGTTTTTACAAGTCAGAAAAATTTTCAGGGAGGGGGGGGAAGTCAAATCCCCCTAACCTCTCCCTTGGATACTGCCTTGGCAACACGTGGTGGTAAGAAGAAGAAATGACATTATAACATTGCTACTGTCATTCCTATAAGTTGCATCTGACATTGAGATTATCCTCCTAAATATCAGGTCATAACCTGCTGGTTGCGGATAAGGAGAATAAAATTTGATTGAACAAGCGTTGTAATGTTGATCCCTTTGAGAAGATCTTAGCAGACAGTTTTTGGCAATTATTTTAGATGTATGCCCATTTCGTTGCTGTGACATTTAAACGTTGTATGTGACATTTTCACACGTTTGAGCTAATTCAGTGGCGGTTCTGGCCTCTCTTTTGCCCAGGGCAAAAATTGATTAGCGCCCCCCCCCCCCCTCCACCTATTTTTCACGAATTTGAAGTCAAATTTCAATAACATTTTTTTTTTTTATTAACAAAATTATTTTCAATTGATTAATAAATAATTTTTTTAATTATTCTTTTAATTTTACTATTTAAATTATTAAACTATGAAAATTATTGTAATTTATTTATTTTAATTCTTATTATTTAAATAAAATTAATTAGTTATTTTTATTTTTTAATTCATTTTATTAATTTATCAACTATTTTCATTTATTAACTACGCCCTCTACTTTATTTTAATAAAAATAAGATTTCAAAATTACAAAATGATTAGAATCTTTAGATTATCTACTTGAAATCCTGCGTTCCTAAGATTTCTGTGCCCGGGGCAAGTGAGCCCTCTGTCCCCCGTAAAATCAACTCTGAGTTAATTACCGAAAGCTGTTTGCTACTTATTTTAGAAAGTTCAAAACGTCAGATATGTCTTTTGGCGTAACAGTGAGGATTTCAGAAGTGACCCTTAGGTTTGACAGTGAAGATATGCCTAGAGTTTCATATAATAATGCCTGCAGTCAGGCACGTAAACAGGAGTTATTTCGGAAGATCTGGCTAATGAGCCTAATTAAATATTGCTTTTCTACAACGAAACTATAATATAACTGAAAATAAAGAAGATAAAGAAGATCGTATCTAAATTTGAGTGCTGCCAGACATGGCCGTATTCAAGGAAGAGGGGGCTAGGGGTTTTGAGCTCCCAATCCCTGAAATGTTTGTCCGACTCGCAAAAACATAACAAAAATGAATATGATCAAATTTTTGATGCTATTTTAATTTTTTCATAAAAACCCCCTCCCACCCCCCGAACGAAATATTTTTGTACCCCCCCCCCCTAGAAATAAAATTTTGGATACGGCCCTGGTGCTAGAATAGAAAAGTTCAATTGGAGAGCTTAGCGATGCTTTTTTAAACCTATGAGTGGTGATCCGTAAAATTTGAAATTTGGGTCAATATAAGATGTTGATGGGCGAAGTGGGTTCACAAGTCTACACTTTATAATTCGCTGGATCAAAGTGAATTGGAATAGTTTACCCTTGATAACTATTCCTGTAATGCCTTTGGATTTTTCTCATCGTTTGGACCCCAAATGATGAGTGATGTGGCATTTAGAAACCATTAGAACACACTTATGCAGCGACCCAAGTCATTTATGCCTCAATCTCATTATGGGGGGGGGTCAACTTAAAAAAAACACGAATAGTAAACCAGTTATATTAAAATTATAAGACATTATATGAAAAATAAGGAACCTATCAGCAGAACTGTATCCAGGAGGGATGTTAATGGGTTTAACCCCCCCCCCCTCAACCTTCGTCCGACTCATAAAAAAAAGTACCAAAACTGCACGTAAAAAATTTTAGATGCACTTTATAAGTTTTATTATGCCCCCCCCCCTCCTGAGAAAAATCCTGGATACTCCCTTGCATATCAGAAACTTGTGGATGGATGCCAGAAGACCTCGTTCTCTTTATACGTGCCTTATTCAGTATCTCACACTTTTGCAACAATAATTAGCATTTTCTATTGACAATATCAAAGGTTCGTCTCGTGGATTCCCATTTGGAAAGTTATAGGATGTGTACTTCTATCTAAAATTATGTTTGCCCCCCCCCCCCCATAAAATATCTGGTTAACCGTCTTCCTCGTAGACCCAGGCGTGTTTTTCATCTATGGATATGAATATCAAGGCCGTATCCAAGAAAACATTTTGGGGGAGGGGGGGTTCTCCTTAGGTCGCATCTAATCCATGTCTAACGGTAAAAGAAGACAATAGATAGGAACATAAAATACTGTATATTGAAGTTACGAAACGTAATAGTTTACAAAGTGAATTCACAGAACAAAATCAATTCGATGTGTTTTTTTAGTTGCGAACATGTCAATGTATCTGTGTTAATAGCAACATCCCTGTGCACTGACAGTAACGCTAGACCTGTCAAACGTTCTTCACTGGTTGCATTTCGTAGCCATGTCTTGAGCCGTCGAAAGGTAGAGAAAGTCCCTTCCGGTGTAGCAGTTGAAACAGGCCAAGTAGCTACAATTGTTAGAAGGCAGCTGATGATTGGAAAGAAATCAGCATTGCACATATCAAGTGCAGCCAAAGCCGAGACTGGTCTTTCTTTGTTGTTAACGTTCTGCCACTTTGTTTTCTACGATTTCAGCTCGTTTCTTAGGGCATCTGGCTCTGGTAAAAGGTTGGAGTAAATATCAGTATTCTCACTGATATCTGCGTCAGACAAGTTTCTTTTGTCTAAGTTTGCAGGTATAAAGCCGCTCAAAGTTGTCAAAATTGTACAATGCACCGTAAATCTCTCCTTGAGTTCTGACATGAAGTAGTCCATGAATGGAATGTATATGGAAGCTCTGTACGCTTCTTTCGGCGAACCGATGTCATAGTGGTCGTTTAGACAGCGACCAACTCTTGGTAACGTCAATTCTATCTTCAGATCTCTGGCAAATTCTTTGATTTTTTAATACAACGAGTCGAACGAAGAATCTGCGTCTTCGCGTAGGCCCACAACTGTCTGCACCACAGTTTCAATGTGGTCACATGCAAGCGCCAAGTCACAGTCAACAGCTTGAAGAACTTTACACAGTGGCAACGCAAGACCAAAGAGTTCTTTTGCTACTAATAACTGGTCAGAAACGGTCCTTGCTGCATTGAGCTTTCTAACTGATGGGCCTTTTCGGAAGTCTTAGCATTCGCGTTTCCTTCTTGAAGCTCTTTCAGTGCTTCTAAAATTGGCTTATAGAGCTCCACAAGGCGGTTAACAGCATCGTGCCTCTCCACCCACCGTGTTTCACAAAGGGTAATGAGAGTAGTTTTTTCTAGATTCTGGCATGCATTGTCGAATTCTGTCTTTGAGTACCTGGGTACGGGAGGGGGATGAGCCAAAAAAAATTGCAGATCAGAGATATTGTCCCATAACATGTTTTCATGACTGGAATGGAGCAAGCTGAAGCGATCGCCAGGTTGAGTGTATATGCTCCACAGTCGACATAAACTGATCGTAGATACTGCTGTCTAATCCAAGCTTGAGTGCCTCTCAGGTGCTCACTCATAGCAGCTGCTCCGTCATATCCCTGTCCTACAAGCTTGCTCAAATCCAAACCATGGTTTTTCAAGGTTTCTAATATTGCGGTGGCCAGACCTTGTCCAGTTAAATCTGATACGGGAACAAACGCAAGAGAATCTTCACGCAAAGCTCTATTTGAAACATACCGAACACAAATGGACAGCTGCTCTATGCTTCTTATGTCAGATGTTTCATCCGCTAAAACCGAATAGCACACACTTTCATTTACCCTTTTAACAATATTTGCTTGAATCATCTTTCCACAAACACCAATAAGCTCATTTTGCACAACTGGGGACAGATACATTCCATTTCCCACACTTTTTTCAATATGCTTTTTCAGCTCATCACCACATCGCTTTCTCATTCTCAAAAGAGCACGGAAATTTCCATCGTTTTAAAGCTTGTTATTTTTCTTCAGGACAAGACCATGATCATTCGTACCACGAAGGGCTAGCTGCTGTCGACCAAAAAAACAATAGTCTCTACAACCGGTTTGAGTCTCATGCGATTTTCTTTTGTTTGAGCTCTTTGAGCATCATCTAACTTGAAGAGAATATTGTCTTGCTTGCCTTTCTGTACGGCTACAAAGCCCTTCGCAAGTACAGCACTTCCTATATGGAAATTCAATTTACTGTGACAAGTGAAAACTTCAATCGCGTCCTTCCACGCTGTAAATGGTTTTAGGATCAGTGCTCCAAGTCTTTGGTGATTTCCTGTACCGGAGCATTCAGCTACAAAGATTACACAGTATTTTCAGAAAGTACCCTTAAATTTATCCGAGTACACAAGCCACGGAAAACTCTTCGGTCCTCTTTGGTAACAAGATGTGAGGGTTTTAGTTTTACATAATTTTGCTCAATCGGATACTGGTCTTTTACCCTAACTTACCTGTCCTGAGATTCGCATTCTGGCTCTGGTTGTCGATTATCCACGCTTTCTATTGCGGGCCTTTTCCTTGAAAGTATCGAAATAAATCGTTAGCCGCTTGTCGCTTCCTCATTGTTTCAGTGTTAGATACAGCCTGACCTAGGATTGGATTGCACCAGCTAAGAGAAGGCTGAGCTGAAGAAGAAGATATGCTGCCTAATCCTAATAATTGACTCTATTGTTCACTCAACGGCAACTAGTTGAAGCTAAGCCGGTAATTATAGTGACCTTTTGATTTGGTAAGCTTAAAATATGCGAGTTTCATAAAGAGGTCAGTGTTGAAAAAAGCAATTTTCTTGGACATTTTTGGAGGCGTGGGGGGGGGGGGGGGGGGGGGGGGGGGGGGGGTTTAAACCCTCCATCCCTCCCTGGATACGGCCTTGATGAATATCGTGCAATTATGACAGGTTTGGTGTTAATCAGAGATGGCAAAAGCTCGGAGGTACCCACCTCATAAAAATCCCAGTTATTACGATTTTTCTATGATGACCACGCATATTCTGATAAAACATCTCTTTTTGGCAAAAATCTCTTTTTAAAGCATAGCATATATCAAATACGTAATCCAACCTAACCTAGGTGCCTTTTCCCCCCTAAACCCTAAAAAAAAAAACAAATTCAAATATTGTATACGCAATGACAAACCACGGTTTGCAATCCAATTCTCTATTGAAAAAAACCCATTTGACTAGTTTCTTAAGCATCTTCCCTATTAAATATATCGCTTGTTGCCCTGCTGCTACTAAAGTACCCTCAAATGTGTTGTTTAAGCTAAAATAATTGATAAGTATTCGCAACATGAGCAATTAGTCGCAATTAGTCTCGTGATTAGTCGGCTTCTTCACTCACTTCGCCAAAAACAAAAAAAAAACTTCAAGGACTACTATACTAAAGTAATAAAAAACTTCAACTCCGTTATCCTGATACTGGAATATAATTAAAGAACATTTTAGTTTATTGTTTTATTGCTTCCCATTAAGATTTTATGTCAATTTGTAAGAGATAAAAATTGATTGAGTAACGTTGAAGATTTCCGGCATTATGCTTTGACCCGCCCTGACCTACTGCGTTTTCACATTTAAAAATATTAAGAATAATAAAAGGTCAGGCTTTTTAAATGCCCTTTTGTGGCGAAGTACACCAAATTATTCACAATGAAATATTATGCTACTACTAACAACTCACCACAGCACCAAGCCGCCTGAGGCCAACACAGCTACACACGCTCCTCCTCCATCCCAATCTATTCAAAGCTTCCCTTTTTACATCCTCCCACGAAGTTCCCATTTCCTTTAAATCATTATTTATGACGTCTTCCTACTCCAGACGAGGACAACCTGCTTTCCGTTTAGCCCTAGACGATTGGCCGAAAAGAACAATCTTCGGCAATCGGTCATCCTTCATCCGCACAGCGTGTCCTTGCCACCTCAACCTTTCTTTCATTATTAAGTAAAAAAACAAACTTTTTCCACGAAGTCAGTTTTTCAAAGAAAAGTAAAGAACTCCATTAAACCAAAAATGAGCAAAACTGACTCTATCAATATAAAACGAACACAAATTAATTTAAAAAAACTGTTTCCACAAAATAAGTTTTTCAAAGAGAAGTAAAGAACTCTATTTAACCAAAAATGAGGAAAAATAAAATCAAATAATCTACCAAGCGTGAAACTACCACATGTCACCATCTATGAATGAATGAAACCCAAAACGAACTGAAATTACAATAAATAACCGAGTCAAACTCCAAACGAGCAGAAATTAACCTGATTAGGGCTCAAACCCCCTGTGCCTTCCCAAGGCCAGAACATAATTTGCACTTTACTGAAAAAATATAAATATTTTTACTTTTATAACTTTAATAAGTCAAATAATATTAACATTTTGATTACTAAATATCAGTATATGTATATTAATCTGACAATGCACATTCATTGTATTTTTTTTTCAGTAAAGTGCAAATTAGGTTCTGGACTTTGGAAGGCATATGGGTTTTGAGCCCTGCTCGTGTTAATTTCTGCTCGTTTTGAGTTTGATTCGGCTATTTATTGTCATTTCTGTTCATTTTCGGCTTCATTTATTTATCGATGCTGATCTGTGGTAGTTTCACGCTTGGTAGATTATTTGATTTTATTTTTCCTCATTTTTGGTTAAATAGAGTTCTTTACTTCTCTTTGAAAAACTTATTTTGTGGAAACAGTTTTTTTTTAATTAATTTCAGTTTTTTTTTTTTTTTTCAAACAATGGTCAAAGGTACAACACTCTCCTCTACCTGTATTTGTTTTTGCTTATTATATACTACAATATCGCTTTTTATAGTTTTGGTGGTACTTTATTAGTAGCCGGGTACCACGCGAGAAGTGAAGTTTGGTTAATCTTAATGAAATAAAACAAAGTATGATAAAAAATATAATAGTTTAGAAACACATTTGGGCTATATATTTGCACATTAGGGAGAGGGGAGGGGGGTTAAAGCATAGCATATATTTAATACGTAGCCTAACCTAACCAATGTACCTTTTTTTGCTCCTTTAGCCCTAAAAAACTAAAGTTTAAATCTTTGTCACGGAGTGAGCAATAACTAACTATGCAACAGAAACCTGTTTTTTCAATGGTATCTTTGACATTCTATATGCGGTTCTTCTCGCCTGTTGCCCGGCTACTAATAAAGTACCGTTTTGTTTTTATTGACAAGGGCTGCTCTTTACTTGCAGCTTGTTACTATGCGGTATTTAATCCAAGGCTCTCATAAGCATGAAGGAGGCAACCACTGTCTCTTTCAATCCACGTTCAACCCATATTCCTACAGCAACGTTTTGAGAACAATTATTATCCTGAAAAATGCAGCCCTCCAAATATTTACACAGAGGGGGGGCCTGAAACCCTGAAAATTAATTGAAGGGCCATCATCTCCGCAACTTTCTTCACCCCCCACCAGGGAAATTTTTGACGATGTTTATGTTGCCCGAACCCCTTTCCGCCTTTTCCGCCCTTTTCGCCTTTTGTGCCATATTACAATTATTATCTAAAACAGTCATGACAATTAAGGGGAGTGTTGATTAATCTCTACCTTCCCCCTTCCTCCAGCCTTTTTATATTTATCTGAAGGCTCAAGAGAGATTGGAAATTTTGGCATAAATATGCATTTTTGTGGTCCAAGCATACTCCCCCCACCTAAACAAAGACCCACTGCCCGCCCCCCTTTACAGTGGATGATATGCAATTATGCATCAATGTACATACTTTTACCAGACCTCAAATGAATCACCTTAGTGAAATGAAGCTTTAAAATAAATGTCTACATTGTCCATTTATTTTCTGCGGACATCCTACATATTTAGGGACGATTGCGACACTGCGCGGCATTGCTAATTCTGAAACTAGAAGAATCTCATTATATCATTTTCTTGATAATTTTTAAACCGATCGGCAATCTTAGAATTCTTACTTGATGGCTTTTTGGCACCCTTTGGGACAAAATTGTCATTCTGCGCCACTAATTGGAAGAAAACGCCGCTTTGCTATGGCACGACTGTTTTGCAATTTAAAAATAGTACTAGAAGTTTCAATTTCTGTTCCAATGAACCCTTTCATTTTTTTGATAATTTTTAAACCGATCGGCCATCTTAGAATTCTTACTTGATGGCTTTTTGGCACCCTTTGGGACAAAATTGTCGTTCTGCGCCACTAATTGGGAAAAAACGCCTTTTTGCTATGTCACGACTGTTTTGCAATTTAAAGATAGTACTAGAAGTTTTAATTTCTGTTCTAATGAACCCTTTTTCCGATTTTCCAGGGCCAGTGTTCGACACAATCATCCATTTTTAAAAAGCAAAAATAAATAAACACGCAATACTGCTCTTTCTGGTCTTTCTTCTCAGAAAAAAAAAAATCCACATTTTTTTTTTTAGATATTGTAGCTGCTTAAAAACTCTTTCTGTCTTTTAGAGTTTCAGTTACTATTGGCATATGTTGTTCTTTACTTACAGCTCGTTTTCACGAGTTGTTTGATTTTGATTACTGCAACTCTTCAATGGGGTTAGTTATTTCTGGCTTAGTCATTGTCAGCCAAATCAGAATTGGGATTGATCAATCTTTATACCGTACTCTACCTAGGGTTTAAGACTTATAACCAATCTCAGAGGTTATTAAATAAATTGCGTATGAAAAAAAAAATAGCAAATATAACCAGAAAGTATCTGCACAAAAAAATGCCTACCCATGAATCCAGATATGTGAGCTGCAAATTATATATTTCTACGATTCAATCCTTCCCCATTTGAATACAAATTAAATAAAACTCATTGTCCCCTTCAGTTTTGTTATATATACGTTCAACTCGAGCCCTTTCTTTTGCATCAACAGTTTTATGCATGTTTAATCAAGCCTAAACATGACTCATTCCTATTAGCTGCAGAAGAGAGGCTCAGAACAAACTGAAGAAGTTTCAGTCTGGTTTTGGTGGTCTAATTAGGTTAGGCCTGGCATAGTTTGGTCAATTAACAGTTTGTCAAGGGATAGTAAGCATGGATATACAAGTAACTTAGAAATGTGTTTTTCTTTTTGTTTTGTTCAGAACTCACTAAACTAGCCTATGAAAACGTGGTGCACACAAGCCCATCCCTTAAGGGGTTTCTCTGCCGTCCAAACAATAAACCGTTAGCTAACAATTTTCCTAACAATAATGTTTCCGCCATCCAAAAAAAAACTTATTGTTAGCCAACATTGTTAGGGAATCAAACAGTTTGTGGTATCGAACTGTAAGTAAGGAGCGATGCGGCTTACTCATGAATTTCAAAATATATGAAATTCGTCAAGTTTAATGTATCCCATCAAAAGTTACGAGCCTGAGAAAATTTGCCCAATTTTGAAAAAGGGGGAAAACACCCCCAAAACATCAAGTGATCTTGATGAAAATCACGCCAATAGATCCAGCATATCAGAAAACCATACTGTTGAGATTTCAAGCTTCTATATACAAAAATGTAGAATTTTGTATTTTTGGCCAGAAGCAAGATTACGCATGCGTGTTTATTTGTTTTTTTTTTTTTATTCGTTTTTTTCTGTGTTTTTGTTTCTTTTTCCCAGGGTTGATCCTATTGAACCAGTCATACTGAAAGATCGGGAGAGGGCTCAGTTGATCGAAAATCAAAAGTTATAGTGTCCTTTTTAAGTTACCAAAAATAACTGAGGGCAGGTAGCAACCCCTCCTATCCCCTTTTTGCCAAAATTGTCCGACCAAATTTTGAAATAGTCATTTTATTCAACATAGTTCAAAGATCTAATAACTATGTCTTTGAGGATTACTTAACCCCCACAGCACCCGGGAGAAAGGCTGCAACCTATGACTTTCCCCATTGTTTACATATATTATTGGCATTTGGGAAGTATACATATATTTTTCGGGGAAGGAGGATTTTTCTGGCAAGGGGTGGGTGGGGGTTACGTGGGAGGATCTTCTCATGGAGGAATTTTTTCGTGAGGGTAGGAAATTTTCCATGGAGGGGAGCTGGATTTCCCGGCCTTATTTAAAAAAACGATCAGAAATTAAATAAAAATCAAGTTTTTTCAACTGAAAGTAAAGAGTAACATTAAAACTTAAAAAGAACAGAAATTATTACGTATATGAGGGGGTTGCTCCTCCTCAATACCTTGCTCTTACGCTAAAGACCTTTTTTAGAACTTTCAAAAAATCTTAATATTCTAATTAAACGGCCCTTGTGTTTCAGGAGTCATTCTTAAATAATTGGAACAAAAATTCAAACTTTGGCGTAAAGAGTGAGGTATTGAGGAGGGGCAACCCCCTCATCTACGTAATAATTTCTGTTTGTTTTGAGTTTTAATGTTGTTGCTTAATTCAGTTTTTAATTTTAATATCAAAAAAATCAAATACTTGTTGGAAAAATTGTTGGAGAATTTAAAGCAAAATATTTCTGTTAGCTAACAATTCTATTCTCGCCGTTCAAACAAATACCTGTTAGTTAACATTGTTAGCAAACAATTGGACGTTGGAAAAAACCTTTTAATGAAGATGGGTTGGAAAAATAAAATTGAAGTGATTAGGAAATACTCGTAATACAGTTTTGTGGGCCTATAAAGCATTAATAGGCCGGTTGCATGTCATTAAAAACTTTGTAGCGTGAAAAATTATACCATAATAGCAAATTATAACTGTTAATTCAAGTGTTTTATCCTCAGGGAAACATTTTATTTATCCCTTGCCCAGCTTTCTAGAAGAGTGGAAATAATTGGAAAATGCAAAATTTTGTAATCTTCGAAAAATATGAGCTTTTCTAGGCAAGGTGGCCTTTTCTACAACCTCAATTTGCCGTTCAACGAGAAATTTTCTTGCAGTAGCTTCAGAGTAAGTAAATAAGATAAACTTATCTCATCTAATAACCTTTTTTTCAAACATTTCTTCCAAGACAGATTTTAAAGTAATGAATACAGGTTTTCGGCATACAATTTTGCATGTAGCTCTGTTCTGTGCAGGCTATTGTCTTTGGGAGCGCGTGTTCTGCTTCGTAAGTTCAAAGAGCATTGCCATTTTTCTAACGTTTTGTTCCGGATGAATTAAATAATAGAGTTCGTTTTTGCATCCCGAAAAAAAAAACGGAAACAGATTTCCTTAGCTGATATTGGCAACGCTGATATTGGTCATCATAATGAGTGAAGCCCTGGGCGAAGCAATGCTTTACCGCTGTGGAGGTCGATAATAGGTCAGCTAGAGGGTAGGGGTATTTACCGTCTCCAATCAAACCTTTGGTGTAACTCAATCTTCACGATTGAGTTTAAAAACCTCACAAGGGATTAAAAACCCTTAATACTCTTGAAAAAACCTCACAGGATATTTCTAAAAAAAATGCTGAAAATAGTGGCAAAATCTTCAAAATCCTACATGTCTTGAGGTAGCATTAGTTCACTTCAAATCAAATTCGTTTAAGGGTTGAATTTAACTAGAATATTCTGCGTTGCTTTAAGGCCCGTTCATAATGCGATTTTACTAATACAAATATTTAGCTAGCGCTATTTTGAGCCTATCGGATTTCATGTGGGATTTTCTGACTGGCAGTAACATTCTATGAAAGATTCTTATCGGCTTATTTTAGCGCTAGTTAAATATCAGTATTTGTAAAATTTCATTGTGAATGGGCGTTAATACGTTTAGGAAGGCACATTGTTCGTAGTATGTTTTAATGATTCTAACAACCACACAGTTAAAAATCATGTTTTCTTGGAGATGAGCCAAAAGGGTGTGAGGTGCTACGGATGCGTTGTACAACGCTCTAGTATTCACCAATAAAACATCTATTTTTGTTAAAGAATTAAATAAAAAAAAACAAGTTTTTTTAAACTGAAAGTAAGGAGCGACATTAAAACTTAAAACGAACAGAAATTATTCCGTATATGAAAGGGCTGTCCCCTCCTCAACGCCTCGCTCTTTACGCTAAAGTTTTTTATTGTTTTAAAAAAAAGTTGTGAGACAGAGTCAAACTTTAGCGTAAAGAGCGAGGCGTTGAGGAGGGGACAGCCCCTTTCATATACGGAATAATTTCTGTTCGTTTTAAGTTTAATGTCGCTCCTTACTTTCAGTTTAAAAAACTTGTTTTTTTTATTTAATTTCTGATCGTTTTTTAGTTAATGCAGCTTTTATTTGCACAAAAATTTTAATTTTCTTTTGCTAAATGGATGTCTTTACAAATTAACTCACGTAACTAACTTTTATATTCGTATATTTTTCTTCTGGCAAAAAATACAAAGTTGCAGATTTTTGCAGATATGAGCTTTAACCTATGTAATAGGGTTTTCTGATACGCTGAATCTGACGGTGTGATTTTCATTAAAATTCTTTCTCTTGTAGGGGCAAAATTCCGTTTTTAAAAGTTTCGATTACTATTGAGCCGTATCGCTTGCTTTTTTATTGTTTTTTTTATTACGTATATGTTATTACGTATATGAGGGGGTTCTGCCCTTAGTCAATACCACGCTCTTTACGTTAAAAGTTAAAAAAAAATTGATTCACAAACCCCTGAATCACAAAGGCCGTTTAATTAGAATAGATAGCTCTTTTGAAAGCACTAAAAAAAAACTGTAGCGTAAAGAGCGAGGTATTGACTTGGGGGAGAACCCCCTCACATACGTTATAATTTCTGTTCGTTTTAAGTTCTAATATTCCTTCTTACATTTCAGTTGAAAAAACTTTTTTTTTTTATTTAATTTCTGATCGTTTTTTAAATAATGCTTGGAAATCCGGCGCCCCCTTCATAGAAATGTCCCTTACCCCAAAGAAACATCCTCCACGGAAATATTCTCCAGAGTAACTCCCTCCTCTAGCCCCCTCCAGAAAAAATCCTTCCTGAAAATGGTTGTATACTTCCCAATAACCAATAAATAATGCTGGCAAGTCCGGCGCCCCCTTCATGGCGATTTCCCTTCCCCCATGAAAACTTCCTTCATGAACAGATCCTCCAACATAACCCCCGACCCACCCTTCCCTCCCACTAGCAGAAAAAAAACCTCCTGAAAACTTCTGTATACTTCCGAATAATAACCAATACTATGTTAACATTGGGTAAAGTTCATATCTTTTTAGCCCTCCCTCTGGGTACTTCGGGGGATTAAGTCATCCCAAAAGACATATTTATCATATATTTTCGACATGCTGAACAAAATGGCTATCTCAAAATTTTGATCGGGTGACTTTGGTAAAACATAAGCGTGGGAGGGGGCCTAGTTGCCCTCCATTTTTTTTTGGTCACTTAAAAAGGGCACTAGAACTTTTAATTTCCGTTCCAATGAGCCCTCCCACGATATTCTAGGACCACTGGGTCGATACGATCACCCCTGGGAAAAAAAAAAAAAAACAAACAAACAAAAACAAACAAATAAACACGCATCCGTGATCTTTCTTCTGGCAAAAAATGCAAAAATCCACATTTTTGTAGATAGGAGCTTGAAACCTCTACAGTAGGGTTCTCTGATACGCTGAATATGATGGTGTGATTTTCATTAAGGTTCTATAACTTTTAGGGGGTCTTTCCCCCTTTTTTTGAAAATCAGCCAAATTTTCTCAGGCGCGTAACTTTTGATGGGTAGCTCTAAACTTGATGAAAGTTTATATATTTGAAATTAGCATTGAAATCTGATTCTTTTGATATATCTATTGGTATCAAAAAACCCGTTTTCTAGAGTTTCGGTTACCATTGAGCCGGGTCGCTCCTTACTTACAGTTTCGTTACCACGAACTGTTTGATTGCGGAGGTCTGCCTAATTACGGAGTTTAGTGGTTAATGAGCCTCCGAACCTAGTTACGCCTCAGAGTCAATTCTTCGTATTTCCCCGAAACCTTGTGTATTCTTACTTCAGTCTGCAAAATGTCATAAAAGTCCATGAAACATTCATCAAACTTTTTATGATAAAAATCTTTTATCAGTTTAGAAATATGACTGGTCTTGTGATCTTATCAACACGACACAATCCGCCAAAAAGCTGGATGGAATTAGTGCAATGTATAATATAGCTGTGTGTAACTAGATGACTGGAGCAAATTTAAGTTTATATTATTTTTTGATAGTCATTGTATACTTATATTACTCAGCTTTAGTCTTGGTTTGAAGACCAATTTAGTTATTAGGACTATCGATAGGATCATTCCGTCTACAGTTCCTGTAGAAAGCATTTTAAAATCCTCCCCAGCCTTTCGAAGCGCCCACAATTCAGAACCACACTTGACGACTGTCATTGCAGTGACTTCCAATATTCTCATCTTAGTTCCCAGCCTTATCTTCCTATTCTTCGAAACTATTTTATTAACTTAATGGCTAGTAGTTAACTCAATGGCTAGTAATTGCTTTCAAAGCTTGTATCAACATTGAAACTGTTCCCAACTATTCCCTACTAATAACATGTCGCTTATAACTTTTGCCAGATCCATGTGACAGATAAAAAACTGCTGTTCCATCTTTTCACATTTTCTGGTTTCGAAAAAATTATGCCACAATTCTGGACACGGGTGGTAAATGGCAAGTTTGAAGCTTGAAAGTTAACATTGTTCAACTCGAAAAACTAAGAACGGTATACGTAATTGGCGCTGTTGTCGTGCATAATTTTGATTTATCCACAAATGTAACTATAATCTGACTCAGGGATAATTCTCGTGCATAGTACCAATCACTTCAATGTGCACAATTGGCCTTCCATGCAAGGACAGGGTCTTCACTAAAGCTTTTTTTCTTTATCGCCTAAATCAAATTCCTGTTCGTAATCTATAAATTTGAGGATTAAAGGGGTCTGATGACTCAGGCACTTCTCTATTATTAATCGAAGAGGGAAAATTTGGTCGACGCATGTTCTCCCTTAATTCCTGGAACCGTACTGTACTTCTAAAGCTTAATATACAGCACTTCTTAGTCTACTGAGTATCATCATGCTAAATAATTTTCTTTCTACAAATACAGCTAAAGCCTCTGCAATTGCTGCACTCACTCCTCGAGTCTTTCTATCAGCGCGTACCCCCCCCACCCCCCCCCCCCAGCTAAAACCTAATAAATAAATAAAAAATTTAAATGAAAAAATCATTTTTGAAACATGTGGAATTTTTTTTCACAATAATCTATGAATATAAGTGAAAACGAAGGGTAGAAAATGGATTGGGGTTTACAAACCATTAAAGCAAAAAAAAAAAGTTTTTTTTTTTTCCAACTGAAAGCAAGGAACAACATCAAAAACTTAAAATGTTCAGAAATTATTCCGTATCTGAAGTAGTCTACCCCCTCCTCAATCCCTTGCTCGTTAAAATAAAAACTCCATTGCTTTAAAAAGCTTCTTATTCAGTTTTAAGGGCCCTTGTATTTCAGTAACCGTTCTTAAAGAATTGGGACAAAAAGTAAAACCTCAACATAAAGAGGGAGGAGTCGAGGAAGGGGCAGCACACCTCATATATTTGGAATAATTTCGTTTTAGGTTTTAATGTTGCTCCTTTTTTCAGTAGAAAAAAAACTTGTTCTTTTTTTTCTTAATTTCCGATCGTCCTTCAAATGATGTCCAGACCTAACTAAGATGTGATGTAGGGTACCGGCCCCATAAACCCCGGTTTCTTGCTGTTAAGTTGCACATATCAATAATTTTATAATTGATTGGTAGCACACAGCTTTTTTCTCTTTTTCTGCTTAAGAATTAAAATGTTGAATTATAATTAAGATTTTGAACAAAATTTGAACATTTAGTCGAATTTTTTAATGAGCAGTAGCTTTGTTGAATAAGCCCTTGATAATATTTTTTCTACAGAACTTCGAGTGGACTTCGAGGGATATTGTTATTAATATGGATGAGAATTCTCTTGGACTTTTGATCCTCTACGCTAAGCACGGATGGAGCCATTACCATCTCTGTAATTGGGTTCTCTCATGTTCAAATACATTCTACACATATGTTTAAATACATTGAAACATTGAATATAAATAGCGAAAGCGAAATATTACCAATTAAAATTGCTGAAAACAAAACTCTTTGTAGCATTACCCACTCCCTCTTCACAGCAACAATAACAAAGGTTGAGGCAAAAAAATTCCTGGAATCAAGAGGAAGTAAATATCAATCTATATCTCCTCCCCCTAACACCTTTCTCGAAAGTCATTATTCATTTATTTGAAGGCCCAGTAAGAGTTAAGGTATTTGGGAATTAAAATGAACCACCACCCCTCCTTCCTAATAGCTAATAGCACATCACTGTAGGCTATATAATTAAATAAATTAACAAATTTTTTCAACTGAAAGAAAGGAGCAACATAAAACTTAAAACGAACAGAAATTATTACGTATATGAGGGGGTTCGCCCCCTCGGCAATACCTCGCTCTTTACGCTAAAGTTCGAATTTTGTTCCAATTCTCTAAGAATGACCCCTGAATCACAAAGGTCGTTTAATTAGATTAAATAGCTCTTTTGAAAGTACTAAGAAAAACTTTAGCATGAAGAGCGAGGTATTGACGAGGGGGTGAACCCCCTCATATACGTAATAATTTCTGTTCGTTTGAAGTTTTAATGTTGCTCCTTACTTTCAGTTAAAAAAGCTTGTTTTTTATTTAATTTTTGATCATTTTTCAAATGCTGGGAAATGCTGGGAAATCCGGAGCTCCCTTCATGATTTTGTGTGAAGCAAATCAGCTTAGTTAAATAAAGCTTCAAGAGAGATTAGATATCAGTTTCTACCCGTAGCACCCTTATTCAGGCTTAGTCTAAATGAAGGAAGATAATGGATTAATTCCATTCGCCCTAAACCCTTTTTTAAATAGCGACGAAGACCACACTGCCTTTCCATCATAAACAATAAGCGGAAACCCTATTTTTCCTTAAATAGGGACTTGGGGGAATATACACTAAATGCTCTATACACAAATATAATTAAAAATGATCTTACAAAATATGTTAAAAAACCGATAGACATTAACACAGAACCAGTCACAAAAAGACCTTTGAGGTTAGCTGCCAAAAAGGCTGGATTAGCAATAAGAACGTGTTTTTAAATTATTTTTTCTTTCATCTCATTGAATCGCCTTGTTTTAACTTATTTTTTTATTAGTCCTGATTGAACTTTGCTGAAGTAAGGATGCTAGGACTACTTAGAAAAATTCTAAATTTTTGGTTTTATTGGTTGCATGTTGTTGTGAGTCTTTTTTCTTTTATATATATTTTTGTCTTGCTGAGGACGGCCCTTGGACATAGTGCCGAAATATTCATTTATAAGTTGCGTTCCACTGTCTTGTAAAAAATTTCCCCGTTGTTCCACTTATTGTTAAAAACCCTTTTTTTATATATTTATATAAAGACTCATGGATAGTTGTACAATTTGGGCATTTAAAAGTGCTCTTTTAGGCATCTCCCCCCCCCCTCTGCCGGCACCCACCACTCCATCTTCATAATAGCTGATATGCCATTACGCACCACTAAACCCGATCTCATGTAAAACTCAAAAAAAAAAAAAAAAAAAATCAACTGAAAGTAAGGAACAACATTAAAACTTAAAACGAACAGAAATTATTACGTGTATGAGGGGATTGCCCCCTCTCTCTTTACGCTAAAGTTTTTTAGTACTTTTAAAAAAGCTTCCTATTGTTCTAGTTAAACGACCCATGTTTTCAGAAGTCGTTCTTAAGGAATTGGGACAAAATTCAAACTTTAGCGTAAAGAGTGAGGTGTGGGGGGGGGGGCAATCCCCTTCATACACGTAATAATTTCTGTTCGTTTAAGTTTTAATGTTGCTCCTTGATTTCAGTTGAAAAAAACTTGTTTTTTTTAAATTTAATATCTGGTCGTTTTTAAGTAATGCCAGAAAATCTGGCCCAACCTCCACGGAGAAATCTCCCTTTCCACAGAAATATCCTCTAGACAATTCAGTCTCGGTGAAAATTTACCCCGGACAATTACCCTTAACAACTCCACGCTTAAAACTGAGACAGAAAAGAGAAAGCAAGACATTTAAAATGAATTGTATATAGGAATTCTGGCAAATCCCCCAGTGTATAATTTCCCCTGACAAGCTCACCATAAACAAATAAGTAGAACAACAGGGAAATTTTTATACAAGACAGTGGAACGCAACTTTGAATGAATATTTCGACCCTATATCCAAAGGCCGTCCTCAGCAAAACAGACGAAGAGAATAAAAACACTATAAAAGAAACTTACATTAAAATTCAATCATTAAAACTGTTTTAAAAAAATGTTTTAAAACAGCCCTAATATCATTACTTCAAGGAAGTTCAACCAGGACTCTATTGGAAGTTCAACCAGTGATTGAAGGCTTGACATTTTGATAGGCAGCGCAATCGCGCTGCCTATGTAAAGAACGATGTTGGCACAATGTATTATTTTTTTTTCCATACCAGGGCACTTCGTATCGAAGGAGTTGTCTTGGAAACTTCGAAAATGGCTCCTTCGATTGGAAATTGGTGCGGCTTGTGCCCTTTTTAATAGTCGAAAGTGATTGGAAGGCAACTAACACTCCTTCCACGCCCACCATTTCCCCAAACACATCAAATTAAAATTTCAAGATAGCCCTTTTGTTCAGCGTAGTTGATTTCCAGATTGAAATTATGTTTTTGAGGAGGACACTCCCCCGCAGCCCTCAGGGTAAGGGTTGTAAATTATTCCCGGGGGGATATAAGGTTTTTATAGAAAGCTTTGTCGTAGAAACTTCAAAAAAAGACTCATTCGATTGGAAATTCAAAGGGCTAGTGGCCCTTTTAATAGTCGATAGTGATTGGAGGGCAACTAACACCCCTCTCACGCCCACCTTTTCCCCAAACGCATCCAATCAAAATTTTAAGATAGCCATTTTGTTCAACATAGTTGAAAGTTCTGGAAATTAGGTCTTTGAGGATAACAACCCCCCAAAGCCCCCAGGGCAAGGGTTGTAAGTTATGCCCTGGGGGCATATAAGGTTTTTATAGAACGCGTTGTCCTAGAAACTTCAAAAAGGGCTCATTCGATTGGAAATTGAAATGGCTAGTGCCCTTTTTAATAGTCGAAAGTTATTGGAAGGCAACTAACACCCCTTCCGTGCCCACCATTTCCCCAAAACATCCAATCAAAATTTTGAGATAGCCATTTTGTTCCACGTAGTTTAAAGTTCAGGAAATTATACCTTTGAGCAGGACACTCCCCCACAGTCTTCAGGGCAAGAGATATAAGTTAGGCCCTGGGTATAAGGTTCTTATTGAAATGTTTGTCGTAGAAGCTTGAAAAAGGGCTCATTCGATTGGAAATTCAAAGGGCTAGTGGTCTTTTTATAGTCGAAAGTGATTTGAGGGCAACTAACCCCCCTCTCAGGCCCACCTTCTCACCAAACACATACAATCAAATTTTTTAGATAGCCATTTTATTCAACGTAGTTGAAAGTTTTGGAAATTAGGTCTTTAAGGATGACAACCCTCCCCTCCCCCCACAGCCTCTCAGGGAAAGGGTTGTAAGTTATGCCCTGGGGGCTTATAAGGTTTTTATAAAAAGCGATGTGGTAGTAACTTCAGAAAGGGCTCATTCAATTGGAAAGGGCTAGTGTTCTTTTAATAGTCGAAAGTGAGTGGAGAGTAATTAACCCCTCTCTCACGCCCACCATTTCCCCAAAAACATTCAATCAAAGTTTAGAGATAGTCATTTTGTTCAACGTAGTTGAAAGTTCTGGAAATTACGTATTTAAGGATGACAAACCCCACAGAGCCCCCAGGGCAAAGGTTGTAAGTAATACCCTGGGGGCATGTAAGGTTTTTTATAGATAGAGTTGTCGTAAAAATTTCAAAAGGGGCTCATTTAATTGGAAATTGAGAGGGCTAGTGCCCTTTTTAATAGTTGAAAGTGATTGGAAGGTAACTAGCCCCCCTCTCACGCCCACCATTCCCCCAAACATATCCAATCAAAATTTTCAGATAGCCATTTTGTTCAACGCAGTAGAAAGTTCCGGAAATTAGGTCTTTGAGGATGACAGCCCCCCCCCCCCAAGCCCTCAGGCGAGGATTGTAAGTTATGCCCTGGAGCATATAAGGTTTTTATTGAAAGCATTGTCGTAGAAACTTCAAAAGGGCTCATTTGATTGGAAATTGAAAGGGCTAGTGCCTTTTTAATAGTTGAAAGTGATTGAAGAGCGACTAACGCCTGTCTCACGCCCACCATTTCCCCATACACTTCCAATCAAAATTTTGAGATAGCCATTATGTTTAACGTAGTTGAAAGTTTTGGAAATTAGGTCTTAGAGGATGACAACCACCCTAACAGCCTTTAGGGTAAGGGTTGTAATTTATGCCCTGGGGGCATTTAAGGTGTTTATAGAAAACGTTGTCGTAGAAACTCAAAAAGGGCTCATTCGATTGGAAATCGAAAGGCCTAGTGCCCTTTTAATAGTCAAAAGTGACTGGAAGGCTTGACATTTTCAAACAGTTCCTGGTAACGAACTGTAAGTAAGGAGCGACCCGGCTCAATGGTAACCGAAACTCTAAAAAACGGAATTTTGATACCAATAGATTCATCAAAAGAATCAGATTTTAATTCTGATTTCAAACATATAAGTTTCATCAAGTTTAATTTTACCTATCAAAAGTTACGCGCCTGAGAAAATTTGGATGATTTTCGAAAAAAGGGGGAAAGACCCCCTAAAAGTTATAGACCTTAATGAAAATCACACCATCATATTCAGCGTATCAGAGAACCCTACTGTAGAGGTTTCAAGCTCCTATCTACAAAAAATGTGGAATTTTCCATTTTTTGCCAGAAGAAAGATCACGGATGCGTGTTTATTTGTTTTTTTTTTTCCCAGGGGTGATCTTATCGACCCAGTGGTCCTAGAATATCGTGGGAGGGCTCATTGGAACGAAAATTAAAAGTTCTAGTGCCCTTTTTAAGTGACCAAAAAAATGGAGGGCAACTAGGCCCCCTCCCACGCTCATTTTTTTCCCAGAGTCACCCGATCAAAATTTTGAGATAGCCATTTTGTTCAGCATGGTCGAAAATATTATAACTATGTCTTTTAGGATGACTTAATCCCTCAAAGCCCCCAGGGGGAGGGCTGAAAGTTACGAACTTTACCCAATGTTAACATATAGTATTGGTTATTGGGACCCGGCTCAATGGTAATCGAAACTCTAGAAAATGGTATTTTGATACAAATAGATACATCAAAAGAATCGAATTTTAATGCTGATTTCAAATATATAAGTTTCATCAAGTTTAATCTTACCCATCAAAAGTTATGCGCCTGAGAAAATTTGGCTGATGTTCGAAAAAAGGGGGAAAGACCCCCTAAAGTTACAAAACCTTAATGAAAATCACAGCATCATATTTGCGTATCAGAGAACCCTTCTGTAGAGGTTTAAAGCTCCTATCTACAAAAATGTGGAATTTTGCATTTTTTGCCAGAAGAAAGATCACGGGTGCGTGTT
Organism: Artemia sinica; assembly: GCA_027921565.1. Taxonomy (NCBI): domain Eukaryota; kingdom Metazoa; phylum Arthropoda; class Branchiopoda; order Anostraca; family Artemiidae; genus Artemia; species Artemia sinica. Next base: position 27,594,091 of record CM051260.1, read on the forward strand.
TTTTTTTTTTTTTTTTTCCCAGGGGTGATCGTATCGAGCCAGTGGTCCTAGAATATCATGGGAGGGCTCATTGGAATGGAAATTAAAAGTTCTAGTTCCCTTTTTAAGTGACCAAAAAATGGAGGGCAACTAGGCCCCCTCCCACGCTCATTTTTTCCCAAAGTCACCTGATCAAAATTTTGAGATAGCCATTGTTCAGCATGTTCGAAAATATTATAAGTATGTCTTTTAGGATGACTTAATCCCCCGAAGTTTCCGGGTGGAGGGCTGAAAGTTATGAACTTTTTTCCAATGTTAACATATAGTATTGGTTATTGGGAAGTATACAGTACAGACGTTTTCAGGGGAGATTTTTCCTGGGGGGGGGGTCGGGGGTTATGTGGGAGGATCTTTCAATGAAGGAAGTTTTCATGGGGAAGGGACATTGCTATGAAGGGGACGCCGGACTTCCCAGCATTATTTAAAAAAAAGATCAGAAATTAAATATAAAAAAACAAGTTTTTCAACTGCAACAGCAGCAACATCAAACTTTAAACGAACAGAAAATATTACATATAAGATTGGGTTCACCCCCTAGTCAATACCTCACTCTTTAAGCCAGAGATTTTTTAGTACTTTCATAAGAGCTATTTATTCTAATTAACGGCGTTTGTGATTAAGCGGTCAGTTTTTAAAGAATTGGAACAAAATTCGAACTTTCGCTTAAAGAGCAAGGTATTGACTAGGGGGCGAACCCTCTAATATACGTATTAAAAATATGAATATAGAAGTTCGTTACGTAAATTAAGTCGTAAGTTACGGATATTTATTACTAATAAAAACGTTCGTAAATAAAATGAAACAAGTTTCGAGAAAGCCATTTAACCAAATAAAAGTAAATCAATATGAAAATTTTGTTTTAATTATTCATGTACTGTGAGCCAAGATCAAAACCTGCATTTATTCAAAAACGTTCAAAAATTAAATAAAAAAACAAGTTTTTTTAACTGAAAGTAAGGAGCGACATTAAAACTTAAAACGAACAGAAATTATTCCGTATATGAAAGGGACTGTCCCCTCCTCAACGCCTTGCTCTTTACGCTAAAGTTTGGCTTTCTCACAACTCTATTTTTTTTAAACAATAAAAAACTTTAGCGTAAAGAGCAAGGCGTTGAGGAGGGGACAGCCCCTTTCATATACGGAATAATTTCTGTTCGTTTTAAGTTTAATGTCGCTCCTTATTTTCAGTTAAAAAAAACTTGTTTTTTTATTTAATTATAGCAAAGGTCGATGTGGGTATAATGTATTATTTTATTGTTGTTGTTGTTTAGACCAGGGCACTTCGTATCGAAGGAGTTGTCGTATGAACTTCGAAAAGGGCTTATTCGATTGAAAATAGAAATGGCTGATGCCCTTTTTAATAGTCGAAAGTGATTGGAGGGCAACTAATCCCCTCCCACGCCCACCCTCCCATTTGCCCATTATGTTTAAAAATTAAATGTTGCCTTAAGATGAAATCAAAATGCATTTTGTTAGTGCTAATTCCAATAACGTATCTCAGCAGTATCCCAAGAACGACTGAGGGTATTATGTTCAAACTTTCGGGGCTACTTCTGCTCTTAAAATTTAACCAAATTAAAATAGCGTAAGTGTATCCAAGCTATCAAAGAAAGTAAACAGATTTTTTTGCGAATGGTATCAGGTTTTCCATTTATGGTCAACTATAGGAGGTATGAAACTAAATTAAACACTACTATTTGTGTCCAGATTTTTAAAAGGGTGTATGTTGTTAAAAATTGCTGAAAATTTTTTTTCAGCGTGCAAATAGCAAGCCAAACTATAAAGTCTTAAAAAACGAAAAAATTTAAAGTATTATTTTCTTTTCCCCTGAAAAGACTATGTCAATATAAAACGAACAGAAATTAATAAAAAAAACTTTTTCCTACAAATCAATTTTTTCAAAGAAAAGTAAAGAATTCCATTAAACAAAAAATGGGCAAAAATAAAATCAAATAATCTACCAAGTGTGAAACTACCACAAATCAACATCGATAAATAAATTAAACCCAAAACGAACAGAAATTACTATAAATAACCAAGTCCAACTCAAAACGAGCAGAAATTAACCTAAGTTGGGCTAAAAACCCCTATGCCCTCCCAAGGCCAGAATATAATTTGCCCAACAACAAATTTTTATAATAAATATAAAAAAAAAAAAACAAATTTTTTGTTCGTTTTTGTTTGTGTACCCCCCCCCCCCAGAAAATTTTCTTTTGTACCCTCCACCCCCTCCCCCAGAAAAAAAATCCTGGATAAAAAATCCTGGAAATACTCATAATTATGAGTATGAATTATAGTTGTTCATATAATCACTGTCATTATCTTTACAGTAAATTTTGAACATTGTTATTTTTAAGATACAAGTAGTTGGCATGGCTACATAAATAATTCGCTCCAATGAGTATGAATCATCGACCCGAAATTGGTGAACAAGAAGGCGATTAATATAAAAGCGGACGGCGTCACTGAAACGGGTTTCGAATAAGTTCACAGATACTACCATCCCATAGCTCAATTGCCTTTGTTTAGTTAGACTAGGAAGTTTTTTTTATTGAGCTTACTATTTTTATAGTATTGAATGAAATCAAGAAATGTCACCCAGATATTGGGGCTCTGATTACTACAGTGAAATGGGCTCGGATAAAGATCAGAAAGGAGTTGGAGGATGTAGCGTCCGAGGTGCTGTAAAATGTGTATTAGTTGGAGATGGTGCTGTCGGAAAAACATCTCTTATTGTGAACTATACAACCAATCAACATCCCACGGAATATACACCAACTGCATATGATAATTACAATGGTAAGATTCTTTGGTAAATTGTCGGCAGTTCATATTATTAGGGCCGTTTTTTCACTCATCAATGTGCTAAGATCTTACATCTTTTGTCAGAAAACGCTTAAAAGTGAAATCTTTAAACAAAGATCTTACATCTTCGGTCGTTTTTGTGCAAACCTCTTTCATCATTCTGCTCTGATCAGTCGTCTGAGAACAATGATGAGTAGACCATCAAAGTTCTCTCATCATTGTTCTATATGGCAAAACAGTGGTGGTCTTCACACTTTTTGCTAACATCAGTGAGCTGTAAGATCATAGAACAAAGATGGGTAAATATTTACCAAATCATATTAGGCTATTGAGTTACGATAAAGTGAATTCGACTAAAATTCATTTCCGATAAAAATGATTATTATATCATGAAGAGCATAAAAAAAGGCATTGAGTGGTATATTTACCCTTCTGTTTAAATGAAGTGCAAGAAAACTGTTTTCAGCTTTACAAATTTGCTCAATCCCAATTTATGGGGTTTCAAAGATCTGCAAATACATTTCCTAAATTTAGAAGAAAAAAAAACAGTTGCTACAGCTTAAAATTCTACTCAAGTAACAGGAATTGTATTTTCAGAACTACAACAGAGAAAAAGAAAATGATAAATGAAAATTAAGGTAAAATTTTGTTTTGTCAAAATTTAAATAGGTAGGCTATAGACCCGTCAAGTAGGCACAATTTCTAATATTTAGAAATCAGACGAGGGTTAACATGGAAGCTTGGTAATACCTTCCCAGAGTATGTTTCTGGTCCTAGAGTGGCCAGAGTAGAAAAGGCATAGAGTGGTATGTTTACTTTATTCGTAAATCAATAATATGATCTGCGAAAAAATTTACCTAGGCTATTTTATTGGCATTAACCAAACTTGACTTTTTAGAAATGCCCATATAATGGAAAAGTACCGATTATTATATTCGTAATGAGCATAAAAAAGACATCGATTGGTATGTTTACTTTATTCGTAAGTCAATAGGCCCGTTTTTTAGCACTAAGATCTTACTTCTAAGATCTTTCATATTTCTGCAAAGATTATCGATTTTTAACTCATCTTAGGGTAAATATTTACCAAATCATATTATTGAGTTACGACTAAAGTGAATATACCATTCAATGCCCTTTTTTATGCTCTTTACAAATATAATAATCATTTTTGTCGGAAATGAGTTTTAGCCCCCACCCCTATATATACCATTTCAGGGTTTATATTTGCACATTAGGGGGATGGGAGTAATTTTATTTCTGATTTAAATGAGAGGTAAGTTTAAACTTTCCTCCCACCCCCCTAATGTGTAAATATACACCCTGAATTGGTATATATATGGGCCTAAAATTCATTTCTGACAAAAATGATTATTATATTCGTAAAGAGCATAAAAAAGGCATTGAGTGGTATGTTCACTTTAGTCGTAACTTAATAATATGATTTGGTAAATATTTACCAGCAGAAGATCTGTTTTGCAAGATTTCACTTTCATAACACAAAAATTTTAAAGGTCATCAGAGGTCATTGCCCTCTAAAGGGAGAAGGAGTGGAGGTAGATACTTCAAGATATTTTCCCGGGACATACTTTAGTCTGTAGAACCATCCCTGAAAGTTTTATTTTCCTAACCTAACCCCTTTCCAAGATAGTGAAAAGTAGCTAAACTAGAATTGGTGCTTGTCAATTAGCTGGTACACACGCAAGATAGATGCTAAAGGAAACTAGTCAAACGGGTATCAGTCAATATACAATTGGATCGCAAAGTGTGGTTTGTCATTGCGTTTACAGTATTTAAACTATTGTTTTTTGGGGTTTAGGGAAAAAAAGGTACCCAGGTTAGGTTAGTTTACGTGTTTAATATATGCTATGCTTTACCCCCCATCCCCCTAATGTGCAAATATATAGCCCAAATTTGTTTCTAAACTATTATATTTTCATCATATTTTGTTTTATTTCATTAGGATTAATCAAACTTGACTTCTCGCGTGTGTACCAGCTAATTGACAAGTACCCTAGAATTTTCCCCTAATGTATTATATTTTCATCATATTTTGTGATATTTCATTAGAATTAGTCAGAGAAACAGGTTATACTTAGGTGAAGAACTTAGCATAGGCGCTCTAACATATAAGTACCTTTTTTTGTCACCAGGCCGCTTTGTATGGAAAGAATTGTTGTAGAAACTTTGAAGGGGGGGGGGGGCTCATTCGATCTGAAATTTAAAGTTCTAGCAACCTTTCCCTGGAGATTTCCTGGCGATACTCATGATAAATTTCTATATTAGCCTTTTTTTGGCATGTATTACATGCATCTTTAGGAATGAATGTGCTATAGCGCGGTTGTTTTCTCCCTTTTTCCAAAAAAAGGGAGACATTTTCTCATGCTCTTAACTTTTTGTGGGTAATTTTAAACTCCACAACTTTTGTAAATTGCAATAACCATGCAAAACCATTTCTTTTTTAATGTATACATTGCCATGAAAACTATTATTAAGAGTTTTGATTAATATTAGGCTAGCACGACTCGCATCTTGCCAACAGTTTGTGTTCACGAATTGTTAAAAAAATAAAAAAATAAACGCAAAACCCAATGTTTCCCTTAAAACGTCGATAAAAACAAACCTTCTGGTAGCATTTGCCTCCTTCCGCCCGGGAAACTCCCTAACGACGCTTAAGATACCCCTCCCACCTCTACGTTTTGTGCCGAAAAACATATGGAAATAATCTTTATGTTGCAAAGAAATTTTTTTCTGCAATAAGAGCAAGCTGTCACAGCGAAGCAACCACATTCAGGCTTGTTCCAAATAAAAGTAGCTTATAATTTTTACTCCCCCCCCCCTAAACCATGTTCCATATTTATCTGAAGATTAGCAGAGTTAGAAAATATGAATATAAAAATGCACTTCAGGCACACTCTCTCAAGGCAAACTGAGACATCAGGCACCGCAACCCCTCCACCTACAAAGTGACTGGCCCCGCTGGCCCTACTGGGGCTATGTGTAATAGCTGATGTGGAATTATCACACCATTTTGCATAATCAACTTGGTTATATGAAGCAATAGATTCAAAAATAAATGATTTCTATACTAACCGCTTACTTCGTGTGGATTGGGGCTATGTGATTCTTAAGACCCTGAATGCAAGCTCCCTACGGCATTTTTTGCCAGAAGAAAGTACTGCCTCTGAAACAGGGAAGCTCATTATAAAATAGGCTAAGTGACCAAAAAAAAGAGTAGGCTTGTCAACTTTTAACTTCCATTCGGATGAGCCTTCCCCCAAAGGCCTCCAGGGGGAGGGCGATTTTACTAAGACATATAGTAATGGTTCGATGCGATGACCTTTGGTGGAAGGAAAAAACAAATAAACATGCTTCTGTGATCTTCCTCCTCGAAAATAAAAAAAGGAAAACTCTACATTTTTGAGGAAAGGAGCCTAAAACCTCGTCCCCTCCTTCAACGCCTCGTACTTATGTATATAGCCACCACACTCAAGAAGTGAAGAAATTGACCTTATTAAAGAAAAAGCCTCAGGAATTTCTAGTTTATCTCTCTCAGGCTAAGCTGATTATCACCGAGTACATACTGAAATACAGAACGCCAAAAAAAACATTAATCAAAACCGGTTCTAAAAAAAGGAAAAAACGCAGACCAAGTACTTAACTTGGGTGTGATGGTTATAATAATACGTACCGAAACCTCTACAATAGGACACTGCTTTCTTCGGTTAAATAAATTTCTGTTCGCTTAATTTCTGTAGAAATGTTTGTACGACTGGTTTTGATTTTTCTACTTAAGAACAAAATTACTAAAGAATTGCACTTCTATAATATAATTTTGAGTGGATGGGAAAGGTTTCTTTTCATTTATATGGAACAATCTTTTGGCTTTCTATAGGGCTGAAGCTATTCTGACTCCCATCCTAAAGAAACTTTTGAATTTACAAGTATTTATATATCCAGCATTTTTTTAAACAACCTTTTCATGTTTTTTTTTGTTGTAAAAGATTGTTTCTTTAAATAATTAAAAAAAAAAACAAGTTTTTTCAACTGAAAGTAAGGAGCAACATTAAAAATTAAAACGGACAGAAATCATTACGTATATGAGGAGGGTCACCCTCTCATCACTACCTTGCTCTTTACGCTAAAGTTTTTTTACAACTTTTAAAAGAGTTTATTATTCTAATTAAACGGCCTTTGTGATTCAGGAGTCATTCTTAAAACTGGAAAAAAAAATGGAAACAGTTCGTTACAATCAACTGTTTTGCTTACGTGTCAACAAGGCCATACCCAGGTTTTTTTTTTTCCGACGGGGGTTTTACTAAAATACAAATTTCGGGGGGGGGGGAAGGTTTACACAAAAAACCTCAAAAAAACCCATACAAAATTTGTTTAAATCCATTTTTTGTTTAAAAATCAGACCCCCCTAACCCCCCTTAACGATGCGTTGATACAAATAGGTTTTTTTCCTAAATTGATACAAATAGGTTTTTTTCCTAAATTGTGTGTCTTCATTAAGGCTCCCCCGACACTTTCTATATACCCTCTTATTTTGAAGTGGACAACCGAAAAAAAAAAATCAAATTTCTCGTACTTTGAATTGCTTTCATGTCTTTCTTTGGGCAACCACTTGGATAAATGTTATATGTTTTATCATTTTATAATTAAACGATTTGGGCTGAATTGAACGGAACTGAATTGATACAACCAAATTTTCTTATAACATTTGTTTTCCTAATAAAGATTTTTTGGTTTAGTCTACTTGCCCTAAAAATTTCAAGCCTACCAGAGAAAATATTGTACATTGATTTTTGGGCGTCATGAATCGATACAGCCAAATTAACTTTCAATTTTTTTTATGCACAAAAAAAAATAGATAATTTTTTTAGAAAAAAAAAAATTCAAAGTCCACTGAAATTTTTTTGGTCTAGGCTGGAAAAAAATATTTTATCATTGCTAAAATTTCATCACAAAACTTAAGGTCGCCTTCCCCCCAACACTTCCTGTAACTTTTAACTCAGTCCCACAAGCCGTCCCTGAGATACTACAGATAGGCTGTCTCGTAGTCTGGATACACATAGATGAATTTTTATTTACCTTGCTGCTTTACTGTAAAGAAGTCCCGACAGGGGGCTGTAGCAAGAAAAGCAAAACAGATATTGGTGAGGGGCTGGTCACCCTTTAATCACTTTTGACCCTAAAAGTGCACTTAGACTCTCAAGGTACTACCGTACAATCCAGAACACACTTGAGAAGTTTGCTCAGTTTAATCAGCGAAAAACCCGCTTATAGCTGTCTGTATTCTGAGACAATTTGCTAAGGCTCAGTTAAAATCTGTGTTCTAGGTATGTTTTTATTAAATATTTGATATATAGAGTTGGTATTTTGGTTAGGTTACGTTAGATTAGGTATTTAATATAATGCGTTCCAGGCGGCCTGCTTTCTATAATTCTAAGTTGTAGTTTACATAATTTTGTTATTAAAGTATTATATTTTCATTATATTTTGGTATATGTCATTAGGATTAACCTAACTTAACTTTTCGAATGTGTTCTGGATTGTACGGGAGTACCCTTTAATTTCTTATTTATTGAATAAGAGCCCCCTCCCAAGTTTTTACAACCACCTCTTCCGTACCAAAATAAAAGGGGAAAAACTAAACAACGCTAGCGAAAAAACTCTACTAAAGCAACGGTAGAGCGTAGCCTTTGATTTGGCCGTACTCTACTCAAATGTTTTTTCAACGAGGCAGTTGTATATGGGTCGCTGCATACTGGTGCGACCTCTCAGCAGAGAGGCGATTTGAAGAAGGTTCCGAATGAAAGTAGTGTAGTGTCTAAAAAATCTCTTTTTTTTCAAGAAATATATTTACATTTCCTTTGGGATGGTCATGAACAGTTTTCCTTCTTTGTCTGGACAAAGAGGTAGTCTCCCTTACTAATCCCTTTGGACAAATAATGCAACATTGTATTTTAGACCTGATCTTAGTGGCCCAAGTAGTCTTCGAATTATAGCCAAGACAAAACCTCGTTTTGATTTCCATCAAATGTCTTGCGACATTCTGCACTGTCATATAGCAGCTTGGGGGTGAAATTGTGTGATACCATATAATATTCTTTGCGATTTTACGGTTTACCATATCAAGTACCTATTTGATCCTTGGAGTAAAGAGTCCTCCCTTTCCTAAGATAGGTATGTCTAAAATGCTCCGTACCCCTGGATAAACTGAGAAACCGCTGCCTAAAAATGCCCTTTTCCTATTTTGACCACGAGCCCCTGCTTGTTAAAACACTAAGATAATTCTAAAGCTTTTAGATTGACCGACTGTATAAAATTCTGGTAAAATCCCATTATATGGGCCTCTCTTAAAAAGTCAAGTTTGGGTTAATGCTAATGAAATAAAATAAAATAGGATGAATATATAATAGTTTAGAAACAAATTTGGGCTATATATTTGCACATTAGGGGGGGGGGGGGGTGGGGTGGGAGTAAAGCATTGTATATATTAAATACGTAACGTAACCTAACCTAGGTACTTTCCCCCCTAAAATCCAAAAAAACTACTGTTTAATATCGTATACACAATGAAAACGTTGCTATCATTGCCTGCTCTACAACAGTTAAGACGTCATAAAACGGATTTCATCATTGCCTAGTCTATAGTGATTAAGCCGAGAGGCCCATGTAATGGGATTGTACCAAAATTCTTTATCAAACGTCTCTTAGGTTCTTTGGACCAACGGTACTGTAGAATCTTAAATGTACTCCATTTTGTTTTGATCATTTTTGTAATCATCTCCGAAACTTGTATGAAATTTAAATTTCTTCTTCTCCCTCTTTAAGATTTGATTTTAATCCGTTAACTGGGCGTCACTTCATCTGGAACACATTTCCTTCGTCAGATTATGGGTCACCCACAGAAGAGTGGCACCCACAGTGGGTCCATACTTTTACAGCTTAAAAAATGTTCCCCCCACAAAAAAATAAATGAGAAAAGAAACGAGCGTATTATTACCAAAAACAAGCAGAAATGAAGGTATATAATAATTCAAGCTTAAAAAGAACATAAATTATAATCAATGAATAAATAAAACTAGAAACGAACAGAAATTAAAATAAAAATAAAAATTACATATAAAAATAGCAGTTACTACTATGGATAACTGTATAAAACCTAGAACGAATAGAAATTAAAACGGATAATCAAGTCAAACTTACAACAAACAGAAATTGCCATAAATAAGAGGGGGATGTTGTCCGCTAAACCCTCTTAAGAGCTATAGCGTCAGTTGTGCTTTACTGAAAACGTTTTGTATTTCGAGCTGTGTTTTTTTTATTTGTCATGATATATAAAAACGCGAGAACAAATAAAAGTGGGACTGCCCCCCCCTCCCCTCTTATGCTCTCTGAAAGGCTTGAATGTCATTTGTGTTTTACTGAAAACTACATGTTTTTCAGACAACATAGTTTAACTTTGGCAAAACATCAACAACAGAAAAGAAGGAATTACCCATACTAATGGATACTCATGAGGCTGCTAAAACTCATTATACTAAAACGATACTCATATTAAAACTAAAATTCTATCATACTTATTAAATAGAAAAAAGTTTTTTTTTAACTTAAAGTAAGGAGCAGAATTAAAAAAAAAAAAAGAACAGAAATTATTTCGTATATGAAGGGATTACGCCCTCCTCAATACCATGATCTTCATGCTAAAGTTTTCCAGTACTTAAAAAACCACTTCTTATTCTAACTAAACCGCCGTTGTGTTTCAGGAGTCGTTCGTAAGAAATTGGGACAAATAGTTAAGCCTTAGCGTAAAGAGCAAGGTATTAAGGAGGGGGCGACTCCTTCATATACGGAATGATTTCTGTTTGTTTTGAGTTTTAATGTTGCTCCTTACTTTAAATGGAAAAATACAGTTTTTTTATTTAACTTTTGATCGTTTTTACAAATAACGCTGGTAAATTAGGCTCCCCCTTCACGAAAAAAATCCCTCCTCTCGTGGAAAACTCATCCATGGAAAGTTCCGCCCACATAAAATACCTCCCCCCCTACCCCGTAAAATTCCGTCCAGACAATTCTATCTTCGCTGAAATATATTATACGTGAACAATGGGTAAATTTTGTAACTTACAGTCCTTTTGACACTGGCTGTGGGGGGTCATATTATCCCCAAAAGCATAGTTATTGAACCTTTCAACTATGCCGAACAAAATGGCTATATCAAAGTTTGATTGGACGACTTAGGAGGAAAAGAGGTGTGGGAGGGGGGGGCTAGTTGCCCTCCAATCTTTTTGGTCGCTTATTTCCGATCGAGTGAGCCCCCTCCCGATCTTCTCTGATCATTAGTTTTGATACGACCATCCCTGGGGAAAATATTCAAACAAAACAAACAAATAAACACACGCATCCGTGGTCTTTCTTCTGGCAAATTCCCCATTTTTATGCATAGGGGCTTGAAACCTCTTCATTAGGGCCCTCTAATAGGCTGAATCTAATGGTGTGATTTTCATTGAGATCACTTGATGTTTTGGGAGTGTTTCTCCCCTTTAAAAAAAAAAAATGAGCAAATTTTCTTAGGCTCGTAACTTTTTTGATGGGTAGCATTAAACTCATTGATTTTTCTATATTTTGAATCAGCAGCAAAATTTGATTCTTTTTATGTATCTATTCATAGCAAGACTCTGTTTCTGGAGTTTCGGTCACTATTGAGCTACGTCGCTCCTTACTTATAGTTCGTTAGCACGAACTATTTGAAAACCAAAACTAATAACCCTAAATGAATTTTTCATGCATGTTATGCCATGCATGGCTTCTTATGCATCTCATATATAAGCCAATTAAGTAAATATTTAAGGTACTTGTACTGGGAAATCTAGAACAGGTTAAGAAAAATGTTATTTAGTAAGTATAAATGCAAATTTTTTTTCCAATGATATTTGCTTGTGTGTGTGTGTGTGCGTGCGTGTGACAGAGAGACAAATATCTAAGTTTGGATTTTAAGATGCGTTTAACACAATTAAGGCTACATTTTTTTTTCGGCAATTTCTAATTTTCTTATTGTATCATCTAGCTTTTTAATTGTTGAATTTTGACCGTTATGTTCTAATCAGATTTATTCAAGATATACGGATCGAATATGCGAATAGTTATGGTACATATCGAAATATATACCATGGAGAACACCGGGTTTGCTTTTAAAAAGCTGATGGATGGTATTTCAATTTTAAAAAAATGGCATTAAATCCGGTGTGACATTTTAACCATCTCATATCAAAATACATTTCCCACTAAAAGTTAACGGGGTAATTTCTCCTGTAGTATCAATTGGCGACGTCTTGGAAATCGTAACGTTCCTCCTTTTCGAATTACTCTTTGTTAAAACAAACTATGTTCCATGCGGCTATCATGTCCCATGCGGTATCGTAACGTATTATCCAGAACACTGTCGAGAAGTTTGTTTTGTTTGATCTGAGCAAACTGGTATTTCTCTCATATTCGGTTATAATTAGCTTATTCTTTGTGAAATAAACTGCGATATACGTATATTTTAATTAAATATATAATATATAGAGGTGGTTAGGTATTTAATATAATGCGTTCTGGGCGGCCTGCTTTCCATAATTCATTGTTGTACGAGTAGTTTCCATAATTTTGTTACTAAAGTTTTATATTTTCATCATATTTTGGTATATGTCATTATGATTAACCTAACTTCACTTGTTGAGTGTGTTCTGGATAATACAAAGCACCAAAACATTCTCTACATTGATTTCTATTTCACTTTAAACGGTCGGCAGGAGTCGTGCAAATCGATTGGAACGCCGTTCTGCCTGCTTTTTAATCGAACCTCAATTATGCTTTACATATCTTTTATAACATTACCGTAGTTTAAGACACTAAAAGTTCGGGTGAAATCATCCCAACATCCGGCATTTAGGCTTCTTTACTACCTTCGACCCTCTTATTTCGTTACGCGCTTCAGGAAACTTTGTGGTAGACAGGTGTTGTTTAGGGTTTTGAATAGGAAGTTGAGTGAGCTAATTTTTCAGGAGATAGAAAGCGGAACTTTCTGTCTAAAGTAGAAATCGATATCCTGTTTCGGATTTCTCAGACCATGCACCACTCCGTTCTAATATACTAAAATAGTGACGAAGACCACACTGCCTTTCCATAACAGACAACAAAAGCACGAAGAACAATAGGGAAATCTTTTTGCAAGACAGTGGAGATAATTTGAATGAAGATTTCGGCCCTATGTCCAAGGGCCGTCCTCAGCAAAACAAAAAATATATAAAATATTGCGAGTCTTTTTTCTTTTATATATTTTTGTCATGTTGAGGACGGCCCTTGCACATAGGGCCGAAATATTCATTCAAATTATCTCCACTGTCTTGCAAAAAGATTTCCCTATTGGTCTTCGTGCTTTTGTTGTTCGTGCTTCCGGGGGGGGGGGGCTAACAAAACTTAAAAAACACGTTTGTTTATATGCTAAAGTTCGGGGGAGGGGGGTTCACCTTGTACCCCCCCCCCCCCCTTGGATACGACCTTGCTTGCTGTGTCTATTTCAGATTCGGGATTCTTGTAATTCTTAATGCGCTTCCCTTTGATTGATTCAAATTCTCTTCCCGAGCTCCTCCATTCGGATGGAATACAATACTAGAGAACAATTGCAAATAAATACATTGAAAATGCAAGACTGACCACATAGGGCTCTAATTGGACGTAACTCAACATTCAGATTTTGGTATTATGTTGTTATTAATGTTGTAAAAGTCAGGGTTTTAGCTTTAAAGAATCATCTTGACTATTCTACGTTGTCTAATAATTCGTATTTTTTCAGTTATTGTAAATGTCGAGAATGAACCAGTTCGCCTTCAGATATGTGATACTGCTGGACAGGTAATTTATTTTATAACTGCATTCTTGAATACTTAATGTTTCCCTCGATTTTATTTTGATAGTCTTCAATAGCTGTATTGGAAATGATAGGGACCTACCCGGGTAGTACCCCCCCCCCTAAAAAAAGCAGAGTTTCTCGAATTTCTGGGCATTTTTTTTATTCAAATGGTGAAAATAAAAAGTTTTTTTTTTTAAATATTGGCTCAACCGAAAAAGCAATCCCTAAGAGCGTGCCTTATTGTTTTTTTGGCTCTTTGTTCAAAAGTTCATTTTTTTATTTACCTGTCTCCTAGTAGTAGTTTTCGAAGAAAATGCCAGATATGCCTAGGCTTTACCATTCTGATATTGTTTCTGGCCGTGTACGCAGACTGGAGGGTAAAGACAGTAAGACACACAACCAGATCCGGGATTGCAATAGTGTTCCGACTTTTCTCCCTCGAATATTGGAGACTCTAAAATACTGTAGATTCCTGTCACCAATATTTGAAACCTTTTGAAACCACAGATCAAGGGCGCCGGCAGAAAATTTTCCGGGGGGGGGGCTGAAACCAAAACAGCAGTGGTGGTTTGGGTGACAGTTTAGATGGTTTACGGCACCAAAATACGACTTTACCCCGAAGAGAGTGAATTTGAAATCAATTTTAAAATCCTGAGAAGCTAATCAACAACTATATTTTAGGCTTCCCAGTTGCAAAAGAAGTAATACCACACGGTGGTAGTACTGGATTCAACCAAGTTGATTCGCTTTATCTGTAATGAAATTATGCTATGTTTTGTGATCTGTAATTACGTATCAGCCATAATGAGGGGGTGTGGGTAATTTTTTTAGGTGGGTGTAGGGTAGATTCCTACAAAAGTACATTTTAATGGACAACTGCTTACTCTTCATGAGGCTTCAGATAAATGTTGAGAGAGGAAGGGGGAGTAGGAATTAATTAAGATGTTTCTCTATACAGCTAATATGTTACATTCCCATATCTACCAGCTCACAGAGGTGAAAAAGGCAAGGCAGGTCATCCTCAGCCCCGCCATGAAATTTCTGTGGGGTGTCAAATACTGCTAGGAACTTAGTTTTGAGCAATTTTAAATGGTAATATTTTTTTCTTTTTCATTTATATGAGAACTTCAATGTATTTAAAAAAAATATATGTAATGTATTTATCAATAAGAAAATCCTATTGTAGAGGTTGTAATGGCTTCAGTTATGTAGAAGATCAAAAGTCTCACAGAATTTTCATCCATCCAAACAATAATCCTCCTTTTATCCAACCAAAATTCTTTAGTAATAATATTAACAAGGACTTTTCGCCAATTTTCGGACTATTCATCGCCAATTTTTTAAGTAGTCTATATTCAAATTTGATCTAAAATTGAAATTGCAAATTTAAACGTAGAGCGGTAGGCTACTAATCAACGTACAATTATTGATTTACACATTTTAAAAGCAATTGAACGGGGATTTAAAAGACCGGTACCTCAAATTATATCTTGGTTCCTGGGTATGATTTGGAAAACAATCAGAAATTAAATAATAAAAGAGCTTTTCAACTGAAAGCAAGGAAGAGATTTGAAACCTATTTGAACAGATTATTCTTTGTGTGAAGGGGCTGTCTCCTCCTTAGCTCCTTACTCTTTACTGTGAAGTATGTCTTTATTCTAAATTTTTTAGAAAATTTGCAATTGGAAAAAAAATATTTTTCAAAGCACTAAAAAGCTTATTTTTTTAATTTTTTTTTTTTTTTTTTTATATATATTTTTTTTTAATAAAAACTTTTTTAATCTCATTTTTCTAATCATCACACCTTGGATGACTTGTGAAATATCTTTGGAAACTTGAAAAAAATATTTTTATTATTACGTGCGGAGATAAGTACCTTCATACTTTTTTCTTATTTCTGTTTTATTCCTTAGATAGCAGGGACTAGGTTTGTCACGTTGACTAACCTCCTTTAAGAAAGAAAATGTTTAAGTTACAGAAGAGGGGATGGCAAATATTAAACTTCATGAAATTTGCTCTTGTTTATAGGAAAACACAAACTAACTTATCATAATTGTTTTTTATGAATTTTGTTTATTTAAATTATTATTACCAAGGGACTGAGTTTCGCTCGGTGAAAAGAAAGACATTATAAAAATATTCTTTCACAAAAGAACTTCAATTTGATTTTATGCTCATAGAACAAAGGTCACGAAAAGCGTTTATGGATTTATTGACATTTGGGCAAGAGGGGGGGGGGTATTGGTTAACAAGCGAAAGATAAGCCCTAACAAGCGAAAGATAAGCCCTAAAAATCTATGTTACCACGGTTTTTTTTGTGTATTTTTTCTAGTTCTGGTTGTATCGAAATTCATTTTATTTTTTTGCCTAATCGGTAAAATATAACAGTTCAATCAGTTAAAAAAGTAAAAACTATGAGCTTCTATCAATAAAAACTACCAGGTGTCAGTGGTGCTAATTCACTGAAATATAGGAGGGAGGGGGGGAAGAGTATTTTCATTTTTTTTTTCAACCGAAGATACAAAGGGGAATATATTTTTGAAATTCTATGGGTCAATTGTCTCCCTCCAATTGGCATCCCTGTTAAGTGCAAAGGCTAGAAGATCTTATTCTGTTGATGGATTGATACATTAAGTGTCATGGGGTTTTACAAACGACAGGAATAGAACCAAAGCCAAACTAAAATTTTCCACGTCTGTGGAAAGACCTATATAAAAATAGAGAGTCCCAAAATGTATTTTGGAATAGCTCATCTTATATGATGACCAGCCTTCTAAGGCTGGTTTTGCCAATAAAAAAAGAGTGTTTATAAGTCGTTAATCAGGTGTATAAGAAAGTAAAGCTCAGGCTTGTGGCTCTCCAAAAATATTGATATTTCTGCGATTTTCCCTCAATATCTACTTTTTTCTTTATAGTTCCAATTTTATGAAGGTGCATGTCACTCCTTAATTCACGCCAGCTCCAGGCTAAAATCTTGCGTATATGTGTTGTGGCGATTCTGGAGATTTTGATTTAAAGGCCTATCAAAATAAGTATTATGTCATGACCTTAAAAGATTAATTCAGTAAAAAATGTATTACCTCTAAACTGAATATATGTGTCACCCTAATTTCATTGATAAGGGCATGGGGCCTCCTTAACTAAGCCAGGGGTAGCAATAGGGATGGATAATTGCCCCCCCCCCCTAAGATTAAAATTTCGATATTCTCATGAATTGGTGCCCCTGAACTATACAAAAGAAAAACATATTTATTTTACTAAATGGAGAATGAGTGTGCGTAGCTGTGTTGGCCTCAGGTGATTTGGTGCTGCCGTGAGTTGCTAATAGCAGTAGTAGTGTTTTTATCAAAGTAATATTATTTTTATATCCGTATGTTTAAAAGCTAACTGTCAAAACTTATGAGAAAATACTTCAATTTTAAAGGCATTTTTTCAAACCAGGATAAAAGTTTTATTTTAAAACTACTCTAGTAAAATAAATGTTTTTTCGTGATTTATTTATAAATTTAATTTAGGTTAATGTTTTTTTTGCCACTGTTTATTTACAATGTGTTTTTAGTATCATTATTATTATATTATTTATGTTTTCATGTAAGAATAATAGTAAACACAATAAAACACAATTCCTAATTATGTTTCGAATTTTCATTCCAAATAAGTCTAGAGTGGATATAAATTCAATCTATTGGTATATATTTATACACGGCAGCAGAGTTATGATGCATTTTCAAAATGCCTGCAAAATCTTTTGAGTTGGCTTACCCTGATCTAGTCCTTAGAGACTTCAAAACGGGGGAATCCTGTTCATTTGGAATGGTACCAGTCTCCTCGATTTAATTACTCCATGTGTGACTGGCAGTTGTCTGGACATAGCTATATGCCTGGCCAAAAATGTCTAGGCATGGAAGTATCAGTGGCGGATCCAGGGGGGCGAGGGGGTGCCCCCCACTAGCGCAGTCTAAAGTAGTGTAATTTACTTAATTAACCCAAGTTTGCGTTAATTAAACTTGCTCCTAACGCAAGTTTATTGGATCAACCTATTTTGCGCCCCCCCCCCTAAAAAAAATCCTGGATCCGCCCCTGGGAAGTATAGCTAGATATACATAAAACGCGGCATTGCAGGAGGGTAGGGAGCCAAGAGTTTTCGAAATATTTTCGAGACCTTTTTCAATGGTAAAATAGAAGGGTGCCCGCGAATAAAAGATTTTCTGTAAATATAAAAAGCAATCCCTATATAAAATGTATGCAATACCTGCAAACGAAATATTTCTGGAAAATGGTCAAAATTCACATTATGGCTAAAACTTAACTGTTAAGTTTTCGAAAAAATGAGCTATTACGCTCGTAAAATTTCTCCGGTCGGGCTTATTCACTTGCCGTTTTTGTATTGGTGTAGTTACTCTATAAGAGGCGACAAGATGATCGAGACTGTGCCTCCAGGAGGCTACCTCACATGATTAGCTGTACCACGTACTTTGAAGTGACTCTTTTATTCAGCTATAGCAAAAATAATACATGGGTGTAGGGAAGGGGGGACAGGGAAGGGCAGCTGCCCCCCCTAGTACTTCGAATTTACGATAGATATTAGCGAGAACTTTTTGTATGTTGAAATTTTGTGTTGAATGTTGTCTGGTAGATGGTTAAAAAAGCTGGAAATAAACAGAAATTTCCAAATATCGTTTGCGATATCAACATTTACGTTTTGATCTTCAATATTGATTTTCGGTCCGATATATAGATAAGAGTGTGGCCCACGATCGGCCAGAATTCTCCATGAATTGATTCAAGCGATAAGAATTTGCTGAGCATGCCAAAGCAAAAGCAACTCATTCTATACCATCCTTGAAAAAGACAATTAGAAATACTCCACCATTTTTCCCACCTGGATGCCTCTCTGTCCAAGTGGCCAAGAGTGCCAAACCTGGGCCACCCCAGCACTGGTCCAGTCGTCTCTAGCTTACGTTTGGCCACCGAACAAAGAAAAAAGAAAAGTGACCAGGGGAACAAAAAAAAGCTTGTTTTTCGGCTATAAAATTAAGAATGAATATGGTCAGCATAAAAAAACTACAAAATGAATTTCATTAAGGTTTTAAAAAAACTAAAGAGTATCAATTTCTAATTATACATTGACTGATCAACACCAAAAGTAAGCCGCTCCGCTAATCTTGGTGTTTTACCTTTCAGTGGTGGTAGTTTTATTTCAAATTCTGTCTTTAAGACAATATCCATCTCGTCAGTTTAGTGCAAAGTCTCTTGCTCCAGTCTCCTTCCAAAAGTGGACCTTAAGTTCTTCAGTTTGCTACTTTTTGATAATGATAATATTGTGAACAGAATTCCCTTTCTTGCTCTTCAGCTCAATCAGAATGTTATCACCAGCCTTGACTTTCTCAGTGTCAAATTAGAAGTTGCTGCTGTAGGGGGCTTGTCTTCAATGTCTATGCTGGGGTCTGAAGAGTTGTTGTGTACAGGATCATCTACGTCAGAATCGTCACTCTAACTGTAACTCTTGTTGTGAGAGAGACAAGCCTTTTGCTTTTTAGTCTTTTCACTTGTCTGACTTTCTCCGTTCCAGGACTAGGGCCTTTTGGCAGATACAGCTTTTATCCTAGCAGTAATTCATTCTTTCATGGGGGTGGTCAGTGAGCACTTCTGACTTTTTCATATTTTTTTCCTGTTGATTTTTTGGTTTGACTTGATTGATAAAATGCTACAAGTAAAGCAAAGAATGAGAGGTAGTCATCCAGCCAGAAGTATTTTCTGAGCTGATTGTGATGGTTCCTGGTAAAGCTCCCCTGAGTAAAATTTCCAGACACTGTTTTTGTGGGGAAAATAGTAGAGGAGTGACTGTGTTCCCAACACATTAACACCAGCACAAATCGTGGTCAACTGACCTCTTTCTGCTGACGTGACCTTCCCTACTTACTTCTGGCCTTGCTGTGCAATGATTTTACCAGGCTTGTGGATTTTTTCAGACCTGTTTCGTCAAAATTTCAAATGTCTTGTGGTCTGAACATGTGTTTATATAGGCCTCGCTCCAGGTTGTTAAAGAAAGCTCCTACACTGACAGTTGAAAGCAGTAGTCCGTCATAGGCTTGTACTTTTTGGCGTTCTTACTGATAGAGTTTTAAGGCAATCCATAAAACCACGGTACCAATATTTACCTGTAATATTTGCAAAAAAACTACGTTTTCTAAAGAGTTAAAGAGGGTGAGTTACAACGTCGAACCTTAAAACGTACAGGGATTAGGAGGCACAGTTGGGGGGCTGCCGCCCCCCAAACCCCCCGCTTTTCGCAGCCCTTAAATAAAAAAAAAGGTTTTTTAAACTGAAAGTAAGGAGCGACATTAAATCTTAAAACGAACAGAAATTATTCCTTATATGAAAGAGGCTGTGCCCTCCTCAACGCCTCGGTCTTTACGCTAAAGTTTTTATTGTTTAAAAAAAGAGTTGTGAGAAAGTCAAACTTTAGCGTAAAGAGCGAGCGTTGAGGAGGGCACAGCCTCTTTCATATACGGAATAATTTCTGTTCGTTTTAAGATTAAATGTCGCTCCTTACTTTCAGTTTAAAAAACTTTTTTTTTTATTTAAAGGGTGCGAAAGCGGGGGGTTTGGGGGGCGGCAGCCCCCCAACTGTGCCTCCTAATCCCTGTACGTTTTAAGGTTCGACCTTGTAACTCAGCCTCTTTAACTCTTTAGAAAACGTAGTTTTTTTCAAATAATTTCTGCACGTTTTTGTACAGTTTATTACTTATTATTGCTTGACTAACTTTTAGCTGGTCGTGTCAGGAGTTAAAGTTGGGGGGCTGCCGCCCCCAAACCCCCGCTCTTGAACATTCTTGTGTTAAGGCTTTTAATTCCTGAATACTCAAATCACGTCGTACAGGGTGCCTCCTAATCCTGTACGTTTTAAGGTTCGAATTTGTGACTCAGCCTCTTTAACTGCCCCGAACTGTGCCTCCTAATCCCTGTACGTTTTAAAGGTTGACCTTGTAACTCAGCCTCTTTAACTCTTTAGAATAGAAGAAACAAATAATTTAAAAAAGAAACTGAGTTTCTTTTTAAAGTTTAAATTCAGTCTATAAAAAATTTGCTCTGACGGTAACCGAACCCGCGTTTTTCCGCCTGACAGTCTGAAGTATCAATCGCTGGACTAATGAGACACAATTGTAATTGTTTTTTAGTAAATGGAATCTATTTTCGCAAAGCAAATTCCCACAAAACTTGATATTTGGTTTTTGGAAAACAGGGAAGGAGTGATCAGATTGAGCTGAAATTTCGAGGATAAGCTCCCAGGCCCCAGGAAAGCTTATCCTCTAAATTTCAGCCCGATCAGACAACGTTAAAGGGGGGTTGTGGTGGGAAAAATTAACATGGGCTATTATAGGAAAACGAGGTTTTTCGTAAATGTAAATTCGGGGATAATTTTTTTCGGTCTGAAAATATCAAAAGGCCCTAACAGGTCGAATTCTGCTTCGAATGAGTCCTCATTCACCCGGATCAGTTGCCAACTGTGGCCTGTAGGCGTGGATAAGAAAAAAAAAGAAATGATGATGATGAATTTTAAGTGGCTATATTTGGTTTTTTGAAAACAGGGAAGGAGTGATCGGATTGAGCTGAAATTCCGAGGATAAGCTCCCGGGCCCTAGGAAAGCTTAACCTCTAAATTTCAGCCCAATCGGACAACGTTAAAGGGGGGCTGTGGTGGGAGGGTCGAAACTTCTTCCGGCCCAGTTTACCCCATGAAGATAAAGTCGGAGGAGGATGAAATTTTGCAAGTTTCTTAGTTTGAGCTTGGCTACAAATGCGATTACCGCCGTCTCTCTGCGACCTCTAGGACCTGAAATCGCTTAACATTGTGGTGGGTCGCCTCTTTATAGATTATTAAATAAAAAAAACAAGTTTTTTAAACTGAAAGTAAGGAGCGACATTAAAACTTAAAACGAACAGAAATTATACCGTATATGAAAGGGGCTGTCCCCTCCTCAACGCCTCGCTCTTTACGCTAAAGTTTGACTCTGTCTCACAACTTTATTTTTTAAAACAATAAAAAACTTTAGCGTAAGAGCGAGGCGTTGAGGAGGGGACAGCCCCTTTCATATACGGAATAATTTCTATTCGTTTTTTAAGTTTTAATGTCGCTCCTTACTTTCAGTTTAAAAAACTTGTTTTTTTTATTTAATTTCTGATCGTTTTTTTAGTTAATGCAGGGGGATGTTTCCCCCCTCTTTAAAAAATCGAGTAAATTTTTCTCAGGCTCGTAGCCTTTGATGAGTAATACTAAACTTAATAAAATTTATATATTTAGAATCAGCATTATAAACACATTCTTTTGATACATTTATTGACATCAAAATTCCGTTTTTTTAAAAGTTTCGATTACTATTGAGCCGTATCGCTTGTTTTTTTTTTTTTTTTTTTATTACGTATATGTTATTACGTATATGAGGGGGTTCTCCCCTTAGTCAATACCACGCTCTTTACGTAAAAGTTAAAAAAAAATTTGATTCACAAACCCCTGAATCACAAAGGCCGTTTAATTAGAATAGATAGCTCTTTTGAAAGCACTAAAAAAAAACTGTAGCGTAAAGAGCGAGGTATTGACTTGGGGGAGAACCCCCTCACATACGTTATAATTTCTGTTCGTTTTAAGTTCTAATATTCCTTCTTACATTTCAGTTGAAAAAACTTTTTTTTTTTATTTAATTTCTGATCGTTTTTTTAAATAATGCTTGGAAATCCGGCGCCCCCTTCATAGAAATTTCCCTTACCCCAAAGAAACATCCTCCACGGAAATATTCTCCGGATTAACCCCCTCGTCTAGCCCCCCCCCCCCTCCAGAAAAAATCCTTCCTGAAATGGTTGTATACTTCCCAATAACCAATAAATAATGCTGGCAAGTCCGGCGCCCCCTTCATGGCAATTTCCCTTCCCCCATGAAACTTCCTTCATGAACAGATCCTCCAACATAACCACCGACCCACCCTTCCCTCCCACTACCAGAAAAAAACCTCCTGAAAACTTCTGTATACTTCCCAATAACCAATACTATATGTTAATATTGGGTAAAGTTCATAACTTTAGCCCTCCCTCTGGGAACTTCGGGGATTAAGTCATCCTAAAAGACATATTTATCATATTTTCGACCATTCTGAACAAAATGGCTATCTCAGAATTTTGATCGGGTGACTTTGGGAAAAAAATAAGCGTGGGAGGGGCCTAGTTGCCCTCCATTTTTTTTTGGTCACTTAAAAAGGGCACTAGAACTTTTAATTTCCGTTCCAATGAGCCCTCCCACGATGTTCTAGGACCACTGGGTCGATACGATCACCCCTGGGGAAAAAAAAAAAACACAAAACAAACAAATAAACACGCATCCGTGATCTTTCTTCTGGCAAAAAATGTAAAATTCCACATTTTTGTAGATAGGAGCTTGAAACCTCTACAGTAGGGTTCTCTGATACGCTGAATATGATGGTGTGATTTTCATTAAGGTTCTATAACTTTTAGGGGGTCTTTCCCCCTTTTTTTGAAAATCAGCCAAATTTTCTCAGGCGCGTAACTTTTGATGGGTAGCACTAAACTTGATGAAAGTTATATATTTGAAATCAGCATTGAAATCTGATTCTTTTGATATATCTATTGGTATCAAAAACCCGTTTTCTAGAGTTTCGGTTACCATTGAGCCGGGTCGCTCCTTACTTACAGTTCGTTACCACGAACTGTTTGATAGAGGCACAAGTGTGCCTCCTTGATTCCTCCAGTGTCTCCACTGCCTTTGCAGTTCCGTTATCTGGTACTTTTATGCTCTTAATAATGGCATAAGTGTATGCAGATTTACACGCTTCTAGGGAATACAGTCGAAAGCATATCAGCTATCGTTTTCAAGTAAGTTTTTAGTTCTTTTTCTTTTTCCTCTGTAAATATTTATCATGTGTTGTAACAGGGTGTAAAGAAATTCAGGTCCAGACTTTTTAGAGGGATATTCACCTTCTCAACTTTTTTTTTATGTAGTCTTGCAGCGTTCCTCTAGGGACACCATGGTACTTCCAGAGAATCCAACTGACTTCTTGTAGAATAAGACAGAAAAAACTGCTATTTTGTTTTCTTCTGGATCACCGCCACCTTTCTTTCTGTTCTGACAGGATTAAACAACGCCAGAATTAACACAGTTTGGGTTTTAAGCTTGCCTTCAACCTTTAAACATGCTGTTTTACACAGCTTGTACAAGCATAGCCCACTTTTGGACACCTTGGTACGGCATGCCGAATTTACCCTGGGTATTTTGGCCGAACATGGGAGTTCACTATCCCACAGGATGAAAAAATACTAACAGCAAACTGGTGAAGATGGCACGTCTCAGAAGCTGTCAAAAACAGGCAAATAATAAGAGAATGCAATGTGAGTTTACAACGCGAGTTTTCTAGTATTCGTAATTAGGCGTAGGCTTTCAGACAAAATTGAACAAAATTCCAGAGTTAATCATCATAAAACTGATCCAATCTGATATTTTTGGTAAAAGTATTAATTAAGGTCAGACATTTAAAAACATACAGTGCCAATCTGTCAGAGCTTTTATAATCCACCAGAAGCCCCATAGGTTTTTTATATTGATTAAATAAAAAAAAACAAGTTTTTTAAACTGAAAGTAAGGAGCGACATTAAAACTTAAAACGAACAGAAATTATTCTGTATATGAAAGGGGCTGTCCCCTCCTCAACGCCTCGCTCTTTACGCTAAAGTTTTTTATTGTTTTAAAAAATAAAGTTGTGAGGACAGAGTCAAACTTTAGCGTAAAGAGCGAGGCGTTGAGGAGGGGACAGCCCCTTTCATATACAGAATAATTTCTGTTCGTTTTAAGTTTTAATGTCGCTCCTTACTTTCAGTTTAAAAAACTTGTTTTTTTTTATTTAATTTCTGATCGTTTTTTTAGTTAATGCAGCTTTTATTTGCATAAAAATTTTAATTTTCTTTTGCTAAATGGATGTCTTTACAAATTAACTTACGTAACTAACTTCTATATTCGTATATTTTTCTTCTGGCAAAAAATACAAAGTTGCAGATTTTTGCAGATATGAGCTTGAAACCTATGTAATAGGGTTTTCTGATACGCTGAATCTGACGGTGTGATTTTCATTAAAATTCTTTCACTTGTAGGCCATGTTTCCCCCCTCTTTAAAAAAACGAGTAAATTTTCTCAGGCTCGTAGCCTTTGATGAGTAATACTAAACTTAATAAAATTTATATATTTAGGATCAGCATTATAAACACATTCTTTTGATACATTTATTGACATCAAAATTTCGTTTTTAAAGTTTCGATTACTATTGAGCCGTATCGCTTGTTTTTTTATTGTTTTTTTTTATTACGTATATATGTTATTACTTATATGAAGGGGTTCTCCCCTTAGTCAATACCACGCTCTTTACGTTAAAAGTCAAAAAAAATTTTGATTCACAAACCCCTGAATCACAAAGGCCGTTTATTAGAATAGATAGCTCTTTTGAAAGCACTAAAAAAACTGTAGCGTAAAGAGCGAGGTATTGACTTGGGGGGAGAACCCCCTCACATACGTTATAATTTCTGTTCGTTTTAAGTTCTAATATTCCTTCTTACATTTCAGTTGAAAAAACTTGTTTTTTTTTTATTTAATTTCTGATCGTTTCTTAAATAATGCTTGGAAATCCGGCGCCCCCCTTCATAGAAATGTCCCTTACCCCAAAGAAACATCCTCCACGGAAATATTCTCCAGAGTAACCCCCTCCTCTAGCCCCCCCCCCCTCCAGAAAAAATCCTTCCTGAAAATGGTTGTATACTTCCCAATAAACAATAAATAATGCTGGCAAGTCCGGCGCCCCCTTCATGGCAGTTTCCCTTTCCCCATGAAAACTTCCTTCATGGAAAGATCCTTCCATATAGCCCCCGACCCTCTCCTTCCCCCACCTACCAGAAAAAATCTCCTCTGAAAAAGTCTGTATACTCCCAATAACCAATACTATATGTTAACATTGAGTAAAGTTCATAACTTTCAGCCCTCCCCCTGGGGACTTTGGGGGATCAAGTCATCCTAAAAGACATTTTTATCATATTTTCGACCATGCTGAATAAAATGGCTATCTCAAATTTTGATCGGGAGACTTTGGGAAAAAAAATGAGCGTGGGAGGGGGCCTAGTTGCCCTCCATTTTTTTTGGTCACTTAAAAAGGGCACTAGAACTTTTAATTTCCGTTCCAATGAGCCCTCCCACGATATTCTAGGACCACTGGGTCGATACGATCACCCCTGGGAAAAAAAAAAAAAAAAAAAACAAAAAACAAACAAACAAACAAACAAATAAACACGCATCCGTGATCTTTCTTCTGGCAAAAAAAATGGAAAAAATTCCACATTTTTGTAGATAGGAGCTTGAAACCTCTACAGTAGGGTTCTCTGATACGCTGAATATGATGGTGTGATTTTCATTAAGGTTCTATAACTTTTAGGGGGTCTTTCCCCCTTTTTTTCGAAAATCAGCCAAATTTTCTCAGGCACGTAACTTTTGATGGGTAGCACTAAACTTGATGAAAGTTATATATTTGAAATCAGCATTGAAATCTGATTCTTTTGATATATCTATTGGTATTAAAAAACCCGTTTTCTAGAGTTTCGGTTACCATTGAGCCGGGTCGCTCCTTACTTACAGTTCGTTACCACGAACTGTTTGAAACTGTTTGCTTTGGCTAAAGTGGGCCAGTCTCCCCTATACCAATTTTGATATTTAATTTTGCCCCAACTGTAAACTTTTGAGTTGAATTCTTAGAAGAAGCTGTTATCTAACCATAATGTGATTTGTGTCAAATCGCTTTTGTGGTGTTTTATGTTTTCAGGAAATTGGAAGTTGGATAGTGGGTCTCTTATATTATACTGTTGCAGGAAAAGTAGAACATGGAAAATGTTAAAGGCCGAGTTTTAGCGAAATATAGAATGACTAGTTTCTAAAGACCTATATTCAAAGGACCTCGGGAAGTATTAGTAAGACCCCTCCCCCTCCATCACAGAAGCGGCTGCCCCCCTCTACACAAGATGCTGCCTACGCCCATGAAAATATATGATAATTTATTTTTTGTTGCTTCTGTAATAACTCCAGGGACGAACACAGCGAAAAATTTCGGAGGGGATGGATAAATTGACCGAGGGATGCTAGTACTGGTTAGAAATGAAAAATAAAGTTTTTAGAACATAAGGTACATTCTTTATTGAGACAACACTGTGAATATGTAATTATAAAAATAAGTCAAGCCACCTTTTTTTTGAGGGCTAGTTTACTCAAAACATCTTCTGCATTTACTGGAACATACCTGCATAGTAAGGGGAATCGTTGCATCAATTTTCAAAAATTGATGTAGAGTACGGAAAATGTTCTTATCACATTCTTTGAGCATGTGAAAATATTTCATATTAGGAAATATTGTGGTGCTACGTTTTCTGACTGTATCCAGATTCTCCTCCACAGAGCTAACTCAGCTCACAAGCTCACCTATAGCTCTCTGTATCAAGATACCAAAAATTAGTCAGAGTATCTGATATATCCTTTGTTTTTTTCTTCGTCTATCGAAATACAGTGCTGAGGGAATAGGTGTTGCAGTGACCCCAGCAACTTTCTGTGACTAAGGATTCGCTGATCCAGTTGCTGCAGAGAGTAGTTGATAAATGGGATAAACACAGAAAGTCGGTAATGTGTTTCAGGATCCTTTTACGCTGTTGAATAATTATCCCTATAAGTTTATTTTGGGGCTCATCTGGGCATTCTAGTGATGATTTCATGACACAGTTCAGTTCCTTCAGTAAAAAGAGGGTGAAACATAGATTGAATCCTCTTTTATTTCTCTAACTTCACTTTTAAGATCGTCTGCGTGTTTGAGAAAGTATACGATATCTATAGTTTCTGATTGCAAAGATGTCGATAGAATGAATTACAGACTAAAAAACTTTACTGACAGTAACCATAGCTGCAGCAAAACTGTATCTCTCAGTAGCAGATAGCAAAATAAGCTTTGCTTGAAGATTCAGAAGCGGAATAAGTATGTTCTTGAATTTCCTTCATAGCCTTACAGATAATAATGAATATCTCTTTAAACAAAATGACTGCTTTTAAGTGCTCCATCCATCTAGTCTCGCAAAATGTGTTCAATCTTATTCTTTTTGTCTCTGTGATAGGATTAATTTCTTGAATATTTATTTGAAAGCTGCGGAGCGTTTAGGTGAAATTCTAAAGAAATTAATTACTTCTTTCAAAGTTCCTTGACAATTTCTAATAACAGGTATGTTGTACAAATGACACAGGGTTAAGTTTAAGGAGTGACTTGCACAGTTAACACATACTGCATGGGAAAATATTTCACGGACTATACAAGCACAGCTTTGAAACTGACCACTCATAAAAGAAGCTTGCCCCCTCATCATAACCTTGCCCCTTCAAGTATTTTAAATTGCTTCGTATTTCAACTAAGATTTATACCAACCAACTAAGGTCTGCTATCAACCTACTATTTCTTTTTGAGAAAGTCTGTAATTGTTGATATCCGTTTTGAAATGATGGACAACTAATTAACCAAGAGGG
Source organism: Artemia sinica (assembly GCA_027921565.1). Classification (NCBI taxonomy): domain Eukaryota; kingdom Metazoa; phylum Arthropoda; class Branchiopoda; order Anostraca; family Artemiidae; genus Artemia; species Artemia sinica. The sequence continues at coordinate 27,622,434 of CM051260.1, forward strand.
TTGTAGACTTCTTTATTAACACTGAAAAAGCACAGGCGTGATTTAAATGAAGTTTAACGATCTTAGAAGACCGAAGTTATAACAGCACGTGGCTTACTTGGCGGCAGCCTGGCATTGTTCCCAACTGCATTTTCATGAAACAAATACCCTCATGTAGAGATTGTCACACATTAACTATTTGTTGTGCATACATCACTCTATATCAATTGGATTAAAACCGATAATGAATTTGGCTACCTTTCAAGACAGATTCGTTTTAAATTTTATCTTATAAAATAAATAGATCATTCAATTTTATTTATCCTCGTCACAATAAGATTTACGGTGTATATTATCCTTTCTTATTAGTCAAGATCTATAAGAATGTCAACCCTATATGACAAAATTTCGCGAATTTCGGGGGAGGTTGTATCCCCGTTATTCCCCTGGGTTCGCCCCTGAATAACTTCTCGCTTTTTGGGTCACCTAAAAATTAAACATATAAGTAGTGGCTCCTGTCTATAATCAAACCATCCATACTAATGGTTTGTTCTTCTAATTTTACTGACATCACCGTAACATACGATCAATTTATGTTATGGTATGTTTCTTTGTTTTAGTGTCTAAGTATGGTCCAATTCATCCATAAATTAGAATATACTTCCTCATTTGAGATAATCAGGCAAACAAAGGGGACCCTTTTGCGGCTGATATTAAGTTCCCGGGATGGAAACTGGCAAATTAGTAGATAAATCTTAGATATCTGTCAAAATAAATTGACTTTAGGATAGGCGAGCTACTGTGGTCCTGTTTATTTTAGATTATCTCAATTTGGTGTGACATTCCTAATCTCATTCTGGAAGTATTTCTGTCTATATCGAGAAGTGATTTAAGCACTTGATAATAACCGAACTTAATTTTATTGAGTAAAAATGGTCGAAGTAAAGAACGAAATTCAAGATTCTCCTACCCAAACAAAACGTCCGTCTCTTTTTTCAGAACAACTTAGAAAGTGAGGAAGATTTCCTCGGTTCTCCGTGGTTCACACTGATGCTCATACATGAGCAGTAGTCGCTAACCCAGTCGACCCGGTCTATTTTAGTTGCTTTGAAAGCATTTTTATCGGTTGACCAAGCAATTTTTTCAGATGTTTCTTGTTAAAATTAAAACGTTGATTCCTGGGAGCTTTGTCTTTGCTCTATTGGGACAAGCGACGCGGCCTTTTATTTTAAATATTAGAAAAAACGAGTTTTTTTTACTGAAAGTAAAGAGTAACATTAAAACACAAAACGAACAGAAATCATTACGTAGATAAGGGGAGTCGCCCCCTCGTCAATACCTCGCTCTTTACGCTAAAGTTCGAATTTCGTCCTAGTTCTTTAAGAATGACTCCTGAATCACAAAGGCCATTTAATTAGAATAAATAGCTCTTATAAAAGTACTAAAACACTTTAGGGTAAAGAGCGATGTATTGACCAGGGGGCTACCCCCCTCTTATACGTAATAATTTTGTTCGGTTTAGGTTTTAATGTTGCTCCTTACTTTCAGTGAATGAAACTTGTTTTTGTTATACAATTTTTGATCGGTTTTGAAAATAATGCTGGAAATCCGGCTTCCCCTCCATGGAAAATTCTCTTCCCCCATGAAAAATTCCTCCATGGAAAGATTCTCTCACGTAACCCCCGAACTCCCTCCCCACTAGAAAAATCCCACTTGAAAACGTCTGTACGCTTCCCAATAACCAATATTATTTGTGAAACAATAGGCAGAGTTCATAACTCGCAGCCCTTCCCCCGGAGAGTGGGGGGGGGGGGGGGGTTAAGTCATCCTCAAAGACATAGTTATTAGATTTTTTACTATGCTGAACAAAATGGATATCTCAAAATTTTGATCGGATGACTTTGGGGAAAAATGAGCGTGGGAGGAGGGCTAGCTGCCCTGTAAATAATTTTGGTTACTTAAAAAGGGCACTAGAACTTTTGAATTCCGATCAAACGAACACTCTTCTGAACTTGTAGGATCACTGGTTTGATATGATTACCCCTGAAAAAAAAAAAAAACATCCATGATCTTTCTTATGTCAAAAAATGCAAAAATTCTACATTTTTGTACATAGGAGCTTGAAACTTCTACAGCAGAGTTCTCTGGTATGCTGAATCTGACATAGTAATTATCATTAAGATCATTGGATGTTTTGGGGGTGTTTTCCCCTATTTCAAATTTTGGGCAAATTTTCTCAGTCTCGTAACTTTTGATGGTTACTATTAAATTTGATGAATTTTACATATTTTGAATAAGCATCAAAAATCGATTCTTTTGATATACCTATTGTTTCAAAACTCTGGTTCTTAGAGTTACGGTTACTAGAGCCGTATCGCTCCTTACTTACAGTTTGTTGCCACGAACTGTTTGATCGCCCATGTTCAGTATGAATGAAAGCTCTGTCGCGCCACCGATAAACGCCTTTTGTAAAGAATTTTGTCTACTCTCGAGTTTTTAAAAGGCATATCTGGCCGCTCCTTAAAAACTATAGCGTGGGATATAAAAGCAGATAAACTCAAGATGTTTTCAGTACAAGAGTCCTAAAGTATTTTTATTATTTTCTTAATTGCTTTAAAGAGTAGAAATCCATGTGAATAACACAAGGTGTAGGCCTACTATTTTAAACTACTTACATAAACCTTTTGGAAAAAAAATCTAAAAAGTAAAGAGTGACATTTAAACCCAAGACTATTATTAACAAAAAGTCATATAATAAGTCAAACATAAAACACATATAAATTATTATGAATGAAAAAATGAATTCAAGCTGAACAAAACTAAAAAAAAATCAATCAAGTCGAACCTAAACCGAATAGAAATTACTATAAATGAGTAATTCAAACTGAAAACGAAAGGAAATTAAGTGTATAGTCAGGCAAAACTTAAAACGAAAAAAGAAATTTCCTTAAAAAGGGTTGCCCACTCCCTCAAATCTCCAATGGGCCAAATGCTATTTGCTACTTACTGAAAACTATGTATAATTTTAACACCGTTTTTTTCTCATAACTTAAGCAAAAATTACTAATTGCTTTTACAGGAAAGAATTAAAAAATTTCTAAAAATAAGTGATTATTGTGCGACTGAACCCTTGTTTAATTCCCCCATTTAATTCAACCAATCATACTGAACTTTCGGTCCACTCAAACCCATTCAATTCAACCCCTTTGCAATTCAACCCTCATTTAATTACCCCCAATTATCTCAACACCCGCAGCTTAACCCCCCGATTAACTCAAACCCCATTCAACGCAACTCCCGTGGAACACAACCTTCACTTAACTCAACCCCCGTCTAACTCAACCATATTTGAGTCAAACCTTATTCAGCCCAGCGCTCCTTAAATCAGCAATATGAATAGAAAATGTAATTCAGCCCGTTATGTCGGAAGTGATAGAAGTTGAATCGAATGAAATGGTCTTTATCTATTGTTTATTTCTTATGTAAGTGTTTAGTTTCTCATATGTATATAGTTGATTGCGTGAGTAGTACACTGAATAACATGTTTTTATCAACGTCAATTTTCATAGACCTTAGTAATGTACGTAGTTTTTTTTCGATATTGCTGGATCGACTTAAGTGTTTAGGAATTCGCGGCGCTCTTTTGCAGCGGTTTGAAAGTTACCTTCATGGAGGATTCATGCAGACATTATTAAAGTTTCATCCTCGTATCCATTAAAATGCGGAGTGCCTCAGGGCTCCGTTCTAGGTTTTTTTCTTCATTTGGTATATGTCGACACCTTGAGATTTTTTCTTCAAGAAATTTATGATACTACTTTGCTGATGATTCAGTACTAACAATATGCGTGAAGTCTATTGATGAGCGAATGCCAAAAGCTAATGAAGCGTTGAGAAGGCTGGAAGTTTTTCATCCTCGTATCCATTAACATAGTTGACTCTGCATCAACGTGAATAAGAACTCCTTCATGATCTTCTGCAGAGCAGGGACGCCTGTTGATGCTAGTGGTCTTTAAATGCTATCTGGGAAGCCGCCCTTCCCCTGGGGACTGTGGGGGATTAAGTCATCCTCAAAGATAAATTTATTAGATTTTCGACTATGATGATTAAAATGGTTGTCTCAAAATTTTGATCGAGTGACTTTGGAAAAAAATGAGCCTGGGAGGGAGCCTAGTTGCCCTCCCATTTTTTTGGTTATTTAAAGAGGGTACTAGAAGGTAAAATTCTACTTTGGCTACTTTTGGCTATCTTGGATAGGGGTTAGGCTAGGAAAATGATACTTTCAGGGATGTGTCTACAGGCTAAAGTATGTCCCGGGAAGGTATTTTGAAGTGCCTACCTCCACTCCTTCTCCCTCTAGAGGGTCCTGAAATTTGCCTTCATGACCTATTGAAATTTTGACAAAACAATATTTTACCTTAGTTTTCAGTTATTAGTTTCTATTTCTCTGGCTTTAGTTCTGAAAATGCAATTCCTGTTATTTGAGCAGAATTTTAAGCCATATACATGTTTTTTTTTTTTTCGAAATTAGGAAATGTATTTGCATATCTTTAAAACCTTGTAAATTGGGATCGAGCAAAGTTGTGAAGCTGAAAACAATTTGTTGTACTTCATTTAAGCAGAAGATCTATTTTGCAAGGTTTCACTTTTATAATACACATATTTTTAAAGGTCATTAAAGGTCAGGACCCTCTAGAGGGAGAAGGAGTAGTAGAGATAGGTACTTCAAAATACCTTCCCGGAACATACTTTAGCCCATAGACACATCCTTGAAAGTTTCATTTTCCTAACCTAACCCCTTTCCAAGATAACCAAAAGTAGCTAAAGTAGAATTAACAAAAAAAAAAAAACAAACAAACAAATAAACACGCATCCGTGATCTTTCTTCTGGCAAAAATAAAAAAAATTCCACATTTTCGTAGATAGGAGCTTGAAACCTTTACAGCAAGTTTTTCACTTTTAGGGGGTGTTTTCCCATTTTTCGAAATTAAGGGGTATTTTTTTTCAGGCTCGTAACTTTTGATGGGTTAGACGATGAAACGATGAAACTTATATATTTGAAATCAGCATAAAAATCCGATTCTTTTGATGTATCTACTAGTATCGAAATTCCATTTCTGTAGAGTCACGGTTACTATTGAGCCAGGTTGCTCCTGACTTTACAGTTCGTTACCACGAACTGTTTGATTAAAAAAAATGTCTTACATATTTAATAATTGGCGAATTAGAAAGATTGCGTTAGAAAGTTGAACATAGCTAAGCTCGTACCGTAAAATTGCAGACGGAAAACATTATTGGCGCTGTTGCTTCACGTATTTTGACATCCAAGAGTACAAGTATATTGTGGCTAAGGCGCAATTTGCTCTGCAAGGGTTTCCTTTTTTTTCCATTGAAGAGCCTCTTTAAATAAGAGATAAAACCCTAAGGCATCGGTCTACATTATCTCAAGGAATACTTTGATTTGACTTTGCTTGAGCGAGAACAACATTGTAGAAAATCTTTATTGCCAAGGACACAAGAAACTTCTGCTTTCTCAAAAGGTAAGGTAACCTGAGACTAAAGGACGATAAGGCAATCAATCTTGAATCACGCTGGGAGCTGCGACTTTCTATTTTCTAATCGTAAAAAATAACTGGATAGGTCGAAGCTGCAAAGAGAGGGCTAACGGATTGGGAGGTTCTACGTCAGTATATAGGCACAATACAGCACAGCCTTACTCGCAAGCTCTTGGTTTTGGAGGCCCAATATCTAGGAGGAGGTGGAGGTTAACATCCCCAAAAATATGAAAAATAAATGAATAACATTGAACATAATAAATTTTTGGACACGTGGGAAAAAATCGAGAATTAGAAGAGGGCATGGGGTTGATGCTCACTCCTCTTCCCGCGCGTTTTATAGCAAGAGGCGCAATTTTACAATTGCAAATGTTTACTCTTGTATTTCTGGCATCGTGCTGTTTTTTATCAGACCATTTCTGCGTATGGAAAATTAGGAAATTTAGAAAATTGGGAGGGGGTACAGGCTTGAAGCCCACTCCCTTCTCCTGCACCTGGCATACCAAGAGGTTCATTTTTAAAAATATAGATTTTAGATTGATAAATATTTTTTGTTTCTGGCGTTGTACAATTGTTTATCATCAGGATGTTTCTATGTACAGAACTTCTAGAGGGCGTGGACAAGAATAGTCCTTAGAGTTAAGGCCTTTTCTATATAGAGATAATGTCCATAAAGTTATGGACATCTATCCACCAATATCCATTTAAACTAAAAGATATCAGCGTGCCCTTTTTTTTTCCAGATGGGATACTGCAGTTTTTTAGAATTGGCAAAAGTATACGTACCATTATTGATTGCGTAGATCGCAGTGTCAATAATGACGTAGGTAATTTCAAAGACCGCACTGCATTTCCGTGACGATACATAAAAGTTCAAATAGGGATACAATCCTTTTAATCGACAGTGATAAATTTCACAAAAATACGAGATATTTCGGTCGCATATGCAGTGACCGTCATCAGTAGTAAAATTGATGACGGTCAGTATTAATATTATTCAATATTAATAAATTAAAATTTGCCGCAGTTGAGTTTTATGATAAAATATAACTATGTCACAAGGTTTAATCTTATCTGTCGTAAACTCGAATCAAGTTCTAGAGTTTCGACTTTGATGCAACTTGCATTTACTCGTATATGTTTACATTGCGAAATTGTGGGCAAAAGATACCGTGATACTTTGAAATCCACCGTTTAATTTTCTTTTTGCACTTCACGAGTTTAACATGCAATGTCATTCTTAGCTAGTTTCAAATTTCAGAGCAGTTTAAATGTTTATTTTTCCTGAGATTAATTATTTATTGCGCTCTTTTATTTTTGTTTGGAGCAAACCCGTGGAGTTTTCCTAGGGAAGTGGTAAAGACTCGCTGGGTTTTATTTGTCACAAAACTGCCTTTTTTTTATAGATATCGTGGTATATTTTTCGGGGGTTCTTGGCGAATACCCCCCGGAAAATACCCCCTCCCCGGAAAATACCCCCGTGGAAAATACCCCCCCCTAAAAAAATACCCCTCCCCCGTGGAAAATACGGCTTTCAAAATTTGAGAATTTTATTTGAGTTTTAATTTTTTAATTTCCATAGGGGGATGGAATTTTGGTACTTGTGTATTGTGCGCCACTCACTCAAGTTTTACGCTGTGTAAAATTCGATTTTTTTTTAGTTTCTTCGTTACTTTAGAAATAAATAAATTTGCGCTATAGATTTGCACATTAAGGGGGGGGGGGGGGTATGCATAGCGGGTCTGCATGCAAAATGTGTTTGGTACAATTATTCTGCATATTAAATAGATAGACAAATAAGTGTATTTAAAAGCCAAATATACGGCCATGAACACAGTAAAATAAAACAAATGAATATAGTGAATGAAGGGGGGGGGGTGTTTAAACCCCCTGAAAATGCCCCCCCCCCCACGAAAAATACCCCTCCCCCCAAGAAAAATACACCCCCACGGAAAGTAAAACCCCGTGGAAAAATACCCCCTCCTTGGAAAATACCCTCGCGGAAAATACCCTCCCCCAATTTGGAAAGTAATGTTTCTAAATATGAAACATTTATTTGAGTTTTTTTTTAGTGTTTCGTTGAAAAGTGCTAATGAACGGGAAAAAGAGGAATTTACACACCAGAAGTGTCTTAAAAACTTAGAAAAAAAAAACACAAATCCATTTGTGTTGAAAAGGCTGCCATGTGATTTTCTGCAATTTTTGGCAGTAGCGGGTGCCAAATTAAAAAAACAAATTGAAGAAGAAAAAAACAATTTAGACAAACAATCATCAAAATTAAGCTAAAACATATGGCAGCAAAAAGTTTAAGAAGGTTTGGCTATCCTTTGAAAAGATAGTTGGCTTTGGGAACCAACACATTCTAAATTGTTTAAGTTTTTACGGACACAAAGCGTTGTCAAATTCTACGAGTTTGTTTTTCTTATCTTCCAAGTGTAAAACTACCACAAATGACCATCAAGGAGGCACACTTGTGCCTCTATAAAGAGGCGACCCACCACAATGTTAAGCGATTTCAGGTCCTAGAGGTCGCAGAGAGACGGCGGTAATCGCATTTTGTAGCCCAGACTCAAACTAAGAAACTTTACTTTTCGCTCTTTACGCTAAAGTTTTTATTGTTTAAAAAAAAGAGTTGTGAGAAAGTCAAACTTTAGCGTAAAGAGCGAGGCGTTGAGGAGGGCACAGCCCCTTTCATATACGGAATAATTTCTGTTCGTTTTAAGATTTAATGTCGCTCCTTACTTTCAGTTTAAAGAACTTTGTTTTTTTTTTTTTTAAAGGCTGCGAAAGCGGGGGGTTTGGGGGGCGGCAGCCCCCCCAACTGTGCCTCCTAATCCCTGTACGTTTTAAGGTTCGACCTTGTAACTCAGCCTCTTTAACTCTTTAGAAAACGTAGTTTTTTCAAATAATTAACAAATAAATGAAACCCAAAACTAACAGAAATTATAATAGATAGCCTAGTCAAACTCAAAACGAGCAAAAAGTAAATGGAGTATGGCTGACAACACCCATGTTTTCTTCAGACCAGAAAATAATTTGCACTTTAGGCTACTTAAAAAACAAACAAAAAGAAAACAAAAAAAACCGTGTATTGTCAGTTTGATATACATATTGTGATATTTATTCCTTATAGTCTTAATCCTTCTTTATTTGTTGAAGTCAAAAAAATGAAAAAATTTGAAATGTATTTTGTTTTCAGCAAAGTGCAAGTTACTTTCTGGTCTTGAGGAGGTGTGGAGGTTGTCAGCCCTACTCATGCTAATATTTTTGGCTTAACGACAAGGGGCACCGGCAAGGGGGGCCATGGCGCTCTCCTGGAAATTTGGGACTATATAGTAGGCTAATTAAAAGGAAACAAAGGAAAAAAGCAGAATAGGGAAAAAACATGGAAAAAATGTTTGTTGTCCCGTTGTTGGCTGCCTGCCAATAGATTTTGACCCATAATAAGAAAAAATATAAGTTCTAATTTGTGACTGAGTGACCCCCTAACAAGTTTTCCACAAAATTTTTTCTATATGATTTGGTTGGAGCAAAAAAAAAAAAACAACAAAAAAAAAACCAATTCTTCATAGTAATGAATGGTAAGTAAATAACGATCCTTGTCAATAACGAAAGTATAAGAGCCTAACTATTAATATCATTCAGTCAAAGAATCAGATTTTTATGGTGATGTTAAATATGTATTTGCTTAATAGTAATTAGTGTAGTTATTAGAACTCAAGAAAGTTCGCATAATAATAGAAAACATAAGGAAAACAACTTAATAAGGGGCGATTTCTGTAAAAATACGCCGTCAACTTTTGATTGCATTGAAATAGTATCCATGAGCTGATGTATGAAGCCACATTGATCAGAAATGTTTACCCTAGACGGAATGCTATATTTCTGTATTTTCCCCCTGAACGGATACGTTTTTTGTGTTTTATTATCAATTTTTTTTTTCCAGGAGTGATGGTATTTATTTAGTTGTCAGTTTGAAAAAATTTAATTTTTTACAGTTATGAAGTTTAAAGGTGTCAAATATACTGGCTTTTGGCATTCAAAATTAAATTAAAAATATTTGAATTAAAATTTGTATTTGAAAATCTCAATCTTAGTTTTGATGTTTTACTTTGAACAAACTACTTTGATAATACGTTACTTTTTATAAACACTGAGTTGAGTTTAAAGGCGTTAAAAATTTTGGTGTTTGATAACCAAGTTCAAACTGTCGATAATGTTAAAAAATATCTGTCCAACGCTTCGGCATTGCTCAACAGAACTTAATGCTGGGAGTTTGTATCTTAGTTTTTGTAAGTAGGCTATTGCTTTCTGTATTTTTTGTAACTACTTACTTTTTTTTATTTTAAATAATTTTACTTTAATTGACATCTATTGCCTTTAGAAAATTGTTTGCCTCAAATCTTCATTAAATAAAGAAAATAAAACAAGTTTTTTCAACTGAAAGTAAGGAGCAACATTAAAACTTAAAACGAAAAGAAATTATTACTTACGTGAGGGCGTTTGCCCCTTCCCCCAAGGAAAGATACTCCCACGTAACCCCATCCTCCGACCCCCCCCCCCCCGGGTAAAGTAGTATCCAACTACTTTACCCCCCCCCCCCTTATATGCAAATATATAGCCCAAACTATATATTTCCCATATATTCTGTCAATTTTCTTTGTCTTGTCTCGCGCTAAGTTGAAAAAAAAATAACGAAGAAACTTTTTTTTTTTTTTTGAGTTTTACACAGCGTAAACTTGAGTGAGTTGCCCATAACACACAAGTACCAAAACTCCTTCCCCCTATAGAAATTAAAAAAATAAAACTCAAATAAAATTCTCAAATTTGGAAAGCCTTCTTTTCCATGGGGGGGGGGGGGTATTTTCCCCGGGGGGGGGTAAAGTATTTGGACAGTTTGAAGTTGGAAAATTACTCTTTCTAAGTATATGGCGACTAAGAAATTACAGAGGAATAGCGAGGTATCTAGAAATTTTGTTAACTAAAAAAAAAAAAAACAAAAAAAAAACATCCTAGTATAAAGTAAATGTAATGTTTGATTGAAGTGTTTTTGAACAAACATCAGTGCCGACCCGGAAGTATTATGGTTTCTGCCAAAGTGAAATTTATACAACTTAGGACTAAACAAGCCTAATCGTTGGGTCAAGCATGTGGGCCCAACACTTGGATATTTGCATCTGTTAGGAAGCGATTATTTCAAATGCACGATAATGTAGGTCACTTAGTATTGCTGCAATCAGGATGTAATACACTCACTGGGAAATTTCATAGCTCCATCGGGAATCCCCTCCTCCGACCCCCTCCCACCGGAAAAAATCCCTCCTGAAAACGTCTGTATACTTCCCAATAATCAATACTATATGTAAAATGAAAAGTTCTTGTGCCCTTTTTAAGTGACCGAAAAAATTGGAGGGCAACTAGGCCCTCCCACGTCACCTTTTCCCAAAATTGTTCAATCAAAATTTTGAGATAGCTTTTTTCTTCAGCATAGTTGAAAAGCCCGATAACTATGTCTTTGGAGATAAAATGACCCCCTACATCACCTGGGGAAAGGTTTTTAAGTTATAAAAATCCCCCTTTGTTTTATTTGTTATTGGGAAGTATGCATACATTTTTCGGGTGGGGAGGGGAGGACGAATTTTCTGCTGGGAGAATTTTAAATAGTTTCCAGGAGATGAAATTTTAAAAAGAAATTTTACGCTGGGTGAATTTGCAAGAATTCATATATGAAATTTCTTTACATGTCTTGCTTTCTCTTTGCCAATTTAATTTTACGCGTGGAAATGTTAAGGGTAATTGTCCGGGGTAAATCTTCGCCTGGATTGAATTGTCCAGAGGATATTTCTGTGGAGAGGGGGATTTTTCCGTGGAGGTGGAGCCAGGTATCTTGCCGTTATTTAAAAAAAACGATCAGAACTGAAAAAAAGGAAGTTTTTTCAACTGAAAGTAAGGAGCAACATTAAAGCTTAAAACAAACAGAAATTATTACGCATATGAGGGGGCGTCCCCCGTCTTCAACACATTTCTATGAAGGGGGCTCTGGATTTCCCAGCATTATTTAAAAAAACGATCAGAAATTTAGTAAAAAAAAACAAGTTTTTTCGACTGAAAGTAAGGAGTAACATTAAAACTTAAAACGAACAGAAATTATTACGTATATGAGGAGTTCGTCCCCTAGTCAATACCTCGCTCTTTACGCTAATTTTTTTTTTAGTACTTTCAAAAGAGCTATCTAGTCTAATTAAACAGGCTTTGTGATTCAGAGATTTGTGATACGAACAAAATTTGAACTTTAGCGTAATATTTGAACCCATTATACACAAGTAACAAAACCCTTCCCCCTACAGAAATTAAAAAAATAAAACTCAAATAAAATTTTCAAATTTTGAAAGCCTTCTTTTCCACGGGGGGAGGGGGTATTTTCAGGGGGGGCACGGTATTTGGACAGTTTGTAGTCAGAAAACAATTCTTTCTAGGTATATAGCCACTGTAAATAAATTACAGAAGAATAGCGAGGTACCTGGAAATTTTGTTTAATAAAAAAAAAAAAAAAAAAAAAAAAAAAAAAAAAAAAAAAAAAAAAAAAAAAAAAAAAAAAAAGTCACAAATTAGAACTTATATTTTTCCTTATTATGGGTCAAAATCTATTGGCATGCAGCCAAAAATGGGACAGCAAACATTTTTTTCCATGGTTTTTCTCTATTCTGCTTTTTTTTTTCTTTGGTTTCCTTATAATTACTATATAGTCCCAAATTTTCCCGGTGGGGCCATGGCCCCCCTTGCCGGTGCCCAAGGCCTCGTTAAGCCAGAAATGGGTAGAAATAAATTCAAATAATTTCCAAGCGTAAAACTACCATAAATCACCTTAAATAAATGAATTGAACCCAAAACGAACAGAAATAACAATAAATAGCCTATTCAAACTCAAAATAGCAACAATTAGCATGAGTAGGGCTGACAACCGCCACATCTCCTCAAGACCAGAAAGTAATTTGCACTTTACTGAAAACAAAATACATTTTAAATGTTTTCACTTTTTTGACTTCAACAAATAAAGAAGTATTAAGACCCGATGTTATCGGATTATGTAAGACTTTTCTTAATTCTAGTAATGAAATGCTTTTAGATATACCCGGTTACAAAATGGAGAGACTAAATCGCAGAAGGATGGCAAAGGGTGGACTAGCAATGTATATTTCTGATATTTTTCCGTATACTGTTCGAAGCGATCTGTCAAGGAATGACGAAGGGGTTTTTTGAATCCCAGTTTATTGAAATTAAATTAAAAATAAGGTTTTGATAATTGGTAATGTTTATAGATCTCCCAGTGGATCCGTCCCTTCTTTTCTTCAGGTCCTTGATGAGGTCTTGGATTTAACAGGCAGACGTCCATGTGAACTTGTAAAAATGGGAGACTTTAACTTAAATCTAATTGACATGGTTTCCTCTACTACGATGGATTTTCTCTCAGATATGCTCACTGCTGGGGTTCTACCAACAACTTGTATTCCAACACGTGTAACTGATACGTCAGCCTCTTTAATTGATAACATTTTTTGGTCTCTTAATTTGGTTCGGAATTCTGTTGTTGTGAGTGATATTTCAGACCATTTTCCTGTATTTTCCAGTTTTATCCTTGAAAAAACATTGAATAGGGACACTCTGGCATCTGCTTCAGCTTTTTTTAGGTTTGGTTTGAATGAATTGACCGCCTTAGATCCTATTTAGCTGAGAAGACATGGAATATTTTTGGTGACGATAATGATTTTTGTTCTAAGTTTGATTCCTTTTATGAGTCAGTAAAGGAGTCTATTTTTGACGTATGTGCTCTGTCCTCCTCTACTTCAAGGTCAAAAAGATCTATTCCTCTTAACCCATGGATGCCCCTGGTCTTCTAAAGAGTTGGAGAAGAAAAAATAATCTCTGGAAAGCTTTTAAGTCAGCAAAGCCATCTTTGAATGCTGCACGTCTTCAGCAATTCAAACTCTACAGGAATGTTTTCAATTCTTTATGCCGGAAGGCTAAATTCCTTTATTATTCCAAAAAATTCTCGGATTGTGGGAAAGATATTCGAAAAACTTGGCAAGTGATCAAGTCCGTCCTCAAACGTTCTTCTCCGGCTCCTTCTATCCCTCCAAGTCTTGTAGTTGGTGATGTGGTTGTTGAGGGTATTCCATCTGTTCAAGAAGCATTTACATCATATTTTGCCAATATTGGGAAAACCACTGCTTCTTCAGTCAGGTCTTCACAGTCACAACCAGATTACAAATCTTATCTTGGTCCACCTTGTCTCAAATCGATGGTGTTATATCCGGCTTCTGATGTTGAAGTAGCCAGGATTGTAAATAGCTTGAAGGGTTCTTCGTCGTCTGGCCCTGACTGTATTCCAACTATGGTAGTTAAGTTTCATTCTTCCTTCAATTATTTCTCCATTGACAAAGCTTATAAATCTTTCTTTTGAAAATGGGATTTTCCCCAGTTCTCTTAAGCGAGCTAGAGTAATTGTTTTATATAAAGGTGGACCAAGAAGCGACCCAGCCAATGATCGCCCTATATCTTTGCTGTCTGTTTTTAGCAAAATTTTTGAAAAGACCATGCTTTCCCGTCTACTTGCTTTTCTAGAGGCTAAAAGATTTTTTCCTGATTTTCATTTTGGCTTCCGAGCTAAACATTCTACGGAGCATGTGTGTATCTCTTTTAAATTTTCTCCACACCGCGCTTGACTCTGGTTTGATTCCTGCAGCTATATTCCTAGATGTCCTTAAGGCTTTTGACTCTTTAACTCATGAGATTCTGCTGTATAAGCTATCACATAATGGTGTAAGAGGACAGGCTAATGCTTGGTTTGATTCCTATTTGTCAGGTAGAACTATCTCCGTAGATTCCCTTTCCCACTTTTCGTCTGAAGTTGAGTTTGGTGTTTCCTCAAGGTTCTGTTCTTGGACCATTTTTGTTTTTGATTTATGTTAATGACCTTATAGTTGCGGTTATGAATCAAAAACCTACAGTTTGCTGTCGCCTATGCCATCCTGAATCTTTCAATGCTAAAAAAAATCCATCGTTTTCGCAGGATGTGGACACTCTCGTTGCTTGCGCTGATGACAGTACCATTGGTACTGTAGTGGGAACTGAGTCTGAGATGCTTCCCAAATTAGTTAAACTTTTTGAGAGAGTCGTTCTTTGGTTTGATGCAAATTTCCTTGCCCTAAATGTTGCTAAGTCAATTTTTTTAATTTTTTCCCGTATTTCTCTGGCGTGCCCTGACTTATCTAAAATCCAGCTTTCAAGGGGCTCTCTCAGTAGACCTAAGGAACGATATGTCCGATCTTAGTTCAGTCCTACGTCTCTTATTGCCCTCCAATATGGATGTCAACTTTCTCTTCTTTTTTGAAACCACTTTCTAAGTTATATGATAAGGCAAGAAGGCTTATACAGGAAACAAATTGTTCTACAATTAACCCAACTAGCCTATTACTTGATTTGCAGTCTCTCTACACTCTCTTTGTGCGCGTCTTTCACTTTTCATTAAATTCATGGTGATGTTCCCATAGCCCTTCAAACTACTCCTTCTTTCGTCACTGATAGGTCTTCGCATCATCTTCGCAATTCAAGGAATATTAATATTCTATTTACTCCATCGGTGAGGTCTGACTTTAATCCATTAACTGCTTGTCATATCGTTTGGAATAGCCTACCTGAGTCAGCTAAAGAATGTCACTCGTTTGGTACTTTCAAAAGAATCTTAAGAATTTTTTAATGTCTTGATTTTTCATGTTTAAATATATTTTTGTTAATTTTTATTATTATTATTTGGGGGGGGGGGGGGTGACACTAGCCTGGGTTGGAAAAATTTGTTGTAAGGGGTTTTGAGTTTGTATAATATTTTTTTGTGTGGTTTGGTTTCAATTATATATTTGGAATTTGGTTTATTTTATTGGATTGTCCTACATCCTTTTTTTTTGGGGGGGGGGGGGGGTGTCATAAAATCGCTTTTGTTTGGGTCTTTAATTATTGTTTTTTTTTTCTCTTTTTGTTTTGTTTTGTGTGTGTGTGTGTGTTGTTGAGTCTTTGAAAGGTTGAAATGCAATGCATTATATTGAAAATACTTGTATTGTTTCATTTTTGTTTCTCCCCTGTTTTTTTTCCTGGCCATAGAGCCTTACGGGGGAGTTTATATTGAAGTGTATTTTGTTGTGTTTATTAATTGAATAAATTGATTGATTGATTGATTAATTGATAAGGAATAGATATCAGAATATGTATATCAAACTGACAATACACGGTTTTTTTTTTAAGTAAAATGCAAATTATTTTCTGGTCTGAAGAAGACATGGTGTTGTCAGCCATACTCCTTTTACTTTTTGCTCGTTTTGAGTTTGACTTGGCTATCTATTGTAATTTCTGTTAGTTTTGGGTTTTATTTATTTGTTAATGGTGATTTGTGGTAGTTTTACACTTGGAAGATAAGAAAAAACAAACTCGTAGAATTTGACAACGCTTTTGTCCGTAAGAACTTAAAACAATTTATAGAATGTGTTGGTTCCCAAAGCCAACTATCCTTTCAAAGGATAGCCAAACCTCCCTTAACTTTTTGGTGCCATATTTTTTTTAGCTTAATTATGATTATTGTTTGCCTAATTTTTTTTTCTTCTTCATTTTTTTTTTTTTTTTTTTAATATGGCATCCGCTACTGCCAAAAATTGCAGAAGTTCATATGGAAGTCTTTTCAACACAAATGGATTTGTGTTTTTTTTTCTCTAAGTTTTTAAGACACTTCTGGCGTGTAAATTTATCTTTTTCCCGTTCCTTAGCACTTTTCAACAAAGCTATAAAAAAAAACTCAAATAAAAATTTCAGATTTAGAAACCTTATTTTCCACAGGGGGGGAGGGTATTTTCCAAGGAGGGGGTATTTTCTGTGGGGGTTACTTTACTTAGGGGGGGGGGGGGGATAATTTTCGTGGGGAGGGCATTTTCCGAGGGGTTAAACACCCCCTCCCATTCACTATATTCATTTATGTTATTTTACTGTGTTCATGGCCGTATATTTGACTTTAAAATACACTTATTTGTCTATCTATCTAATATGCAGAATAATTGTACTAAACACATTTTGCATGCAGACCCACTATGATTACCCCCCCCCCCCCCCCCTAATGTGCAAATCTATAGCGCAAATTTATTTCTAAAGTAACGAAGAAACCAACAACAAAAAAAACGGTGTGTGCTCGAATTTTACACAGCGTAAATTTGAGTGAGTGGCACATAATACACAAGTACCCAAATTCCAACCCCCTACGGAAATTAAAAAGATAAAATACAAATAAAATTCTCAAATTTGGAAATCCTTATTTTCCGCGGGGGGTATTTTCGGGGGGTAAATGCCGGCCACCATTTTTCGGTACTGGTGCGTAATACGGACACTTTTGTATATTGTTCAAGGAAACCAGTCACGAAAAACCCGTCAAACAAGCTATTCTCGAGACCGCTATACATAAATGACTGCAAAGCCGTGGATCAAATTTTGAGATAGCCATTTTGTTCAAAATAGTTCAAAGGGCGAATAACCATGCTTATGGGTTTAACAACCCCCCTTCTAGCTCCGGGGCAACGGTTGTAATCTATGTAAGTTGTTCATTGTTAAGATATGATGTTTTTTACGGGAAGGATGGTCGTATAAACTTCGGAGGAGGATCTAACTACTTTATGGTCAAAATAAAAGTGATTTAAGGGGAGGGAATGGGGAGGCTTTTACTGATGATAAACGTTAAGTTGGATTATAAGTGGTGTTTCTTGGCTCGATCGTTTCTTAAGGGAAATCATTATAGCCAATGATAGCGGGGTTTCTGAATTCCGTGAGGTGTAATCGAATATTTTATTCAAAGACTGGAGATTCTAATAAAACAGAGAAGGAAATAGATTGCAAATCTATTTCTTGTTCTCTCTTCAAATGACCTACTTGCATGATTTAAAGTTCCCAAATTTGTAGACACTGGTAATTCTTTTTAAGGAAAATCAAGGTTAAATTTTAATAAGCTTTTGAAGATTAGCACATTATTAAATGCTGTTGGAGGCCAAGGGTTTATATAGTCTAAACACAAATTGTGGTTTATCTGAGAATTGTCAATATTTTCAGTTGACTAAGTTTTCTGAACATTTTGCCGTCATCTATATTAGATTGCCAGACCATGAATAACAAAGGTAATTTCTTGTTGGCAGCCATAATAAACTAATTCTGTTCAATTAAAAGTCAATATTCTTTGCAGTAAAACCTTGACCTTCTTTGCCTCTTACTTTTTCGTAATTACTTTTCTTGGGTGGCTTTCGAAGCTGATTAATTGGGTTTTTCCTGACTCCCAGGGATGCCCCACTCCTTTGCCCCTTTTTGGAACAAGGCTTGGTACTGGTGCGCTATACGGACGCTTTTATATATTGTACAAGGAAACCAGTCACGAAAAACCCGTCAAACAAGCTATTCTCAAGAGACCGCTATACATAGGCCCTAAATGACTGCAAATGCAAAGCCGTGGTTTCTCAATGAGTTACAATATATAAACGATTGTTTTTGGGGTTTAAGAGGGGAAAAGGTCCCTAGGTTAGGTTAGGTTACGTATTTAATATATGCTATGCTTTACCCCCACCCCTCAATGTGCAAATATATAGCCCAAATTTGTTTATAAACTATTATATATTCATCCTATTTTATTTTATTTCATTAACATTAACTAGACTTGACTATTTAAAAGTTTCCGTATAATGCACCAGTACCCAACACTTTTTCCGCCATGTATGGAACGCTGAACGCCACGGACTAGTTCACTACTGCCACGCTTCGCCTCCTCATGACACGTCAACCAAAGATGTGCATGATCTTTGAAAGTGCGTCCACCCCTCGGCTGATTCTAGCTAAATGAATCCCCCCATGTAAACACTTTTACCATGTAATTTTGCTTTTTAGTATTTAAAAATTCAGTATAACAAAAAATTAAAATCGCCATAAACCTTAATTTGTTTGTAACTGCACTAACAACATCAAATCTTACTACACCGTTAGCAAAACGATTTGTAACAGATTTGTTAAACATGCCGAACACGATTTGTAGATTTAGTAAGTTTTCTTTGCAATGTTCAAATAAACATGGAAAAAAAAGTAATGTGCAACGCTTGGGATAATTGGTAAATTTACGACTAATTATTTTGTAAAAGAAATGAAATTTTTCAAAATTGGAAATTTACAACTGACTATTCTTTAAAGTCAGCACAGTTTTTGGATGAAATTAGTAAATTTACAGTAAGTTATTTTCTAAGTACAATAAACATTTAGTAAAATTGGCCACAAAAAAACTTGAACTATGCACAAATTAAGTTAATTTGGTATTATAATTAGTACAGTTCATAAGTTCATTTTTAATACCTGCTGGTAAAAATATTAAACAATTTTGCAGCGTAATAAGGCCTTCAGTTTATTTGAAACTGGAATTGAATTGATCGGGAACTGTAACTGAGGAAATCAAAGATTTTTCAAGACTCAGAATCAGGAAATTTTGTTCTCAATTGTTAAGGCGATTCAAGGAACATCAAGTTCTATTTTCAAATCGACAAAAATGCAATTAGATTTAGATTTACTGGGCAAATTTCCTGACTCTTTAAGACTCTGAGTAGAGATGGGGGCGCTACTCCTACGAGTACACCTTATATGGGCATAGAGTCATTAGGGGGAATGATTGCGTAATCGGTCAATGACCTCTTTCTCCAGGTGTGTTTTTGGCACGCTCTTAGCGAAGGTCAATGTTGCTATTGTTTCCGAGGCAAAATGCCAAGGTCAATGTTATTGTTGTTTTGAACAGAGTCATTAGAGAGAACACGTGGTTAATGGGGTCAATGTTGTTGTTGTAAGTGCACGCTCGAGGCAGATGTTATGATCCAGAAATAGTATTTGTTATTGTTATTCGAGCCAGATGTTATGAGGTTCCGAGAAACAGTATTTGTTGTTGTTTCCGAACCAACTTTCTTTTCAGTCTAGAGTTGGCAGTCAGAGTGAAAGGATTGAAAAATGAATAAATTTGAGAAAGAGAGAATCATGTAGTTCTTATGGAAAAAACATTTGATTTTGGATGATGATTTTCTTGAGTTATCTCTTCAACGCAGGATATTCTCCCAAGGAACACTTGACAATATAATGAAAACTGATTCTCCCCCATTGGACTATTGTATGAAACTTTTAAAATGTGATTCAAATGCTTATACTCAATTCATTGATATCTTGATCACGACACGTCAGAATGATATCGTGGATATACTTTCATTGCCAATGTAGATGGCTCCTCCTTCGAAAGAGGCAACGTCACAGAGTTACTCCTCTCCCCTTTCCTACACTTTGAATTTATGGCGCGAAGAGGATCAGTTTTTCGTTTTAGCTGTGAGAGAGTTGACATCGGAAACCAAATGTTCTATATATGCCCATTGTGCATGTACACTCTTGGCAGTTGGACTCAATGTGAGAATTGTACAATTATTGATGACTATAATGAAAAGTGTAAATTATGTAATCCTTGCAAATTACATAGAGGTTATGCAGTACAAATTAAAGGATGTAATTCATGTCTTGAGGAGGTGTGTGACTCACACCCTAGCGGGCACCTATGCTCCAATTGTCACAATGATAAATGTGATCAGTGGGAGAATACTTACCCCGCTATGATTGGAAAGAATCCTAAACGTGATTTTAGTTTATTTCTACGAGATTGGTATCGTTCGTGGATTTAAATTATTCTGGGAAGAGGAATCTGGTCTAACGATTCAACTGTTGGGGTAACAAGACAATCTGGTTTTTCTACGTCATCGCTGTGACGACACTGCCTACTATGACTATAAACCAAGCGATTTTTATTTGGCAGTCACCGAATGTGATTCACCACTTGAAAACACTGTATGTGATATTGCTTCAAATAGACAGATTGAAACTCGTGAATTTCATAATATGAATGCAAATAGTATCATTGACTATACAAGGAGATATGACAAGAGTGAAGTCACACTCTACTGTAGAAAATGTGACCCTGACTTTGCAGTCAATCAAGATCAATATACAGTGAATCCAAATGATCTACCAGCATTAGTGGTTCACGACAGTTACCTATACACCGATGAAGAAATCTAAAAGTGTAGATTTAAAAACATTGTTGTATATATCATTTTATTAATAAACAAATTCACAAACATTTTTTAAGCACTTTACTCTTAGGGCACTGAAATCAATATTAAATACACTTGTAAGTATATTTTCCACTAGAAAGTCGTTCAGACGTGGATTGTCACCATAAATACGGAGAAACTGCTTGTAAGTATAACCACGGCATCGGAACACAAAATATAGTAACGCATGGAAGCCACAGCTTTTAGTCGTTAGATCCTGCACCCTCTTTCGATTTTGAATAATAGTTTTCCCACTGCTCTCAATATAGTTGCTGATGTGTGGCGTGTAGAATGTATAGGGTAGACCAAGAGGATCAAAAAATTCGATATCCTCATTGTTTGATAGATGCACAGCCAATGACCCGTCAGCACAGTCGATGGACTGCTATTAACAATAATCAAGGTATTGTTCGCACTTTGAATTTTTCCTAGATAGTCTGAGGGTAGACAATAGGATTTGTACTGGGACATGTAGGGGTCCATATTAAATACACTGATTATTTGACTGGTGTTCATGGCGCCAAGTCTAGTAGAACACTGCCTTCGGGAGTGATTTCCCAATAGGTTTCATATTGATTTAGTGAGATTAGGGCAATACTCTCAGCCAATGGGTCGGCAAATGTACACTCTAAACGCACAGTCCCCGTACGTACTATACTCATATCCTGTGTGCCAGACAAATCCAATACAATGATACCATGTGTTTTTTTAGCAAACATATCTTCGGTTATACCATTTTCAAATAGTTGCGAATCATGATCTAGGGTTTGCATGGTCAACTCGTACAATGTTCTATAAGATTTATCAAAAGATAGATTGTAGAGTGGGATGCCGTTTACTTTGCACACAAGAGATGAAAGTCCAAAACATCTCGAATTTATGTGGGCATTCAGTCCATGATCCTATTGCACTGGCGCTCTTTACAAATGCCAAAGCCAATTTCGAGGGGATTTCACCATTGATAAAGGATGAATCGGTGAAGGTGCGTGACCCCATGGCAATATGACGCTGATTGGTGATTGTATGAGGAACAAGTAGTTTAATATTATTTCCATTGGCTCTCAATTTTTCCACGGCCAAAGCAACAGAACTCATAACCTGCTGTTTGCGTACATGAAGTATTGCTGAGGTGAGGGAGAGACTTACATCAGGATTGGCTGCAAGTTCCTTTCTCAATATGAAATTAGATGGTGCAAGCGTCAATTTTATATCCACTTTAACATTGGGCGGTAGCCATTGGGGTATATTAAATATTTCATGATATAATTTTTCCAACTAGATGTAATTCACTAGTCGTAGCATTTTTAAGCGCATCTGTACTATCAGTATTAGTAATATATTCATATCCATTGGAGGCACCTCTCAATTCCTTGTATGACTTGGGTGTCATCAGCATGAATTGGATATAGCTAGCATAGTTTGAGAGATTGTTGCTTGTGCTAACCAACGTGCCATTGATGTAGACGCTAATTTGACGAAATAAATTATGTAGTATACAATTTTCATAGGATATCCCATCAGCTCGAACTGGCATTGTATTATCGGATTTCCGGACCTTCATTTGTAAATCTATAAATGTGGACGATAAATCTATGAAGTAGTCTTCATTGGAATAAATTTGAAAGTGGATATTATCGGAGAGGGGTTTGTAGTGGATAAAATTGTTCATAGTATCCATGCTTGACACTCACATCAACATTTTCGGCATTGAATAGATTCAATGAGGCTGTGATTGAAGGTTGAGAATCCTTATGTGGCAGGTAGGACATCTTAAGAGAAGAAATCAAGTTTCGATCTAACAATTTTCTTCCTGGGGCTTCTGGTTACACTACGTGTCGGCTTTCTTTTCTTTGACAAAAGGGATGTCTTTCGTTTCCGTCCTGAGTAGAGACTGATGAGTGATGCATTGTTTCTTAACCTTTTTAAAACCTTTACCATTCTGTTTTAATTTCTCGCCAAGGGTTCGCGCACTGGACCTAAGATTTTCCGTAGCACTTTTTTTAAAATCCTTGCCAGAGCCCCAATCGTATAGTGTAGAGGATGCAAAATCTGTCGCAGCCGGTACAAGATATTTTCTAGCCAGTGGTAGTGAAGAGCGAAACAGCTTAGCAAACCAACTGCCAAGACCATAGCCAGACATTGACGAGCGGCCCTTGTAATAGTCCATTCCATTGCCCTGTTGTCTTGGGCCAAGAGTATTAACATAGCAGTCAATATCAGGACAAGTGAATACCACTTTTCTATTAGACATCTTGCTGTTGAACGATGGGTCGAAAATGACATGTAATCACAGCCAAACCTTTTGAAATTGCTATTGGATCACCCAATTCAGTTCTTAATGTTAACTGACAGAGTTCCAAATAGGAAGTGTTTACTGGAATATACTGAAGATGCTTTATATTGTAGTGATGAATATGTTCTTGATTGGTTTTTCGTTCAAGAACTCGTAGGAGGGGAACATTTGAATTACCACCCGAGATGTTTCCACAAATGAAGCATAGAGAAATATACAAGTGTCTGTGGAGAAGGCAGGCGGGTAGTCGGCAAAAATGAAATTAGTGTTTCCGGCACTTTTACCATTGATTATATTGAGCCTAAAGCCAAGAACATCCCTTAGGGTTATCATTGAGAATAATCTTTTCACTGGCAATGGGTGAACTAATGTAGATCTTGCCCTCCTCCTTTGAATAGTTGAAATGAAAAGCTCCTTTTTTACGAGCGGAAATTCTTTTATTAATAGTACGACATAAATCATTCATACAGGTGAGTTCCTCGTAGGGTAATTCAATATATGGATAATCCAAACCAATTGATTTTTTGAATTTGTTCTTGATCACCTGGTGGTGGTGGCCAATCATAGGGTCTAATTTTTATTTCATATTTACGATCCTTTCTCAGGATGTCATAGGTATTTTTGAGAATACAGTCGACAAGAGCCACTTCATACTTTCCGTCGAATTTGATGGTGGGGGAGAGTTTTTGTCCAAAAATCACTTGTTTTATTCAAGTCATTGTAGAGAGGATCAGAAACATTGACATGAAAGTCACATAGAAATCATTGGGCATTGTTAATATCTTCAGCACTGACCCAAGAATCAAATCCGAGTTGTATCCTAGCCAGCGAACAAGCAACTGCTTCTTGCCCCTACGAGTACGACTCTTTAATATCTTTTCAATTTGATAAATTTCACTAGTGTTTCTAACTTTTTGCAGTTCATATTCATAAAAACCACCGAGAATTTCATCATCTTTGGTATCTCGTAGCCGATAAGTTATGGGGTATGGTGTCTAGGATTTTGGACACTTTAAAAAGTTCGGTGCTCCATAAATAATTCCCCTTTTCAAAAAATATTAGTGGTTCTATTAATTCGAACAGTATCACCAACATTGAATTTCTTCTTCTTTTTCTTCTCATTGCCATTGGAGTATTGCTTTAGAAAAGCATCAAAATGTATTCTCACTGTAGTGAACATCCCGAGGGCTAGAGTTGGACAGAGATCGATGTGGTCGATGGTTGTATATCTGCATGATTTTATCTAAATCGTGAATAAAAGCAGATGTATTTTTCAGTGTACAATATCTTGAAATTAATAGACGAATCGTTCTTATTAATCGTTCGGCCAATGCAGCCTTTATCGGACTGTGACTATGATAGAGTGTCGTTATTATATTTCAAAAGAACCTTTGCACATGAGGGTTAACAAATTCACTGCCACGATCTGATTGAATTTTTCTATAGGAATCCTGCTCAAGAAATACTTTCAATGGCCCGAGCAACTTCAACACCTCTCTTTGATCGCAGTGGAATGGCATAGGCATAGCGACTAAAGATACTGATTGCCACTAGAAATATATTTGTAGGTGTGTATTGTGACGTCGTTGAACTGCGTCTAAAGTTAAAAGATCCATTTGCATTATATGCAGAGGAAAAAGGCTTTAGTTTGACGATATTGTTTACTGCGAAGTCTATGATTCCGATGTAATGTGTAACTTGGTTCATTTTCTAGATACTCTTTTACATTTTTCAATGTGGTGCCGGAAGACTTTGGAAAGCGTTTTGGAGGAGAACTTAAACTTCCCGCTTCACCAACATTTTCATAGACACCTTTCAAAACTTCATCCATTTTGAACGTAAACACGTAGTGTAATGTCCACTCCCCTTTTGCACACTGGAGGGCGAATCAATTCGTCTTCTCTCTTTTGACTAGCAGCACACAGGTGTTGTAAAATCAGTGGTGGCTAGTATCTTCTTCTTCTTCTTTTTTAAATGGTGTTGTTGGATGTTCATTTAATTTCTTTAGAATTTGCTTATTGCCAATAAGACTTTTGGGGAAGTTTGATACACTTAGAAAGGTGTATAGATTATCGTCAAAGGATAAGAGTCCTTTACGATTCGTCACCATATCACAAATTAAATCAACTAGATTATAACTTTTTCCCCGAATTATAATTCGTTTCCCTATGCTGTCGACTTGAACTTGATCACCAGATTCCAACACGAGATAAGATAATACTCTTTTACTCTGTTCTCGATAGGACAGTGGCAATAGGTTCCCAATTTTCAATACAATCGATTCAATTCCTTCTCCTTTGATTGTGCAGAATCTTGAGATGCTTCTTGTTTTAGAGGGATCGGCGATGGGTCTCTCGCGATAAGGTCTATGTTTGTCCATACGTCGCAATGCATCTTGAAGTAAAAGCAGTTTTTTATCATCGGCAATATTCTCATCATTAATGAATTTGTTTAGATTGTCTTCAAAATGTTCGATGGGCGAGAGGACAAGTTCAAATGGTGTCAATTTATAGGGTTTTGCCATCTAGAGAAAAACTGTTTACAAGTCCTGCGATTATCGGTAGTAAAAGTGTGAAAAAGCTACCACCTGCTTGAAGGAGTCGTTTTCTTTTAAATTTGTTTCCCTTGTTTTTACAAGCCAAGGCACGTACAGTGGAACGATGTTGCTTTGTCTGTTGTCTAACACCTTCTGGCAGTTGAACATTGCCCTCAGTTAAATTTAAACAAAGTTCAGATATTAAATTAATGAAATCATTGTCGACACCATGTTTTGAGTATAGCCTTCCTAAGCAAGGGTTTTGAAGTGCTTAAAACAGAAAATAAATGCCGTTGTTCGTGTAGTTTCTTCAGTGTCATGATAGCGACTAATAGCCTTTTCTACTATTCACCGGAAGATATACTGTAATTTCATTGTCGAAAATGTCGGTGACTACACGAAGATCCTCGGGCGTGCTCTGATTAAGATCCAATAAAATGTAACCGTAGGGCTTGCTAGTCGCTTGAGTGTACGCTGACAACAGAAATTTAGGGGCGCCGGGGTATATCTGTTTATTGAGAGTTATGAGCGAGCTAGAATCACGAACGACTCGATTGATAATATAGATAGTGCAATTCAAAGCAAGGGTTCGCATACATTTGCTCTGATGAAACAGATTGTGTAGAACTAGGGTTATGGAAATGTTTTCATGATGAGATCGGACAGTGAACAATTGCAGCATTTCCTGTGAGAACTGTTCAATGGATTCAGCCAAATCATCAATAATCAGCCACGAGTTCGGTTCAATACTATTGAAAACATCAAGTCCTCTTATGAATTGTATTGGTATGGTTGTGGCAATAGCTTTTATTGTATCATAGGACTCTTGCCAAATACTATAGCAATAATAGATTTTTTTCGGTTTTTCCAAAAACATTTTATCGCAATTTTGAATTATTCTAGCTAAAAGCGTTGTTTTCCCCGACATTGAGGGTCCACACAGAAATGATCTGAAGGGCGTTTTAAATTGATACATGCTGTTGACAACAGTCGGACTATGACTAACTGTCAATCACATGTGTCCAATGAATAAGTAGTAATTTTCCCGTCTATTCAAGAACAACAAAAACAATATTTCATGGCAACATTTATTACGATAAACACTTGTTCAACATGAACAATGATAACACTTTTTGTACAACACCTTTGTCCATCTACAGCACTTTTGTACCACACTTTCTGTACAACACCTTTGTCCATCTACAGCACTTTTCTATACAACACTTTTCTATACAATAAAATACACTTGGAACTAGCACAGTTGAACAGTAGAGTGATTGGTGCCCCCCACCCCGGGAACCGGCCTTGGGAAGGGTCCCCCACCCCCCTGGAGCTGCGATGGAAAAATAGTTGTCGTCACTGCTACGGGTTAGTGGTGATTAGTGCTTGGGTTAGATGAGGTTGAGCGGCTAGTTAATTCATGAACGGGTTGGGCGGTTAGTTGGTTAGATTAGTTTATCCAGACCAAGTTGATTACGATAGTCTGCGCATTCAACTCGATCTGAAATACGATAGTGGCCATGTGGCAGGACACTCACACCGTTCTCGAGCACATAGACCTTGTCAGATATACACGACATTGCATTTTTTTCTACTCTCACAGTATAATTTCTATACTGTAGAGAGCGAATTGCAAGCACTTGTGCTCTTGGCACTAGGCTACTTTCTACACAGTCTTTGTATACGCTCATGTTAAAATTGCTCTTTACAAAGTGTGTAGGCACCCCTTTACATGTTTTCTTTCATCCCCACTATGTGTTTCCACGCAATAGACCTTGGGACCCGGGAACACCCCCCTAGATATCAAATCACTCCCCGTTTCAGATTTTAAATTTTAATAGTTGGTTGGGGGCTTGACGTTTCACCAGCTCGGGGTAGAGGGATGGATTCCAGTTGGTGAAATCCATCCGCGAGCTGATGTGCACCCCATTTTGCAAATCACCCAATAAATCTTCAGTTTTTACTTTTAGCAGTAGAGAATCGGTATCCCCATAATAAACTTGTACCTCCCCCTCCCGTGGCCATTGCACCTTGCACACATTGTAAAAGAACGACAACATGAGCTTTTTTTGAAATTTCTAGTACTGAACTACCTCCTGCGATATTCTTGTTCAGTACTACATTTCGCTTTTTCCTGTGTAGAAGAACCATGCCGGCCTCTATGCTCGTGAATGATGTGAAATTAGGGTCGGCAATAATTCGTGCACACTCTAGAGGGTCAGTCACGACGTCACAGCGAGATCTGTTACGTACGCTTTCGCACATTTTGCCAAACGCTGAATTTAGAATGAGCTTGTACAATTCCTTCTCCACCTTTGAATTTGCCCTAGAACGTTTATCGACAAAAGTATCGATAAACGTTTTCAAATAAGGTTTCTGATTAAACTGAAGGACCCTATGTATTTTGGTGATTTTGAAGCCATTGTTCACCATCCAGTGCAAAAGCACATGGTGAACAACGATATTCTCTTTAGGGTCCAAATCAGCAATCAGTTTCTGTTTAGAGGGAGTCCAATGCATCCCCATATCCTCAACCAATGACCGATTGTAGGGGCTCAACGAGTCCCTGGTCACTGGTCGATTGATACAGGGAAAAAACAAATCTTTGACTGAGTCGTGAAGGGCCAGTGGAATGTGACCGTCAATTTCAAAGAACCATCCTTGTGGCCCGTTGTCCTCGACGGTGTTAATGTCGGGGAACTCACAAGGATTCTCAAGCCATTGATAGTTCCCACACGGCAAAGAGTAGTGGGACATTGCCGAGGGGTACAACGAGTTCATGTCCAAGAACACTGCATTTGACTTTACACCGGTGCTTTGTCCGCTCGGATCGGTTGATAAGACCCGGTCCCCGTGAAAAACATACCCTCCCCTCATTGAACGCTCTACAAAAAGGTGTTGATCTACATCCGTGATTAGGCCTATTTCCTCCCTGCTAATTTTTAAAATTAAATCCATTACTAAATGTGGTGTAGAAAAATAATATCCTATATCTAGTCCAAACTCTGAATAGATCTGGTCTGTATTCTTACAGACTATATCCAACAGAGTTAGAACGTCACTGGCCAAGTACAGTCTACAATAATCCCACCCATTTTTACAATCCCCCTTAGCCCACACCTTCTTGGCAAACTCGTACTCCTCGACTGTGCATTCACTGTTGGTGAGTGAATTGTGAAAAGCTTCAATTGGAGGTAGTTTCTCCTCGCTTAAGCGAGCGCCAGAACAGTAATAATCGTATGCATATACACCTTTGCTGGTTAATAAGTCATACATTTCACTGTCTGGAAAGTGCTGTTTAAGCAAGGGAAAGCTATCAAAATTGTCGCTTTTCTGCACTTGAATTAGTTGACTAAGGGATTTGGGGAAAAAACTAAAAGAATCTAAAAACCTAATTTTATTCCAGCACGTACGCTCATTATCCACTACCTGCCATTTCAGTTCGAGAAGCAACAACTTCTCGGCCGATTTGGGAATGATGTTGTAGGTAAATGAATTATTCACCCATGGACTATCTACTCCCCCTCCCTCCCTATGCATACGTGCCAGTGCTGGTAAAATAAATTTTAAGTCATAGTTAGAATTATGGATAAAAACAGGGATAAAAACTGTTGGCTAACGTTTAAATTACACGATTGATGTGCTACTCCCCTAAAATTACTACCCCCAGATGATATTTCCTGCCACAAGTGGTCGTGGTCTCTGACTTTCCCCCCTCCCCCCACGTTTCCCTTTAGTCGCCTTATCCTCCTCTACAAACTCCCCCTTGCATACCCAACATTTTTTTGATTTTTAATCGCGAGACGATCCTCTGCAGACAGCACCATTGGATAATGCGTATTTCTCAAACGAGAAATAGCACCATTAGCCGTGCCAATCAGTTTAGTCAATGCCTTGACCATGCACTCATCGCCCTCATCCAATGTTTCCACTACTTCTAACAACCGCATGGTATTAGAATTATCTCTTTGCGCGTGGGCGTAGGACACTGCAATGGCCTGGTGTTCTTTGATACGGTTTGGATATTGGGATCATTCACATCCACCAGCTTAGCTTCGCAGTCTAAAGATATTTTGTTGCATTGGAGAAGAGTATTTTGAAAATTTTTAAAACGTAGAATGGCCCTATCCCCTGAAACCGTTTCCACTGTCTGGTACCCATGCCGTCTACAATGCTTCATGTGACCCCGTAGTTTTATATCACTACGGAATTGTGACAGACATGTTGGACAGTAGAAACGGGTCCCCCTATGCTTACCACCCCCCAGAACTCTACTATGTCAGTGATAGGGTTAAAATGACCGATTGCGTTCGGTTGACTAGGTGGCGTGTAAAGCAACCAAACCCAGTGTTTAACCAAATCAACTGACGGGCCCCTTACGGGGAAGACCACCCCCTTCTTTTTAGAGCGAGTTCCATCTTTAAATTCAGTTTCGTATTGTACCACAGTAACGCCAATATTTAAATGAGCATTGGCCCTTTCAAACATGTCAATGGATCTTAGCGTTACTGGGTATTTTCCTTCTAAGCAAGAAAAATCTACAATTGGGAAATCGGACCCTTCCTTCCCATGTACAGCCCAGTGATCTAAATTATTCTTGGTAGCGTCATCTGCTAGAGGCTGAAAGGCTGATATGAGGAAAGCATACTTGAAACACTTTTGATCTGTTTCAAAACGGATCTTCTGGACACCTTTACAACCCTCTAGATCTGGATTGTATTTTTAAACTACTGCCCTTGGTCCACTCCCCCCTCTTAAAATAAAATCTTTCTTAAATTTACATATATTTACGCTTAAATTTTCAATAAATAAAACTACAGACCCACTCCCATTTTCATTATAGTTCTCGAGATGCGCGATAATTTGCCCTACCCACTCACTAAAAACACCCTCAAAATTTTCTAAATTTGGATAAATTACACGCATCTCGGAATGTATAAAATGATAGTAAACCTCACTTTTCCCTTCATTCAAATAAAAACCTTTAAAACAATAGAAACCTTAATTGAATCCCTACCTCCCCACAATTGAATTTGGTTCTCCAGTAGTGCACGAATTTTGTCTACATATGCATGCACTATTTCTACAGGATCAAAAAAAATTTCCCCCCATTAGTGTATTAAAGGGATCCCCAAATGTTGCAGTGAAAACAACTATATTATTCAATATTGTATTGGACAAAAGAAAGTCTGGGAAAGATGTATCCCCTCCCCTACTTGTTCAACAATATCTGGACTCTGTTCCACTTCAGTTGTTTGAAGTGGGTAATCGGAGGCTGGAGGGTTCCCTGCCAATTCCCGGTAAAATCGTCTAAAATTTGCAAGGTATTTTGGCTCAAGTCTACCAGTTCAACTGTGCTATTATCTACTTTAAAAAAATCATCTAAAAACTCATCAATATTGTCAGGTACTTCAATGCTATCGTCCCATGTCACATTGTTCTGAAAGTCCGCTGGTGGTTCCTCCCCTTCTTCACTAGACGGCGAGTAGGGGACCAGGACAACCTATAAATGAAACAAAATAGCTTAACGACGATCTAAGATATGACATAGGATTTTTTTTTTTTTTTTTTTTTTTTTTTTTTTTTTTTTTTTTTTTTTGGGGGGGGGGGGGGCATCCCTGTGGCACTTCCCCGACCCGTGGCGCTTCTTGGACCCGTGGCGCTTCCCCCGGCGCTTCCCTGACTCGTGGCGCATCCCTGTGGCGCTTCTCGGGGTCCGCATCGCTTTCCCGCGATGCTTCTCGAGCGCGTGGGTGCTTCCCTGACCCGTGGCACTTCCCCCGGCACTTCCCTGACTCGTGGCACATGCCCGTGGCGCTTCTCGGGGGTCGCATCGCTTCCCGCGATGCTTCTCGAGCCCGTGGCGCTTCCCTGACCCGTGGCGCTTCCCCCCGGCGCTTCCCCGGTGCTTCCTGGACCCACTGGCTCCGCCCGTTTACATAATGTCCCAAAAAAAGTTGAAGTATTTGCTTAGACCGCATAAGTCCAAGTTTCTCTCTAATTCCATTCTATAGGTTCGGCGAACTCTTCATTAGCTCTCAATTATTGTAAGCCACCGCGTGAGTGTTCCAGGATTGAACCGTTAAGACGGTTTCCCCTCACTAAAATCTTTGGCACGAAGAAATATCCTTGCGCAAATTACGGGATCCATATGTGACAAATAGAATAATCTCTCTCTCAGTTCCTTCTCTTAAAACTATGTGATAATCAATTGTGAAAAATAGGGGATTTCGAGTTTCAAATGGTGAGCATTAATTGAAATTATCTAAAAATAATCACTTATGAGATAGCGGCGAAGAGATAGGGGTGAATACATAGAAAATAGCAAAGATTAGAAAAGAATGGTTTCTCTGCAAAAAATATATTTAGATATCTCTGAGGAGGGCAGAGAAAATAAGGGTTGTGAGGGG
This sequence comes from Artemia sinica, assembly GCA_027921565.1. Classification (NCBI taxonomy): domain Eukaryota; kingdom Metazoa; phylum Arthropoda; class Branchiopoda; order Anostraca; family Artemiidae; genus Artemia; species Artemia sinica. The sequence goes on from CM051260.1 coordinate 27,654,398, forward strand.
GGTTAATATTTTAATAAATCTCTGAGATATACTTTTACACAGTGTTGAAAAATCGGTTTGTTTAGACATTTCTTGGTCCTGAATGATAGAAAAAAGTGAAAAGACAAAAGTAAAGAGTAAAAGGCTCTCTAGCAGCTAAAAAATAGCTTACTTGATTGAAAAAAAAAAAATACTCACGTCTTCAAATTGATCAACCACTTGACAGAAAGCTGGAGGCTTGACCATTACATGATAGGGAGCCATTGTTGGTCTATGACTTGCTTGAAGGAGCCAACCCTTCTATCTTGCATGGAAGGCTCAGGACGACTTGACGGAGAGTGCACTGACACTTGATGGGGAGCTGATAGCTCAGATATTGTGTGAGAAGGAGCCAATGTTTGGCCTACGGCTTGTCTTGAAGGCCCAGGTTAACGTCTGTTGGAGGGTGGAGGGGCCGACGTTAATTTCTTGTGCAGGAGCTGTGACTTGCGTAGCCGGGACAGGGCTTGCATGGATGGCTGCACTTGGGCAGGCAACACTTGTTTGGGGGGCTTTGGCCAGCGATCATATTGCATGGCAGGGGGCGCATTATGGCCCTCGTCTTCTTAGCAGGAGGGGCACGCATTCTTCGCTATTTGCGTCAGACATAGGCCCCATCAATGCAGTGTCCGCAAAATTCTTCATAATTTGCCCTTAAAAAGAAGAGAAGAAAAATCAAATCAAAATAATTTCCCCCTTTTTAAAGAAGGAAAGTTATTAAACATAATTTTGTTTAGTTTATCACTAAGAAAGCACAAAACCCATATTCTCTCCCCCTAAATTTAGGAAAATTAAGCCATCCCTCTCATAGAGTTAATCATGCGTTTTATTCAAGCGAAAGGCATATCTTACTAGCTTTTATTCAAATGTTATAGCTAAAATCACTAAATGATGAAGAAGCAATTATCTTTTCTATCTCTAATAAAAGCGCTAACCCCCCCTCCCCCAACAAAAATCCTGGATTCACGCCTGGGAATATAAAAGAAACTTTATCGAAAGAAAGCTTGAAAATAATCTGTTTCTCTTCTCCAAAATAGCGCATTGCGTCTGCGCCTAATTATTACAATTGCCTCAGTGTTTTAATTTGACAGAAGAATAGTCCCTTTGGCTGCCGCGTTTGTAAACCGGAAAGAGGGTGACTGCTAATTTTAACCTTGCATAGAGCCATGTGTCAAAACCAGAGCGGTTAATAGCTAAGAGATATGCAGAAGTTGATAAGGCTTACAGAAAGGCCAAATTTAACAAAAAGGTATTTCTTTTTGCGGTGGTTAGGTTTTGAATATATTTACGTTTTGCATTCAGTATGGTTTGTTGGGGGGGGGATTTAGCTGGAAATATAGAGGGAAGGAATTTATCGAAAAAAGTATTTCTTTTTGCGAGAATTTGGGATTGTATAGTTTGTTGTGGGGGGGGGGGTAGGTTTTGAGGGTAAAGGAATATATTTACATTGACTATAATGATGTTTGCATGGTTTGGGGGGGGGGGTTTGAGGGTATATGAATATATTTACATTGACTATAAAGATTGCATGGTTTTTTTTTTTGGGGGGGGGAGGGTTGAGGGTAGAGGAATGTATTCACGTTTTAGCTTAATATACTGGAGGGTGTCCAAGGAAAATTCTTTTGAAAATAAAAATGTACTTACATTGAAAATTGCGGTTGCCAAGATCTCAAGCTCATCAAATTTATCCATTGTTATATCATTGTGTCACAATAGTTTCTGTTAATTGAATCGCATTGCATGCCCGTTTATATACGAAATATCTAGGTCGAATTGTTATGGTAAACAAAGCCCTCTGATTGGCTGAGAAGGGGGATGTAGCTGTTTCCCGGGAACTCGTAACATTTGGCTCGGAAACAATAACAAATACTATTTTCGGATCATAACATTCGCCTCGAACAGGAAGGAAATGTCATTAACTGTTTCTCGGAACCTCATAACATCTGGCTCGAATAACAATAACAAATACTATTTCTGGATCATAACATCTGCCTCGAGCGTGCACTTACAACAACAACATTGACCCCATTAACCACGTGTTCTCTCTAATGACTCTGTTCAAAACAACAATAACATTGACCTTGGCATTTTGCCTCGGAAACAATAGCAACATTGACCTTCGCTAAGAGCGTGCCAAAAACACACCTGGAGAAAGAGGTCATTGACCGATTACGCAATCATTCCCCCTAATGACTCTATGCCCATATAAGGTGTACTCGTAGGAGTAGCGCCCCCATCTCTACTACTCTGGTCGATGATAATTCCTTATAATATTGCTGGTTAATTGCTTTTTCTGTAAGAAAAACGCCACTCGTTTCTTTATTATCATATTTTATGTATGTTTATAAATATTCTCTCTTTCTATGCGCTAAAGTAAATTCATTTGAAATTTTATGACACATTGTCAATTTATTTTAGGTACATACTCTGTTGGGGCCTCGGGATCTGGATCCCTCTTGAAATCTAAAATTTTCTTGAGATTCTGGGTATTTCTTACTCAAACTATCGAATAATTTTTTTATGCTATTGACCCCCCATTTTTTATTATTGGTTCCTACGAAAAAAAAAAAAAAATGTTGGGCATGTGCCTAACTTCTTTTACAATGTTTGGACATGCAACTTTTTCTGATTGGATAATATCTCCAATACAATAATACAAAGTCCGGAGATCTCATCTATTTAACCCTTAACGAATTCTTGATAATATCTGCATTTTAGGGCCAAATCTCTATTCCTCCTCCCCTTCTTTAAGATAGAGACATTGAAGCTCATTTTCACGATTGATCATAATTGACCCCCCTCCCATCCCTTGCTCAGTACATAATAGGGGTTCTAGGCGTTTACCCCCCCCCCCCCCCCATCCCGGCGATTACCCCCTGGAAAATACCCCCCCCCCTGGAAAATGCCCCCCCCCCCCCGTGGAATGGAAAATGCCCCCCCCCCCCCCCCGCGGAAAATACACCCCGTGGAAAGTAAGGCTTTTCGAAATTTGAGAATTTTGTTTGAGTTTTATTTCCGTAGGGGGGAGGAATTTTGCTATTTGTGTATTATGCGCCATTCACTCAAGTTTACGCTGTGTAAAATTCGAGAACATACCAGTTTTTTTACATTAGTTTCTTCGTTACTTGAGAAACAAATTTGGGCCATAGATTTGCATATTAGGCGTGGGGGGGGAGTATAGCAGGTCTGCATGTAAAATATGCTTGGTACAAGTATTCTGCATATTAGATAGATAGATAGAGAAGTGTATTTTAGAGCCAAATATACGGCCATGAACACATGGGCGCCCATAGGGGGGGGGGGGGGTCAGGGGGCACCCGCCCCCCCCTTAAATATAAAAATATAAAAATAAGGCAACATCGTTCAGCCAGGGGGCGGGCACCCCCTGCCCCCTCCTAATGGGCGCCCATTTGCAGCACTATATGCAGTCACTGAAAGCTCCGTAATTATTTTCACAAATCAAAAACTAAGACTCGTGGAACGAGTGTATGCCAAAAAATCCAAATCCCCCCCCCCTCCGCCCTGTCTATAACACTAAAGAGCCCGCACAACCTCCCACCTTTTAAACAGTATCCAACAACTGCCTAATTATAGACACCTCTAATACATAATTTACCTTGTATTTTGTTGGGGCCTAAGCGTTCCCTCCTAGAAAATTCTACGCCATGGATAATTCCCCCCGTTTTTCCATAACGCACCCGATCAAAATTTTGATTTAGTTTTTTTTTCAAAATATTCCAAAAATAAAATAAACGACCCTACGGGTTTGACAACCCCCCTTCAACCCCCAGGGCAAGGGCTGTAAGCTATGCAAGCTGCCCTTGTTAAGATGTAAGGTTTTTATGGAAAGGGTGGCCGTATAAGCTTTGGAGGAGGGTAGATCCCTCAAAATGTGCATCCCTCCCCTTCGAAGTGGAGCCTGTTGCAGCCAAGTAACGAGTTTTACACGTGAACGACAACTGCCTGGATATTGATGTCAAGACAGACCCGTGTCCAGACATGAAGAAACGCATCTGAAAGCCAAGTTTCTATCCATATTCTCTAATGCCTGAAGTAGATAGAAAAAAATCCTATTATTGCTGGCCGGCGTTTACCCCCCGGCAATTTTACCCCGGGGCCCATGACTGCTGCTTACATCAATAGATGAAAAAATAGCCTTCATTTGCTGTATCAATGCATAACCAAAATCTAATAGGTCGTTCTTGAAGTTCAAAAGACATACAAATAAAAGCAATTTTTTGGCCCCTTGACTGGTCCTAGGTCTTTTCTAACCTAAAAATTTCTATTGGTTGTTTCAAAATCGTGAAGTTTTTATGGTGATACCACAATTTCATCAGTGTTTGCCTCGTTAAATCGTAAAAATAAACAAGAGAAACTAATTAATTAAATTTGAAACCATATTTTGTCCGTAAAAATTTAAGCATTTACAATCTACTGATTCCCAAACACAAATACACCTTCAAAAGACAGCTGCATGTTCTGTAGCTTTTTGGTGCCATTTGATTCTAGCTTTTTTCACTGATTTTCACTCAAGCTGTTTTTTTTTTAATTTGCTCCAATTGCTACCATAAACTGCATAACTGCACATAGAGGTTTTCTTTTCATTAAAAATCTGATTCCAGATTAGTCTAATTTTTTAAATAAATGTGTTGCGTAAATTTGCACTTATTCATTTCAAAAAAAAGTAGTTTTAAAAATCAATTAAAAAAAATCAGTTTAATCAATTTAAAAAATAGTTTCTTGGCCAACCAAAAAAACTGGGTAGAGCTATATTTTATGTTTTTTTTTTTTTTTATATAAATTAAAACAAGTTGATTTGGAATCGTGTTAATACACAAGGCTGCCATGGGCTCAAGGAATCAAAAGTAAGTCCTTTAGGAAAAATGCGTCTTTACGCTTTCTGACTGAGACCACACCATTGTTCCACTGCCGCTGCTTTGATCGATGATGGGCCGAGTACTTTACTGCAACAGCCTGTCTAAGTCCAACTTGCCCCCCTCCTCCTAAAAAAAAGATAGCACCGTTGTGTCTCTCTTTTTTTATCCCCATCCCCTTAGCGGACCATTGGATTATCAAGATGCGCCAGATCGTGTGCCATATGGCATAAAATCGCACAATCGTGAAAATAAATAAGATAAACTAATTAGTTAAATTTGACACCACTTTTTGTCCGTAAAAAAAAAAAAAAAAAAAAAAAAAAAAAAAAAAAAAAAAAAAAAAAAAAAAAAAAAAAAAAAAAAAATCTTGAACTTGGGACATCGCACTTCGTAGTCTAGGCCCCAGAGCAGTATACCGCAAAGTATCAAATAAGTATAGCAATCTAATATTCAAAGTTATAACATTAATTTGATGACATAAGGCGGTCTATCCGCTGGAGCTGGCACGATTCTAAACGATCAATTGAATTCGTATTTCATACCACATAATCCCCTTAAGAAAACCTCGGTAAAGAGGAGCTACCCAACCTCATAGCTCCCCTTATCCCGGAGGGTTTCTAGGCATTTACCCCCCCTCCCCCCGGATTAACCCCACCCCTAGAAAAGACCCCCTGCGGGAAATACTCCCCCGCGAAAAATACCCACCCCGTGGAGAATAAGGCTCTCCAAATTTGAGAATTTCATTTGAGTTTTATTTTTTTAATTTCCGCACGGGAAGGAATTTTGGTACTTGTGTATTATGCGACACTCACTCAAATTTACGCTGTGTAAAATTCGAGAACACACGGTTTTTTTTGTTAGTTTCTTCGTTACTTTAGATATAAATTTGGCTATAGATTCGCACATTAGGGGGAGGGGGGCACGTCTGCATGCAAAATGTGTTTGGTACAATTATTCTCTATTTTGATTATCCATTAAAATCCAAATAGAGATCATTGAAATATTGATAGTTTTTTCGGCGCTACCAAAAGTATTGTATTCATGAAACTTTGCAGTTTTGTATGAATTGTAATTAAACAAATAGAAAAGGGTTTTCAAATAAAGTAAGTAGCAAGTTTAAAACTTAGTGTATTATGCGCCACTCACTCAAGTTTACGCTGTGTAAAATTCGAGAACACACCGGTTTTTTCGTTAGTTTCTTCGTTATTTTAGAAATGAATTTGGGCTATAGATTTTCACATTGGGGGGGGGGGGGGGTTAAAGTATAGCGGGTCTGCATGCAAAATGTGCCTGTTACAATTATTCTGCATTTTGATTATCCATTAAAATTCAAATAGAGATCATTGAAATATTGATGGTTTTTTCGGCGCTACCAAATGTATTGTATTCTGCGCCATTCACTCAAGTTTACGCTTTGTAAAATTCGAGAACATGCCGGTTTTTTCGTTAGTTTCTTCGTTACTTTAGAAATAAATTTGGGCTATAGATTTGCATATTAGGGGGAGGGGGAGTATAGCGTGTCTACATGCAAAATGTGTTTGGTACAATTATTCTGCATATTAGATAGATAGATAAATAAGTGTATTTTTAAAGCCAAATATACGGCCATGAGTCACCTTCTCAGTAGGGCCCTCCCTAGGCCACTCAGCGCGCCCCCAGGGGAATGTCCTACAGATATGTAGGGTACCTCCATAAAGGGAGGCGCGGACCAAGGGGGGGGGTCTAGCCCCAGGGGGTCCATAATTAAAATTGGTGTACCCTCACCCGGGGGTCATAAATACCAGCGGAGGAGGAAGAAGGCCCTCTGACGCACACTGACTAGGGCCCACCGGCGTTTGGACACGTCCCGCTAGTTGTGAATCTTCTTCCAGCAATGGGTTAAATTGTATGGTACTGCAGGATACCATCATGGGAGTATCCTCTCCAGGAGGCCAACTGCGAAGGGCGGAAGATCCAGAATTGGACAACGGCCTCTGCAAGCTGGCAGAGAGGAATTGGCTTGCTGCCGTCAATGAATCAGCCAAGAAACCATATCTTTTCAAAATACGAACACAGGCTCAAAAGATCAAAGTAGAAATGCTACCTTGTCCGGGGAAACCGACGACATTTGCGATTTGATGCTAATAAGGAATGAGAAAAATGATGATGAATAAGTTACCGCGTAAGGGGAAGCCGACGACCATCATAGACCTAGGACGACTCCCAGACGGGATGAGAGTTTAATATCGGCGAAAAACACTCAATATTGGTACAGTAAATACCCGGACTTTAGCTAAGCCTGGCAAAATTGATCTGGTGTTGAAAGAGATTGATAGATACAAGTGGGATATAGTCGGTATGTCTGAAACGCACATTCCTCGAGTCGGATATGAAAACATCCTTGGAACCACTTTCCTACTGTCGGGACGTACTGATGGTGTTCATCGGCAGAGTGTCGGCTTCATCCTCTCTCCGGCCGCCAAAAGGTCATGAATGACCTTCACTCCTGTATCGGAAAGAATAGCAACCATTCGCCTAAGAGGACCCATCAAAAATCTCTCAGTCATCCAGATATATGCCCCGGATTTAGCCCTAAGTGAAGAGGAGTGCGACCAATTCTACTTCCAGCTACAAAGCATCACTGACCAGATCCCCAAAAATGATATACTTATCGTTTTAAGCGACTTTAATGCGATAGAGACTGCAGTCCTCGAGACTGCAATCGACATCCTTGGTAGAAAAGCCAAAATGAAAAGCCTTGGATCACTGAAGAAATAATTCGATTGTGTGACCAGAAAACGCCTACATAACAACAAATCTGACCGAAACAGCCGAGATACCTACAAACATCTCAAACAGAAAGTTGAGCGTGAAATCAGGAAGGAATTCCGCAATCAAATCGCCGAAAAGTGCAAGGACTGTGAAACCCAGTTTATGAAAGGCAACAGCCACAAGCTCTTCAAAACAGTCAGCGAGCTATCCTCCATAAAAGATACCTCAACGCCCGTAATACTAGACAAGCAGGGAACGACATCAATGATGCCAAGATGAAGCTCGAACGATAGAAGGAATACTTTTTGAGGAAAACTGAACCCTGAAGTAATGACTGACCCAAATGTCCTAAACTCCTTCCCAATCATAGATCGAGAGACCCTCCACCTCCACTTAGAAGCGAGCCCAAAACGGCCTTAGAATCCCTAAAGCGAGGCAAAGCTCTGGGGCCAGACGGTGTCACTGCTGAACTGATAAATGTTGGTTCAGAAGATGTTGTCGACCTATACCACAGTCTTGTATCAGCCACCTGGTATACTGGGACACGTCCCGCAGCAGTGGTGCAAGGCAGCAATGGTCCCAATACACAAAAAAGTCTCGAAGAAAGAATGTGACAACTACCGGCCCATCAGCCTCACAAGCCACCAAACCAGAATCATAACCAAGATCCTGCTCCGCAGAATTCAAGCAATCACCGCCTCTGTTTCTTGGCGAATATCGAGCTGGCTTTCGATCGGGCCGATCAACTATTGACCAAATCTTTACCGGAACGGAGACAATCTGATGGAACAGTTCATCGAGTTTAACAGAGACCTCTGTCAGCTCTTTATTGACTTCCGACAGGCCTTTGACCTAATATGCAGGAAAGGCTTGTGGCATATTCTAAGACACTACGGTGTCCCAGATGAACTAGTCAGAATCACTGAGGACATGTACAACCAATTCAAAAGTCAAATACTGACCACTTATGGGCTCTGGTGAATTCCCAACTACTTCTGGAGTCCTGTAAGGATGCACCCTCTCGCCGCACTTGTTTAACCTGTTTCTGCATGCCATCCTCTCCCTGATACCCGTCGAATATGGAGCCAGAATAGGAGGAATCCTAATTGACAAACTACCATATGCGGATGATATCGACCTGATGTCCATTACCGCCCAAGAACTCCAGAGTCAGGCTTACTACATCTCCCAAGCAACAAAGCCGTTTGGTATGCAGATTAACGCAAACAAGACCAAATCATGGTCACATCACGACAGGAGATAACAACCCCCCCCCCCCCCCCTCGATAGTAATAGACGGTGAAAAAGTGGAAACCGTCGATCAATTCCTTTACCTCGGCAGTCTTTCGACGGCTGACAGCTGCCACACTGTCGACATTAAACGCAGCCTCGGTCTTGCCAGCTCTAGCTTCAAAAGACTATCAAAGATCTGGAAATCTAGCCACATTTCGAACCATCTGAAAGTGCATTTATTCTACAGTCTGATCATACCCATTGCTCTGTATGGGTGTGAAACCTGGACATTAAAAGCTGAAAACGAGTGCAACTCCTTGCGTTCGAAATGAGATGTCTGCGCCGGAGAGCTAAGATCAGATATACTGACCATGTCACAAACGAAGAAGGCTGAAGTTGCAAGGCGCTATCCTGAACAAAATCCGAAAACAGCAGTTGCGCTGGTTCGGCCATGTAAAGTGAATGAATCCCGAACGCCTGCCCAAGATCGTGCTTGAAAGGACAACTGAAGGACTTCGACCACGGGGAAGACCGCGCAAAAGGTGGATCGAAAACTTTGACCGACAACGCATTGCCCAACTATCCCGAACTGCACTTGACAGAACAGCAAATCGACCCCTAGTTCATCAGATTCTGGAAGGAGTGGCCCCAAGACGTCCCATGAGGATGTAAGGGACTTAAGTAAGTAAGTATATGGCCATGCACACAGTAAAATAACATAAATGAAAGGCACAAATAACATAAACTCTGATCAGCGATCATCATTAAACACATAAATGAAACACTGCATTAACCTAATAATAGAACTTTAATACTTGCAAAAACGGTCATTGAAAAAAAAAAAACATTTAACACTTGGAAAAAACACTTAAATGAAACATTACATTTACTTTATACTTTTTTTTTTTTAATTTCCAGATACCTCACTATTGTCCTGTAATTTTTTAGTGGCCATATACCTAGAAAGAATTGTTTTATGATTTCATACTATCCAAATACTTCCCCCCCCCCCAATGTGCAAATATATAGCCCAAATTATATATTTCCCATGTATTCTGTCACTTGTCTTCGTCTTGTCTCGCGCTAAGCTGAAAAAAAAAACTAACGAAGAAACCAGTTTTGTTCTCGAGTTTTACACAGCGTAAAATTGAGTGAGTGGCGCATAATACGCAAGTACCAAAATTCCTTCCCCTTACGGAAATTGAAAAAATAAAACTCAGAAAATTCTCAAATTTGGAAAGCCTTATTTTCCACGGGGGGGGGGTATTTTACGTGGGGGGGATTTTCTGGGGGGTAAACGTCGGTCACCGTCCCGGAGACGGTACCAAAAAGTGCCCATTTTGTGCCATATGGCACTTCCATCTGGCATATCTTGATAATCGCAATAGTCCGCTAAGGGCAAGAGGATAAAAAAAAGGGAGACACAGCGGTGCTATCGTTTTTTTTTTTCGCTTTTGAGGAGGGAGGCTATAAATCTCTAATGAAGGGATTTTGGCCATGGCGATTCCAGTGGTGTACTTTTCGATCTGACGCCATTTTCGAGGGGTTTCGGTGTGTTTTTGGTTATTTTTTTTTATTCCAAAATAAAAACTCCGAGACTAAAAAACTACTGCTGAGTTAAAAGTTGAGTACTTTGTGTTAAAAATGAATAACAGTCACCACTCATGGATATCTTTTAGTTGAATATATTTTAGAATTAATTTTTTCAAACCGTTTTTTTTAATTTTCGGTTACTATGGGCCGGGGATCGTTCTTTACTAGGTTACAGCTACCGCTGCTACAATAATAAAGTATTAGGTACGTAAGGATTCAACATCAATGGCTACTTTGCTAAATTTATTAGTCTATTAAGAACAAGTTGAGAAAAAATGTTGAACCTCCGGTAATACATATCTAAAACAACGAAAACAAAAAGCCCGGCAGCTTAAGTGACTCCAGAGGCGAAGGGCTTCAACCCTTTCCGTCCATCATTATCAAGAAGACTTGGTCGCTGTAGCCTTGAACTTATTCTGGAGTCTTGAGGACTTTAAAGGTTACTAACACACTAAAAAGACTTTTTGGCTGAAGTATTGACACTGCTAAGTCTTGCAATAAGGGACTTTTACGAACTTCAGGGCTATTTTAGGGAATCTCTGGACCTTCTCCTATTTTAAGGGCTTTTAGGGTCTTAGGGACCTAGCGGGAGCAGTGGAATCAGGACATGAATTGGGATTAAAAATAATTTTGACGTAAATAACGAGTTATGGGTTGTTCTATGTACGTACCCTTTCAGTCAAGGGTAATATTTGCCTTTTTTAGGTTTCAACCTTCTTTTAAGTTGAAATCCTTAGGTCTCAACCTTTGGTTTCAACCTTAGGTTTAAACCTCAATCCTTGGGTTTAGACCACTAAATAATGCTATTTTAGGTGATTATCTTTGCATATCCAACGCTATTTGAATACAGACAGGGTTTGTGAAAGATATGTATGTTGGGGGGGAGCGGTTGTTGCCCTGATAATCCCTCCAGTCCCAAGGTTTCTGCGGTTTCCTCTACAATGTCTTGTATTTCTCTATGTAGATAACATCTATTATTGGATTATTTTTTTTCACTATTGTGCCTGCCCTGACTCCTATGCGTTTTAAAAATACCCCCCCCCCCCCCCCATTCTTTCATCTGTAAGCATGTCTGTTCTCGAATTAGTCACGTTCACGTTGAATATCTTACAAAAAGAGTGCCGGATATTTCAATTTTTTAGTTATTCAAACCGAATACGAAAATGCGTAGTTTCTAGAGTGATGACCTTAAAAATTGTGATGTTTCAAATGAGGTCCGGGGAAAAATGTCTAAAATGACCTTTTTCGTTTAAGGACCCTGTCATGTTAATATTCTTTTTCCTGTCTATACCAGGACTTTTAGCTTTGTTTGTCAAGGACTTCACCTGTCATGAAAAATTTTCATTCTGTCTGGAAATCGGATTTAATTACCCTAATTTCAAAAGTGTCGTTTAGTTAATTAAGATGGTGGAATAGCCCGTAAAAATCTTTTTGCAGCCCAATTTATTTTGCTAATATATTTATGCTGAATTTGACGATGGAATACATTGGACGCTTGCCATGACCAGTGCTTAAAAGAGACGTTCAATTGTTTATGGATGTTAGTTTTTGGAATTTTAGCACTCTATGACGTATGTGTCCGAATTTTTTAGACAGAGGAACCTTTATTGAACGATTTAGCAGCTCCTACTCTCTTCATATCCTTTACAAAAGGATAAACAACAATCTTCTTTGTTACAGCAAGATTAACGATAAGCTTTATCTTTAGTCTCTGGATTTTTCGGTTCGAATCTTTGTGATTCCTTCCACCCTCACTATCTTTCTCCTACTGTTTCAAATCTCATGAGGACCCCTCGTCCTGCCTATTTACGTGCCTGGTTGTCAAGTAAATCTAAGGTTGGCCAATGACAGCTCAAAGTTTTGGATTCTTGGAGGAAAAAAACAAAGAAATTGGAGCCTTTTTTATATCTAGTAGTAAAAAAAATCATCCTTTATGCATTACTTTTTTATTCGTGCATTGTTTATAAAACGAGTAATACAAATGAATGGGGATATAAATTAAGGGAACTTGAGTCACTGAAGCACTTCAGAAAAGCCATTAACTTTCTTTGTTCTTTTACAGGAGGAGTTTGACTCTTTGAGACCATTCGCATATCAAGAGCCGGTGACAGACGTATTCCTTTTATGTTTCAGTGTTGTATCTCCTTCCTCATTTGAGAATGTCACTTCAAGATGGTTCCCTGAAATTCGGAAATACAGTCCGGTTACGCCTATAATACTCGTTGGCACGCAATCAGATTTGAGGCATGATGTAAAGGTATCTCCACTCTTTCTGTGTCCATCTCTTTCGCCCTCCCCGTCTCTCCCTTTCTCCCTCTCTTTAGAACACGTGCCGAATTAACTTTTCTGTTTTCTTTTCGAAATAATCAGACGACTGTAAGAAATCAGATTTTGAGGATTACTCTGCAAGTTTTTGACAAGTCTCTTGAAACAAAGTCATTGGACTATCTTTCTCTGTAAGTTTTGTATATGTAAATTGTTTAAAAGGCTGACTTTTTGGGGAATGAGGGGTCAAATAACAATAAAGCTTATAAAAAGACAACTTGTTTTGCAGAGGTGTGTGTGAGTTTTTTATTTATAGAGGCAGTAATTTTACCACCCATCTCACCTCTGTCTGTGGAAATCTATATTCTACACAAGGAGGAACTTGGAATTGGCCTTGTATGGGCATTTGGAAAACAAATCGTGTCATTTCCGAAAACGGTATCCCGCGGAATTCCAACGTACTTGCACATTTGCAAGGAAATAATGTCCAATGAAAAAACTCAAGAGAATACTTATGATTTGGTAGGAATTTAAACTTTATAAAGTACTCGCTGCTCTAAATACGTAAAATCTGGCTTACGATCTCTAAAGCGAAAAAGAAGGTATAGTTTTTAATTTGCAGAGCCGTTTTTGCATCTATAACTGCACTTGGTAGACGTTAAGCAAAAATGTCTTTTCACGAAAACGTTACTTTGTCCACTAGATGTCATATCACCATGATTCACGTTTGCCAAGTTTTGGGGATGACGCTTGCCTAAATGTCAAAAATCATTACAACCTGTTTGGGACACCAGCCCTACCTAGGGTAGTAAGGCAGTCAACCCTACCAGCCCTAATTTCAATATGGCTTAGCGAGATTGGTTGTAATTGATTTTAGTCGCTGAGAGTCAATACAAATATTGCAGTAAGCTATATTGAACGTGAGGGGAACTACGTGACCGTAGTTCTGCCTGATGATTGTCTAATATCTATGTTATGTTCCTTTATATTTTTATTTTTAGTCCGCTAAACTTTTTAATTAGTGAGTTTAGGGCTGCACTTCTTAAATTATACTATCTTTTTATCATTAATTGTTCGTGAAAAAATACAATGAAATTATTATAATACAGATCTTATTCTTGAAAAAAAAATATCAACATCAATATAAGACAAATGTACATGGTCGTAATCTGGAATGATTAAGTTGTGGTTATTACAGATTAGATATCTGGTTAATTTTGTAAAAATTGTTCAAGTCTGGCCAATAAAAAGATCAATTGGTTAGCAGTGTTTCAGCCTTTAAGCTGAATTTTTCGAAATTTAATAGATTTTGGACTTGTATTTTCTTCTGGTATTATGCCTTAAATACCATGAGAATATAAATTAAAAAAAAATCTCTTAAAAATTTCTCAATAATTTGATTGTTTTTGGTCTTTCGACTGGTTTTGCCGTTTCCACCCCCTAAAATTGGATCCTTTTCATATTGGCTAGCAGAAGTATAGATGTGGACGTAGAGTTAAGCGGCTAGATCATTGCGCAAAATTTATGCCTAGTTCCGAACAAACATACAAGAAAAAGTAGGCTAATTGAAAAATTTTCTTAGAAATTTTGTAATAATAAGTTTTAACAAAACCAGAAGTGTTTGCCTTTGCTGATAATGTCAGTTTATGATAAGAGTTTTCAAAAAAAAGGAAAAAAATATATGCAATATTTGTTCTTTTTTTTACCTTTCTCTCAACCGAAAAAGATAACACTTTTTCAAATTTATGAAGTTTTAAAAAAAAAATGATTAAATAAACTTGTCACCCGTAAAAATATTTCCTAAAATAAACCATTTTCAAAGAAGCAGAATTTTACAGCATTCTCTTCTATTAATTAAAAAAAGTTGTTTGAAAGAAAACGAAAGAGCAATGCTATAACTTAAAACAGATTGAATGAATCAATTTATCCCAACATGAAAAGATCTTTAACTGCATAATCAAGCTTAATAGTAACAGATATTACTACGAACGAATAAATGAAACCTAAAAAGAAAGTTAAAATAAATATATAGACTGATTTAAACGAAAACCGAACAGAAATTATCACAAATAAGAGATTACAACTCCCCCCCCCCCTCCTTAAGCCACAACGGTTCTCAATGGTCCTTTAGCAACAATCACTTACAAGCGTAAGTTTCAAGCCGTTCGCACAATTTTCAGTTGAATCAATAGTTTCTTTCATTTTTCTTGTACATTGAGTTTCCCTTGCCTTGAGTCTTATGGGTAGAAGCTTTGAAGGAGTTAAAAAAAACTGTTTTGACCCTTTTTTAGCCTCGTTGTAAGCAAACCAATACTTACCTTATTCTCCTATTTTTTTTTTTTTTTTTTGTGCATTGGCTTTCCCTTAGCCCAACTGCAGGTTTCAAGCTGACTGGAAAAAAGTTCAATGCCCTTTCTTCGGGGCCAGTTTTTGGGGAGCCCATGCCCCAACCTAGTTTTCGTACATTAGAATCGCCTTGACCCAAGAACTTACGGTTTTAATTTTCAAACAATGACAGACAAAAGATTATTGATTATTGTCTGCGATCTAGGTCAAATGCGCTCTATACTTTTTTTCAGTTTGGTAAATCAATGCTCTTTCAAGTTATTCAGCTACATTTGGGTCCTCCCTGCGTAAGGAATTAAAGATATAAGTTTAAAGTTGATATGGAGCAAACAGCTTTTGGCCTTTCTAGGACCACATATTTTGCAGGTCTTTGCTCCCAGCCTTTTTTTTGGCTCAACAGGGTCATCTTGCCTGAAGCTTATTGTCAACGAAAATTCTGCCTTTTTTTCCTTCAATTACTGGGTCAGCCATAATCATTTTTTTAACTTTTTCTTGTCTTTTGCGGTGTCCTTCGTCCAGAGACTTTACGATGCGAGTTTCGAGATGCTCGTACTAAAGCTGTTTTTAGCCCTTTTTCGAATCCCTTATTTGGGGGCCCGTGCCCCTAAAATGTTCGGACGGACGGTTTTTTTAGTTTGGTTTGCTTCGCTGTCCTTTTTGACCCAAGAATCTTCAGATGCAAGTTTCAAGTCAATGGTTTAAAAAACAGGTTTTCGGTGAAATTTTGGAAATCCATTGTCCCCAACTAAATTTTTTTTAGGAAATAAAACTCCAGTGGTCCAGGAACTTAAGGACGTAAATTTTAACCCGATAAAACGATTTTCAAGACATATTTTCTCTGTTTTTAGGAGGAGGGCCGATTTGTGTCCAATGAGCATTTGTATTAGAGAGATTTTTTTTTTTTTCAGTTTGTTAACTTTTCATGACATAGGACGTGAGAAATCCGCCCTATGAAGTGGTCAGGCTTTCCTTTAAAAATAAAATAAAAATGTGTTCTGTTGGCCCACATCATGAAAATCACAGAATGCTTGTAAACTGCTTTACATAGTGAAACAAAAAATAAGACTATTAGCAAATTTTAGCATTTTTAATGTTCACTGACTATTAGTGGCATGATGAATCTGAATATCATAATGTAGAACTGGCCTATTGCAGTATACGCTTGAAAAATGTTGAATTTTAAGGTTTTAGATGGTCAGTAGGCAGCAGAAGGTTTGAGTACCGTACTGGATCTGATGTAGTTAGCCTTGCTGAATACGAAAATCAACACTATACAGTCGACAAGTATGCGAAGCAACTCCATTTCTTCCAATGCTCTAGAAAATACATCTGCTTTGATACGGATTCCCTTAAAATCAATAAAAAACTCCCACACCACTTCAAAGTTTCCAAACTATAGCTAAAATCAAAGGAAAAGGGTCTTTTCCAAAATTGTTTTATCTTTTGCCGTTTATTTTTAATCCCATAAAATAGACGGAAAAGATACCATAATGTTTAGTATTTTGGAAAAGTATCGATCCATCTGTAATGGCCTTTATTTTCTATAACCATGAGTTTACCTTAAATTCACAGGCCGACATAAACAGCATGCCATTCGAGATTGCTGCATCACAACCTCGTAATTCTTACTCACTTACCAATTCTGAAGGCTACCATATTAAAGTGGCTCCTGGCCCGAACAGATCAGGGACGGCCAACGGCTATCTAGTCCTCTATATTCATTATGTGCTCAACAAAGTTAAAGGGGGAAACCACTAATTTATTGTTAGGATGTTGATTTGTAATATTGACAATAATTAGATAACTAATGAAAATAATAATCAAATAAACTGACATGGAATGATACAGCGTACCGCCCTGATCCAGTCCTAGTCGCTTAACCTCTCACTCGATTGAAATACAATTTCTTACTAACTCAATCCTTCGAGGTCTTCATACAAATCCACATTGAATGAATCCTTAGAGGTTCTCAAACAAATTCACAGCTGACAGTTCTTCTTCTGTGGGATTTCATAGCTTGAACAGACTTCATTACACATCTTTAAAATTTGCATATATGTTGTATTTTTTTATTAATGTATTATGTAGGAAGAAGTTAATAATAAAGCTAGGCATCTATCCAACGCAATGTGGCTCCCCGCTAGGACTCCGTTTCTTGGGAGAATGAAAAGTCTCAATGGAGGATCATGCTTTTGTTATCTCTTGGTATCTTGGTGGATGTGGAAGTATAATTGTAGATGCAACTGACCATAATGAAGGGCTCTGGCTTAAATGAGCTGATTATGATACAGGAATCCTTCTAAAAGAAGTGATGCGTAGAAAATTTT
This sequence comes from Artemia sinica, assembly GCA_027921565.1. NCBI lineage: Eukaryota > Metazoa > Arthropoda > Branchiopoda > Anostraca > Artemiidae > Artemia > Artemia sinica. Next base: position 27,671,808 of record CM051260.1, read on the forward strand.
GCTGCTCACACATTAGTTGTTGACATTTTTTATCCTGTCTTTACTGGTAGCTTTTGAAGGCTTTTCTTCCCACTTGATCAAATAATTTATGGTGCAATCCTGTATTTGAAGCAATTGGAGAATTACGACAGAACTTGAACATCTCAAGAATGCATATTCCTATTAATAATATAATCTTTAGTTTCAAGGAAAAACTTGCTGCCTTATCCCTATATTTAGAAAATGTTTTAAAAATCCTCTGCTTGCTCAAAAACCTGCAAGTTTTGGAGACTGTGCAGAAAATGACACAAATTTTGTGTTAGTTTTTGCACAGCGAAAGATCTGGTGGCTGGAATGACCACCATGCAGGAGCGAGCCAAATATTACTTTATTGAGTAGAAAGTTATCGCTACATTACGGGGCTTACTTAACCGAGTAGATGGCAGAGATGCAAGGGTTACCACAAGCTGTACATCAGCCATTTTTTTAGCGGACCATTTAACGTGAAGAGGCGAAGCGCTAATTTCAACTGTTTATCCCCCTGATGATGCAATAGAGCCCAATATTTATATGGATTCATAGACAAAGGGTTGAATGACAGGGATTACCACGAATGAATTGGTACTTGTGAAATAGACTTCAACTCTTCCCTTTTTTGCCTTTCGTTCACTAAAGATGCTACATTATCTGAGATGCTACTACGTACTGCACCGCAGAGTGAGTTTGATGCCAATCATCATGAAGATCATTATTCCATCACTTTATAGCTGAACTTAGGTGTGATAAAGTGGAGTTTATTTTTAAATCTAGGCTCAATCCTATTCGACATAGTGACGAGAAAGTTTGATTGGTTTGATATTTATAATTTTGGGAAAGTTGACAGTGATATTGCTGACAATGCTCCCAATGTGTTAGCTATTGAAAACAGAGCACTTGAGTGCTACTAGGGTGAGGAGAAAAGCTGCTGTTAGCAAATGAGGGTGTTAGCAAATTGCTAATTACGAGCAGGCAAATCTGGAAAAGAAAACCTTGGCTTTTACTGCTGTAAATAGTGTTATCAGTGTTGAGTTTCAAATTGCCAAAAGGGTCCTGGTGAGTGTTGACATTGCTGGCGTTAGGACTTCCCCGTCTGAAGAATTTGCTTTCTAATGAGCCTTTTTACATGCACCATCTCTATTCTAATGAAAGGCATTGGTCAAGAATCAAGCCAGAACTTCTGAGGTATTTGGAAACAAAATTAACTTGAAAAAGTGGCATGTTACCGTCAATATTGTCACTAAGTCGGCCCGTTCAAATTTGGTAGATTTAATGCTTTATCTCCGGAGTCACTGCCAACTGAATCTGAAACCATTTAGACACGAAACCATTGATGAAAATTGAAAATTTTCTACTCTTGTATTTTTTAACGGTAGCATTAAAGAAATGTGCGTCCTCGAAGATAGACTTGACAGATTATTTAGACATTATGACAAAGAAGGCAGCGTTACCTGCTCGAAGGACTGTGCTTCCCACAAGGATCAAAGATATCAAGATAAATTTACAGCATTTATTGGTAAATAATAAAAAGCTGGAGGGTTGGAATTTGTTACTGTCAAATTCTAGGGCAAAGGCAAGAACAATTGGATCCAAAAACTTAGTCCATGTACTTCCATCATATTTAGCTGTCTACCCCTGGAGCCTTTCAAGATCTGTTGAGAGTGGTGATGCTAAGCAGAAGTAGAATTAACAATACAGACTTTGAACAGCGTTTGAGTTGTACTCACTCAGAGGCAGACACTAAGAGTCGTGTTGCTCACGTTAGTTTGTTTGAAGAGGGGCATCAATATTGTATGTGTCAGTGTGAATGACACAGACATTTTTGTCCTCTTGCTGGACTGTTAGATGGCATTAAAGTATTCATTTGAGGGCGAATAAATAAACGTTCAAATGGGGATGATAAATGATTGGACAAATGATGTAAACTCAACATTTCGTTTGTAATTAGAAGACACAGAAGACTTTGCCACCTTCATTGGAGATCTATTTTACATTTAGGCAAGATTAAAGAAAAAAATTTACATCAAGACTTTGAATGAGCTTTGTCATTGAACTCTCTCCGAAAAAAGTCTAGTGAATAACCCGGAAGTTCATTATTTTGTGAATGACCCGAAAGTTAATTATTCTGTTTTGTATAAATATCTTAGTTTCAATTTTAATACTTTAGTAATTCTACTGATGACGATTGCTGTATATTTGATCGAAATATTCAGACTTTTCTACATGTTTTCACGGTCTAAATAAATGCATTTATCCCCATTTGAACGTTTATCTGTTCGTCATAGAAAGGCAGTGTGGCCTGAGAAAATGATAATCTAATTTAAGGTGTTACGTCGAAAATTCTTTAGAGGGCATTCAAATGGTGGCATTATGTATATATTGTTACTTGGCATTAGATGGCATTAGAGTATTCATTAGAAGGCATTCAAATTGTGAAAGTGGAAAGTTTTGTCCAATTCCGTGAATATTTAGCGTCTGTACTCTACCTTGGCAAGAAATCGCCAAAAGATCTAGTTTTGTCAATGTGTATTCTTCATACGTTTCGCTTTTGCAGATCTGTCTACCTCAAGAAGTAAGGACTGCTGGATAATTTATCTTTGTATGTGGTAGAGATAGAGAGGTCAAAGCTTGATCCTTTAGTATAAGAAATGTTTTATGTAAGAAAGTTACTGTCAGTACATGGGGTGAAGATCCCAGACCTTTTTTAATTATTTGCGAGTCATATATCCCACCCAAAGTGGAAGCTCAAGTATTTGCCGCCATCTGACGCGTCTTTTGAGTGTCAAGCCAAGCGTCTTTACCTTCTGTTGGATTTATGTTTATAAGATAAGATAAGATTTATTCATAATTAATTAATCATACAATGAATATATTCTTCTAACTCCCCAAAGGCTCCTAGGCCTGTAAAAGAAGGGGAATACATACGTTTCAATTAAGCACTATGTCGATAGAAGAAAAATGTTAAACACATTAAATAAATTAAATATAATTAAATAAATTAAACAGCTCCTAGATCTTCTAGAGCAGTGGCTCTCAAACTTATTTAGACACTGTACCCCTTTTTACACACAAAACATTTTAGGTACCTCAGTTACCGGTACTAAGTAAACTATAGCTAAAATATAAACAAAATTGCCAGTCCTGCAGTTATTTAGTTAAATAACTGTATTGCAGTTAAGGGGCTATTTTATTTTTTCTTTGCCAGCCGCGTACCCCCTAAAATTTTTTGCGAACCCCCAAGGGGTACGCGTGCCACAATTTGAGAACCACTGCTCTAGAGTTTGGCTTGCCATTTCAGGTTAATAATTATATACCATTTGTCTCCACCAGAAAAGTGTTCCCAGATAATGGTCACCCCAGCTCGTAGAGGTGCTGTACAAAGAATTGTTCTTCTTCGCGAAATAGACCTTATGATTTAAATTTATTCAAAAGCGGATTGAATGTTTCTTCTATGTTAGAGAATTATTTCTTATATATTATTTAAAGGTTTTGTCTATGTATTATAGAGACTCGTGGACAAAAATTTATATAGTGAACTAGTATCTTTTAAAGAGGTTTTATTAATAATTGCATGATTAATATTGCATGAAATATTTAGCTGTTGTTATGTAGAAGAACATACTAGTCTTTTTAAAGATTCATATTATTCGTATTTTCACTTAGATGTGTTATTATTCGTAAATTCATTAGGGCTGTGTACACACATTTGTCAGTTCATTTGTGTATCAACAAGAGCTTAGTAGTAGTATTTTTCTAGTTTGGGAGCGAAACTATCCGTAAGACCTACTCGCCATAGAGGTGAATGTGAGAGCGATCTTTTTTAATCTTCTGAGCAAACGAAAAAATATAAAACAAATCTTCAAGGTCATCAGCAATATGCCCAATTGTACACGGATTTTATTCATAATTAACGCCATAAATTGCCACATGCTGCGTGAATATTACTCAAAGTTTTAGCAAAATCTATTTCTGACCCTTGTCTGTTTGAAAATGTTTAAGAATCATTTCGCTCCTCTGCAGAGGCTACCGAATTGGGTAATCCATGCTTTTTGTTTGCAGTCTCCACTGTCAATAGCAGTTTCTTTCCTATGAGGAGTGCCTATAATCTTATAAATATATGCACCTTTCTTAGTGTCGATTCTGGCCTCTCTTGCGCTTGGGGCGAAACTTTTACTAGCCCCCCCCCCTCTGTCTCCCACAAAATTTGCAGGCCAAAATAAAAATATATATATATTTATTAACAAAATTATTTTCAATTAATGTATTAATTAATATTTTTTTTTAATTATTTATTCATGATTTATTATTTATCTTAATTATTTTAATCATTATTATCTAATTAATTTTTATGTTATTTTGTTAATTAATTAATTATTTTTTTATCCTTTCAATTTATTAATTTCACCCTCTAATTTATTAATAAAATTTCAAAAATTACAAAATGATTATAACCGTTACACTATTTGTTTGAAATTCTGCGCCCCTAAAATGTCTGTGCCCGGGGCAAGCGCCTCTTTGTCCATCCCGTAAAACTACCTCTGACCTTTCTCGTTTGTTTCAATTTGTTTTGTATTGTTTTGTTGAATTCTTATAAAGAAAATAGTCTTTTTTTTCATTAATGTATGAGTACTCACTTAATTTGTTTCCGACGGACCATGTCTGTCATTACCTTACTCGTTCTGATTCTAATTTTCGTTAACCTCTGATCAGATGGGATTGATCTAGCTTTATTGTATGTATTTGTCTGTTTAAATTTACAATTTTTGTAGATGATCAAATAATGGTCTTTATCTTCCTTTGTTGAAAAAAGTAGTAACATCCCTTTGCTTTATTTTCATTCAATGTTGATTCAACCTTGTCTCCGGTTATATACAGTTTCTTTCGTCTGGCACTATGTCCAAACATAGTGGACACAGTGCCATAGTGGACATAGTGCCGAAAAAAATCCTTTTTTTCGGCACTATGTCCGCGCAATTTTTAAGTGCCATCACTGCTTGGCAAGTGGTGTTTTTTACTTCATATTGTTATAAATAATTTGAGTATCAAATTATATTGCTTATTTACTCAACAACTGCAAAAAAAGATTTGTCCGAAGTTTGAAGACTAGTATCCCTCGGCCGAGTATATAAAGGCCATATTTGTAATCAGCACTATCGATTAACCCAAACTCCTTCATCAAATCTTGTGCTGCTCCCTGGCCCCCTACTAGTTACAATTCAGTGTTTGGCTCCCTGAAAATTACTATATTTATTCCAACTCCTTCTTTTTTAGACGCTGGCACAACTTTCCCGATGGGGAGATCGACCTGTCAGCGAAATAGAAGCTCAGCGCCTCGCTGTCGAAATTAAAGCTGAAAGATTCATTGAGTGCTCTTCACTGACTCAGAAAAATTTAAAGAGGTTTTTGACGAAGCTATTATCGTCGCAATCCGCCGCAATGAAGAACTAGAACAATTAACAATTGGACGAAAACGAGGCAAAAAGCTTTTACGAAACAAATCTAAAGATAGAGGGAGACCAAAAAGTGTGAAGAGTAAGCAACCGTTCTGGCGGAGGATTTTCTGTTTCCTTAAAAAGTGACTCTTAAGGTGGTAACTCAGATATATCTGTGATGTTATTATGGTACTTTTTATATATGTTCAATTAATGACGCCTTTTTTCCTGAGTTTTTTTTTTTACGAACGACTTGTTTATGAAAGTGACCTACGTGTATTAGACGATTATTATATTCGCCTTCTTCTATATTGTGTTATAGACATTGCATGTTGTATAATGACCATACTTGATAAAACGTTTAAAACTTTGGTCTTTCATTTTTATTCCATGACACTCATTTTGTATAAATAAAAATCGTATTACTTACATTAATTGTTTTAAATCTCCCGTGAGCAGGGATGGGAACCAACTGTTCATCAAAACAAAATTGTTACTTCTTGGGATTTCTTATAGTGTAATTGCAAAAAGGAAAGACATTACTTTCCTTTAGTTCCGTGGGGAACGGGCTTTAATGTCATTTATTTACAAATCTGAAGCATTTATTAAGCAAATCCCACTATTCCATAAGTGTATGCCAGGAAAGGATACAAAATAGTCCTGCCCTTCTGTGACCTCATTGGTTCTCTTGTGTTTCTGTGTGAAATACATAGCCAGTAGAAAGAATGAAAGTTTTTCGAGCCACAAGATTTTTTACAAGTAACCTCTTCGTGGCAATTACTTTTCAAGAATATGACTAGTACCGTCAGGCTAACTAATTGTATCGTTGTCCTAATTTATTGCTACAGAAATCATTAGGGACTAAGACTTCTGAAGTAATGCTTTGGGGCTGTTGTGTATGAAGGGGTAAATTGGGTCAAAATTCACTAAGTTTTGTTGCTGAACTTTGGGAAATCTTTGCTGTTTTTCCCGAATTTCCACACTTTTCTCCCAAATTTTCACGAGCTTTTTAAAGATTTCTTCTGTTTTTTTTTTTTTTTTTTTTTTTTTTTTTTTTTTTTTTTTTTTTTTTTTTTTTTCTCATTGAGCTACTTTTTCCCCAAGATCTTACAACGAAATTTAGGAAAAAATATCATTGAAAAAATGGGAATGGTGGGGCGAATTGGGTGAAAACCTCCCAAATTTTTGCAAAATTTAAAAAAGAAATCTGTGTAAATTCTCAGGATTCTACATACTTTTTCCAATTTTTCCGATTCAAACCAAAGTTTTTCTGAGTTTCTGTCTCAAGAAGTTGGCAAAAATTAATGATGAAAAACTTGGGAATGTGGGGCAAATCGGTTTAGAGCCTTCGGACAGCTACGTGATGACACCGCTGGTGGAATCGAAAATAAATGGGTTCCGCCTCAAGGGGAAGGCTCAGAGACCCCTCCTTCCTCATTTCTATGGGCATAGGAAGGGGGGGGGACAATTTTAGAGGGAAAACCAAAAATGTTCAAAATTGAAAAAAATAGGATATGCGTCAAGGAGAAGACCTAGAGACCCCTCCTTCCCCATTTCTGGGGGAAGGGGGAACCAAAAATATATTCATATGTTGGAAAACCAATATGTACCTTCGTTTAAAATATGTTTTGCATGTTCCCGCATCAAGCGGGAACATGGGAAACATAAGGGAACAAAAAAAAAGTCGTCTGTATGACTTTTTCCATGCTCCTCCTTAAGAGAATGAGGTATAAAAAGGCATTTGGATGGCTTTATTTATGTTTGCTCTATAACAGAATGAGGTATAAAAAGTCAACTGTATGACCTTGTGAGCACAATGTGTTTTTTTTTTGTATCTTTTGACCAGGACATATTGTATAGAAGGAGTTGTCATAGAAACTTCGAGGGCGGCTTATTCTATAAAAATCTAATGTTCTATTGCCCTTTTTAAGAGTCAAAAGTAATTGGAGGGCAACCAGCCCCCGTCCCTCTTTATTTTCCCAAAACACATCCGATCAAAATTTGAGACAGCCATTTTGTTCAGCATAATTGAAAGGTCCGGTAATTATGTCTTTGAGGATGAAACCCCCACCTCCCATATCCATCCCTCAGGACAATGGTTGTAAGTTATGCCCCGGGGGCATATAAGGTTTTTATGGAAAGGGTGTTCGTATAAATTTCTTGTGGGGAATCATTTTATTGGTTATCAGATTTTCTAGTGTCCTTTTTAAGAATCGAAGTGATCGGGAGCAACTAGCCCCCTCCCATGTCCTCTTTTCCCCAAATGTATCCGACAGAAATTTAGAGATAGCTATTTTATTCAAAAAACTAGTGTAAAGATCATATAAAAAGGCCTTCTGGGTTGACAACCCTCCGCCATCTAGAGTCTTTGGGGAAAGGATTTTAAGATATGCCCCGGGGCATATAAGGCTTCTTATGAAAGGAGCAGTCGTATCAACTTTATAGGAAGCTCATTTGATAGGAAATTGAAATTTTTTGTTCCCTTTTAAGAGTCAAATGTGATAGGAGGGCAACTAGCCTCATCCCCCCCCTTTTCTCAAAACGCGTCTGATTGAAATTGTGAAATAGCCATTTTGTTCAAAATAGACCAAAGAACATATGACAATGCCTCCTGTTTTGGATACAACCCTCCCCCCCCCCCTAGAGCCATGGGGGAAAGTTGTAAGTTGTGCCCCGGGGCTTATAGGGTTTTTATAGAATGGGTAGTCATACAAACTTCATATGGGCTCATTTTATTGGAGATCGTAAGTTCTAGTGCCCTTTTTAAGAGTAAAATTCGACTTTAGGGCAACCACCCCCCCCCACGCCTGTCATTTCCCAAAACAGATCCAATCAAATTTCTATATCAGTTTGGAATTTTAAGAAAATGATAAGGGAGATAATCAATTGACCTGAAAGGGAATATTTGCAAGCCACTACTACTACAACTCCTACCACTACTTCTGCTACCACTACCACTAAACTACTGCTTTTGTAGCGAGTACTGCGAAGGCTGAGAATGTGGAAATGAACATCTTAAGAAACGTTGAGGATAAACTTTCACTAAATCAAGACATACTCTGTGTTAGACCCCGAAGCCGCGCCGAAAAGTTGGCGGCGCGCCGCCGAAAAAAAAACGGTGGCGTGCCGCCGAGCTTGCATCAGCGCACCGACGCCGCCGCTGATTCTATCGGCGGCGGGGTCACAAATACGCCCGCCGTTTTTTTTTTGTTTGTTTTTTTGTCTCTTTTGCTTATCGATATCGACCTTCGGGCTTCAACCGTCATCCCGGCTAATCTGTTTCTTAAAGATAAATACTGTCATCTTGGGCTTGCCATGTATATCGGTTCGTAGGAAGAAGAAGAAGAAAATTTTTCTTGAAACAAAAATTCTACCTTCCACTTTAAAATTCTGTTCATTTTTCTTTCTGATTTTTTGGATGAAAAGAGGTAGGTAAAAGAGCATTAGGCAATTCAGGGTGTTATCATAGGCAGCGCAAACACGCTGCCTAAGTAAAGAACAATGTTGGCACAATGTATTAGCCTATTTATTTGTTTTTGTTTTTGTTTTTTTCCATACCAGGGCAATTCGTATCGAAGGAGTTGTCGTAGAAACTTCGAAAAGGGCTCATTCGATTGGAAATTGGAAACGCTAGTGCCCTTTTTAATAGTCGAAGTGATTGGAAGGCAGCTAACACCCCTTCCACGCCCACCACCATTTCCCCAAACACATCTAATCAAAATTTTAAGATAGCCGTTTTGTTCAGAGTAACTGATTTCCAGAGAGAAAATATGTTTTTGAGGAGGTTACTCCCCACAACCCTTAGGGCAAGGGTTTTAAGTTATGCCCTGGGGGTATATAAGAACGATGTTGGCAAAATGTATTATTTATTATTTTTTCCTTTAGACCTGGGCACTTCGTATCGAAGAAGTTGTCGTAGAAACTTCAAAAAGGGCTCTTTCAATTGGAAAATGGAGTGGCTTCTGCCCTTTTTAGTAGTCGAAAGTGACTGGAAGGCAACTAACACCCCTTCCACGCCCACATTTCCCGAAACACATCCAATCAAAATTTTGAGATAGCCATTTTGCTTAACGTAGTTGAAAGTTCTGGAAATTAGGTCTTAGAGGATGACAACCACCCTCACAGTCCTTAGGGTAAGGGTTGTAATTTATGCCCGGGGGGCATATAAGGTGTTTATAGAAAGCGTTGTTGTAGAAACTCAAAAAGGGATCATTCGATTGGAAATCGAAAGGCCTAGTGCCCGTTTTAATAATCAAAAGTGATTGGAAGGCTTGACATTTTTATTGTAAAGATCGATGTGGGTATAATGTATCATTTTTTTGTTGTTGTTTAGACCAGGACACTTCGTATCGAAGGAGTTGTCGTATGAACTTCGAAAAGGGCTCATTCGATTGAAAATAGAAAGGGCTGATGTCCTTTTTAATAGTCGAAAGTGATTGGAGGGAAATTAATCCCCCTCCCACGCCCACTCTCCCGTTTGCTTTTAAGTTTAAAAAGTAAATGTTGCCTTAAGATTAAATCAAAATGCACTGTGTTAATGCTAATTCCAAATAAGGCATCTCAGCAGTATTCCAAGGACGACTGAGGGTATTATGTTCAAACTTCGGGGCTACTTCTGCTCTTAAAATTTAATCAAATAAAAATAGCGTAAGTGTATCCAAGCTATCAAAGAAAGTAAACAGATTTTTTTGCGAATGGCATTAAGTTTTCTATTTCAGGTCAACTAGAGGAGATATGAAACTAAATTAAACACTACTATTTGTGTTCAGATTTTTAAAAGGGTCTATGTTGTTAAACATTGCTGAGAATTTTTTCCAGCATACAAATAGCAGGCCAAACTATAAGTTCTTAAAAAAAACGAAAAGATTTAAAGTATTATTTTTCTTTTTCCCTGAAAATATGCCAATATAAAAAGAACAGAAATTAGTTAAAAAAAACTGTTTCCACAAGATAAGTTTTTCAAAGAAAAGTAAAGAACTCCATTAAACAAAAAATAAGCAAAAATAAAATCAAAGAATCTACCAAGCGTGAAACTACCGCAAATCAGCATTGATTTGCGGTATGAATGTGCATTGTCAGTTTAATATACATATACTGATATTTGGTAGTCAAAATATTAATATTATTTGATTTATTAAAGTTGTAAAGGTAAAAAACATTTGTATTTTTTCAGTAAAGTGCAAATTATGTTCTGACCTTGGGAAGGCATAGGGGTTTTGAGCCCAACTTATGTTAATTTCTGCTCGGTTTGGGTTTCATTTATTTATCGATGCTGATTTGCGGTAGTTTTCCAATACATGTATACATTTTTGGCTTTCCCCCAAATTAACCCTTTCCCCTCCAAATTAACCTCATCAATTTTTCCCAATCTCTCCAGACAGACATTGGTAAAAGAAAAGTTGTTCCCCCTTCCTTCTGCGCAGGCTTAGAACTGCTACTGGAGAAGAGCCTAGAGTTTTTGAAACAGACAATTTCTGAAAAGGCAATTCTGAATTAAGGAAGGGGCTTTGTGGTTTTGTTTAACATCCGTAAATGCATATGAAGATGGTGCTGGGCGTTTCCGCCCGGAAAATTCCCCTCCGGAATTTGCTTATATATTATAAAACTTATTATTTATAATAAGTATTTTATTATTTATGATTTATAATAATTATAAAAACTTATATATTACAAAAGTGTTTTATAATATATAACACTTGTTTTTTCAAAACATGTTTTAAACAAAAGTATACATTCATTTTTGGCTTTTCCCCCCAAATTAAACCTCCCCGCTCCAAGTTAACCTCATCCGTTTCTGCCAATTTCTCAAGACAGAAATTGGAAAAAAAAATTCCCCCTCCCTGACCAGGCCTAGAATTGCTACTGGAGAAAAGCCTTTGGTTTTTGAAACACAATTTCTGAAAAGACATTTTTGAATTAAGGAAGTTGCTTTGGGGTTTGATTTAACATCCGTAAATACATAAGAATGGTGCTAGGCATTTCCCTCAGAAAATCCCCTCGTAAAAATTTCTTCCTGGAAGTCCCCCCCCCCCCAGATAGTTTTCTCCCCACTGAAAATTCCAACCCGAATAATTCTCCCCCCCCCCCCCCCTTCCACATTCGCCCTGGATATCTTCAGATGTTCATTAGAAGTGAAATTGAAAGCTTTATTCACCTGTTTAAGTCAGAGGCAGAGCAGTAGCGTTGCCTACAGTAAAGAGCCGTATGGCTTCCATGTATTATTATTATTCATTTACTTATAAATAATTCTTTTCCAAGAGGTACTTTATTTGGAAAGGGTAGTCGTATACAATTTTTTGGGAGAGAGCTAATTCGATTCGAAATTAAAAGTTCTAATGCTCTTTTTAAGTGTCAAAAATGATTAGGGGGGGGGGGGCAACCGGCCTCTGTGCTCTTTTCCCCCAAATGCATCTGATCGAAATTTTGATATAGCCATTTGTTGAAAATAGTCCTAAAGTCAAACAATCATGGCTCCAGGTTGACGGCCCCCCTAGTTCCCAGGATAGAAATTTATTAAAAAGAAACTTTCCACAAAATAAGTTTTTCAAAGAAAAATAAAGAGCTCTATTAAAAGCAGCAGGAATAAACAGCAAGAATGAAGTCAAATAATCCACTTGAGAAGTGAAGTTAGGTCCATGTTATTTAGATATACCAAAATATGTTGAAAATATAATACTTTAGTAATAAATTCGGGCTATATATTTTCAAATTAGGGGGGGGGGGTATAGCTGGTCTGCATGCAAAATGTATTAGCTGCAATTATTTTGCATATTATGAAGTAAAAATTGTTTTATAATTTCTCGCGCTGCCCAAATACTTTATCCCCAGCCCCCCTAATGTGCAAATATATAGCCCAAATTATATAAGTCCATGTATTCTGTCACCCGTCGCTTGTTTTCCACAGACCACAAGCCAATTGTTTCTTAATATAGACAGATAAAGCCGATTTGTTCTCGAGTGTGTACCATTATGTACACAAGTAACTTTTTTTTCTTCTGCACTTTCATTTTAGACTCGCTCTGATTCTCGCTGTTCTTCAAACAGCACAGTTCTTTGTTCTTCACTGTCATCTTTAACACTCTTGATGTTTGCTTTAGTGTTTCTGCTAACCCTACAATTCTTTGTTCTTCACTTTCATCTTTGACAAGTTCTGATTCCTGCTGTTGCTTGTAATTCTCGCTGCTGATTAGATTCTAACTGAATATTTCTTTGTTCTCGCGGTCGTATATCTTGTAACCACATATTTCTCTGTTCTTCATTTTCATTTTAATTCGTTTTGATCCTCATTGTCAAATGTCTTGTAACCGCTTGTTTTTTTTTTTCTGTTTTTTTTTTGTTCTTCACTTTCGTTTTTTAGTCATGTGTGATTCTCGCTGCCACTTATCTTTTAACTGCATATTTTTATGTTCTTCAAATTCGTTTTTGACTTGTTCTAATTTTTGCTTTTGCTAACATATAACTACATAGTCTCTTTGATTTTTATTTTCATTCACCATTATTTCAGATATTTTTTTCAGCGCCTTCTGCCTTAGTTGCTTGGAATGGTCTTGTCACTTGTAATGGTCTAGGTTGTTCATTATCACCCTTCATACGTTTACATTTCTCAGGTCGTTTTGTTGATCTTGTCTCATTTGATGGTCCAGTTTGTTCATTTTGAGCTTACGGTTTTGTCCTCTTTTGTTCTTTTGTACCCCATTTTGTGCTAACGTTAATTTACGTTTGTGTCCCCTGGATTTTAGGAAACTGCTGAAAATATCTATCAAAATTTACATCACCGAATGTGGGCACGTGAATTTTTATATTTCAAAAATTTCTGTTGTGCAAATGCTTTTACAACGGTTTTAAAATCTATTTTCCTTTTGTCTTCACTTTCAGTCAACATGATTGTTAAACTATTTAGTCTATCCTGATTTATTGTTCATATCACATAGTTTTTTTTATTGGTTTTAGTTTTAAAAATGTTCTCTCTCCAGGAGCAACGCTTACTGGAATTGTTAAGAACATATCACAATCTCGAAGATCAATTTTTCATTTTTGATGGCGGCATGAGGCCCTTTCAAACGTGGGGACCCGATTGGGCCCAATTGTTCCAATCGCTCTTTTTTCAGGCCTTTGGGGAAACAACGTCAAAGAAGTAACCATTGTGTTTAAAAATAACATATAATGGACTACAGAGACAGTGCTACTTTTATTTGTTCTAAATCAAATAAATCACCTTAAATTTGCAGTTGCCATTGAGAAAAAGAGGTGATGACCTCCATTAGATTTCTTGCTGGTGGTGGTATGATAACTTCAGTTGGTTTTTGAGTCTCAATTGAGCTCCCAGCCAATGTCGGCCTAATCTTTTGTCAACCCATTTCACAGTGGCACTACTCTAACACTAAAAACTCTAGCACTAACTCCTAAAACACTAAAACACAATTAACATTAAAAACACTATCACTAGCTACTCTAGCACTACTCTAACACTCGCCTTTAAGACCGGAGAAGATGGGGTTGTTTGCTGTGGCCTCTATTGCAGATCAGGAGAGTAGGACTAAGTTTTTGTTTCACGAAATCACTACCCCCGAGTTCAGTAACTTCTGAATTGAAATTACACAACCCCCGTTTCATCAATATGTAAGGGTGGGCAACTTCAAGGTTTGTAGGCTTTCTTCATAAACAGTAAAATGCAGAAGAGGTAAGTTTTGTTGCTTTTCTGTGTACACTCTCTAAAACACTATTATCAATTTTTTACTGGAGGGGACCTACTACTATTTCAAACAGGGGTGTCGTTTGGGGGGGGGGGGGGCAGGGGGAACTTGCCCCCCCCCCAAATAATGTGGAGAGAAAGATTACTATATAGCACATGCCTTGCTTGACCATCCGGATACTATATAGCACATGCCCCTTGACCATCCGGATATGGACCCCTCTTGCCAATAAAAATGCTGAATATTCGCCCATATCCCAAACTCAGGTGAGGGGGGACATAAAAGGGTTGTATCATTAGATTTCTTACGAAAACTCTTCCTGAATATCATATTAATGTTTCTGACAATGTACCCCACTCCCAAGATAAACCTAGATATAGCCTTAAATAATATATTCTACATTGTTTTACATTTCTTTATGCTTTGTCTTTCTGGATAAATTTAGTCTTTTGGCCTGTCAGTAGTATTATGCCTCTTCAATTCATAGGAATTTAGGAAAAAGCTTAAATTATATAGACTACTCTATTCTATCGCTTACAGAAATTAAAAAACCCTCGTAGAGGGTCTTGGGGCTATATTGCTTAAAATTTCGCTACTTCTGGGCTTGTATTTGCTTAAAACGAAAAAAAAAACTAAAAATATATTTCTTTAGATCTCTCTGGTCACTTACTTTCTATAAAGTTTTGGGCCACAATATGATTATAATTTGTCTTGGACTATGGGTGCCTCCTCTCATTAGCGAACCCGGCCGTTAGATGCCGAACGAACCTGAACTTAAAAAAAAAACAAGTAATAGTTAATGTGCGTGACTTGAATAAATCTGTCTTTAATCTAACACTTTTTAAGTTTATAAGAACTGCTGGCTTGTCTTCTAGTACTATTTAGGTTCTTGTATTAAATCTAAGATAAAGGTTTGGATTAGAGACCTTTAGAGTGAAAGGTGCAGAGGTACTGCCCAATGAAAATAGGCCTTACAGTAAGGAATTGATTGTTTATATCTTGCTTTTACTGGGCAATACTTCTGCAGGTTAAGAACACAATAGACTGAATAATATGTACTGAGAAATTAGTTGTTTTTATCAGGGGCCCTAATCTGCACCTTTACCTATTTAAATACTCAAATACCTAGGCCCAATGCCTAGCAAAATGGCTCAAATCTGGTAGCTATTTAGAAAGCAGTGAGACAGGGAGGTGTTTTATCTCCTTGTATACTTAGATATGTCCTCGCTACTTGTCTGATATATTTGTTGCCTACTTTATTTTCCATGATATTGGTTTAAGTTATATTGCGTGTGCCAATGATGCCCTATAGGCTTGTCGAGGGTTTCGTCAGAACTTCCTTAAGTTGGCGTCTCTACCTAATGATATCGGCCTATCTGTAAATATGAAAAATGTGTTTTAATAGTAGAATTTCTGTATCTCCACTAAACCTTGGTTGATTACCTTGCTCGCTTAAAGTTAAATAGCTTATTATATCGCTTTGCCCGTCAATTTCCGAATATGCTCCTAGTTTCTAATGCATTAAAAAATATTCGTGTGCCATATGGTAAGACATATCCAAATAGATGGCTTTATAACCACAAAGGTCTAGCTCCACTTTACAACAGTTTTTGTTCTTTAGCAGTAAATTTCCTATCTGGATTCCACCATCTGCTGAGGAAAAAGGTTAGGGAGACCTAGAAGTGGCTACTTTAGATATTGTCAATATCTGATGTATTTGCCCGAGCGTTTCAAAAATAGAAATATTGTATCTCGTTATAGTGTTATTTGATGCATGCGCACGACTGGCCAGTATAGCATCCAATATGATAGCGAATACTAATAATGTTTTCTCTGTTACCGACCCCTAGTCTACTTTTTCACCATGATATATGTAATTGTTCTTAGTAAAAGATATTGTTGTGTGTTAAGTTTTTTTTTTGCTGTTTTTTTGTGTTATATATGTTGGATATGATATCGTCGTGTTACTTTTTTTTCCTTATTTTTCACTACTCTGCAGTGCCATTTTCAATCTTTATTTGTGGGTCGTAAATAGATAAAATACTCCCAAGCACAGATCAAGTCAGAGTAATTTAGCTAATTATGATCATGCTATTGTCAGGCTATAGTCATACCTGTGAATAAATATAGCATGTATACAGTCTGGCTCACTAAATTGTAAAGGAATCTCATGTAGCCTATTGGAGGCATGGCTGGAGCAGCATTGCCATCTCACTGCAATGAAAAAAAGACTTTGATAAATCTTATGCAATAGCGTATATTAGGAGGGCAACAGGGTTGATCTCCCCGAAATCTGGTGAAATCCTACTCCTTCTGTTCTTATGAACATCTCAATAATGAGATAGCACAAAATTAAGCATATCATTTGATTTGCTGTCCAAAAATTAAATACTTTTAATGCTACATAATACTGTAATTAATACTACAATTACGTTTTATACTACAATTTAAATACTACAGATATTTCCATTCCAAGTTCTTTTGACAAAATTAGCGAAATTCTTCAGACTTTATATATCCCCTTGGATTCTATATAAAACAAGTGCCACAGGGAGCTAAAACGATTGGCTATTTGGTAATGGGTGGGGCGGTCTAGACCAGTGGCGGATCCAAGGGGCGAGGTGGCACCCCCCCCCCCCCTAGCGTAGTCTAAAGTAGTGTAATTTACTTAATTAACTCAAGTTTGCGTGAATTAAACTTGCTCCTAACGCAAGTTTATTGGATCAACCTATTTTGCCCCCCCCCCTATTTTTTATCGGATCAACCTATTTTGCACGCCCCCCCCCCTAAAAAACCTGGATCCGCCCCTGGTCTAGACACAAAATACCAAGCTAGCTGAAAACTAAACAGAAGCTAGGTTTTCTAAAGCCCAGGCATAGTTATTGGGCATTTCAACTATGATGAACAAAATGGCTATCTCAAAATTTTGATCAGACGATTTTGGGTGAAAAAGAGGTGGGGGGGCCTAGTTGCCCTTCAAATTTTTGGTCACTTAAGAAGAGCATTAGAACTTTTAATTTCTGATCGAATGAGCCCTCTTCCGATACTCTGGGACCATTGGGTTGATACGATCACCCCTGGGAAAAAAACAAATAATCACGCAGCTGTGATTTTTCTACTGGCAAAAAAATTCGACAATTTTGCAGATAGGAGCTTGAAACCTGTATAATAGGGTTCTCAGATACGCTAAATCTGATTGTTTGATTTTCATTCAGATCACTTGACTTTTAGAAGGTGTTTTTCCTCCTTTTCTGGAAAATTAATTTAAAAAAAACTTTCTGGAAAATAAGTTTTTCAAAGAAAAGTAAAGGCCATTTTAAACTTAAGCTCAGCAGATACAAATACCTTTTGAAATTCAAACTCAAAACGACCAGCAATTACTATTAAAGAATAAATGAAACCAAAACGAACAGAAATTAAGTAAACAATCATAGCAAAAACATACCACAAGTAATAATATAAATGAATAAATAGATCTTAAAGCGAGTAATGCTTAGATTGAATATGAATATCAAGCTTAAAATGAAAAAAATATCTTCCTATTGATGTATAAATGAAACTTAAAACGAACAGAAATTAAATAAACAACCAATGCAAAACAAACATACAATAGATATTAATGTAAATTAATAAATAAATTTTAAAACGAGTGAAACTTAAATTGAATACGCAAATCAAGCTTGAAACAAACAAAAATCACCACAAACAAGAGTTTGGCTATGACCTCCTTCTCTCACTGTAAAAGTCTAAAACCTACTGCGTCATTGACAAATTGAATATTTGATGAATAATGATATTAATTGTTGAAAGATCCATCAGTTCAAGAATTTATTTCACTGTTTTAGACTTTTACAGTGAGAGAAGGAGGTCATACCCAAACTCTTGTTTGTGGTGATTTTTGTTCGTTTCAAGCTTGATTTGCGTATTCAATTTAAGTTTCACTCGTTTTAAGATTTATTTATTAATTTACATTAATATCTATTGTATGTTTGTTTGCATTGATTGTTTATTCAATTTCTGTTCGTTTTAAGTTTCACTTATACTTCAATAGGAAGGTATTTTTTTTTCATTTAAGCTTGATAATCATATTCAATCTAAGCATTACTCGCTTTAAGATCTATTTATTCATTTATATTATTACTTGCTGTATGTTTTTGCTATGATTGCTTATTTAATTTCTGTTCGTTTTGGGTTTCATTTATTCTTTAATAGTAATTTCTGGTCGTTTTGAGTTTGAATTTTAAAAGGTATTTGTATCTGCTGAGCTTAAGTTTAAAATGGCCTTTACTTTTCTTTGAAAAACTTATTTTTTCGGAAATTTTTTTTTCATTAATTTTGTTCGTTTTTGATTGCAAAAATTTCAAGTTTTTCAAACATTCCTTATTTCAAAATCAAACTTTAAAAAAAATCAAATATTCATCAAAGTATCAAAACTGATATCAAAGTAACAATATCAAAGTGAAAAAATGGATTTGTGTCAACCTCGGAGTTTTTATTATCTGATGTTTGAACTATTTTTAACAAAATTTTGATCGGATGGGTTTGGGGGAGAAGGGCGTGAGGGGGGACTAGATTAAGCATCGATCTCTTTTGACTCTTTAAAAGTGAAATAGAACTTTCTATTTTCAATCAAATGAGCCCTCTCTGAAGTTTATACGAGTATCCTTTCTATAAGAACCATATATATATCCCCAGAGTATAACTTACAACGCCTATCCCTGGACCCTGGGGGAATGTGTCGACCCTGGAGTTTTAATATCTGATGGTTTAACTATTTTTAACGAAATGATCACCTGAAATTTTTTATCGGATGGGTTTATCCATCCGATACGCCCAAAGGCGTGGAGGGTGGGAGGGGCTAGTTGCCCTTTGATCTTTTTTCACTCTGAGAAAATGAACTACAACTTTTAATTTCCATTCAAATGAACCCTCTCTGAATTTTATACGAGCTTAACTTCCATAAGAACCATATATACCCCCAGAGCAATACTTAAAACGCCTTCCCAGGCCCTGGAGGGGGGGGGGTTGTGTTGACACAGGAGTTTTTCCTATCTGACCTTTGAACTATTTTTAACGAAATGACCATGCGTAAAGGTGCTTTTGTTGTATGATCTTTCAACTATTTTTAACAAAACGGCTACCTCAAATTTTTTATCAGATGTATTTGGAAAAAAAGGACTTGGAGGGCCAGTTGCTTTCTGATCACTTTTAACTCTTAAAAAGGGCACTAGTACTATCGATTTCCAATCGAATGAGCCTCCTTTGAAGTTTATACGACGACTCCTTCTATATGAAGTGCCTCTGGAAAAAAAATAAATGGAGTGTGGTGGGAGGCTAGCTGCCCTCCAATCACTTTTGACTCTTAAAAAGTGAATTACAACTTTCAATTTCCAATCAAATGAGCCCTCTAGGAATTTTATACGAGCATCCCTTCCATAACAACCATGTATGCCCCCAGGGCATAACTTACAACGCCTGCCCCCGGGCCTGAAGTGTTGAAACGACACCTGAGGTTTTGTTATCTTACTTTTGAGAAATTTTAACTTAATGCCTATATCAAAATTTTTATTGGATGCATTTGGGGAAAAGGGGCGTGTGGGGCTAGTTGCCCTCCAATTTCTTTTGACTCGAAAAAACTCAAACTAGAACTTTCAATTTCCAATCAAATGAGCCATCTTTGAATTTTTTACGAGCTTCCCTTCAATAAGAACCATATATTCCCCAAGGGCATAATTTACAACCCCTGCCCTCGGGCCCTGGGCGGCTGTGTTGACCCCTGAGTTTTTCGTTATATGGTCTTTGAACTATTTTTTAAAAAAGCTATCTCAAAGTTCTTATCGGATGGGTTTGAGGAAAAGGGCGTGGGGGGGGGCTAGGTGCCCTCCAATCTCTTTTGACTCTTAAAAGTTAACTAGAACTTTGAATTTCCAATCAAATGATCCCTCTTTGAAGCTAATGCGAGCATCCCTTCCATAAGACCCATATATGCCCCAGGCATAACTTACAATGCCTGCCCCCGGGCCCTGGTGGATTGTGTCAACACCGGATTTTTTGTTATATGATCTTTGAACTATTTTTAACAAAATAGCTATATTAAAATTTTTATTGGATGCATTTGGGAAAATAGGGCTTAGGTCGGGGGGAAGCTGGTTACCCTCCAATATCTTTTGAAACTTAAAAAAGTGAACTAGAACTTTCAATTTCCAGTCAAATGAGCCCTCTCTGAAGTTTATGCGACACAATGTTGTCTATACAAAACCTTATATGCCCAGGGCATAACTTACAACCCTTGCCCTGAGGGCTCTGGGGGAGTTGTCATCCTTAAAGACCTAATTTCCAGAACTTAAAACTACGTTTCATAAAATTAATGTCTCAAAATTTGATTGGATGGGTATGGGGAAAAGGTGGGCGTGAGAGGAGGGTTATTTGCCCTCAAATCGCTTTCGACTATTAAAAAGGGCACTTGCCCTTTGAATTTCCAATCGAATGAACCTTTTTTGAAGTTTCTGCGACAACGCCTTTTATAATAACCTCATATGCCCCAAGGGCATAACTTAAAAACCCTTGCCCTAAGGGTTGTGGGGGAGTTTCCTCCTCAAAAACATATTTTCCATCTGGAAATCAACTACGCTGAACAAAATGGCTGCCTCAAAATTTTGATTGGATGTGTTTGGGGAATGATGGGCGTGGGGGGGGGGGCTAGTTGCCCTCCAATCACTTTCGACTATTAATAAGGGCACTAGCCCTTTGAATTTCTAATCGAAGGAACCTTTTTTGAAGTTTCTACGACAACGCCTTCTATAAAAACCTTTTATGCCCCCAGGGCATAACTTAAAACCCTTGCCTTGAGGGTTGTGGGGATTTTCCCTCAAAAACATATTTTCTATCTGGAAATCAACTACGCAGAACAAAATGGCTATCTCAAAATTTTGATTGGATTTGTTTGGGGGAATGATGGGCGTGGGGGGGGGGGGCTAGTTGCCCTCCAATCACTTTCGACTAATAAAAAGGGCACTATCTCTTTGAATTTCAATCGAATGAGCCTTTTTTGAAGTTTCTACGACAAAGCCTTCTATAAAAGCCTTATATGCCCCCAGGGCATAACTTAAAACCCTTGCCCTGAGGGTTGTGGGGGAGAGTCCTCCTCAAAAAAATATTTTTCTATCTGGAAATCAATTACGCTGAACAAAATAGCTATCTCGAAATTTTGATTGGATGTGTTT
Source organism: Artemia sinica (assembly GCA_027921565.1). NCBI lineage: Eukaryota > Metazoa > Arthropoda > Branchiopoda > Anostraca > Artemiidae > Artemia > Artemia sinica. The sequence goes on from CM051260.1 coordinate 27,693,171, forward strand.
GGGGAAATTATGGGCGTGGGGGGGGGGGGGGGGCTAGTTGCCCTCCAATCACTTTCGACTATTAAAAAGGGCACTAGCCCTTTGAATTTCCAATCGAATTTCCTTTTTTTGAAGTTTCTACGACAACTCCTTCTATAAAAACCTTATATGCCCCCAGGCCATAACTTAAAACCCTTGCCCTGAAGGTTGTGGGGGGTGTCCTTCTCAAAAATATATTTTCTATCTGGAAATCAACTACGCTGATCAAAATGACTCTCAAAATTTTGATTGGATGTGTTTGGGGGAATGATGGGCGTGGGGGGGGGGGGGCTAGTTGCCCTCCAATCATTTTCGACTATTACAAAGGGCACTAGAACTCTCGATTTCCAATCGAATGAGCTCCCTTTGAAGTTTCTACGACGACCCCTTCCATATGAAGCGCCTCTGGAGAGAAAAAAAAATAATAATAAATAAATAATAAAACATTGGAGCCGTATGGCCTTTACTATAGGCAACGCTACAGCGTTGCCTCTGATTAGGAAAAAAATTTCAGGCTCTTAACCTTTGATAGGTAAAATTAAACTTAATGAAATTAATATATTTGAAATCAGTATAAAAATTCCACTCTTTTGAGATATCTATTGGTATCAAAATTCCGTTTTTTAGAGTTTCGGTTACCATTGAGCCGGGTCGCTCGTTACTTACAGTTACCTTGAACTGTTACCTTACCTTGAACTTCAGTTACCTTACCTTGAACTGTTTGATGAGAATTTAAGAAAAGTGGAAATACTTGAAGATCACTGGCGAAGGCTTTTGTCTCTAGTAGAGTTCCCTTAACAAGACCACTTCAAAAGAAAATGCATAAACCAGCCTCTTAGCTCAACCTATTACAGGGATGGCATCGAAAAGTGCGAATTGCCAGTGCTAGATTTAGCACAAAGGTAATTAAGAGGAACAAAATGGTCTGATAGATATAAATGACAATTTCATTAGCTGGAACGTTTTCTAAGCAACAAAATCGAGCTCATATCCATACCATGGAGTCCCGTATACAAGATCTTCCGGGAGGTGATCTAACCATTGTCTTACCCCTACCTGTTCCAGAGATGGCATCAAAAATTATCGTGTTGATGCCATATGGCACTTTTATGCAGCTCAATCTGTCAAAAAGGTATTAGATGTAAGTATTTTCTTTCGGATTGGTCCTTAACCATCTCTCTACGACTATCTAGTAATCAGCTAGGGCCTGGAAAAAAAGGATAGACGCATCTATGGTAGCCACACTAAAATACAATTTTCTTTGTTATTTGAGATGGGGGACTGTAAGCAGAGGTCAAAGGTCTTTTGTCGTGGTGATTTCAATGGTGTATTTATTTTTATTTCGATGCAACGTCATTTTGAAGGGTTTCCGGCTATTTTCTTAGAATAGTAGAAATTTACTGTTGCACTCCAAATTTACCTTGAAGTTTATCTTAGGTAATAGTTGCCATTTTTGAATTGGTATCAGATAAGAATTTTTTGTACTAAATAGTTTTCTCAAAAACAGATTTTTAAATTGTTTGTTACGATGGGCCAAGGTTCACTCTTTACTAGGTTGCGGGTACTGTTGCAACCATGATAAGAACGCAGTAGTTTATTTTGTTTCTGACTTCTCCCTTTAAGTAGCCCATAAGAAAATTATTAGTCTGTTGTGATGGTGGCATATTTTGCCTATCTACGTTCATCCTTAACTAGTCTTCGGATACAAACCTGTGCTTTGTGTTTCATTACTCTACAGGAAAGTTTTTGCAATGTTTGTCTTGATTTGAGTTTTCTCCTGAAGTCACATCTTTGAAAAGTCTAAATTGTGTCGTTACCTGGTCTGAAAGTCAAGCACTCGTCAAATTTTATTGTGTGTTGTTCCTTTTCATTTTTAGTTTAGTTTCGAAGCTGTCCTAGTAGACGATTTGGGACTTTGAAAAATAATATTTGCAAAATTACTCTAATTACCGGTGATTATTTATTTCTTACCTTTGTTTTTCTCATTTGCTTCAGGCTTCCATTGCAGCATTAATGGCTTTTAGTTATGACATTTAGGAGTTCACTAAAACAGTGTACTGCTCTGATTGAGGGCACAGCTGTTTCTCTTGACTGTCTCGTTGAAAACACTAACGTGTCCGTCCAGTGTCATTAGTTAATTGCTTCCTCGAAAAGTCTGCATAGGTTTTAATTCTTTTTTCAGTGTCCCAGCAGGGGCAATTAGGTTGCTTGGCTGGGCTTTTATTTTGTTTTTTAACCTACATTTATATAAATATTTTTATATATTTCTGGGGGCTGTTGCTCAGCCCCAGCAAAACTAAAAAAGAAATAAATTAAGTAAAAATAAACACTAAAAAGACATTCTAAATCATATATTCTGACTATATTTTGAATAATAAGGTAAATTGCGGAGGGGGGGGGGATGAGACTAGCATCGAAAAAAAATTTAGCATTGACAAATTTATAAAATAAAAACGAGAATTCCACTAAGGTTTGTAACCCGTTACTCTGGTACGAATTGTGCACTCTGGCCGTATATATTTTTACCTAACGGCTTATATATTTTTACTGCTCCAACACTTTACTAAAGAAATGGACACAGAAATACTGATTCCAAGCTAGAATAAAGTTCTCGTTACTACTTACGACGACGAGGGTGGAAAACAGAAAGCTAAGTGTTTTCGGCCGTAGCGATTTCCTTTTCCTTTGTTCTTCCTCAAGGACGAAAACTTTGCTTTGCCCTTCTTTTTCCTTTATTATGCTGAATGAGCTGGGCTGATGTCGTCATATTCAACGGCGACGTACTACCACACAGAGGGCACCGGTGGCGGGCTGGTACACCACCCACACAATCTTCCAAGCCAGCACGTCTTTCATTGGTGGCGTATCTCTGACAAATCGGCACGGTGTCTGTCTGTTTGGGTAAAAAAACTTGAAATGATTCGACAACGGAAAGATAAGACAGCTTTATATCTGCTCTGGACTTGACTTTCCAGTTTGTGAGTTGAGGCCTTTAGATGTATCTTGCAAATTTCAAATCTCGACTTTTTCTCACTTCTGTTTTCTCATTTTGTATACTTCTTGCCAAATAATTTGTGGTCTCCTAAAATGTTTATGCACAAGGAGCAAAAATTAACGAAAGTACATTCTTCCGCAATTTTTCCCAATCTCTCCAGACAGACATTGGTAAAAGAAAAGTTGTTCCCCCTTCCTTCTGCGCAGGCTTAGAACTGCTACTGGAGAAGAGCCTAGAGTTTTTGAAACAGACAATTTCTGAAAAGGCAATTCTGAATTAAGGAAGGGGCTTTGTGGTTTTGTTTAACATCCGTAAATGCATATGAAGATGGTGCTGGGCGTTTCCGCCCGGAAAATTCCCCTCCGGAATTTGCTTTATATATTATAAAACTTATTATTTATAATAAGTATTTTATTATTTATGATTTATAATAATTATAAAACTTATATATTACAAAAGTGTTTTATAATATATAACACTTGTTTTTTCAAAACATGTTTTAAACAAAAGTATACATTCATTTTTGGCTTTTCCCCCAAATTAAACCTCCCCGCTCCAAGTTAACCTCATCCGTTTCTGCCAATTTCTCAAGACAGAAATTGAAAAAAAAATTCCCCCTCCCTGACCAGGCCTAGAATTGCTACTGGGAGAAAAGCCTTTGGTTTTTGAAACACAATTTCTGAAAAGACATTTTTGAATTAAGGAAGTTGCTTTGGGGTTTGATTTAACATCCGTAAATACATAAGAATGGTGCTAGGCATTTCCCTCAGAAAATCCCCTCGTAAAAATTTCTTCCTGGAAGTCCCCCCCCCCCCAGATAGTTTTCTCCCCACTGAAAATTCCAACCCGAATAATTCTCCCCCCCCCCTTCCACATTCGCCCTGGATATCTTCAGATGTTCATTAGAAGTGAAATTGAAAGCTTTATTCACCTGTTTAAGTCAGAGGCAGAGCAGTAGCGTTGCCTACAGTAAAGAGCCGTATGGCTTCCATGTATTATTATTATTCATTTACTTATAAATAATTCTTTTCCAAGAGGTACTTTATTTGGAAAGGGTAGTCGTATACAATTTTTTGGGAGAGAGCTAATTCGATTCGAAATTAAAAGTTCTAATGCTCTTTTTAAGTGTCAAAAATGATTAGGGGGGGGGGCAACCGGCCTCTGTGCTCTTTTCCCCCAAATGCATCTGATCGAAATTTTGATATAGCCATTTGTTGAAAATAGTCCTAAAGTCAAACAATCATGGCTCCAGGTTGACGGCCCCCCTAGTTCCCAGGATAGAAATTTATTAAAAAGAAACTTTCCACAAAATAAGTTTTTCAAAGAAAAATAAAGAGCTCTATTAAAAGCAGCAGGAATAAACAGCAAGAATGAAGTCAAATAATCCACTTGAGAAGTGAAGTTAGGTCAATGTTATTTAGATATACCAAAATATGTTGAAAATATAATACTTTAGTAATAAATTCGGGCTATATATTTTCAAATTAGGGGGGGGGGGGGTATAGCTGGTCTGCATGCAAAATGTATTAGCTGCAATTATTTTGCATATTATGAAGTAAAAATTGTTTTATAATTTCTCGCTGCCCAAATACTTTATCCCCAGCCCCCTAATGTGCAAATATATAGCCCAAATTATATAAGTCCAATGTATTCTGTCACCCGTCGCTTGTTTTCCACAGACCACAAGCCAATTGTTTCTTAATATAGACAGATAAAGCCGATTTGTTCTCGAGTGTGTACCATTATGTACACAAGTAACTTTTTTTTTCTTCTGCACTTTCATTTTAGACTCGCTCTGATTCTCGCTGTTCTTCAACAGCACAGTTCTTTGTTCTTCACTGTCATCTTTAACACTCTTGATGTTTGCTTTAGTGTTTCTGCTAACCCTACAATTCTTTGTTCTTCACTTTCATCTTTGACAAGTTCTGATTCCTGCTGTTGCTTGTAATTCTCGCTGCTGATTAGATTCTAACTGAATATTTCTTTGTTCTCGCGGTCGTATATCTTGTAACCACATATTTCTCTGTTCTTCATTTTCATTTTAATTCGTTTTGATCCTCATTGTCAAATGTCTTGTAACCGCTTTTTTTTTTTTTCTGTTTTTTTTTTTTGTTCTTCACTTTCGTTTTTTAGTCATTGTGATTCTCGCTGCCACTTATCTTTTAACTGCATATTTTTATGTTCTTCAAATTCGTTTTTGACTTGTTCTAATTTTTGCTTTTGCTAACATATAACTACATAGTCTCTTTGATTTTTATTTTCATTCATCATTATTTCAGATATTTTTTTCAGCGCCTTCTGCCTTAGTTGCTTGGAATGGTCTTGTCACTTGTAATGGTCTAGGTTGTTTCATTATCACCCTTCATACGTTTACATTTCTCAGGTCGTTTTGTTGATCTTGTCTCATTTGATGGTCCAGTTTGTTCATTTTGAGCTTACGGTTTTGTCCTCTTTTGTTCTTTTTGTACCCATTTTGTGCTAACGTTAATTTACGTTTGTGTCCCCTGGATTTTAGGAAACTGCTGAAAATATCTATCAAAATTTACATCACCGAATGTGGGCACGTGAATTTTTATATTTCAAAATTTCTGTTTGTGCAAATGCTTTTACAACGGTTTTAAAATCTATTTTCCTTTTGTCTTCACTTTCAGTCAACATGATTGTTAAACTATTTAGTCTATCCTGATTATTGTTCATATCACATAGTTTTTTTATTGGTTTTAGTTTTAAAAATGTTCTCTCTCCAGGAGCAACGCTTACTGGAATTGTTAAGAACATATCACAATCTCGAAGATCAATTTTTCATTTTGATGGCGGCATGAGGCCCTTTCAAACGTGGGGACCCGATTGGGCCCAATTGTTCCAATCGCTCTTTTTCAGGCCTTTGGGGAAACAACGTCAAAGAAGTAACCATTGTGTTTAAAAATAACATATAATGGACTACAGAGACAGTGCTACTTTTATTTGTTCTAAATCAAATAAATCACCTTAAATTGCAGTTGCCATTGAGAAAAAGAGGTGATGACCTCCATTAGATTTCTTGCTGGTGGTGGTATGATAACTTCAGTTGGTTTTTGAGTCTCAATTGAGCTCCCAGCCAATGTCGGCCTAATCTTTTGTCAACCCATTTCACAGTGGCACTACTCTAACACTAAAACTCTAGCACTAACTCCTAAAAACACTAAAACACAATTAACATTAAAAACACTATCACTAGCTACTCTAGCACTACTCTAACACTCGCCTTTAAGACCGGAGAAGATGGGGTTGTTTGCTGTGGCCTCTATTGCAGATCAGGAGAGTAGGACTAAGTTTTTGTTTCACGAAATCACTACCCCCGAGTTCAGTAACTTCTGAATTGAAATTACACAACCCCCGTTTCATCAATATGTAAGGGTGGGCAACTTCAAGGTTTGTAGGCTTTCTTCATAAACAGTAAAATGCAGAAGAGGTAAGTTTTGTTGCTTTTCTGTGTACACTCTCTAAAACACTATTATCAATTTTTTACTGGAGGGGACCTACTACTATTTCAAACAGGGGTGTCGTTTGGGGGGGGGGGGGGGGGCAGGGGGAACTTGCTCCCCCCCCCCCCAAATAATGTGGAGAGAAAGATTATTATATAGCACATGCCCCTTGACCATCCGGATATGGACCCCTCTTGCCAATAAAAATGCTGAATATTCGCCCCATATCCCAAACTCAGGTGAGGGGGGACATAAAAGGGTTGTATCATTAGATTTCTTACGAAAACTCTTCCTGAATATCATATTAATGTTTCTGACAATGTACCCCACTCCCAAGATAAACCTAGATATAGCCTTAAATAATATATTTCTACATTGTTTTACATTTCTTTATGCTTTGTCTTTCTGGATAAATTTAGTCTTTTGGCCTGTCAGTAGTATTATGCCTCTTCAATTCATAGGAATTTAGGAAAAAGCTTAAATTATATAGACTACTCCTATTCTATCGCTTACAGAAAAATTAAAACCCTCGTAGAGGGTCTTGGGGCTATATTGCTTAAAATTTCGCTACTTCTGGGCTTGTATTTGCTTAAAACGAAAAAAAAAAACTAAAAATATATTTCTTTAGATCTCTCTGGTCACTTACTTTCTATAAAGTTTTGGGCCACAATATGATTATAATTTGTCTTGGACTATGGGTGCCTCCTCTCATTAGCGAACCCGGCCGTTAGATGCCGAACGAACCTGAACTTAAAAAAAAAACAAGTAATAGTTAATGTGCGTGACTTGAATAAATCTGTCTTTAATCTAACACTTTTTAAGTTTATAAGAACTGCTGGCTTGTCTTCTAGTACTATTTAGGTTCTTGTATTAAATCTAAGATAAAGGTTTGGATTAGAGACCTTTAGAGTGAAAGGTGCAGAGGTACTGCCCAATGAAAATAGGCCTTACAGTAAGGAATTGATTGTTTATATCTTGCTTTTACTGGGCAATACTTCTGCAGGTTAAACACAATAGACTGAATAATATGTACTGAGAAATTAGTTGTTTTTATCAGGGGCCCTAATCTGCACCTTTACCTATTTTAAATACTCAAATACCTAGGCCCAATGCCTAGCAAAATGGCTCAAATCTGGTAGCTATTTAGAAAGCAGTGAGACAGGGAGGTGTTTTATCTCCTTGTATACTTAGATATGTCCTCGCTACTTGTCTGATATATTTGTTGCCTACTTTATTTTCCATGATATTGGTTTAAGTTATATTGCGTGTGCCAATGATGCCCTATAGGCTTGTCGAGGGTTTCGTCAGAACTTCCTTAAGTTGGCGTCTCTACCTAATGATATCGGCCTATCTGTAAATATGAAAAATGTGTTTTAATAGTAGAATTTCTGTATCTCCACTAAACCTTGGTTGATTACCTTGCTCGCTTAAAGTTAAATAGCTTATTATATCGCTTTGCCCGTCAATTTCCGAATATGCTCCTAGTTTCTAATGCATTAAAAAATATTCGTGTGCCATATGGTAAGACATATCCAAATAGATGGCTTTATAACCACAAAGGTCTAGCTCCACTTTACAACAGTTTTTGTTCTTTAGCAGTAAATTTCCTATCTGGATTCCACCATCTGCTGAGGAAAAAGGTTAGGGAGACCTAGAAGTGGCTACTTTAGATATTGTCAATATCTGATGTATTTGCCCGAGCGTTTCAAAAATAGAAATATTGTATCTCGTTATAGTGTTATTGATGCATGCGCACGACTGGCCAGTATAGCATCCAATATGATAGCGAATACTAATAATGTTTTCTCTGTTACCGACCCCTAGTCTACTTTTTCACCATGATATATGTAATTGTTCTTAGTAAAGATATTGTTGTGTGTTAAGTTTTTTGCTGTTTTTTTGTGTTATATATGTTGGATATGATATCGTCGTGTTACTTTTTTTCCTTATTTTTCACTACTCTGCAGTGCCATTTTCAATCTTTATTTGTGGGTCGTAAATAGATAAAATACTCCCAAGCACAGATCAAGTCAGAGTAATTTAGCTAATTATGATCATGCTATTGTCAGGCTATAGTCATACCTGTGAATAAATATAGCATGTATACAGTCTGGCTCACTAAATTGTAAAGGAATCTCATGTAGCCTATTGGAGGCATGGCTGGAGCCAGCATTGCCATCTCACTGCAATGAAAAAAAGACTTTGATAAATCTTATGCAATAGCGTATATTAGGAGGGCAACAGGGTTGATCTCCCCGAAATCTGGTGAAATCCTACTCCTTCTGTTCTTATGAACATCTCAATAATGAGATAGCACAAAATTAAGCATATCATTTGATTTGCTGTCCAAAAATTAAATACTTTTAATGCTACATAATACTGTAATTAATACTACAATTACGTTTTATACTACAATTTAAATACTACAGATATTTCCATTCCAAGTTCTTTTGACAAAATTAGCGAAATTCTTCAGACTTTATATATCCCCTTGGATTCTATATAAAACAAGTGCCACAGGGAGCTAAAACGATTGGCTATTTGGTAATGGGTGGGGCGGTCTAGACCAGTGGCGGATCCAAGGGGCGAGGTGGCACCCCCCCCCCTAGCGTAGTCTAAAGTAGTGTAATTTACTTAATTAACTCAAGTTTGCGTGAATTAAACTTGCTCCTAACGCAAGTTTATTGGATCAACCTATTTTGCCCCCCCCCCCCCTATTTTTTTATCGGATCAACCTATTTTGCACGCCCCCCCCCCCCTAAAAAACCTGGATCCGCCCCTGGTCTAGACACAAAATACCAAGCTAGCTGAAAACTAAACAGAAGCTAGGTTTTCTAAAGCCCAGGCATAGTTATTGGGCATTTCAACTATGATGAACAAAATGGCTATCTCAAAATTTTGATCAGACGATTTTGGGTGAAAAAGAGGTGGGGGGGCCTAGTTGCCCTTCAAATTTTTGGTCACTTAAGAAGAGCATTAGAACTTTTAATTTCTGATCGAATGAGCCCTCTTCCGATACTCTGGGACCATTGGGTTGATACGATCACCCCTGGGAAAAAAAAACAAATAATCACGCAGCTGTGATTTTTCTACTGGCAAAAAAATTCGACAATTTTGCAGATAGGAGCTTGAAACCTGTATAATAGGGTTCTCAGATACGCTAAATCTGATTGTTTGATTTTCATTCAGATCACTTGACTTTTAGAAGGTGTTTCCTCCTTTTCTGGGAAATTAATTTAAAAAAAACTTTCTGGAAAATAAGTTTTTCAAAGAAAAGTAAAGGCCATTTTAAACTTAAGCTCAGCAGATACAAATACCTTTTGAAATTCAAACTCAAAACGACCAGCAATTACTATTAAAGAATAAATGAAACCCAAAACGAACAGAAATTAAGTAAACAATCATAGCAAAAACATACCACAAGTAATAATATAAATGAATAAATAGATCTTAAAGCGAGTAATGCTTAGATTGAATATGAATATCAAGCTTAAAATGAAAAAAAAAATATCTTCCTATGATGTATAAATGAAACTTAAAACGAACAGAAATTAAATAAACAACCAATGCAAACAAACATACAATAGATATTAATGTAAATTAATAAATAAATTTTTAAAACGAGTGAAACTTAAATTGAATACGCAAATCAAGCTTGAAACAAACAAAAATCACCACAAACAAGAGTTTGGCTATGACCTCCTTCTCTCACTGTAAAAGTCTAAAACCTACTGCGTCATTGACAAATTGAATATTTGATGAATAATGATATTAATTGTTGAAAGATCCATCAGTTCAAGAATTTATTTCACTGTTTTAGACTTTTACAGTGAGAGAAGGAGTCATACCCAAACTCTTGTTTGTGGTGATTTTTGTTCGTTTCAAGCTTGATTTGCGTATTCAATTTAAGTTTCACTCGTTTTAAGATTTATTTATTAATTTACATTAATATCTATTGTATGTTTGTTTGCATTGATTGTTTATTCAATTTCTGTTCGTTTTAAGTTTCACTTATACTTCAATAGGAAGGTATTTTTTTTTCATTTAAGCTTGATAATCATATTCAATCTAAGCATTACTCGCTTTAAGATCTATTTATTCATTTATATTATTACTTGCTGTATGTTTTTGCTATGATTGCTTATTTAATTTCTGTTCGTTTTGGGTTTCATTTATTCTTTAATAGTAATTTCTGGTCGTTTGAGTTTGATTTTAAAAGGTATTTGTATCTGCTGAGCTTAAGTTTAAAATGGCCTTTACTTTTCTTTGAAAAACTTATTTTTTCGGAAATTTTTTTTTCATTAATTTTGTTCGTTTTTGATTGCAAAAATTTCAAGTTTTTCAAACATTCCTTATTTCAAAATCAAACTTTAAAAAAAAATCAAATATTCATCAAAGTATCAAAACTGATATCAAAGTAACAATATCAAAGTGAAAAAATGGATTTGTGTCAACCTCGGAGTTTTTATTATCTGATGTTTGAACTATTTTTAACAAAATTTTGATCGGATGGGTTTGGGGGAGAAGGGCGTGGGGGGACTAGATTAAGCATCGATCTCTTTTGACTCTTTAAAAGTGAAATAGAACTTTCTATTTTCAATCAAATGAGCCCTCTCTGAAGTTTATACGAGTATCCTTTCTATAAGAACATATATATATCCCCAGAGTATAACTTACAACGCCTATCCCTGGACCCTGGGGGAATGTGTCGACCCTGGAGTTTTAATATCTGATGGTTTAACTATTTTTAACGAAATGATCACCTGAAATTTTTATCGGATGGGTTTATCCATCCGATACGCCCAAAGGCGTGGAGGGTGGGAGGGCTAGTTGCCCTTTGATCTTTTTTCACTCTGAGAAAATGAACTACAACTTTTAATTTCCATTCAAATGAACCCTCTCTGAATTTTATACGAGCTTAACTTCCATAAGAACCATATATACCCCCAGAGCAATACTTAAAACGCCTTCCCAGGCCCTGGAGGGGGGGGGGTTGTGTTGACACAGGAGTTTTTCCTATCTGACCTTTGAACTATTTTTAACGAAATGACCATGCGTAAAGGTGCTTTTGTTGTATGATCTTTCAACTATTTTTAACAAAACGGCTACCTCAAATTTTTTATCAGATGTATTTGGAAAAAAAGGACTTGGAGGGCCAGTTGCTTTCTGATCACTTTTAACTCTTAAAAAGGGCACTAGTACTATCGATTTCCAATCGAATGAGCCTCCTTTGAAGTTTATACGACGACTCCTTCTATATGAAGTGCCTCTGGGAAAAAAAATAAATGGAGTGTGGTGGGAGGCTAGCTGCCCTCCAATCACTTTTGACTCTTAAAAAGTGAATTACAACTTTCAATTTCCAATCAAATGAGCCCTCTAGGAATTTTATACGAGCATCCCTTCCATAACAACCATGTATGCCCCCAGGGCATAACTTACAACGCCTGCCCCCGGGCCTGAAGTGTTGAAACGACACCTGAGGTTTTGTTATCTTACTTTTGAGAAATTTTTAACTTAATGCCTATATCAAAATTTTTTATTGGATGCATTTGGGGAAAAGGGGCGTGTGGGGCTAGTTGCCCTCCAATTTCTTTTGACTCGAAAAAACTCAAACTAGAACTTTCAATTTCCAATCAAATGAGCCATCTTTGAATTTTTTACGAGCTTCCCTTCAATAAGAACCATATATTCCCCAAGGGCATAATTTACAACCCCTGCCCTCGGGCCCTGGGCGGCTGTGTTGACCCCTGAGTTTTCGTTATATGGTCTTTGAACTATTTTTTTTAAAAAAGCTATCTCAAAGTTCTTATCGGATGGGTTTGAGGAAAAGGGCGTGGGGGGGGGGCTAGGTGCCCTCCAATCTCTTTTGACTCTTAAAAGTTAACTAGAACTTTGAATTTCCAATCAAATGATCCTCTTTGAAGCTAATGCGAGCATCCCTTCCATAAGACCCATATATGCCCCCAGGGCATAACTTACAATGCCTGCCCCCGGGCCCTGGTGGATTGTGTCAACACCGGATTTTTTGTTATATGATCTTTGAACTATTTTTAACAAAATAGCTATATTAAAATTTTTATTGGATGCATTTGGGAAAATAGGGCTTAGGTCGGGGGGAAGCTGGTTACCCTCCAATATCTTTTGAAACTTAAAAAGTGAACTAGAACTTTCAATTTCCAGTCAAATGAGCCCTCTCTGAAGTTTATGCGACAATGTTGTCTATACAAAACCTTATATGCCCAGGGCATAACTTACAACCCTTGCCCTGAGGGCTCTGGGGGAGTTGTCATCCTTAAAGACCTAATTTCCAGAACTTAAAACTACGTTTCATAAAATTAATGTCTCAAAATTTGATTGGATGGGTATGGGGAAAAGGTGGGCGTGAGAGGAGGGGGTTATTTGCCCTCAAATCGCTTTCGACTATTAAAAAGGGCACTTGCCCTTTGAATTTCCAATCGAATGAGCCTTTTTTGAAGTTTCTGCGACAACGCCTTTTATAATAACCTCATATGCCCCCAAGGGCATAACTTAAAACCCTTGCCCTAAGGGTTGTGGGGGAGTTTCCTCCTCAAAAACATATTTTCCATCTGGAAATCAACTACGCTGAACAAAATGGCTGCCTCAAAATTTTGATTGGATGTGTTTGGGGGAATGATGGCGTGAGGGGGGGGGGGGGGGGGGGGGGGCTAGTTGCCCTCCAATCACTTTCGACTATTAATAAGGGCACTAGCCCTTTGAATTTCTAATCGAAGGAACCTTTTTTGAAGTTTCTACGACAACAACGCCTTCTATAAAAACCTTTTATGCCCCCAGGGCATAACTTAAAACCCTTGCCTTGAGGGTTGTGGGGGATTTTCCTCCTCAAAAAACATATTTTCTATCTGGAAATCAACTACGCAGAACAAAATGGCTATCTCAAAATTTTGATTGGATTTGTTTGGGGGAATGATGGGCGGGGGGGGGGGGGCTAGTTGCCCTCCAATCACTTTCGACTAATAAAAAGGGCACTATCTCTTTGAATTTCCAATCGAATGAGCCTTTTTTGAAGTTTCTACGACAAAGCCTTCTATAAAGCCTTATATGCCCCCAGGGCATAACTTAAAACCCTTGCCCTGAGGGTTGTGGGGGAGAGTCCTCCTCAAAAAAATATTTTCTATCTGGAAATCAATTACGCTGAACAAAATAGCTATCTCGAAATTTTGATTGGATGTGTTTGGGGAAATTATGGGCGTGGGGGGGGGGGGGGGGGGGGGCTAGTTGCCCTCCAATCACTTTCGACTATTAAAAAGGGCACTAGCCCTTTGAATTTCCAATCGAATGTCCTTTTTTGAAGTTTCTACGACAACTCCTTCTATAAAAACCTTATATGCCCCCAGGCCATAACTTAAAACCCTTGCCCTGAAGGTTGTGGGGGGTGTCCTTCTCAAAAATATATATTTTCTATCTGGAAATCAACTACGCTGATCAAAATGACTCTCAAATTTTGATTGGATGTGTTTGGGGGAATGATGGGCGTGGGGGGGGGGCTAGTTGCCCTCCAATCATTTTCGACTATTACAAAGGGCACTAGAACTCTCGATTTCCAATCGAATGAGCTCCCTTTGAAGTTTCTACGACGACCCCTTCCATATGAAGCGCCTCTGGAGAAAAAAAATAATAATAAATAAATAATAAAACATTGGAGCCGTATGGCCTTTACTATAGGCAACGCTACAGCGTTGCCTCTGATTAGGAAAAAAATTTCAGGCTCTTAACCTTTGATAGGTAAAATTAAACTTAATGAAATTAATATATTTGAAATCAGTATAAAAATTCCACTCTTTTGAGATATCTATTGGTATCAAAATTCCGTTTTTTAGAGTTTCGGTTACCATTGAGCCGGGTCGCTCGTTACTTACAGTTACCTTGAACTGTTACCTTACCTTGAACTTCAGTTACCTTACCTTGAACTGTTTGATGAGAATTTAAGAAAAGTGGAAATACTTGAAGATCACTGGCGAAGGCTTTTGTCTCTAGTAGAGTTCCCTTAACAAGACCACTTCAAAAGAAAATGCATAACCAGCCTCTTAGCTCAACCTATTACAGGGATGGCATCGAAAAGTGCGAATTGCCAGTGCTAGATTTAGCACAAAGGTAATTAAGAGGAACAAAATGGTCTGATAGATATAAATGACAATTTCATTAGCTGGAACGTTTTCTAAGCAACAAATCGAGCTCATATCCATACCATGGAGTCCCGTATACAAGATCTTCCGGGAGGTGATCTAACCATTGTCTTACCCCTACCTGTTCCAGAGATGGCATCAAAAATTATCGTGTTGATGCCATATGGCACTTTTATGCAGCTCAATCTGTCAAAAGGTATTAGATGTAAGTATTTTCTTTCGGATTGGTCCTTAACCATCTCTCTACGACTATCTAGTAATCAGCTAGGGCCTGGAAAAAAAAGGATAGACGCATCTATGGTAGCCACACTAAAATACAATTTTCTTTGTTATTTGAGATGGGGGACTGTAAGCAGAGGTCAAAGGTCTTTTGTCGTGGTGATTTCAATGGTGTATTTATTTTTATTTCGATGCAACGTCATTTTGAAGGGTTTCCGGCTATTTTCTTAGAATAGTAGAAATTTACTGTTGCACTCCAAATTTACCTTGAAGTTTATCTTAGGTAATAGTTGCCATTTTTGAATTGGTATCAGATAAGAATTTTTTGTACTAAATAGTTTTCTCAAAAACAGATTTTTAAATTGTTTGTTACGATGGGCCAAGGTTCACTCTTTACTAGGTTTGCGGGTACTGTTGCAACCATGATAAGAACGCAGTAGTTTATTTTGTTTCTGACTTCTCCCTTTAAGTAGCCCATAAGAAAATTATTAGTCTGTTGTGATGGTGGCATATTTTGCCTATCTACGTTCATCCTTAACTAGTCTTCGGATACAAACCTGTGCTTTGTGTTTCATTACTCTACAGGAAAGTTTTTGCAATGTTTGTCTTGATTTGAGTTTTCTCCTGAAGTCACATCTTTGAAAAGTCTAAATTGTGTCGTTACCTGGTCTGAAAGTCAAGCACTCGTCAAATTTTATTGTGTGTTGTTCCTTTTCATTTTTAGTTTAGTTTCGAAGCTGTCCTAGTAGACGATTTGGGACTTTGAAAAATAATATTTGCAAAATTACTCTAATTACCGGTGATTATTTATTTCTTACCTTTGTTTTTCTCATTTGCTTCAGGCTTCCATTGCAGCATTAATGGCTTTTAGTTATGACATTTAGGAGTTCACTAAAACAGTGTACTGCTCTGATTGAGGGCACAGCTGTTTTCTCTTGACTGTCTCGTTGAAAACACTAACGTGTCCGTCCAGTGTCATTAGTTAATTGCTTCCTCGAAAAGTCTGCATAGGTTTTAATTCTTTTTTCAGTGTCCCAGCAGGGGCAATTAGGTTGCTTGGCTGGGCTTTTATTTTGTTTTTTAACCTACATTTATATAAATATTTTTATATATTTCTGGGGGCTGTTGCTCAGCCCCAGCAAAACTAAAAAAGAAATAAATTAAGTAAAAATAAACACTAAAAGACATTCTAAATCATATATTCTGACTATATTTTGAATAATAAGGTAAATTGCGGAGGGGGGGGGGGATGAGACTAGCATCGAAAAAAAATTTAGCATTGACAAATTTATAAAATAAAAACGAGAATTCCACTAAGGTTTGTAACCCGTTACTCTGGTACGAATTGTGCACTCTGGCCGTATATATTTTTACCTAACGGCTTATATATTTTTACTGCTCCAACACTTTACTAAAGAAATGGACACAGAAATACTGATTCCAAGCTAGAATAAAGTTCTCGTTACTACTTACGACGAGGGTGGAAAACAGAAAGCTAAGTGTTTTCGGCCGTAGCGATTTCCTTTTCCTTTGTTCTTCCTCAAGGACGAAAACTTTGCTTTGCCCTTCTTTTTCCTTTATTATGCTGAATGAGCTGGGCTGATGTCGTCATATTCAACGGCGACGTACTACCACAACAGAGGGCACCGGTGGCGGGCTGGTACACCACCCACACAATCTTCCAAGCCAGCACGTCTTTCATTGGTGGCGTATCTCTGACAAATCGGCACGGTGTCTGTCTGTTTGGGTAAAAACTTGAAATGATTCGACAACGGAAAGATAAGACAGCTTTATATCTGCTCTGGACTTGACTTTCCAGTTTGTGAGTTGAGGCCTTTAGATGTATCTTGCAAATTTCAAATCTCGACTTTTTCTCACTTCTGTTTTCTCATTTTGTATACTTCTTGCCAAATAATTTGTGGTCTCCTAAAATGTTTATGCACAAGGAGCAAAAATTAACGAAAGTACATTCTTCCGCTGAGCCTGCTTCAGTTTCTTGCTGGCAAAAAAGGCCTTTTAGTATTTCAACTTAACAGCCGCTTTTACCGTTTTCGTTGATGAGAAAAAGCGCGTATTTCCATTTAACTGCATCATATGTGATAGTCTATTCCGTGATGATAAACTATGTCCAAAGCTAAATTCCCTGGGAGGCTGGATAAAGATAATAATAAAATATTTTTGTCAAAAGTTTATGACAAAGAATTTTTCAGTGATTTATCTAGAGACTTGCTAAATAGTAGAGATTCAACAAATCTATATTTATGTGGTTTAAATGGAGGGAGTGAGCAAGAAGTTCATGGGGAGACTGGAATCTTGTGTTCATCCACATCTGTAAAGGTGGGTTAGTGATACGGCAAATTTGTAGTTATTTCTATTAAGCCACAAATTAGGTGAATATACCATGTAATGCCTTTTTTCATGCTCTTTCAAATTTTAATAGCCTAATGAATTTAGGCTAGCCTACTCAGAAAATCTATTTTATGCCTTAGGCTATATAGATCCTTAAAAATGATACTTTTTCTATCTTGTTTTTCCTTGTATGAAAGGGTTCATAACAACTATTCTTGCTTCATTATAGGCATAGCCTATGCAGAATAATTATAGTAGGCCTAGGCAGGGGCATCCCTTGAAGAGAGGGGGGGCAGTGAGGAATGTGCCCCACCAACTTTTTGGGTTAATTTTTTGCAGTTCATATTATTGACTTAGGCTACAAATAAAGTAAACATACCACTCAGTGCCTTTTTTATGCTCTTTCCAAATAGGCTATAATAATCATTTTAGTTAGAAATGAATTTTACCCCCACCCCTATATATACCAATTCAGGGTATATATTTGCACATAAGGGGGAGGGGGTAAAGTTTAAACTTACCTCCCATTTACATCAGAAACAAAATTTATCCCCCCCCCCTTAACATGCAAATATATACCCTGAATTGATATATAGCCTATATAGAGGTGTGGGGGTATAATTCATTTCCAACAAAAATGATTATTATATTCAAGAAGAGAATAAAAAAAGGCATTGAGTGGTATGTTTACTTTATTTGTAAGTCAATAATATGAACTGCAAAAATTTACCTTTTTTGGCAATTGGTAAAATTTTCACTGAAGAAATTTGGCAAAATCAGCCAAAATTTAGCAAACTTCTTGGTTTCTGCAGAAAATTTGGCATAAATCAGGTAGCAATTCTGTAAAATTTATGAAGATTACCCCCCCCCCCCCCCCCCCCCAATGAAATGAGCCTTGGGATGCTCCTGGGCCTAGGTCCCAACACATTTCTGATACAGCTCCACCACACTTTAACCCCTCCCCCCTGTTGGCAAATATATAGCCTTAGCCCAAATTATACATTTCCCATGTGCTTTATGGTTCTTGATTTTGTCACAGTTGATTCAATTTACAGGTACAGGGGTGTAAACAAGAGTGACACTAATGGCTTAAAGTAAACACAGCAGTTTTTTTTTTTTTTTAATATTTATAAGTTGTTTGTTAAATTGGATCATGGTGAATCTATGCCTGTGGATTATAAAACCTCAACACAAAAGAATTATAACCAAATAGTAAGTTTTTAGCAATATCTTAGCCATTTTTTATAGCCAAAGAACAGCCTAAGAGAAAAAGATGGCTAGGCTAATAAATTATAGGTGGCTCAATAATTTGGCTAGGATGAAACTGAAAACATCATTTGATGCCTTTTTTTATGCTCTTTCATAATTCATTAATTGCTTATAGGGCTAATTGGATCTTGAGCCCTTAAAGGGGCCCCAAAGGTATTTTATATGAATTATGAAAGAGTGTAAAAAAAGCATCAAACAATGTTTCCACTTTCATCCTAAATTATATGGCCCATTGCAAATTTACCTTGAACTTTACCCTCAAAACCCCCCTACCCCCCTATGTGCAAATATATACCCTGAATTGGAATATACCCTGAACTGTTGACAGAAAGTTTTAAGTTGCAAAATTCAGTGCTATTTTTGTTGACAGCATTTGAAAAATTGAAACAGTAGGAAAATGATTTGAATTGAAAATCAAGTGTTTTGCAGGTTAGGTTATAACTTCTTTGTGTGGTTACAAAAAATGAAAAACCTTTGGGGCCCCTTTAAGGGCTCAAGATGCAATTAGCCCTATAAGCAATTATTGAATTATGGAAGAGCATAAAAAAAGGCATCAAATGATGTTTTTACTTTCATCATAGTTAATTTATTGCACCACCTAGAAATTTAATGGCTAATATGCATAAGGGCCGCTAAAGGGCTTAGAATTGAATTTCCAAGTAAAGTTATTGACTAATTATATTTGAAAAAGCATCCAAATGTTTTGTTCACCTAATTCATAGCTATGTAACAGAAATACCCTCAAATATAGGCTACCATAATATAATCAAATTTTATGCTCAGATGATAGGCTGCTTGCTATCTTGGAAATTAAATCCATAGAATTTCTTAGATGGTAAATGGTACCATATCCTAGGCAAATAGCCCTAATCTGGTTTATTTAATCTAGGCTGTGATATATTTCCAGTACTGGTAATATTGCTGTACTTAGAGAAGACAAAACTTAGAGAAGTAGATCTACTGCTCAATTCTGATTTATAAATTTTTTAAAACTTGTAAATCTGTATCTTAAATATAGGGGAAAAAAAAACTCTTGAAATGGCTTAAAATTCTATTGAACAATAGGAATTATAATTAAAAAAATGAAAGCAATAAAAAATAGATTAAAAACCTAAATCAAGGTATTTTTGTCTTGTCAAAATTTAGAGTGGTAATAGACATGTCTCTATGCACTTCAAATAGGAAATAAGTAGAGATAGTAGCTTGATAACACCTTCTCAGGGTGTGCTTTAGGTCTTAGTTTCAGCCTTCTAGCTTAAGAGCCTTTTGCTATCTACAACCTACATCCAGTCCTTCTACCTCCAGTCAGCACTGATGTTTGATGAACTTTAACAATCTTTTGTGTTAAAAAGTTAAACCTTGCAAAATAGATCAAATGAGACACAATAAAACTGCTTTGCACCTCTTACATTTGCTCAATCCTGATCAATAAGGTTTTATTGGTGTGTAAATCTAATTTTTAAATCAAGGGAAATAGTTTTGAATATGACTCAAAATTCTACTGAAATGGCAGTTTTTTTCAAAAACTAAAGCAAAGAAAAAAGAGATTGAAAACTGAAAATTAAGGTACACTGTAATATTTTTTTTGTCAGAATTCAGATAAATATAGACCTTTCACATATACAGCTTTCTAAGCTCTATAAATCCAACAAGGGTAGGTATAGTAGCTTGGGAGGTTATTCCTATGGTATATTGTGGCCCTGCATTCATTCCTAAAAGTTTCATTCATCTAACTCAAGTACTATTTAGGATAGCAAGAAACATCTAAACTAGAATTTTACCAAAGCTAATTGGTATGCCTTAAATCCCTGTCTGGGGTTGTCCCTGTCTGGGGTGGGAGGATGTCATAAAGAAAGATTTAAAGGAAATGGGAACTTTGTGGGTGGGTGTAAAAAGGGAGGCTTTGAATAGATTGGGGTGGAGGAGGAGCGTGCATAGCTGTGTTGGCCTCAGGTGGCTTGGTGCTGCAGTGAGTTGTTAGTAGTAGTAGTAGTAGATCTGAGTTACATGACTAGGCTATAAACTTCAGCAACAAAAGAAAAAGAAAAAAAATCGCCATAATAACCAAGATTACTGAAAGTAACTAATGAAAGTAGATTGACTCTTTATATTCAATGATACTCATTCCTGGAGGCATGGGCGTAGGCCTCCAGGAGGCATGGGCATGCCCCCCCCCCTAGACCTTCAAATTTACATTAGATATGGCTGAAAAAACAGATGGTTTGGAAAAAGCAGTTGATAAAACTCCATCACACTATTGACTGCCCCCTCCCCCCTCCTAGACAATATCTGCCCCCCCCTCTAGACAATATGCTTCCTACGCCCATGCCTGGAGGTCTTGCCAATTTTGGATTTGTGAATGTTGTAGATGACCATATGTTTAAGATATATTTGTTGTTCAGTAAAGTGCAAATGATGCTCAGGATTTTACAAAGCTTAAGGGCATTTTCTGCACTCCTATTTGGTTTGGGTCTTATTTATTAGTTAATAGTTCTGTTTCTTTTAAGTTTGAATTATTGTTCAACTTTATTTCTGTGTCCTTGGTTTAATTTAGCTCTTTTCTTTGATTTTTTTTTTTGAAAAAATATTTTTTAAGTTAATTTCTGTTTACTTTAAATTTACATTGTATTTTGTTGGTTAAGAAAATTAATATTTTCCAGTTTTTTTGTGCTTTTTTTCAGCTTAAGAATTAAGATTTTGGACCTGCTGAAATACTCACATAAACTTTCAGTTTATTAATGTTAAGTGATCATGAGATATTACAGATAAGTCATTTTGATAATCTGGATGTACAGAATGTCTCATTATTTTGCTCAGCAGTCCCTTGATACCCTTGAAATTTTCAACTTGATACCCTTCCCTTTTCCTGAGATATTTTAGGTATGCCCTTTTGAAAAGCTGGATATAAATGCACTGTCTCAGAAGTTAATGAACACATTGGAGCTGCAATGCTGGAGGAAGCATCTAAACTGAAACAAGCCATCAATACTCACCTTGAAGACGAAATCCAGAGGTTGTTCAGGCAGGAGAAAGATAGAGAGGGGAGAAAACTCAATGTGGTTGCATATGGCATACCACTGCAGCCAGGAGTAAATAATGACAAGACATTCATCAAAAGTCATCTTGCAGAGCAGTACAGGATTACAGGTGCAAACATAAGCAACGTCAGACGCTTATTAGGGCAACCATTGCCAACCAAAAGACCCAGAACCAGCAGCCAAGAACCAACCCACAACCAATACCCTCCAATTCTCTTCTCTGTCCTAAACCTAAACTTGAAAAGATGCATTCTACCAAAATTTTATGAGCTTCACCAGGAAATCCACTTCAGGGCGGATACATCCCGGGAAGATTGGGAGAAAAGGAAAGCCTTATCTGCTAAACTTAGATGCCGGATTGAGCTAGGTGAGCCAAATTTGGCTATCCACCGTGGAAAAATTGTTCCAAAAAACTTGATTTGTCTGGATGGGAGCTACCCTCACCAGCCCATGAACTGTTAGATACCCCAGCTACCAGCCCTGTGCATAGTGTAAAAAATGACCCAGAAGTATTTGTTTCACCAGTTAGTGCCTATGAACTTTCCAACTCATCATCCTACAAGTCCTTTGCAAATGCAATTCTCACCAATCAGATGATAGCAGATCCTCCAGCTCTTCCATATCCATTATGGACAAGCCAGTCCTCAACGTGAATCACTACTGTAAGGAAGTACTCAACCAAAGAAAGCAGCAAGTAAGTCAAGATTTCTCTGCTCTAATAACAAATGTTGACCAACTCCCAAACAAAATCAATGAGCTGAAATCTTTGATTTATGCAAATGATTATGATATTATACTTCTTACTGAGGGTGTGTCCCAAGAATTCACAAACCAGCTCCTAAATTCACATGTTAGCCTGCAAGGCTACCATACTATATTGAACCTGTCATCTAATTATTGCCGCCATGGAACACTTGCACTGGTTAAATCCTCTTACACCATCACCCCAATTGACTGCTTCACCAGATGCCTCTATGCTGAAACTATTTTCTTTGATATTTCAGTTCCAGGGAATAAAGACGAGCTCTGTCAGAATTCTGCCAGAGTCAGCTGTGTATATAGAAGTCCATCAGCACCATCACCAGAGGAAGCAGATGGGAAACTAGCAGAGCTCATTTGCAAGATTGCAGACACCCACCAAGGCGATCTTCTAATTGCAGGTGACTTCAACCTGCCTAACATCACCTGGAAAGACCAGTTTCCCTATGTCTCATCTGGTCCTACGAGCCCAATCATTGACATTATTCATGATACCCTTCTCCACAAATTGTCGACCAGCCAACACGTTTTTAGGGAGGGACAGCAACCAAACCTTCTTGACCTGGTATTTCTCAGGAACCAGAAGCTCTCCTCTCTACCTCTTACATGCCCCCAGTTGGAAAGAGTGATCATATCACCATAGACATTAGAACAACATTCCTCAAAGTAACAAATTGCTACATCAAGAAGACCTTTATTAACTATGAGAAGATTAGAATGGATCTCAACAACATCAGATGGGATGACATCTTATCTTGTTCTCTAGAACAGCAATGGCAGTGCTTCAAAGAATTACTGATAAGCAAAACAAATCAGTACACCTCGAGCAAGCTTGTCCCCAAACCAAGAACACTTCCGATAATGACAAAAGAAATTAAGAGGGAAATCAACCATAAAAGCAGACAATGGAAGAAATATAAAAAATACCAATCCCTGAAAATAGAGAGAAATATTCTAAAAGCCAGAACAAACTTAAAAAC
Source organism: Artemia sinica (assembly GCA_027921565.1). Taxonomy (NCBI): domain Eukaryota; kingdom Metazoa; phylum Arthropoda; class Branchiopoda; order Anostraca; family Artemiidae; genus Artemia; species Artemia sinica. Next base: position 27,716,427 of record CM051260.1, read on the forward strand.
TTGACACAGGCCTTGTACACTAGCTTTGAATCCAAACTTGCTGATGAAGCCAAGACAAACCCAAAGAAGTTTTTGGCGGTATGTCTCTAGCCAAGACCACAATAGACGGTGTATCAAAAAACTGATAACAGAGCAAGGTGAAGAAACTACAGACACTAACAAGCTTGCTGACTTACTAAACCTACAATTTGTCTCAGTTTTCACCACTGAACCAGATGGCCCTTTACCTTTCCCACCGAAATACGATGTAAAAGCCCCAATGGAGAGCACCACTGTATTGTCTATAGATGTCCTTAAACTTTTACTGAAATTAGATGCTAACAAGTCGCCAGGGCCCGATAATATACATCCCAGACTATTAAAAGAAACCGCAGAAGTGATAGCAGAGCCCCTCACGAGAATCTTCCAGACGTCACTTATCTCTAGAGAGCTACCAGCAGACTGGAAAGTAGCCAACATAATGCCGGTATTCAAAAAAGGTGATCACACCAAATCTGAGAATCATCAACCTATTAGCCTAACTTCAGCTGTTGTTAAGATACTTGAATGCATAGTCAATGATTCAATTCTCAAACATTTAACCACAAACAAGATCTTGTCCCCCAAGCAGCATGGATTCCAGTCAGGAAAATCAATCAAAACGAACCTATTGAAATCATACAATGAAATTACAAATCTGATTGACCAAGGACATCCAGTCGACCTACTGCTGCTGGACTTTGCCAAGGCTTTCGACAAGGTACCGCACATTTGATTGTGCCCCAAATTATCTCCCTCCGGCATCAATTCAGCTGTGATAGATTGGCTAATGAATTTCCTCACCAACCGCAAGCAGAAAGTCCGCTTATTCGAGATGGGTGGCCAGCCAATCTACTCCCATGAGGCCATGGTAATGAGCAGGGTACCACAGGGAACTGTACTAGGTCCAACCCTTTTCTTGATGTACATCAACAACATTTTCAATCATGTAGATAATAGTATGCATTTGTTTGCTGATGATGCCAAACTGTTTGGCATTGCAAATCCACAGACCACCCAACATGACATTGACAGGCTACAGGATTGGACTCAAGACTGGCTCCTTCAATTCAATACAATCAAATGCTGTATTTTGCACCTTGGACCTAAACAACCCAATGGCTACCTACTCAATTTACAATCCCATCACAAAAACAAGGGAGCATCTAGAGAATAGAGAAGAAGAAAGGGACATTGGTTTCATCATCAACGACAAGTTGAAGTTCCACAGCCACGTTCAGCATATTGTTTCCCGTGCAAATTCCAGCCTTGGCCTATTAAAACAGACCATCAGTAGCCGAGAGGCAGCAATATTCATAAAATTATATAAAGCTCTCGTCAGACCCCATCTCGATTTTGGCATGTGCCTTGCAGGTGCTTCTTATCAGCAAGATCTAAGGCTCATCGAAAATGTTCAGAGCCAAGCAACAAAGTGCGTGAAAAGCCTAAAATCAACTTCATATGAGGACCACCTCAAGCAACTAAAGCTACCTACCCTTGTCTACAGACGCATGCGTAGGTATATGATGCTGACTTACAAACTTCGAGAAGAAAACTCCACCATCTTTAGCAGCAGTCATAGGACCATTTTACAACAGCAACATTTTAAGAAATTTAAAAATAAATTTCTTGTGAATTATTGTCTTGATTTATCAGTAGTGTACCGAACCAATCGTGCTCAAAACCCTCCTCAGGGTCATACAGTGGTGTTTTCTTTGTGAATGGTCAAGTTTTCACCACAGTAGAGTGCAGACGGTCTGGTATCATAGTGGTATCCTTTTCTAGTTTTAGATTAAAAGCTTATTCCAATAGGCAATGGAAAGAACTCCCCCTAAAAAAAAGTCCCCCCGATCCCACCCCAAATACTAATGAAATTTATCCATTTTTGCTGGTCAAGCCTGGCTGGTCAAGCTCTCTTTCACAAAGCTCACATGAAAGCTCAAATTCTGAGAATAGGACAATGATCAGTGTTGGAGCTAATGTCACCATAGATGATAATGGATTTCAAGAGGTCCTTTCTAGGAGCTCCAAAAAAAGAAAAAAAACATCCCCAATCAAAAGTATTTCCCCTCCCCCTGTCCAAGTTTCTCCTTCCCAAAACTTAGGCATTTACCTCAAAATTACTCCTAATACCCCCTTTGAAATAAGAAAGACTACTACAATAAGGGTTGCAATTTTCAAAACGTTAAAATCAATGTTTTCTCTTAACATTCACCATGATGGATCTTTGCTAATAGCTGTCCAAGATTAGAAATCAGCAGATATAATACTTAATCTAAAATCTCTTCTGAATACCCCAATTAATTCATCTAAATGGAACCCAAAACAATCCCCAACAAAAATAGTAGTATATAATGTTCTCCTAGAAATACCAATTCAGGAGTTAAAAGAAGGGCTCTTGGATAGGGCTGGTAATGCAATCCCTGTAGAAGATGTCACTCAACTGGTAAACCCAACTCTAATGGATTAAAAACAAGTAGATCTTTCTTCTTTACACTGAAAGAAAAATTTATATCCCAGAAAAGTTATTCCTATTTGGGCAAATCAAACCACACAGGAATACAAGCCAAAGCCTATCCAGTGTCAGAAGTGTCTGAAACTGGGACACAACAAATAAATGCAATGAAATTCTCCTAGCCTGTAGTTGACAACTTGCAACAACACTCAGCCTACATGTATCAATTGTAAAGGCCCACATGAATCCACCAATAAATCACAATGCCCTGTATATAAGAAAATAGCACTAACACTCCAAATAGCAACAGAGAAGGCCATTCCATGCCCTTTTGCAGCTATGGAAGCAAATGCTGCCCAATCACACCAAATAAAACCCATATTGAAATCAAATAAAACTCCCAAGTCAAACACTTCCAATGCATCAAGTACTCCTTACAAAACACCATCCATTAAGCCCCCTAGCTCTCATCTCTATCAGAAAGAATCACCAAGCCAACAAGCCTCCTTGCCTATTGAGATGAGGTCAGCCTGGCACCCCCTCCCAACAGAAACAAACCAGAAACACTACCAGGAATTAATCCCTTAACTGACAAACTGGATGCACAACCAAACAACATACAAACCCCAAATACATGCTTATTCATTCTAAACTGCAATGCAGTTCAGGCCATGAATATACAACAACAGAAAACAAAAATCGTTGATGAATTGACAAAAATCTACATCCCTAATCATATGCTCATTCAAGCAAAAAGAGATCTTGCTTTACTATTAACAAAGCTGAACATTGATACACAGTCATATGAAAAATAAATCAACAACACAACACATATCAATACTTCAGTGGAATGTAAGATCACTTACAGAAAATAAGTTAAATGGATTAATATCTTTTATGAATAATAATTCCATCAATATTGCTTGCCTCCAGGAAACTCATTTAACCCAAAATCAACAAATTAAGTCTCTGGGATACACTATCCCGAGAAAGGATAGAACATTAGAGAGAAAAGGAGGTGGAGTAGCTTTAATAGTTTAAAAATAATATAAAATTCTGTGGCATCAACTTTCCCGATTTTGTAAATGATGTTGATGCAATTGGTATCAGTGTTTGGCTGAATAATAAAAACTTACATATTAAGCTTTTATAACCCTAATGGCCAAACTACAGATGCCATAGATTTCTTCAGCTATATAAATAATTCTAATATGTTGAAAAATATCATTATTTGTGGAGACTTTAATGCCCACAGCCTTTTGTAGGGGAATAAACCAGAAAATAAAGCTGGTAAGTTCATTGAACGTATGATTTCAAATAATAATGAACTAGCTGTTGCTACCCCTCCAAACCTGAATACATATTTCAACTCCAAAAGTGGCAGTTTCTCTACAATTGACCTACAAATTGTGTCTTTAAATATTTTGAATAAAATTTATATAAATAAAATTGATAGTCTATGTACTGACCACTTTGCCATAGTTTGCTCCCTAAACGAACCTACTGAAACCCTATCACATACCTCCAAATATATCAACACTAAAGCAAATTGGCCTCTGTTCCAAAATAAGCTAAATGATGAAATTACAAGTTTCACCCAAAATTCATGCATTTCAAACGCAACAGCTGACACACATGCTGAAGTTTTGGCATCTTTCTAATAAATACAGCTAATCATGCTATCCCCAGGACAACACCCAGGAAAACCTTCCCTAAACATATTCCCAAAGCATGGTGGACAAATGAGTGCCAAAATAAATGAAACACAAAAAATGCAGCTAGGAGAACATTCTTAAAAAAAATCATCACCTACTACATATTTAAAAAAAATTACAAACAGAATCTAATCTAAAAAGGACCATAATAAATGCTAAATATAACTACTGGTATAATTTTGCAAATAACCTCTCCAGAGAAACACATGAGCCAATTATACATAAAGTCATAAGCCATATCTGTGGGGAAAAAGACTTCCCCAACCACTCCTGTATGAGCTTATACATAATAATACCCATTATGACAATGATAATGAAAAAGCTAAGCTATTTGCCACTCTTTTTGTTAATAAGCTAACATCAAATAATTGTAGCAAAATGCCCCCAATTCCTATGAACCCAAGATACCAACCTCGCCCAGGATCCGAGTATATAACCAGTCCATTTTCAATCCAGGAAAAGAATAATGCAATACATCATATTAGGACCAAAACTAGCGGCAGCTATGACAATATACACCCTACATGGATAAAGAATCCCACCCCGTCATGCAAACAGGAACTTCTAAATTGTTATAATCATGCTTGGGCTTCATCTATATTGCCCAATATCTGGAAATGTTCGTCCCTCCTACCAATCCTAAAGAAAAAAATAAACCCAAAAATAACCCTGAGTCGTATAGGCCCATAATGATTACTCCTGTGATGGGGAAAATAATGGAGAAAATGATCTATTACCGACTCCTCTGGTTTGTTGAAAAAAATGATATGATCCCTCACACTGAAACTGGATTCAGGAAACACCATTCCTCAACAGATGCTTTCATTATGTTAACAAATGCAATAAATGAATCATTCTCAAAAAATAATGTCCTAGTTGCAGCTTTCCTAGATTTTGAAGGGGCATATGACAATGTGAACCACCAAATACTTTTAATTAAACTTGCTAACCTTGGACTACCTCCCAAGCTAGTATCTTTTATAAAATCTTTCATAGAATTGCGAAGTTTCATTGTTTGTGTAGGTTCAGCATCTTCACCCCAAAAGACAATAACCAAAGGCCTTCCCCAGGGAGCAGTCCTCAGCTGCCTCCTCTTTGCCCTATATCTCTGGGACATGAACCTCCCCCACACGAATCTACAATATGCTGATGATCTGAAAATACATTCTTAGACCACACTGGCTATACATGACAAATGAAACTCAGAGAGGAGAGAAAGTAACAAAATGAAAAATAAAATCAAAAAGGGTGAAAAAACGAGGATTTTGTCAGCCAGTGGCGAAACCATGAAGATGAAAATATAAGCAAATATTTCGACAAGGACCTCCGCCAAGTCGTCCTCAGTGCTAAACAAAAAAAAAAAAAAAAAAAAAAACGAAAATCTAACCTTTCGAAGTTTACCTTACAAAGACAGAACAAACACTGAATAAAAACCAAGCATGAATCAATGAAAATGAATTTACCAAGATGATTGGGCAAGGATCTTTCGCCTTGCAATAGTTTTAGCTGGTCTACAATTTCGGTTTTCATTAGATATGCAAATAGGTTCTTTTAAGTTATTTCGGGTGAAAATATTGATTGAGTCCTTCAAGATTAAACTGTCGTAAATTGGGCTTAATGAAATATCTCCAGTATCTCTATTTATTGCTAAATTTTGGTTCATATATTTATAATATTTTTTTTTTTTTTTTTATCTCAATTACCTCTTTAAAAGTTTGTGGTACGCCATTTACAGTTGATATTAAGGTTGCCTCGTCAAACAGAACTAGATGGGTCGGATTTACGAAAATATGCGAAGCCAAAGCCGAATCAAAGTTGTCATTGTTATTTTTAATCTCAGGGCCTTATCTATTGAAATTTGGTGCTCATGCAAACGTTCACCTAGTTGTTGATGGGTCCTACCAGTGTAAAATTTTCCACAAGAACACGGGATTCTGTAGACACCACTACCCAGTACAGGGTCTGTTTTATCCTTTCCTGAGTTGAAAAAGTGTTCAACTTTTTGTTCGGTTTTGAAAGAAACAGAGAGATTATGTTCTTTTAGAATTTTTCCAAGTTTATCGCCAAGTTTCGGGATGTATGGTAAAACGATGATAGTTTTTTTTCTCAATTGCCGGTGTAACTGAATCAGGGGGACAAGCTCCCTATTTTGTTCTTTTATCTTTTTTAATCGTCTATCTATTATATTTTCAATGAGTTTGATTGGGTAACCATTGCAGAAAAGAATATCCTTTACATAATTTAATTCAGAATTTATATGATTACGGGAACAAATTTTTCAAACTCTGTCGACTAAAGAGATTATTACCCCTCTTTTCACAGAAGGAGGGTGATGGGAAGAGAAATGTAGATATCGATCATTATGAGTCGGCTTTCTATATATAGAAAATTATAGATCATTCGAAAATTAATATCGATCATTATTTCATAATGATCGATATCTACATTTCTCTTCCCATCACCCTCCTTCTGTGAAAAGAGGGGTAATAATCTCTTTAGTCGACAGAGTTTAAAAATTTGTTCCCGTAATCATATAAATTCTGAATTAAATTATGTAAAGGATATTCTTTTCTGCAATTGTTACCCAATCAAACTCATTGAAAATATAATAGATAGACGATTAAAAAAGATAAAAGAACAAAATAGGGAGCTTGTCCCCCTTGATTCAGTTACACCGGCAATTGAGGAAAAAACTTTCATCGTTTTACCATACATCCCGAAACTTGGCGATAAACTTGGAAAAATTCTAAAAAAACATAATCTCTCTGTTTCTTTCAAAACCGAACAAAAAGTTGAACACTTTTTCAACTCAGGAAAGGATAAAACAGACCCTGTACCGTGTAGTGGTGTCTACAGAATCCCGTGTTCTTGTGGAAAATTTTACATTGGTAGGACCCATCAACAACTAGGTGAACGTTTGCATAAGCACAAAATTTCAATAGATAAGTCCCTGAGATTAAAAATAACAATGACAACTTTGATTCGGCTTTGGCTTCGCATATTTTCGTAAATCCGACCCATCTAGTTCTGTTTGACGAGGCAACCTTTATATCAACTGTAAATGGCGTACCAAAACTTTTAAAGAGGTAATTGAGATAAAAAAAATATATGAACCAAAATTTAGCAATAAATAGAGATACTGGAGATATTTCATTAAGCCCAATTTACGACAGTTTAATCTTGAAGGACTCAATCAATATTTTCACCCGAAATAACTTAAAAGAACCTATTTGCATATCTAATGAATACCGAAATTGTAGACCAGCTAAAACTATTGCAAGGCGAAAGATCCTTGCCCAATCATCTTGGTAAATTCATTTTCATTGATTCTGCTTGGTTTTTATTCAGTGTTTGTTCTGTCTTTGTAAGGTAAACTTCGAAAGGTTAGATTTTCGTTTTTTTTCTTTTTTGTTTAGCACTGAGGACGACTTGGCGGAGGTCCTTGTCGAAATATTTGCTTATATTTTCATCTTCATGGTTTCGCCTCTCTGGCTGACAAAATCCTCGTTTTTTCACCCTTTTTGATTTTATTTTTCATTTTGTTACTTTCTCTCCTCTCTGAGTTTCATTTGCTGATGATCTGGTACTATGGCCATCTGGAAACACCTTTGAGATTGCACAGTCAAAGCTGCAAAAGTCACTTTTCCAATTTGAAAAATTCTCTCAACATTCAGATTTACCCATTGCACCTACCAAGTCAAAAATAATCCAATTTCACCGAAAGCGAAATCATGTTAATGCAAGATTAACTCTAAATGGAACAACTATTCCAGGAGATAATCATATTAATTACCTAGGTCTCATGCTTGACCAAAAACTTAATTTCCACCTCCACATTTCAAATACAATAAAAAAATGCTATAGAAAAACAATTATACTAAAAAGACTTCTTTCCACACCCTGGGGCTGTAAGGAGAAAACCTTATTCCAGTTTTATAAATCACATATAAGACCCCATATTGACTATGGGCTCATCGTCTATTGTGCATGTGCAAAGACCCAGATGCAAAAAATTGAAACAATACAAAATGATATAATACGTCTCATATTTGGTCTTAGGAAACCCACAAGCACCAAGTTTCTGCTTATGGAGAGTGGATTAACAACAATAAGGGAGAGACGTAGCTTTCTCTTGATAAAACATCTTACAAAAATTGATTCAAATAGCTCACACACCCTACATAATTGGTTAAGAAATCCAGCCATGTATAGAGGCATTGCAGATGAGTATGCCAATATTCAGAAGAAGTTTCCTGTACCCGCAAAGTCTATTGCACCTACTTTCCCCCATTCCCCTCCATGGAATTGGTCAATCCCCATAATAAATACTGATTTCTCAAAGTGGACTAAAGATTTAACCCCCATCGCTTTTGTCCAGAAAAAATTTGCTGAACTTAATACAATTACTTATAAAAACCATTTCCAAATCTTTGTTGATGGGTCCAAAATGAATGAGAAGGTAGCAAGTGGTGCCTTCCTTCCTCACCTGAAAATTGCAATGGGTGAGAGATTGTATAAAAATGTATCTATAATGTCTGCAGAGTTAAATGCCATAATCATGGCATTAGAAGACCTTATGGAAAATAAACCCTTGATTGCTAATTCAAATAATATTATAGTTTTTTTCTGACTCTCTATCAAGCCTTGAGTTGCTGTCTTCAGCTCCTCAGCATAAGCTGGATATTGACACTTATCATTGTCTTAGTATTATAGATAATCTTGCTTCAAGTGGCATAAGAACTTATCTTCAGTATATTCCTAGCCACTCTGGTATAAGTGGTAATCATCAGGTTGATGAAATAGCAAAAAATGCTATAAATATTGACCAGCCAAAGTGGGAGACCAATCCCCATTAGAGATATTTACCGATGGAGACTATCAGATATTATGTTTAATAAGAAAAATCCTACTCTTTCCCCCTTTCCCAATAAGTATTTTTCTAAAATGTATCATAGAATACGTTCTGGAACAAATGGACTAAACTTTCTTGCATTCTCGTATCAGTTTCCTAATCCAAGTGGTTCAGTTCCCCTGTCCCCTTTGCAGGTATTGTATTATGAATAATGAAATAATTGACTACTGCCTATTTGAATGTAATATGCTGACGTCTGCACAGCATACTTTGCATTGTAAACTGTTAAAGTGCTTCAAACACCACAAAATTTCACTATCAGCCAAGAGCCTAGCCAACTATACCTGCACACAGAGCACAGAAATCGATATCTATCTTCTTATATTTGAACTCCTTGAGTCAAAAGATCTACTGAAAGATATCTGAGAATATCTAATAATAAGAGACAACCAAGCCAGTAGCTCTGTAGCCCACAGAGTGAAGCAAAAGGGAAAGGGCTAAATAGTATCAACTGAAAAGTCCACCTGCTGTGAAATAGAAGAAGAAGAAGGACACTCCAAGAAGCTGCCAAAGTTAAGCTCCCGATCGAGAACCCGTCAAATGTACTTCTCAAGAAGAGTCATAAACCATTGGAATCAGTTGAAGGACTCAAGGGTCAGCGCTCCCTCCATCCAGTCTTTCAAATGCCACTTTGACAAGGAGTGGGAGAAGAGGCAGTAGAGGTTCAATTGGGAGTCGTCAACTCAAGAGCACTACAGGTCCGGAGGACCTTAAAGATCTCAAATGGATTAAGGTGATTAAGGTAAGGTGATATACACAGAGTTTTTTGATTATGTTCATCATCTGCTGGAATTTTCAACTTATTGCTGTTAACTGTTCCTGATATATTGCAGATACACTACCTGGATGCATACAATCTTTCTTTTTTAGTTTCAAATTCTCCTCAAACATTCCCTAAAAGTTTTGACTCTCTATTCTTAGCCATTTTTTTAGATATTGCAGATACATCCCTTTGATATCTTTGGAAAGTTTTATAAGTCAGTAAAAAAGTTTATAAGTCAGTAAAATCATTTTTGAGTGCTGCAATTCAAACTCTACAGGAATGTTTTTAACTGTTTTTTTTCTGGAAGGCCAAATCCCATTATTATTAACAAAAAAAAAAATTAGAATGAGGTAAGGGTAACTAATTCTGTTCTAAATCCTTCTTCTTGGCCTTCTTCTGTCCCTCCAAGTCTTGTAGTTGATAGCGTGGTTTTTGAGACTGAGCTATCTGTTCAAGAAGGGTTTACTTTGCATTTTGCCAATATTGGGAAAACTGCTGCTTCTTCAGTCAGGTCTTTGCCATTGCAACCAGACCACAAATCTTGGCCTGTGTTGTCTCAAGTCGATAGCATTGGATCTCCCTTCTGATGTTAAAATTACCAGGATTGTCAATAATTTGAAAGGTTCCTTGTTGCCTAGCCCTGAATTTATTCCTACTATAGTAGTCATGTTTGTTCTTCCTTCAATCATTTCTCCATTATTGAAGCTTATAAACCTATCATTTTGGAAATAGAAGTTTCCCCAGGTCAATGTTCATAAGATGTTTAGTCAATGTGAGTGAATGTTTTATATGAAGGTGGACCACAGAATGATCTGGCTAATTATCAACCAATATATTTGATGTATGTTTTTAATAAAGAAAATTGAAAAGGCCATGCTATCCATCTTCTTGCTTATCTAGAGGCAAAAGAATTTTTCAATGGTTTTCAGCTTGGTTTCTGGGCTAAGCATTCAACAGAACAATTTATGTACAATTCTTTTAAATTTTCTTCACACTGTACTTGACTCTGATTTGATTCCTGGTGCTATATTTCTGGATGTCTGTAAAGGTTTCAATTCTTTAACCCATGGAATTATGCTTCATAAGTTTTCACATAATGGCATAAGAAGGTATAATCATGCTTTGTTTGATTCTTGCACTTGGGTGTTTCTCTAGGATCTGTTCTTGGTCTGCTTCTGTTTTTTGGTTTATGTTAATAACCTTATAGTAGCAGTTACGAGACAAAAAACCTACGATTTGCTTTTGCCTATGTTATACTGAATCTTTCAATGCTCAAACAAGTCAATCACCTTCTCAGGATGAGTATGCTACTGTCGCTTTCGCTTATGACATTACCCTTGGTACTGCAGTAGGGATGGAGTCCAAGATGCTTCCCAAACAAATGGGTTTTTTGATTCGTTAAACTTTTTCTTCTTTTTTGAAACCACTGTCAAAGCTATATGATACTGTTTGTCACATTGCGTCGTATACCCTACCTCAGTCAGCTCAAGAATGTCACTCCTTTGGTACCTTCAGAATTTTTTTTTTTTTTTTATGTCAAGATGAATCATTTTTAATATTTTTTTTTTATAAGATTGGATAGATGTCTTTGGACTGGGTTTGAAATTTTTCCTGTGGGTTTTGTTTGCCTTGTGCAAAGCATCTCTCATGGCTAGGTTTTGCTGGTTTTGAATGAGGGGTAACAATTTTTCATTTGTGTTTTTTAATTTTTCTTTTTATATGTGGTGACTTAATTGTGTTGATTGAGTTATGTAGTTGTTCCCCCTACATATACAGGCCATGGAGCCTTTTGTAGGCTCAGAAGTTTGAATTGTGGCTGTGTTTTTTCTTCATATTTCAACAATAAATTGATTGAATGGATGTACATAGTGTCTTTTGTTTTATTTCAACACCCCCTCACCATTCTCTGAAAGTTTCAACTTCATTCTCTCAGCCGTTTCTGAAGTATTACAGACGTACCCTTTTGACAACAAGGATGCATAAACTGTCTTTTGATTTAGTTCAGAATTTTTCTCAATATCTCCCAAAAGTTTCAACTTAATACCCTTAGTCTTATGTATTGCAGATAAGTTTATCTGACAACCTGGACGTACATAGTGTCTTCTAATATAGTTCAATATCCCCTGCAAAATTTTGACCTTATACTTTTAGCCATTACTAAGATATTGCCAATATGCCTTCTTGACAGATTGGATACGCATAGTGTCTTTCTAGCTTATTTCAACATCTCTGCCTCAGTATTTACTGAAAATTTCAATTAAATACCCTTAGCTGTTCCTGAGATCTTCAAGATACGTCCTGTTGATAATTTGGATGCAGATAGTATATTTTGATCTAATTCAACATCCCTTGAAAGTTTTAATATAATACTCTTTCTTATAGCTGATATTGCAAATTCGTTATTTTGACAATCTTAATAAGCATAGGGTCTTTTGATTAAGTTGAACATGCCCTGAAAGTTTCAACTTCGTACCCCTAGCAGCATCTGAGATGTTGCAGATAAGCCTATTTGCCAACCTGGATAAGCAAAATATCTTTCGATTTACTTAAAACGTGCTATTAAAGTTTTAACTTTATGTCCTTAGCTGTTTCTGAGATATTGCAGATGTGCTCATTTGCCAAGCTAGATGTACATTGTGTCTTTTGATTTAGTTCAACCCCGGAAACATTTTGAACTTATATCTTTAGCCATCCCTAAGATATTGCAGATACGCCTTTCTTGACAAAATGGGTACAAATAGTATCCGTTAGTTTATTCAACACCCCCTTGTTATTCCTAGAAAATTTCAACCTAATGCCCTTAGCTCTTATTGAGATATTACAGATACGTCCTTTCGACAACTTGGATACATAAAGTGTCTTTTAATTTAATTCAACACCCCTGATAGTTTGAACATAATAGCCTAAGTTGTACCTGAGATATTGCAGATCCACCCCTTTGACTATATGGAATAGCATAGTATATATTGATTCAGTTTAACATGCTTGGAAAGGTTCAACTGATATTCTTTAACACTTGTTAAAAATTGCAGCTACTCCTATTTGGCAAGCTGTATGTTTCTTTTGAATTAGTTCAACATTTCTCTCAGTAATCCCTGAAGGTTTCACCTTAATACCTTTAGCCTTTTCGGACATCCAGGATCAAACATGTCCGCTTTCCCGAAAATAAAATCGATATGTTAACAATTAGCAACTTATAGAATTTAGAGCCCTTGCGCAAGGGACTCTGGTGGTCTTGTCCACGCCAGGAGACATAGCTATTGGATCGTTTGACTTTTTTGAAAAAAATCTCTGTCCCAATATTTTATCGTATGTCTATGGGGGTCCAGGTGGGTTGCTAAAATGTGCGTGGAACGGGGACTAGTTGCCCTCAAATTACTTTTGACCCTTACAAAGGATATTGGAACTTTCAATGCCCAGTAGAATGAGCTTCCGAAATCTCTACAATTAATCCTTCAATACGCAGTGACCTGTAAAAAAACAGAAGTAAATAATATACTGAAGTCATATTGCTTTTTACTTTGGCAGCGCTGTTGAGCTGACTCTAACCTGTAGGTATTTTTGGCTTAAAAAGGTGCAAGTTTGTGAACATGAAAACTGAAATGCTGATTACCATTCTAAACTTTCGTGATTAGTTAAAATTTCCTTTCTTTTTGTCACCAATGATAAAGGTCATAATATTCTGATGTTAAAAAAAGTAGACAACAAGGATATTTTTTGAAGCTCCTCTAAAATAGGACTCAAAATTTAAACTGCAAACCCCGCCACACATTTTAGTTCTGAAAGCCAAGATGTTTAAAAGCTTTAATAATGCTCGTATAGTTTTGAACAGAATCGAACAATTCGATCAAAATACGAACAGAAATGAATTAAAAACTATTCTAAATAAATGTTTTTTTTAATGAAAAGTTCAGAGCAAAATTAAAACCCCAAGTAAGAAAAAAGGAAGTCGTGTAGTAAGTCAGACTTAAAGCGCAAAGGAATTCTTATGAATGAACAAATAAAACCAAATACAAATGAAAACCGAAATCAATAATCAAGTCAAGTTTTAAACTGACAGGTGGGATATGAATGAACAGATTAAGTTTAAAATGATTAGACATTAGAACAAACAATTTATCAAAGTTAAAACGGATTGACATTATTATCGCAACTGAAAGTGCGATAATAATGTCGCACTCAAAGTTCTTACAGTGTTATGGCTCGGTATCTCTTTTCTAAAAAGTGATATGTATGTTGGAGTTTATTTACCTTCAAAAACCCATTACAAAGTTTATGAATACAGTCTTGTTAATATCATACCTCAGTTTGCTATACTGATAAATGTAATTGTTTTTTCTTTCTTACAGAAGTCAGTAATTCAAAAAATCGGCTATGATGAAAAAAATTATGTTGCCAATGCTTCTTTTGCTAAGTCGTTAAATTCTGAATTTGATGTACGGTTGTCTACTGTTACGTCTGCTGCAGCTACAATATTGAACGAAAGCAAAGCTATCAAAAGATCTGTAAAATTAAAGTCCATTGAAAAAACTGCTAGAGGCTATGCAGTTGTAGATGAGCTTTCTGTAGATTGTGGAAAGATAAGCCAAAGTGCTCCTGGAAACTTTTCGTCGTATAATCCGGTGCTAGTTAAACAGGATAATGCTATTCCAAAGATTCGAAATATTAAACAGTTTTCCTTGCCAGAAAGAAGCTCAAGATCTTCCAGGAAAATAATCCCGAATCGAAAGTTCCTGGATAATTTTGAAAGTAGTAGCTTAACAAAAAGGAAGGAAAGACTATAAAAAACATCAAAGCCTGTGAGTTTGTAAAAGAACCTGTAAGAGACTCCATAAGCCAGTCTGAACATAAAAATAATGAAAATAACAACACAAAATGTATGAAACATACCAGTCTTTCCAATTCCAGCATATTACTGTGTGATATCCCAATTAAAACTGCTGTTGTGCCTTTAGAAAGAGTAGATTGTTCCAATTTAGATGTTGAAGATACAATGCTTAGCAAAGAAAGGGCACATAAGCCACCTCCAAAATGTCTAATAAAGCACAAACAATCTTCTTCAGTTTTTATCAACTGGACCACCCAGTAAAAAGCAGAGAGTTTTTAAAAGGACACTTGATTGCAACTCTATAATTGAATCTGGTGGTGCTAGTCAAGATAATGAAAGACTAGCATTTGTTGCTACTAGCCTTGCTAAAAGAAAAAATAAAAGATTTTGTGATAGTAAAATCACACTTTTAAGTGATCAATACCTTGGCCTGAATGACTCACAACAAGAAACAACAGCAATTTATTTGCAATCACAAAGAAAAGGTGGTGATGGAAAAGGGGCTTCAAGCCTTAAAGTTTCGAAGTCATTTTTACTGCCTGCTCAATTGCTTAGTGGCGAAGAGTGTGTGGATCCTTCAGAGTCACCACTATCTCCTTGTGCCTTATTAAGTTCAACAAGTGGTATAAGTGAATCGGACCTTAGTGCTTTTGATAATCAGAGCAATACAGAAGAACCGGGAAAAAAGCTGAAGAGTGCAACTTTCCAAAAACTCAAAGAAAAGAGTAGAGAGTTTGTTGAAATAAATGGGAAGATCCTTCCAAGAGTCGTTCGACAGAAGCTGAAGAATGGTTGGACTAAAAAATATGTTCGTCGATACAAAAGCAAATCATTGCACCATAGATGGGATGCACGTCTCTGTACGCCAGATGGGAGAGTTCTTCAATCTCAATTGGACCTTGACAGGTCTGTTCCTTTCCTTTCTTTTCATACCTTGTTACTTGATTTGTATTGAGTTTTCCTCCTAGCTAACAAGACTATTTAGCAAATGCAGGGTGGATCCTAGGGTTAAATCTGTATGACTATATAAAATAGGTCACATCAATATCTGACAAAACCAAAGAAAGATGGAGGCCTATAGTTCTTTGCATAATCAATAAAAGGGAGAAGGTGGGTTTTATTGGATCATCTGTTTGACGGAAAATATCTGCATTTATATGCGTATAATGTTGTAATCACAACTGCGAATTAAAATGGAAATAAAAATTAATATGAGTGAAACTGATAACATTAGGCAATGTTAATTTTGTCGCCACCCCTTTTGGTGCTGGATTTTATGTGTATTTAATGAGATGAATTCAAATATAACAATAGTTTTTGGCTAGGAGCTGAAACTTTTAAGATTTGGGAATACGGTGTGATATGAGACTTATTATATCAATGAAAACTAAGTAGGCCATCACGTGGAAAAAGCAAACAATTGATTTTAAACCATTATTTTCATTCTAAAGACAATAAACAAAAGAAAAACCACAGAAATCATTGAGAAACTAAGCTAAATACACAGTTACATTTTAATCTTTAAAACGCTAATAATACAAGAACTACTTGAAACTTAAGAAGCTTCTTCTGCATGACACTGTTGAATGTACTTTGTTGGAACATTCTCCTTTCGAACTCCAGCAATAATCTGTCGTCACATGAGCATTGCATCTTCGTTTTTATCGATCTTCCATAAACTTTATGTCTTGGTGAAATCTTTCATGTTTTTTCTTCACTCATGAAACCTAAATATTCTGGAAAACAGGTTAAGCAGCTATGTAAATAGTGAAACTTAATGGTCATATCACCATCAAGATTTCTGATACTTATAAGCATCTTTTTTTACCAGCGTAACATTGTTTTTAGCTTTGCAGTTACTAAAAAAATTGCTCCTGACTAACAAATGATGTCCATGCTTTTGGCTCAGTCTTATTCATGAACTCTACAAAGGACATGAAAGAGACATCTCTTTCATGAGTTGTATTATTTGTGGTCGATTAAAAACTCTAGCTTTAGTATTTTCCGTGGTCATGTGGGCATATCAATTCAAACTTCAAAACGAAGATAACTACCACAAACAGGAGTAGGGCTAATGCCCCCTATGGCTTCTAAAGACTAGAATGTCATTTTTGCTCTACTGAGAACAATTTTCATTTCAAGCAGTGTGTTTTAATTTGTCATGTCATCATAAAAAAAAGAAAATTACCATAATAACCAATATTACTGAAAAGACCTATTTCAATGAGAGTCTACTCAAGAATTGTTTGTATTTGGTAACTTTACACAAGAGAACAGTTTAAATTTGTTTTGTTCCCAGCAAAGTCCGAATAATGTCTTGGTCTTTGTAAGCGATATGGTATACGTTAGCCGTACTCCTGTTTGTGGCAATTTCTGTTTGTTGAAGTTTGACTTGATTATTCTCTGTTCGCTTTGGGTTTCATTTACTTAGTCGTAGTGATTTAAGTTTGTTTTACGCTTGAATTACTATTTGACTTTGTTAAAGTGTGGCTTGATATTCAAATTTTGAACAACATTTTGTAACATATTTTAATGATAGTTGCCCTGTAAAACTTGGAGGGATGGATAAGTGGAAAATCATTCAAATCAATAGATTTAAAGTCTACATATTCTTTGAGTTTCTGTAGGGCTGAAGCCATTCTGAGCGCCATCATATTACAACCTTGAGTACAGACAAATGTTGACCGACCATTCCCTCAACATACTCTGAAACTCTTAACATAATTCCTTTGGAGTAACCAGATAATTAGAAGAACCACTCTTTTGAAGACTTTAGATGTACCTAATGTCTTTTGGTCTAGTTCAGAATCCCCCTCAACATGCCTTGAAAGGTTCAACTTAACACCCTTTGTCATCCCTGAAATATTACAGATACGCCCATTAGACAATCTCGATGCACCAGGTTTCTCTTGATTTAGTTTAATTTCCTCTTCAACGTGCCATGAAAGTTTCAACTGAGCAAACTCAGCCGTTCCATAGATGTTGCACATAATTCCTCTTGAAAACCTTGGATGCTAGTGAAGTCTTTTAATTTAGTTCAACATTTCTAACAATATGCTCTGAAATTTCTAACGTAATACCCTTATATGTTCATAAGACATTGTACAGGTGCCCTTTTGACAATCTGGATATGCATAGTATCTTTTATTTTTGGTCTACGTACCCCTGAACTTTGTCTGAAAGTTTCAATGTAATACCCTATTATGCCCCTGAGGTGTTGAATCTATTTCATTTTGACAACCTGGGCGCATTTAAACTCTTTTCATTTATTATGATAGTTGTAGTAGTAGTAGTATCAGAAGCAGTAGATTCAGCAGTCACAATCGCAGTAGTAGTGGTCTTTGCAAATAGTTGTAGCTGTAATCGCAAATAATCACAGTCACAAGTAGTTGCAGTCGTAAGTAGTCGCCATTGCAAGCAGTTGCAGTCGTAGTTGCAGTTATAAGTAGCTGAGGTTACAAGGAGTTGCAGTCACAAGTAGCCAGACGCACAAGTAATCGCAGTTGCATGTAGTTACGGTTGTTGTAGTAGGCATTAGTAGGTGCATAGTGTCCGTTGGTTAGTTCAACATGTTCTAAGAATCTCAACTTTTACACTGAGAGCTGTTCCTGAGATATTGATGATATGCCCTTTTGACAAACTGTATGCACATCGTGTGTTTTGATTTATTTTAGTATTCTTCTCAACTTGCCCTGAAATTTTCACTTTAGTACGTTTTGCCTTTTTGGAGACTCGGGATCAAACATGCCACCTTATGTAATAAGAAAACCTATATGTAAACAATGGGCAACTTACATAAATTACAACACTTGCCCCATGGGCTGGGTGGGCCACGTCATCCCTGGGGGCATAGTTATTTGACATTTTAACAATTCTGAACAAAATGGCTATTTCAAAATTTTTATCAGATGTCTGGGGGAGGGGGGTCTGGTTGCCCTTTGATCACTTTTGACTCATTTCCAAACATTGAATTTCAAATCGAATGAACCCCCTTAGAAGTTCTTTCAATGACACCTCCTTCCATGCGAAGTACGGAAAACAGGGAAAATAGGCAGCAGTAACACAATAGCGCTGCTTATTTTGTTTCTTATATATATAAAATTTATTTGATAAACCCTTCCTCCCCCCTCCCCCCTTACCCAGGTACACGATAAAGATTTTCTTTTACGACTTTAATTTTTTTGTTACGGATATGCTTTTAAGGGATTACAGTATCTCACCCCCCCCCCCGCCCATGTCCTTTCCTAGGATTTATCATGTAACATTTCCCCCTAACTTTTGCTTTCTACACTTAGCCGGTTTTTGGGCAAATTTAACAGTTATAAATGTTTTCCTTGAATATTCTTGAAACTTGCTCACTGTTAGCTCTAAAATCATGCGTGAAGTAGGAACCTGTAAATTTGGGTATTGTCAAATAATTCCAACTATTGTCAATTATAATTTGAACATTGCTGAAAATAAAATACATTTGAAATGTTTTCTCTTTTTTTAACTTTAATAAATTCAAATTATTAAGACTTTCAGGAATGAATATTGATTTAATTTAGTATTCCCCTCAACATGCCCTGAAATTTTTACCTTAATACGTTTTGCCTTTTGGAGACCCAGGATCAAACATGCCCTGGGTGTTATTTTTTTTTCAGTAATCTTGGCTACGATGGTTTATTTTTTTCAATATTATGAAAAGTAAAACATGTAGCTCGAAATAAGGATTGATATCAGTAAAGCGCAAATTATGTTCGGGTCTTTAAAAGGCCCGGGTGTGTCAACCCTACTCCTCTTAGGTCCTGCTCGTTTTGAGTTTGACTCGGTTTTTATTGTAGTTCTGTTTGCTTTGGGTTTCATTTATTTATTGATGATAATTTATTGTAGTTTTACTCTGAAAATTTATTTGACTTTATTTCTGGTCATCTTTGGTTTAATGTAGCTCTTATACTTTTCCTTGAAAAACTTTGTTTCTGGGATTATTTTTTTTTAATTTGATTTCTGTTCGTTTTTTATTGATATATTCTTTTTCATTGGCTAAGAAAAATGTGTTTTCAATTCTTTGGTTTTTCTTGGGAAGAAAGTTTAGATTTTGGCTTATTATTTATATGTTGGATATTTTTTTTTACAATTTTTAATAATATACGCTCTTTCGAAAACATCTGGATGCACATAATATATTTTGATTCAATCTTACACCTCAACTTTCCCCCAAAAGTAAAATTTAATACACTGTTCTGTTCCTAAGACATTGTATCTATGCTATTTTGACAGCCTGGATACTCTTTCACCCTTTTGATTTATCTCAATAGTAAGAGCAGCAGTAGTAATAGTAGTAGCCATGAAAGTTTCCACTTACTACTCTCGGTCGTTCTTGAGATATTGCTGGGACGTCTTAATAACAACCAGTATGCACACAGTACCTTTTGGTTTAGTTTTTAAGCACCAGAAAGTCACCCTGAAAGTTTCTGCTTTATAACCTATCCCGCCTGGATATCTTTACAACCTGGTCTATGTTGAAACCTGGGATGCACCTAAGCCATCTTGATTTACTGTAAGAGTCGCAGTGGTGGTAGTAAAGTAGTCGTAAAAGTGGTAGTGATATTGGTAGCCCTGGAAATTTTCGATTGATACCCCAAGGTGTTTTCTGGAAATTTGCTAATATACCTCTTTGATAACCCACATGTACTTAGTGTGTTTTGATTCAGTTCAACACCCTCCTCAGTATTCCCTGAAAGTTTTGAGGTACCATTGATGCGTCCTTTTGATAACCTGCATGTACGTTGTGTGTCTTGATTTAGCCAACCCTGGTGTTGGGGTTGAAAGTGCCACATTAATACTATTAGCCTTAGTAATAGTAGGCATAATAGCAGTGGCAGTAGTACTACTACTACTAATTTTAATAGTAGTAGGCTATGTACATAGTGCATTTTTATTAGTTCTACATACCCCTCAACATACCCTGAAAGTTTCAACGTAATACTCTAAGCCGCTCTTGAGAAACTGCTGATACGCCCCTTTGACAGCCTGCATACACATAGCGCGTTTCAGTTCAATCCAACATCCCCTTCAACATATACTGCAAGTTTCAACTTAGTACTCTAAGCTGTTCCTGAGATATAGCTGTTATACCTTTTTAATAACCTACTTCGACAGAGTGTGCTTGGATTTAGCTGAATACCCTCCTCAATATTCCCTTTAAGTTTCACAGTAATATCCGTAGCTTCAGTAGTAAGGCTACTAATAGTAGTAGTCGTAGTAGCAGTAGCTGTAGTAGTTGTTGTATTAGCAGTAGTAATACCAGTTGTAGCAGTACTAGTAGAATTAGTAGTAGAAGTAGTAGCTGAGGTAGTAGTAGCTGTATGCATAGAGTGCCTTTTGGTTAGCTCAACATCCCTCTCAGCACGCTCTGAAAGTTTCAAATCAATGCTCTAATGTGTCATAACATCCCCCTGAATATTTCCTGAAAACTGCTCCTTCATACCCGTAGTTTTATTAGTAGTATTAATAGTAGCAGTAGATTTCTACTAAGCTTCAAACTTTTGGTTTTATTTTTCAAGGTCTTTGATGGATTCTCATGGTCGCTTGTCTTCTAACCGCAGACAATTTATTGTCTTTTCATACTGAAGGCTTTTCAAAGATATTTGATTATTAAAGCAAGTCCGATTTCTAACAACGATATCTACTAAGATCCAAACTTTTGGTTTTCTTTTTTAAGGTGTTTGAATTGTTGTTATCCCTTGTTAGAATATATACAACTATTTTTGCAATTACCTGTTTTTTCTCTTTTTGCAATTTAATGTTTTTCAATACTGTATGTTTTCAAAGATATTTGATTATTAAAGCAAGTCTATTCAAAAAATATTTGATTATTACGCCATGTCCGATTTATCTATTCAAAGATATTTGATTATTACAGCATGTCCGATTTCTACCAACGATTTCTACTAAGCTTCAAACTATTGGTTTTATTTTTCAAGGTTTTTGAATTGTTGTAATCCCTTGGTAAAATATATACAAATATTTTTGCAATTATCAGTTTTTTGCTCTATACGCAATTAAATGTTTTTTCATAATGCTGTCTATTCAAAGATATTTAACTATACAGCAAGTCCGATTTCTAACAACGATTTCTACTAAGCTTCAAACTTTTGATTATATTTTTTAAGGTTTTTGAATTGTTGTATTCCCTTGTTAAAATATATACAAATATTTTCGCAATTACCAGTTTTTTGTTCTTTAGGCAATTTAATGTCTTTTCATACTGAATCTATTCAAAAATATTGGATTATTACAACAAGTTCGATTTCTAACAACGATCTCTACTAAGCTTCAAACTTTTGGTTTTCCATTTTAAGGTTTTAAAATTGTTATAATCTCTTATCAAAACGAATATTTTTGCAATTACCAGTTTTTTGCTCTTTAAGCAATTTAATGTACTTCTCCACTGTATGAAAATCTTCAATTTTTCCTCATAAGTGTGACAAGTGTGACGTCATTGTAATACTTATGTATATAAAAATGATGTCACTCACATAAATATTTTTTTCCCGAAATTATGGCTCTTAACAAATTTTCTCAAACTTCTGACCTATCTAAATCGTTTTTTAAGGCCAGAATATACCAGGACGACAATTTTCCCGAAAAACAACGGTTTTCTACTATGCTTCGAACTTTTGGTTTTCTTTTTTAAGGCTTTGGAATTGTTGTAATCCCTTGTAAAATACATACAAATATTTGTGCAATTACCAGTTTTTTGCTCTTTACGCAATTTAATGTCTTTTCATACTGTGTCTTTTCAAAGATATTTGATTATTAAGCAAGTCTGATTTCTAACAGCGATTTCTGCTTAGCTTCTAACTTTTGGTTTGATTTTTTAAGGTTTTTGAATTGTTGTAATCCCTTGTTAAAATATATACAAATATTTTTGCAACTACCAGTTTTTTTTTCTTTAGGCAATTTAATGTCTTTTCATACTGCAGTCCATTTAAAAAAATATATTTGATTACTACAGTTTGTTTGTTTCCAAAATTAAGGCTTTTAACGAACTTTCCCAGACTTCTGACCTATCTAGATCGTTTTCTTATGCGAGAATATCCGAAGATACTGATTTTTCCGAAAAAATATGGAGCCGTTTTTGAGAACTAAAATACACAATTATTACTCACATATAAAGATAGTATATATAAAATGACTTTTTTTTTACGGAAATAAAGCTCAACGTTATAGACGCACTTTGGAGCTCACAACGTTATCACGAGTTTGAAAAAGTTCGTTGGGAGGTTTAATTTTAGATTTTTTTTTATGATTGATGTCATTTTTATGAGCACATTTCAAAAGAATAAACTACATCATTTCCTCTCCTCCCCAGGAGTGATCGTATCGTTTTAATATCTATGACGCATGCACAATTACAAAAGGAACATATATAAGTATAAAATACCAAGTGGAATGAGCATATTTAAAAACGGTGTTTTAAGCAGTTTCATAATGCCTAGAGGACAAATTGTAAAACTTGACTTGACTTAAGGCTCATGCCGAGGGTTCGGCGTAGAGAACGATGAGACCAGGCGCCTCCAGGTTGATCTATCGCTTGTCAGGCTCGCAGTTTCTTCCACCGGGATGTGGGCTTGGGCGAGGAATTCATCGGCTTTGTCTTTCCACCTAGTGGGGGGGGGGGGGGTCCTCTGGGTCGCTTCCATCCGTGTAGGGTGGAGTCGAAGTCGAATGTGACCCGGGCTGGGGCATCGCCTGACATGCGAAGGAGGTGGCCGTACTACCGTACAGTACGCTGGGCAAGCCGTGTCAAGAAAGGAGTTTGTTCTGTACGTGACGGAAGGGTCTGGTTGCTAACGAAGTCAGCCCAGTCAAATCCCTCGATTCTTCGCGCTGAGGATAGATTTTGCAACTGGCCACGTCTCCGCTCCATACAGCAGTATGGTGCTGACTGACGCATAGTAAATGCGCATTTTGATAAAGCGGCTTATGTTTGGCTTTCGCCAGATGCTGTTCAGCCTCCCAACAAGTGCTGACGCTTTGGCTGTTCGAAATGTAAGCTCTTTTGTGATCAAGCCATCCCTCGACAGAATAGATCCCAGGTAAGTGAAGTCTTCAACCACATCTACTGGTTTGCTTCCGATGTTGACTTCCTTTACGGTAGAACCGGACGCGGGGGCTCAAGGAGCAGAACTTCGGTTTTCTGCCTGTTGATCTTCAGTCCAACTTTCGAGGCCTCTTCTGAGAGCACCTGGAGAGCTTTGGTGACCTATTCGACGGTGTCCGCAACTAGCGCTATGTCGCCGGTGAAATCAGCATCAGAGAGTAGCAGGTCTCCGAACTGAAGACGATTCGTCATGCTGGTCATAACATGATCTATGACGCAGTTGAAGAGCTCGGGAGCGGCGGCGCAACCTTGCCGGACGCCAGTCTTCACCGAGAATATGGGACTGCATGTTCCATTGACTTGCACGCAGCTCTCCGTATCGTCATACAGCTTTTCAAAAAGCGAGCAATTGTATTGTACAACCTAGACCATCAAGTGTGACAAGTCATTCCAAGCAGCTAAGGTAAAGGGCATTGATAAAGTGTCTAAAGTAAACGAAAATGAAGAACAAAGAAATATACAGTTAAAATACTTGCGTCAGCGACAATTACGAAGAGTCAGAATCAAAAGAAGAACAAAGAAATATCCAACCTACAAGACATACGACAAGGAGGAGTAGAATGAATTAAAAATGAAAGTGAAGAACAAAGAAATATTCGGTTGAAAGATATGCTACCGCGAGAACAAAAAATATGCAATTAGAAGATAGATGAGAGCATGAATTACAAGCGATTGCGAGAAATCGAGCGTTAGAACCTGTAAAAAAATGAAGCGAAGAACAAAAAATTGTGCTGTTAGAAGACAAGTGACAGTGAAAATCAGAACGAGTCAAAAATTAAAGTGGATAACTGACTACTTAAAACGAAAATCAATATATACAAGCCTCCCGCATGCCGAGTGCCGGGGCCCGGCCTTGAAATCGGCTACAAAGCTTTTTTCTGAGCTTAGTAGAAATCGTTGTTAGAAATTGGACTTGCTTGAATAATCAAACATTTGTGGTTGGAAGACAAGTGACAATGAGAATCAATATATAGAAGCGTGCCGCATGCCGAGTGCACGTGGTGGCTGAACATTATCGTTGAGCCTCCTGCAGCAGATACTAATAACATTTGCTATTACAGAGCTATAGAAAATGCAGTTTTTCATAAAAAAAACTCATTTTGTTTTTAAAATTATTTTGGTTAATTAAGAAAGATTTTTAAATACATCAGTTTTCTTTTAAATGAACCATTAAACAGCTCTCTGTGATTTTCCAGTGCCGAGCTAGCTGAGGAGAAAAAAAAAACGGAAAAAAAGATACCGTCAATGCAGAATATCGTAGTTCAAGCCACTTTTCTTGTTTCTCAAGCCGACATATTTTCTTTGTTGTTCAAGCCTGTTAATTTTCGATATAGGACTATCGTTAATTTTCGATATAGAATGTCGAGACTGTTAATTTTCGATATAGGAATATCGTCAAGGCGGTTTTATTAGTTTAATCTGTTTTTTGATTTGACTCTGTTTTAAGGAGTCATGGGCTATTTTATTTTTTACTATGGAACGTGATCGTCTCTTACTAGGTTTCAAGCTACCGCTGCAACCCGGATATGTATATAGTGGCGTGCCGAACCCTGGCACTCGGCACGCGGCAGGCTTTCATATATGGATTCTCATTGTCGCTTGTCTTCTAACCGCAGATTGTCCATTTTTGTTCAGAAAGTTTTATCCTTGCTTTTGGCTTTAGGAGTTTAGATTCATACATCATCTCATTTAATTTCTTAATGCGTTATAGATAACAAATACGTCTTTTCCAGTTTCCAACCACAGATCACTGTTCAAAATTTCATTTGCAATTCAATGTGGTTCTCGCTATCGCTCGTTCCATCCCTTTTTCTTTAGCTGTTGTGATTCTCACTTTCACTAGTTTTCCATCATATTTATCTGTGCTTCAGTTTCATCAACCACTTAAATAATCTAAATGACCTTAAATTTGAATAAACGCCTTTGTAAAATACGTGTTTTTTATTGGACCTTTAACTTGTGCCTTGACTTGTCTTTTGTTATTATGATAAATATTACGCAAGAACCTTTGTTTTTAACAGGGGCTAATGTAGTATCATGTTCTTGTCTAACGTCCTTATAAACTCTAATGTCGTTATTTATAGCTATTTCATTGCTTGGAGCTTTTATAAAATGTTGAATGTCGACTTTTGTTATACAAACAGGAAAAAGTCTATGGCTTTTTCTTAATTGGAATAGTAAGAGACGACCTGGCTACAACCTAGGATTATGACATCATTGATCAATCTTTATCATGATTAGGGTGAATCGGGGAAAGTCCGACACCTTAACATGTTTTTTTTTGTTAAATTGACTCTCAAGATTTTTTTTTTATGAGTATCTCACATCATCTTCTATCAAAATTTTTTTTACAACAATTTCCCATATTATTCACTTTCTGATTTTCCCATATACTGTGCTTGTAGCCCATCACCAGGTCTCAAAGTTGGTGGAGTCTGCTATGTTGGACTTACCCCAGCTTTGGGGGAAGTGCAACATATCCTACTAGCTTTTTTCAACAATATGTCAAAAATAATATGACTTCACCATCTTAAAGGGCATCGAGGAATCCCTATAAGTCCATAAGCAAACAATTTTTATGTCAAACTGACTGGCATCAAAAGGCCAGACCATACTTTTTTCTGCTGCTGTGGGGTAACTCCGACAGTGTCGGACTTACCCAACAGATAAACGTTACAAGTATCATAGCCGAGGTGCACAAATCACTGAATGTAAATGATTGCTCGTATTTTAAAAAAGAAAAACAGATCACACAAAATATGGTTTGACTCCAGATACAAAAAGTTACTCATATATGTTGTAGCTTACGTGTATGGGCATAAAACAAAGATCTACTGACGCTTGCTAGTAACTGCCTTGTACGATACAATAACCTGACGGATTTGGGGTATTTCAAATGGTCCGGTTTTCCCACTAAGTTTACTGGTCCTGCTTAATGTATTTGTCATCTACAGTATCGAAATCGTCTTTCTTTGGCCAACTGAAAGAGTAGGTGGCAAGGCTCAAGCAGTGAAGAAACTTGAGCTTAACTTTTCCCTCGTCAGGAAAGTCTAGAACCCTTCCTATGTAACCTTGTTAGTCATTCCTTGCATCGTATCTAACTGCATAGTACTCATTTAGCTTGGGAACAATCTTTTGCTTACTGGGTGTCTCCTTGTCATCGCTGTCACTTTCTTGAATAGTATCTTGAATACTCTGATCATCCTCATCAGAGCCAAGTTCAAGGCTGATGTCTGATTCGCTGTCACCCGTATCTCTATTGGCTTCCCTCTTAGGAATTTTTTTTTTTTCGATTTTTATACCCTTCCCATCTGAACTTTTCTTCTTCTCTTTGCCTTTTGCTTTCAGATTTTCTTCCCTCTTAAGCACCTCTAGATGTTCTTTTGATGTTATCACTTCTGCCTCTCTTGCAATTTTCTTCCGTTTTTCTATTCCTGAAACTGATGGTAGGTCGGGCCGCTTGATTGAGTGAAGAAGAATCTTTTCAAAAGTTTTTGATTGGTTGCCAAGCAATTTCTTTGGACTAAAGGTAACAGAAAAGGTAATTTTTTCTAGTTCAGTGTTGACAGTGGTTGTGACTTTAGATGTGCCTGAATTTTTCTCCTGCTCCTTTTTCATTTGTGCATAGCGTCTCAACTTGGTAGGTTCAAACTTGGTTTGGTCAATTACAGATGGGTTTACTCTCATTGGAACACTCAGGTCAAAGATTCCAGTTGCTTTGAACGACTTTTCAATCAGGCTAGGAGTGAAATAGGTATCCCATACCTTTGATAAGAGACATACAAAATCCTTCTTTGACAGAATGTTGCCAGGGTGCTCCCTCTGCCATTTCGAGAGATTCTGATCATAAGACACTTTCATTCCCTTGAAAACTACTTTATCGAGAGGTTGAAGCATGTGGAGGTAGCTTGAGAATTGTCACGTTAATTTCGTTTGCAAGTTTTGCAAGAGCAAGAGAAAGCTTTGCAAGTTTTGCAAGAGCATGTTTGCCATGTCCATCTAAGATGAGAAGTGCCTTTCCCTTTACATGAGGAAGAAACTGGAATTCAAACCAGTTCATAAAGAGATCAGACGTCATCCACCCTTTATTGGTAGATGAGTAAGATGCACCAGGGTAAGCTCCATCTACAGGTATCCATGAGGTCCAGGTATTCTTTGCAGAGAAAACTATTAAAGGTGTGAATTTTTCTCTGTTTGCACTGATACAAACCAAGGCAGTTGTATTTTCACGTCCATTACCACCTGTTCTACGAGTGGCTGGTGAGCCTTTGGCTCCAGCAACTTTCGTATTGCCAGGATCCCTGCAGAAAGATGTCCCATCCAAATTAAACCAGCACTGGGGCTTGTCAAGAATATCCATCGCCGTGGCAGTTTCATACAACAGCTCATTAAAACCATACATTATGAAGGGGTCAGATTGCTGCAAAAGTCTTTTGTTTTCTAACCTTTCTGGTTTCTTTAGTGAAATTTTGTTTCGGCACTTGAACCCACCCACCAGTCATACCAGGTTGGTTGTCCTTAAATCTTGTTTGAACTTTGTTCTTGATGAGATATTCTTGGACTTGATCAAAAAATTCCTGCTTGCTGAGACCTATGCCCCACTTTTCAAAGTATTCGGAGACCCTGAGCCATATCCTTTTCT
Organism: Artemia sinica; assembly: GCA_027921565.1. Taxonomy (NCBI): domain Eukaryota; kingdom Metazoa; phylum Arthropoda; class Branchiopoda; order Anostraca; family Artemiidae; genus Artemia; species Artemia sinica. The sequence goes on from CM051260.1 coordinate 27,744,908, forward strand.
ATTTCAGCAGGAATTTCTTGACTCCTCCCTCCACCACAAACTGTTTTTTTTTGACTTTTGTCTTCTTCATAAGATGGTCATGCAAGGTAGTGCGCGGTATTTGAAATACTTTCGAAGCCTGTAGCATAGACATTCTCTTTGAAGATATCTCTGCTAGCGCGTTTTGTAGCTGAGTTGCATCATATTTTCCTCCAACCCCGCGTTGTGTTTTCCAAACATAATTTCTAGGCATCTAGAAAAGACAAAGGAATTATGAATGAATGGATGAATTTATTCGAAGGGGAATTATGAATGAATTGATGAATGTATTCGAAAACCTGTCACAAGCAGGTGTGCAAAAAATTCCAAAACTGCCAGTAGCAGAATTCCAAAAGCTGCCAACACTTTAGCAGCAAAATCCGTGATTTGACAGCTTTTCTTTGAGCAAGAAGTATTTCTATAGGTAAAATTTTCAGAAAAGTAACAAATGTAACTTAGTATAGCTTGCGGTTAGAAATATCAATAGTTTTCTTAATCATATTTAATCATATTAAAGTACTGTCTCATATTTACTCTAATACTGCTAATGGTGTATAGTATTCAAAGTCTCAAGTATACAGTATATAGCTTACTGCTGGTAGTTTATGGATTGAGTTGTACACTCCAATGATATTGGTATTATAAAAATAATACACACCCAACTGCATTCTTAATATTCATTGATCACTGTACTACAACTATAAAAAGGTCAGTATACTTTTACTAGCATAGGAAGAAAGGTCAGTAATTCAGTAATCTATGTCTGGTTTTGATGTGTAGTAAATAATTGAGACATAAACTTTTGAAAATAGTGAAAAAATTATTCCAAGTCAAGTGAAAGTAATAGTTACTAGGGGTGGATTGTCGTCAGCGATAAATCACTAGGGGTGGCAACCCTGAAAGAAAGGGGATTTTTGGGGAACCGATTTTGAGAATGTTTATGAGAAGACAGATTTTGAGGGGAATCCCCAAAAATTTGGGGATAGTGGAAGCACTGGTATTTTTGAAAAAAGAATGCCAACAGATTTTACTAGGCCATGAAAACTGTCCACTAGCATTGCTACTATGCTATCCCACTTTTTGCACGGCGGAGCACGACTTGTGTTTTGACACCTTTTCTTTGAGCAAAAATTATTTTATATGTAAAAAGGGTATTTTCAGACAAAATCTGCCAACAAATTTGATACATGCCAAGTAGCATTTCTACTTTGCTACACTTTTTGCACGGCAGGTCACAAGTAAAGGTTAAGACGAAAAAAAATTACAAGGGATAAAGATAAACGAAAGCAGGCACAGAACTGCAATACATGAATGATCAACACAACACTACATTCCACTAAGTTAGTAAAGCCATCTAAGGATGGTTACTGGCTTCAACCTTTATTATCTAAAGCTTAGAATCTGTTCTACCATTTAAAATATCCATCTTTGGTAACATGGGGTAAGTCCGACACCCCAGCCAAACTTCCCCCGTAGGGGGTAAGACCGACATGTCGGACTTTCCCCAGATGGGTTTTTTATCGGGGGTAAGACCGACACCCCTCTTATCTGTTCAACTAATAACATTAGCTTGTTTTAAAAAATCAGGAAGATGCTCCTGGTCTTCTAGTTTCTAAGAAATGAAAAAAAAATTCTCTATCTCTCTTACTTTATAATCTGCATAAGTTAAAGTAAAGTCAGTTACCTGTGTTCCTAAAAAAAACGCCGTCCAAAAAAACTTCAAAACCCTCTGAACAGAAGGCGTGCTAACTCTGCCAGAAGTTGATGGCACTGTTGCCTACTGCTACTAATATGGAAGAAAATATGAAAGCCTCCCACAGATACAATGGACCATAGACAAATTGAAGGTCGGTATCGGACTTACCCCACTGTCGGACTTTCCCTGATTCACCCTACAACTTTAATTAATGACGTAACAGTGCAAGTGGCTAGCATGATCGGCCATTAGCCAAAAGATTTGTGGTTCGACGCTACCCGGGGTCGATTTCTTTTAGTTTGTAATTCAGCTATGCTGAATCTGATGGTATGATTTTCATTAAGATTCTATGACTTTTAGGTGGTGTTCCCCCTTTTTTCGAAAATAAGGCAAATTTTCTCAGGCTTGTAACTTTTGAAAGGTAAGACTAAAATTGAAGGGTAAGACTAAATTCAGCATAAAATCTGATTCTTTTGATGTATCTATTGGTATCAAAATTCCGTTTTTAGAGTTTTGGTTACTATATAGACAAGTCGCTCTTACTGTACAGTTCGTTACCACGAACTGTTTGATAAGGGAAATTTTTATTTATGATGATTTCTTAAGGAATATAATTAAAATAATCATGTATATAATGATTCTTTTATTACTTCAGTTACTATGGGCTACAGTTCCTTCCTTAATGTAAATATAATAATTTAAAAAAGAAACTCGTTTTAGTTACCTCCTAGCCAAAATAATAAAGATTATATGAAGGAACTACAGAGTTCAGTTCCTTTGGGCTTGAGTTCGTTCTCAAAATATATACAGTTATTTGTAAAATTACCAGTTTTTGCTCTTTATGCAATTCTTTACCATATGAAAAAAAATTATTACAAACAGGAAAAAGACTATGGCTTTTTCTTACTTGGAATAGTAAGAGACGACCCTGAAAGAGTCAGGCAGCAAATTTCCATTTAAGAGATGATGTTATTATCTTAGCTTTTAGTTACTGTGTGCTGTGGTTTGTTCTTTACTCGGTTTCAGCTATATCCGCAGCAAGTAGCATAGGCTCCATTTATTATGTACATTGTCAATCCTTTATGTACTTAAAGTTTCGGTTACTATTGAGACGAGTCGCTCTTACTATATAGTTCGTTACCACAAACGTTTTGATTGTTTCAAAAATCAAATAATTGAGCAATTTTTTGCAAAGAGCAAAAAACTGGTGATTGCAAAAATTTTTGTATATATTTTGACAAGGGGTTACAACAATTCAAAAACCTTAAAAAAGAACACCAAAAGTTTGGAATCGTTGTTAGAAATCGGACTGCCCTTAATAATTAAATATCTTTGAATAGACTGCAGTATGAAAAAACCTTTAATTGTGTAAAGAGTAAAAAAACTGGTAATTGCAAACATATGTGTATATATTTTAACGTGTGCTGTTGTCCGGTGCCATTGCACTAAAGCTATTGTTTGGTGACTGACGACTTAAGTTTTTTTTGGTTTCTTTTTTAGATATCTCAGCGAAAAAAAGCTACCTGCCGATCCAACTTTGAACTTTCATCTTACACCAAGAATTGCTAAAATTGAAGAACAATTTGTTGCAGCTAGCTTCTCAATAGAAGCAAATCATTTGAATCCTCCAGTCAGAAACTAACAATTAAGAAGCAAAAGCAAACTGTAGGTCTTGTGTCTTATATCAGCTGCTAAACTACTGGTTTTTGGAAATGAAATGGTTATATTTTGGCTCTTATAAAAGCTATAGTAAATTATAGTAACTTTAAAATAATATTAATATAAATAATAGCCTATAATGGTAAAGGATAAAACATCATAATACAGTAGTAAATAGATCAGTAAACAATATACTACATAAGTAATAATAATAAATTATTGTAATTTTTTTTCTTTAGATAATAGTAAATAAAAATAAAGCTAATGAATAATAGTGGATAAAATAATAAGAGTAATAATAGTAAATAGCTACAAGGAGTTGAAAAAAAATGGTTAGGATCTTCAGCGTCAGATAGCAATTTCTTTTTCATTTTTAGATTTTCTGAGAAATTTCAAATGGAATAGATTGCTTGGGCACAATGGCAATGTGGCCGCCCCTACCAGTGAAACTTGGTAGGTGGGTGGCTCGAATACCAGTTGAACCTAAGGAGGTAGACTTTATGTTTTTCTTCGCTTGGGCGTGACTGATATTGACAGACTTGTGTAGTCAGAACATGAATACTTTCCTAGCAAGCCAATAGGTGCTGAAGAGAGACAGAGAGAGAGAATTTTGGACGAAAGCCTACTCTAGGCCTAGTCGCAGTGGGCGGGCGACAAAAGTCACGGTTTGGTAGCCCTGGCTCTTTGACTGAATGCCCTTGTTGGGTGTCAACATTGTGTTTTATAATTAATAAAAAATTTGAAAGCAAGACCGATAATGCTAACCCACAAACCTTTTTACTGTAACATAATAACACGGCCGACCGAAATAATTATCAGTGTCCATCATTGTTATTTGATATCGCAAATATGTCAGGAGGAGTGATTTATTCTTATGTCTCTGCGGAAAATTTTAGTAGGACAAAAATGGAGGATTTTGTTAAAACAGAGGGAGTCGATAGGAGGGAAATTGATTAGGCAAAAGTGACTTTGTCTGGGAGTTATGGAGGGCAGTGTTGGTAGAAAGAGTAAAGAAATTTGTATATAATAATAACTCGGGCACTTTCTTTGAAATCATTTAGCCTGTTGGACAATTCCTTGGAGATGGTGGGATGCCAAACAGGGCTGACGTATTCAACAATTGTGCATAGAAATAAAAAGAAAATTCTCAAACAATACGATTTAAGACAATTAGTTTTAAGGAGATTTAAAGAGGGAATATGTGGTATTTGTGTGTTTTAGAATACTATTAATGTGATAATGATATTCTTATTCACTTCAAGTTGGAACAGCCGATATTTTTATAGTGCTAACCGACTTTTCCGCAGACACAAAGAAGCATTTTGCTAAAGTTCGAATTTTGTTCTAATTCTGTAAGAATGACCCCTGAATCACAAAGGCCGTTTAATTAGAATAAATAGCTCTTTAGAAAGTGCTAAAAAACTTAAACGTAAAAGGCGAGATATTGACGAGGGGGCAAACCACCTCATATGAGTAATAATTTCTGTTCGTTTTAAGTTTTAATGTTGATCCTGACTTTCAGTTGAAAAAACTTGTTTTTTTCTATTTAATTTCTGATTGTTTTCTAAATAATGCTGGGAAATCCAGTGCCCCCCTTCATGGAAAATTTCCTTCCCGCATGACAAATTTCTCCATGGAAAGATCCTTCCACGTAAACCCCTCCCCCTGACCCTCCCTACCAGGACCCCCCCCCCCCTCCTGAAAACGTCTGTATACCTCCCAATAACCAATACTAGGCCTATATGTAAACAATGGGTAAAGCTAAGCCCTTCCCCCAGGGACTGTGGGGGACTAAGTTATCCTCAGAGACATCGTTATTAGATTTTTCGACTATGCTGAAAAAAATGGCTATCTCAAAATTTTGATCGGGTGACTTGGGAAGAAAATGAGCGTGGGAGGAGGCCTAGTTGCCCTCCAATTTTTTGGTCACTTAAAAAGGGCACTAGAAGTTTTAAAATTCCGTTCGAACGAGCCCTCTCGTGATATTCTAGGAACACTGGGTCGATATGATCACCCCTGAAAAAAAAAAAAAAAAAAAAAACAACTAAAAACAAACAAATTAACACGCATATGTGATCTTTCTTCTGGCAAAAAATACAAAATTCCACGCTTTTGCAGATATGACCTTGAAACCTATACAACAGGGTTCTCTTATACGCTGAACCTGTTGGTGTGACTTTCATTAAGATTTTATGACTTTTAGGGGTTGTTTTCTCCTTTTTTCGAAAATAAAGCAAATTTTCTCAGGCTTGTAACTTTTGATGGGTAAAACTAAACTTGAAGAAACTTATATATTTGAAATCAGCATAAAACCCAATTCTTTTGATGATCTATTGATATCAAAATCCGTTTTTTAGAGTTTCGGTTACTATTGAGCCGGGTTGTTCCTTACTTACAGTTCGTTACCACGAAATGTTTGAAAAAGAATAAGAGAGAACAATTTGAATCTATTCATCTTCTTGCATATTCACTAATATTTTTCGTGTCTGAATTTTCAACAAAATTTCTGTGGAAAGTTCTGTGCTAAAAATTCATATATTTCATGACAAAAAATGGCAACTTTATTCAGTTGGGTAAAAGAAGTTTTTTTTTTGTAAATTGTTTTATGCCTTGGGAAAGCCTTGGCTCTCCCTTGCCCCTCCGAAGAAGAGCTGAAAAAGTGTCTCTGGTTCCTTAGTTCGACTAGTAGTTCTTTGTAGAGTCCACTGGTGGAGCTGGGGGGGGGGGGGGGGGGATCTTAGGATTAGTATATTGATTAAATACTGTTTAAAACGACTATTTAGTTCTTAAATTTGTATAAGGTAAGGATTGCAGGCAACATACTACTTTACAACTTACATACTCACAACATTACTCACAACATACTCACAACTCACAACTTACATATCAAATTCAGTTGGCAAGCCTTCTTAGATCAGAAAAGTGGCTAAAAGTATAGCAGCCTGCAGTAACTTGTTTGAGAAGACACACAATATACGCACACATATTTTTTTTTGCCAGTTTTACAGAACTGAAATCTAGCCGACACTTTTAAAGAATTGCGAATCCTATCTCCAAGGGGTTGCCAACTTAAAAAAAGTCGTGCTCATCATGAGTTCTATGACACGCATGGTGGAAGTGTTTCATGCATGGTACAAAGTCCGCCATGGGTAGAGTGAAGAGGTTTGGCGTGGTGGAAGTGTGCCAGTTTTGATGAAAGAAAAATCAGTTTTCGTAGAGACATTGCAGAGGGCGGTGATTAAGCGATCCTTTGGCTAGATTTTCAGTTGAAAACTTGCAAATAAGATAAGAGCTTTAATTCTTTCAAGCTTGTATAAAAAAGGAATTGTAATAGATTCCTCTATTAAATTTTACCTCTTCATAATTTATTCCAAACTACCCAACATCCTAAGTGTTTTCGTTTGCAAAGAAATTTTGTTTTAAAGACTAATTCAGAACATCGGAGCATAGCAAAATGAGCCTTTTCAAAGTGCAGCCTTCTTATTTCCTTTTTTTATAGTTAAATACCTGATAGGTAGGAAAATATAAGAGTTCTCTATTCAAGAAGGATTGTAATCACTTGCTATATTATTGGTCTTCACCTTACTTCACAGACTTCAGAGTATTTTCAATATACCTATACATAGAGAAATTAAAAGGAATGATAGGAATACTAAGAAAAAATATGAAAAATGTTGCAACTGTTTTAAGACTTCATGTTTTAAAAGAAAAGAGCATTGTACAGTAGTAGAGTAGAACTTCAAAAATATTCATTTGCTCGCAAAATTAAAGAAAACTGCCCTGAGTAACCCATTTTATCCATTGATATGTATAGCTCTGGCCTGAATTGATTTTTAGGTATATTATATAATATACCTAAAATATATAATTTATATGTAAATTAAATTTATATATTTACATATTATATATAGGTATATTATATATTATTTTCAAGTATATTCTACATATATTATAAACGTAGTAAACTAAAGAACAACATTGCTCCGTGTTGTTATTGTGTTTTATTTACAGATGAGCCATTACGTCAAGTTTTGAAAGTGAATGGACCACGCGTCAAACACGTTTGTAGAAGTGCTCAAGTTGTATTTGGCCTCCCCCGGGCTTCCTTCCCTGAATCAACCAAAAAGAATACGTCATCGCAAGCTCCTGACAAGACACCTTCTGTGAATAAAACTCAAAGTAAGAAGTCTGGTAGAAAGAATAAAGATATAATTCATAAAACAAAAATTATTAAGAAAATATGTTTGAGGTACATCTGAATGAGCCTCCCCCACATTTTTTTTATACCTCCTGAAAAATAATTTTTAGTTAAAACGGCTTAGTTTTTAATGGTTGTTTTTGGTGACGATTTTCGTAAAAACTCGGTTTCATAAAACAGAATCAAATCTTGAGCTTAGAAGGGTCAGTCGGTATTTAAAGAAGTCCAACGAAAGGAGTTCAAAAGGTATGCCTTTTTTCTTTTTTTTTGTGAAAACTTGTCGTAATTTTAATCGCTAAGTGGAAGCTAAAACTATAACAAACGGTTTTTGATATTTGTATATGAATAGAATTATAGAAATAGGGCGAGCTAAAACTATAACAAACGGTTTTTGATATTTGTATATGAATAGAATTATAGAAATACGGCGATAAAGGATTGTGCATTTTATAATAAAGTTTTAACGGGATAAGAATTGACTTATCCCGGTAGTCCAAACTTGAAATGCAGTTTGCGATAGTTAAATTTTGAATTTGCTTGGCTGGAGGATAAGTGATACAGAATGGTCGATGACCCTGTATGGTAAATTTATATCATAATATATATTTGTAGGGGGGATGCTTTGTTTTAGGATAACCAAGGTCTACTCTAGGCACTATTCAAAAGAAAGGTGCCGAAGATCTTACATAATTTTCAAATAGTTGTGTTACATTTGTGGATATTAAATAGATTAAAAAAATTATTTTAAAAATCAAATAGCTATCATAACTTTGTATCTGCTTTCAGTAACATACAGACACACACACACATACATATATATATATATATATATATATATATATATATATATATATATATATATATATATATATATATATATATATATATATATATATATATATATATATATATATATATATATATATATATATATATATATATATATATATATATATATATATATATATATATATATATATATATATATATATATATATCCACTACAAATGTTTCCTATTCGTTTGGTTGAAAACCAAGTTTGAATATGGCTAATTAAGCCTATGTTTATATACATCTTTGTCTTGCGTTGTTAGCAACCAAGGTATATTTTTTTTTATTCTTGTTTGAGTTGTGAACGGGATTGGCGCTATTCCTTGAAAACAAAGTTAATTGGCAAGTGTCCCAAATATAATGTTTACGTTTGAATATTCCCACTAAAACCATTGTTTTCCCATAATCAATCTGATTCTTAACTTTTGTAAGAATTGTGACGTGAAAGTTGGGAATTTTTCAGTTTTGGAGTTATTTCAAATGGAGTTGCTCGTTACCTTTTTCGAGAAATTACAGCTGCAACCTGAGGTCAATTCAACATGTTCTCATTATTTGTGTTTGCCCCCCCCCCCACACACTCTGAAGGTTAGAACTTTGTGTAACTACTTACGACTGAATTTTTGCTTGATTGTAGCTTTTTACAAAGTTGAGCTTGTAATTGAAATCAAGGACGGCCTTTAAAAATGAGCCAAATATTGTATTTTGTGTCTAACGCCATTGGCATTTTCTGAGCCGCTTACTAAAATGAGAACTTTCGAAATGTACCATTACAGGCACAGGGCATACATGGAAAGCTACTACAGGCTAGTGCCCCCCTCTTCCCCCAAAATATAAGGATTTCTACCTCGTTCCAATAATGTCTCGTGTTTGCGATATTATTCAAAATTTTAATCGCTCCAACTGAAACAAAATCCTTTATAATATTTAAGTACGTTCCTAAGAATATATCCATGGTGTTCAAGTGTTATACCTGAAGGAATATCCTTAAGAAAAGAAAACGATCTTTTTGAAAATGAAGAAGGGTCTGCTACTCCCTGGAAAATCGGTTTAAAGGGTATCGACCCAAATGTTGATTATGTACAATAATTGCATGTGCTTGCTATTATTGGGTACATGGGGTATATAATGCACACATGATGTTCTAGCATAAATATATAAATTGGACTTTGTTAGAGGAAATCCGTTTCTAATTCTCAATTTCGCTCTTTGGTAGGTAAAACATATATCCCCTAATGGTTGCTCATAAAGTGAATAGTAGAAGGAGAAAGATTGAAAAAATTCCTCCCACCCAATTGAAGTATAAAAAAAAAAAAAAAAAAAAAAAACGCCCCTAAAGTTTAGTTCTTTTATAGCCAGAAAAATATGAATTGTTCGTTTGCTTTTTTTAGGCCGTCATCCCCATCTGCAAAATCTTGTTGAGGCATCCGTTTTTTTTTTGTACAAATGTGTAACGTAATCATGACTTGAACTAAAACGATATACGCAAATTTTATCCAAAGGAGACAGAGAGACAACTCGTTGTGTCCCCTTTAACAATAAGAAAAGGAAAAAAGAAATTACACTTCAATAACTCTAACTGAGCACAGAGGAAAAGAAAAACCAACAAAGAAACATCGACTCACGAAGATAAATAATTTGTCTCTGAAGCCCTTGTGATTTCTTGAATGACACTATTTTTACAGACAAATTTGTACATTAAACAATTTTTACATCAAAATTATAAATGCATTCTATCCACAACTTGCCAGGGTGTATATTTTATTGGAACAAGCGTGATTCTGGTGTTTTAGAACCGATTACAATGATTATATTTCAATATATATATATATATATATATATATATATATATATATATATATATATATATATATATATATATATATATATATATATATATATATATATATATATATATATATATATATATATATATATATATATATATATATATATATATATATATATATATATATATATATATATATATATATATATATATATATATATATATATATATATATATATATATATATATATATATATATATATATATATATATATATATATATATATATATATATATATATATATATATATATATATATATATATATATATATATATCAGGGCCGTATCCAGGATTTTTGTTCAGGGGGGGGGGTTCCTAATTTTTGACTTTTTTGGAGGGGGTTTACTAATTTTTGACTCAGTTTTCGACTAATTTTACTGATTTTTACCTAGGTTTTACTAATTTTCGACTTATTTTTTCGAGTCGGTCAAAAATTTCGGGGGGGGGGGGGTTCAAACTGGGTAAACCCCCCCCCCCCCCTGGATACGGCCTTGATATATATATATATATATATATATATATATATATATATATATATATATATATATATATATATATATATATATATATATATATATATATATATATATATATATATATATATATATATATATATATATATATATATATATATATATATATATATATATATATATATATATATATATATATATATATATATATATATATATATATATATATATATATATATATATATATATATATATATATATATATATATATATATATATATATATATATATATATATATTGTTATACTATATTTATATATACCCGTCTGGATTCTCCCTCTCCTCTTTGACCAAAAATTTCTAGAGGTTCGATTGTGGGAAAGGTGTTTGTAGGTCTCTTTATTCATTAAATAAGCTGGAGGTGTACATTTATATATAATTTCTTATATTTCTGTTGATTCAACCTACCCCCCTGGTTACGACCTTGTCCAGGGGTATGACTTGTCATTCATGTAGTAAAATGTGGGACTTTTAAGATTCAGATGTACCTTATATAAACTTTTTGTGGAGTTTGAGTATTATCCATCGAGGATCCTAAGACAAAATGTTGTACTGTCGTAATTGATCTTGGAATATACGATAGGTATTTGTATTACAGTTTAAATTGTTTCAGTTGTTCACGTCTGTATTTTCGGTTTTGTATTTTTTTTTTTTCAATTAAAAGTTTTCTTCAAAAATAAATATATTATTGTCTAGAAGAATTTAGGAGTATGCTAACTTATTTTTTTTAGATCTTATTTTTATTGTATGATAATATGAATTATAAAATATGCTTAAATTCAAACTTCCTGTTTTTCAAACTAATTATCAATTTTCTTGAATTAAAAACTCCCTGATTTGGGCTTTGTAGTTCCTTTTATATTGGAGGGAGGTATTGGCAGTCCAAGGTTGTTAACGTCATTCACAAAACGAAAGAGAGAAGCTCCTATTTTCATCATTTTAAAAGAGCCAAAATAAGGTTTATTAGTTTTTCATACGAATTTAGGTTTTGTCTGGGGATTTATGCCAAAGAATATATATACCCTAGCCAAAAAAGGCGCGTCGGATGAGAGACATAAAAAAAACGTTGCGTACACTCTTTTGTGAGGGCCGGAGATAAAATACTTGCCCCATTTCCTCAAAGATGAATTTATAATCCCCCCCCCCCCCCTACTCCGACTCTGTAAGCTCAGCCAGAGTGGATCCAGGTTTAAATGGGTACCTGGAGAAATATGGGGAAAGTACACAGGAACGGTGGGAAAGCACAGAATGGCTGGCCTTCAATCCCCCATTGTACGTCCTGGCTGAAGGGCCATGACACAGAGATTAGCACCGCCGGTAGGATTGAAAAATCAATGCCGCATTCTTTACTTTTTACTTTTATTTTACCCAGCCGTGAGTCAAAACAGGGTTTACTCTCTTGTAATAATCGAAAAAACAACTGGACCCGGGTTGTAAAAGTAATCTGGAGAAATACTGTCTTCAGCTACCCATTGTGTAACCTCACGTGATTGGCTAGGAATTGCTGACACTTGCCCTTATGTGTTGTGACGTACACATGGCTGCCTTTGAGTTAGAGATGCTGAAACTTAATTTAAATTCCATCATGGCTGGTCTCCACTATTTTCGATTAACTCGACACGACTCTACAAATGAAACTAATATAAAAAGAATTATTAGAGGATCAACCTTCGTTACTATTAAATAAAGTGTGTGTGGTATTACACGCGAAAATAATAAAAGCACTTCCTTGGGAGGGTCTATTAAATATCTAACTTAGCTATGGGTGATAAGAGAAGAACAGTGCGGTTTTAGGAAGGGTGGAGGATGTGTCAACCAAATTTTCACTCTTAGGTTAATAATTGAGAAGTGCAGCGTTGGATTCTGTTGATAGAAAAGCTTTAGCGAAGGTCTTATTCTTGTATGGTATATCATATAAATGCATTTAAGTGATAAGTGCTATGTATGAGAATAACGATCCTAGGCCTCAATCCCCCCCCACACGGAAAACATCCCTCCGCGGAACCCCCTCCCTTAGAAAATACATCCCTGCTGAAAGGAAATTATTCCCAAAAAAATTTTCCCCTCTGAAAATTCCCCCAGACAAACTCCTCTCCCTGCAGAAAACTCCTCAGCGAAAAATGTCCGTATGTTTCCCAATAACAAACACTATCTGTAAGCAATGGACAGATTACAAATTTTAAAAAGGCATTTAAACTTCTACAATGGTATTCTCTGATTGTTTTGTAGTTAGGGAGGGAGGGAGATAACTCAAAGGGTGCAATTCAACGCCAAAATATCCCAGCTCCGTTGAGCCTTGGCATAAACACAGAATTAGTTTTCAGGGAGAGACGAGAGGAGGGTGGATGTAGAAATGATGTATAATCTCTGGGGCCGTAACCAGGATTTTTGTTTGGGGGGGGGGTATTTCGTCGGGGAGGGGGGAGTACAAAAGAAACTTTAAAAACGCACAGCAAGTGTTAAATTGATATCTACTCCTTTATGATTTCTGGGAGTATTTCTGGTCTAAGCTGTTATTACGAAAGTAAGGAGTAACATTAAACCTCAAAATGGGCAGAATCTATTCCGTATAAGAGGGGGAATTGCCCTTCCCCATCCTCACCTCCACCTCATGGTTGCAAAAACTTCGGAGGGTGGTCATTAAATCAGATTTTGAAAGTTCTAGTCCTTTTTTATAAGTCGAAATTGATTGGAGACCAACTAGTCACGGAGAGGGATTATTTTCCGGGGGGGGGGAGGGTGAACGCCGGCCACCGAGAACAATACTCCTGCGGTTAAGATAAGAAAGCAGCTGGTTTCGTATTAAATCAGGAGTTAAGCAGGGCTATGTTCTATCCCCCTTTATATGGATCATTTTCATGGACTTTGTCTTAAGAAGCACAGGGAAGGCAATGGGAGAACACGGAATGAAGCGGGAAGAAAAACTTTCCTGGACTTATTTACTTTTATGGTACTATAAAGTACCTTTATAGAACTAAATAGTACCTTTATGGTACCAAATGGCTTTTTTTTTTTTAGTTTTTCCTGCCATTTTGACTTGATTTTGAAAAATTGGCTCCAACTTTGCCCCCCCCCCCCCCACTCCCTCAGAATTTTGACGAAATTACGTCACTGATATCAAGGTACATGTAAATCAAGAGGATCAAAGCAAAGAGTAGAAAAGCAAAGCAAAGGTAACTTATAAGAGTGGAACTGGAGCTAGTGTCGATAAAAAAAAAAAAAAAAAAAAAAAAAAAAAAAAAAAAAAAAAAAAAAAAAAAAAAAAAAAAAAAAAAAAAAACTCAGCGCCATCTAGCATTTGGCATTTTTTCAGTGTAATAATAGGAATAACTAATTTACTTAGTGCAATTTGTAAAATAAATATAAAGTAAAAATAATATAAATATATAAGTTACTCAAACTCTTTGAACCAAAGTGCAATTGAGCATAAATTGTTCGGCTGATCCTATCTATGAGAACGGCTTAACAATCTGCTTTTGGAAATTATTTCAGAAGTGAGAAAATGTCAGATACGACTTTTAGGTGCGGTAAGAATGAAATCAACCAAATTGAACCTGCGTTAAAATATGCTATTAATTTTTGAAGTTCTGCCTGCTTTTATGAATCAGGCCAAACACGCATCCAGACATTTATCTCAAGGTGGATGGAGGGGTAGATTCTGCAGAACCGCAATAAAATATGAGCCATTTGAAAATTATAGGAGATTGTGGAGACAATTGAAAAAAATTGTCATTTCAGGGTAGGGAATGGTTAGTTTTTATATAACTCTAAGAAGGGATTAAAGAGGCAAGATTCTCTTTTACGTTCCTAAAATATGACTTTTCTCGGGTTGTATTCTTTCTGACTAGCTGTGCCTAATTCTGAAGCAGTCATGCGATAATTAAGAAGATAATCTGCACAGATAGTGCGTAAACTATTCTAAAAATGAGTGCATATATTGCCGAATTGCAATAGAATATTTCAAGAATTTATGAAAGTTGCTAATTTCATTTCCTGTCTGTATTCTTATGATGGGAAGCATATATTCATATCTGATTACCTGAAATTTAACCTTGTTTTAATAGTGTTTGCTCAAGAATAACCAAGTACTTCCTGCATCTTCTGTAACATAGACACACGTTTTTTAGCATTATGCGTAGGTGTAGGAGGTGGTGGGTCATGCTAGAAGAGTTTATGTGTCAGAAGGGTATAATGCTTCTAAAACAAGGAAAAGGCGTTTTTTATGCCCAAAAATTTCTTTTGAACCAATCTCTCATTGCTCCAGTGGCTACAATTGGGGGGGGGGGGGTGTGAACCCGTTTTTACCTTCAATAGATATTAATAATTATTTTTCTTGGGGGGAAGTGGGGGAGTAATTTCATTTTTTTTTTTTTGTATTCTTTGTGAGAAATTGAAAAAACGACAAAATATACCCCCCCCCCACTAAATTTACAAAAATATATTTTACCCCTCTTCCCCATAATTGTCAAAGGGCATAATTGACTCATAATTGGCTTTTTAAATTTTGTTAATTATGATAAGGATTAATATTCCCAAGCAGGACCGTATCCAGAATTTTTGTTCGATGTTTTTTTTTTTGTTCAGGTGAGGAGGGGGGGGGGTACAAAACGCAAAAAATCGTTTGAATGTATTTCCGTTACTTTTGTATGAGTCGTATTGAATTTCCAGGGGGGTGTGGGTCAAACTGGGTAACCCCTCCCTCGTGAATGTCTCTAACTTATAGAATAGTTCTAGTATTGGATGTTAACCGTATCTAAAATGAGATTGACTAACTCCTTGTTCAAATATACTTAAACATGATCTCAACATTCGAAGACATTATCAAAAAAAAGAAGCATTTTAACACCAAATAGTTGGTGTACTTTAGTAAGAACTAGCGCGAATATTCTTTGTTATTTCCTTGGCTATTGGTTTTATGGAGTCAACAAATCTCTAAACAAAAAAAAAAAAAAAAAATGTCTTTAGCACTTCAGCAACTGTTGATGGATTCAGAAAAGTGTACAAAGTAGAACTACGTTCATTTGATGTACAAACCGAAGAGCTTAGCATAATACTACTAACAACTCACTGCAGCACCAAGCCGCCTGAGGCCAACACAGCTACGCACGCTCCTTTCCCATCCCAATCTATTCAAAGCCTCCCATTTACACTCTCCAAAGAAGTTCCCATTTCCCTGAAATTTTTCCTTATGATATCCTCCCGCCCAATTAGGGGACGACGTGCTTTTTGTTGGGCCCTAAACGGTTGGGCAACGGGGACAGTCTTTGGCAATCTGTCATCCTTCAGCCGCAGAACGTGTCCTAGCCATCTCAACATTTCTCTCATTAAAGCCCTAGAAAGCGGATTGAACCACATTACAGCTTACTATTTGAGATACGATCAGTCTGTCGGGTACCCAAAACAATCCGTAGGCAATTTCTCTGGAAAACATCTAGAAACTCCTCTTCCCTTTTTTGAAGAGCCCACACTTCAGAACTATGCTTGGCCACTGTCATCACCCTAGCTTCCAGTATTCTAATCTTGGTTCGCAGACTTGTCTTCCTGTTCTTCCAAACTTTTTTCAACTGTGAAAAAATACCCTCTGCCTTTGATATACACCTGGGCCTTAGCATAATATGGAATGGAACCAGTGTTTCACCCCCCCCCCCGCGGGTCACCCGCCTGAGAATCAAGGCGGGCGGGCATATTAGGCTTAGGTTGCTTGTTTGCCTGTGAGTCCAGGCGATTTCAGTCCCCCGTTTCACCTACATGTCCATTGGACATTGTCCGCCATGACTCAGCCCGAAAATCTCGGTGATCCCTATTGCATATGAACAATGTCAGTTACCCAATGGCCTGCAAGTTCTGTTGGAATGGTCAGTCATAAATCTTTGAATCATTTTATGGGGGTCTCCAATTGCTTTCAAATGGCTCACAGAACTGATAGACTATTTGAATTACCCTCACTCTACTTTAACTCATTCACACTTTGAATTATCCTATTTGCCTTAGTTCTGCCTTAGGATGGATGATGACTATCTATAAAAAAATTAACACGTGACTGACAAGTCTTCTGGACTTGCAGGCGAACGGGGCGACCTGTATTTTACATACTGTTTGAGTAAACGGTGGGAGTAACTGACTTTTTGTATTTGCTTCTGGATAGGCACGCCCGCCTAGAGTCTCAGGCGAGCGACCGAATTTTATGACAGATGACTATCAAGTTGCCTGGACTCGCATGCGAACAAGCGACTTTAGCCTAATAGGCCTGCCCGCCTAGAGCTCCAGGTGGTTTAACCGCGAGGTGTATTTTCCGGGGGAGGGGGTAAACCCCTAGACCCATATGGACACCAAGTTATGAGGTAAAACGTTCTCTGGGTTGAAGATCTAAATTAACCTCGATATTTTAATGTAGTTTTTTACCGACCTCTAGAGTTTAGTCAACCAAGGTCTTGGTATCAAACAAAAATGAAGTTTTGGTGGGGCCTTATGATGCTTCGCTACCACTGCAATGCGGGCAAATTGAGTCAGTAATAACTCAAAACCAATTTGCGTCGGATAAATGCAGAAATTGTATGGATTGGCTACAAATTGTGACTCTGCATGAAAGAAAATGGTGATGTTCAAAGAAGGTAATTACAGGAAGATGCGCAATAAATTCCTCCCTTGGAATATATTCCTGTCTACGAATTATACGGAACATACGTGACCAGTAGACGAATTGGAGAGAGGATGCCTATGAAGGTCCGTATTTGGGCTAATTGCGGAATTTGTAGGATTTCCATAAATTTGGAAATATGCTGGACTGATTACAAATTACGACTCTGCATGAAATAAAATAATTACTGCATTATTTCGAGGTAAATTTCTATCTCCTGTTTTATTTTTCTTGTATTTCATAACGTTTTTTATTAAAAAGAATATATTTCTTTATCAAGGTGTATGCCAAGTGATTCTTGTTCTTTGGGGAATATTTGTAAAAAAAACGCTGGTGAATTATTTGAAAATGGCAAGTCATGGAGAATCTGATTCATAACCCCTTCCCTTAATCCTCAATGCTCATGCTTTTCTTTAATCTTCTCCATATCAGGGGTGCTGTACCCCAAGGTCTCATACAACGCGTCGCAGCCGTCTCGGTAAAGTTTTAGCGTTTTGTGTGACGTTCTTAAAGTTAATGAAGTATTTGTTAAGATTTAGCTTGTAAGGAAAGTATGTCAACTTTCCACGAAAATTGTAACTTATTGCCTGAAGGACGATTTCCCGTAGCAAATCATTTGAATTCTTCATTTTCATCATGCAAGTGACGATAGAGAAGAATTTCAAATCTTCCGGATGATTAGATACATTTGGTGTACTTATCTCTATTAAAGGAAACAATTACTTACTCGATTTCAAGATTCGACAACTCTTATGCGCATCCAAGGCCGTATGCAGGGGGGAGGGGTGCATACCCCCCCCCCCCCCCGAAATATTTGTCAGATTCGTAACAAACGCAACAAAATGCACAACATTTTAATGTGTTTTCAAAGTTTTTTGTAAACCTTCCCCTCCCCCCCAAAAAAATCCTGGATACGGCCTTGTGCACATCTGAAATTTTCGCTTAAGCTTCTATGCATTTGATCATTGGAATTTTTTTAGTTATACCAAGGAAAAATTAACTGAAACGTTAATTAAGCGTAAATTCATGCGTTAAAAAAGCTGTAATTTAAGAAATTAACTTTACTGAGAAAAATTTCTTTTGAGTGGAAAAAATACTTCATGATAGTTTGCAAGGGTGCTTTTGATATTGTGTGAATGACTTAGTTGGACCTTATTGACCCTATATTAGTGGCCCATAACCTCTACGTAGTACTTAATTATGTATTGTCTCCAACATCGCTGATACTGTTAGTTTTCTTTGCAAAATATTCCCTTCAAATATTTTACGAATAAAGGTATTATTGTAATCTTTCAAATAGTGCAGTCTAAGAAGTCGTCGTTCGAGAGGTGCTCCGTCGACACGACACGGAGTCGTCGACACGGACCAAGCTTGGTGGAACTGTGCCATACGTTTTAGAAACTGTGCCAACTGTGATGGAACTGTTGTGCGCACTGGCGTTCCTAGATATAAACCAGGCGGCGGGAAGTGGGCAATCCCTCATCGTCATTTAAGAAAATCTTTCCAATCAGAGCATGGTCAAACGGGCTTTTTAAGTTAAATGAGAATCGAAACTTAAAATGAACAGAAATTATTGTGAATGAATAAATGGCACCCAAAAACGAGTAGAAATTAAACTGAATAATCACATCAAATCTAAAAATAAAAAATGCTGCTATGGATGAGGAATTGGCAGTCCCACTCTTATACGGGATAAATTCTGCTCAATTTGGGGTAAAATGTTGCTCTTTACTTTCATAATAACAGCGTAGACCAGAAATATTCCCAAATATCAAGAGGGATTAAATATAAATATCATATTTTGATGTGTTTTCGAAGTTTTTGTATTCTATTTTTAAAGTCTATACAAATTTCACTGTCTTAAATACATTCCCTCTTTTTACAATTCTAAACATTTCCACATAAGGGCTTTTAACCTCTACAATGGGGTTAACTGATTTTTCTTTATTTAGTTTCTGGGAAGGGGGGTAAACCCCGACTCCCGTGATGTCTTAATCATAAAACGCAATTGATCCAGTGTCAGCGGACAATACTATTTTGCCAATGTTAACACAAAGATTTGTCTCTAGATGAAACAGCTTATATATGATAAATGTTATAGTTACTCAAATCTTGGAGCTTCCCCAAATTTGATGCCTAGTTTTTGCAGCTGGCGTTTGCCAATAGTGGCATATAAATACCTGCTTGAATTTTAAATATTTATTGGGAATCAAATGTAGATCCTCGCAAATGCGTATTTTTAATTGAAAGAAACATACGTAAGCTAATTTATTAGAGAGAATTAAATTTATTAAACCAAAGAAAACAACATCAGTATTAACAGCTACCCCGAGAAGTAGAAAAACTTGCCCGAGAGGGTGGCTATGATATCTTCATTGCCACCCCCTTTTATTAGGATTTTGAATTACTGATATCTTCAGCATAATTTGCCATTTTCTCTGCATTATTTGTAATTGTTTTATTGCTATCATTTCAATCTTCTGCAACAATACTCCAGGCGGTCCTTATAATTTATAATTTGCTTCATTCAGCAGTTCAAATTCAAAGACTACCTCTTTCTGCTCTTTTGATTTAGTGAACGTTCAATAGCCATTCAGCAGTTTTTCAAAATCACTTAAAATCATCTGCAATCATTTTTTTTTTTTTTTTTTTTTTATTTTCATGCTTTTCTTGTTGTCTTAATTTATTATTATGCGAATTTAGGGTAACTCTCGTACTATGGGCTCTTCTGAATGAAACACTAAAATAGAAAAGAGTAATACCATTTGACTCCCCAATCAACATTATTTCGAAATGTAAGGATTGCTACCGCGAAAATTTCCCCCTGCCGCAGTAGGGGCAGGTATAGCCTTAGACTAAATACAAAACTACAAGAAAACATTACAGCAATCCAATTCTTACTTTATAATATGGAGAAATTTTCTATTAATCAGATTATTTGCCACATTTGTGGATAAAATTGCTTGTCCCTTTTTGAACGCTATCCCCTGCGTAATTTAGCAGATTGAGCAGTGTTCAAATTTCAAGCGTGAAATTTCATCAATCAGAGTGAAGATTTACGGCAAGATTTTTGAAATTAGAAAATGTGCTAGCTTGGAAAACTCTTTTCACATCTGTATAGTGGATCTTGCAAAATACAAAGAGACTATCCCAAATACAAAGGACTTTATGCAAAGATAGTATTAGTTGTCAATAGTTGAGAACGAATTAGCGTTGCTACAGGGTTTCCAAACCAATTTCTTGCTGTTTTTATTTTCCCGCTTCTGTAGTACAAGTATGGTGTTAAATTCACCAAAAAATGCATATCTTTCATGAGTTTTGGCTCCTTTTTTGTATGGACAGGTGTGACTAATTTGTAGATGGGGCATGAATCTACTGATACTCTATCTTTGTATCTTTCGTCGAATTCATCATTACAGATAGGTAAATTTCCATCTTTAAAAAAAAGAAAAAGAAAAAATAAACCTTAAATTTTCACTTCGACTGATCAATCTAAAAAAAATACGCTTTTTAAGTTGAACATAGCTCAACTCACTAAATTATCACAAGATATATTGTTGACAATGTAAGCGTGCGTAATCTTGATTTTTTCCACATGCCTGAGTTAATCATACTTGGCCTTGTTCTTTGCCGTTTTTTTTTTCACCGATCTAGAATAGTGACAGCAGAATCAAGTACCAGCAAAAAATGCGCCTTGACAGGGATAGGATCCATCGATGGATAGGGTTCACCCCGGTTTTTGGTTAGACAGGGGTTCACGGTATCCCCCCCCCTCTCCCCCTGAATACGGCCTAATCCCTCCGGTAACTTAATTGAAAAAGACAATTTAATCATGGCTATAGTGTCATGATTGACAAGTATTAACAAGTCCAGTATTATCAAGCTGGAAGTACCTTTGTTATTAATCACAGATGGCTCTGAAATATAAATAAAAATAAATTGAACACTCTAGTATCAAAGTTAGAAACCGTTCAACAGTCATAGACAGAGACACTCCACGGAAATATATATCATAGCCGTGAAAATTAATCCAAGCTTGCGAAAAGTATTTTTTTTTTTGGGGGGGGGGGGGGCGGATTTTACAGCTATGAATTTAGTGTAACAACATTTAAACTAAGCAGACAGTATAAAATCTAGATTCTAAATAGTGTTTGTTTTCCGCTCTTAACAATATTGTTGTCTATATTTCTCAAAAGATTTAACGAGTGGTAATATATTAAAAATGTTAATAATTTGGTTTTTGAATACCTTGGTATAATCTTATGCCTCTCTTCCTAAGAGAATCTAATAGGGAACCCCTTTCGAAAAGATATATTTTTTAAGTCTCAGTTATGGAATTTCCGGAAAGCATTCTCGAAGTATTGATTCATTGAGACAGATGTTGTACAAAATTTTGCACAAATAGTGTACATTTATCCAAGTAAAAATTCAGACTTTTATTTATTATTTGTACTGTTTTTTTTCTTGTAAAGTTCACCGTTTTATTAAAAGTTTTAGTTGTTTTTCTAATTTTTCTTTTCGTTTTAATTATGTTGCAACCATAGACAGCGCAGTACAGCGTTACTTTGAGAATCAAGTTGGGTTGATGTTTTTGCTTTAAGAGACTGACCCGAACTTCCGATCTTAATAGATTCCTATAGTCTTTGGTTTTGCTTGTATACACTAATGTTTAGACGTCTCTACCACATTTAGAAACAAAATTAAGTTAGGTGTTTTTTTTTTCTCCGTATAAAATATAGGTCTACACTTATCTAGTATTTTATCCTTTTTTTAGGAGGGGGCACAAATTCAAAAAGGCAACAAAAATCGTAAGTGTTTTGGGTAATATAATACAAAATGGAAACATTTTCTGATTTGAGAACGGGGAGAAGGGGCTTCATCCTCTCCCCCTTGCATATGAGCCTGGCTTATATTCTGTCAAATATATCTGTTTCTATAGAGTTAATAAATGAGACATGACCTCGTTTCTAGATATTCCCACAATCGCTTTGAGTTATTAACCATCCTAATTTGTTCGGTAAATACCTCGAATATCTCACCCATTACCAACTTCTTGTGTTTTTCATTATTTTCTGATTAGTCTAGTTTTCTATTGCTAGTTTTCTGGTTCCCCAAATCAGGCTTATATATTTAATTCTCCAATACGAAAAATTCAGTATTTGATGCCTACATTTTGCCAAATTGGTGCGATCCTATTTTCATTGTATTTCTGAGTATATTTTAGGGTTTGTTAGATTTATAATTCCAATCCTGTTCTTCATCTGTTTCCATAATTGCGTTATTCTGTCAACCCTTGGTGATATTCAACATTAATGACGACTTCCATTTTCAGACGACGCTTCGGGAGATTCTACTGAAATTCCAGTCAAATGTGATGAATGCCGAAACGAAATATTGCAATGTGGAGGGTGTTCTCGATCCGTTTCTGACCTTGTATCAACAAACAAAAACATAGGTAAGAAGAATATCAAATTTAATTTCAAATAAGTATTTCGTCACTTGCATGTATCAAAACTGTACCTGGGATTTTGATTCGGCGGAGGGGGGGGGGGGGGCAAAATATGGACAGTGTCCTTTTTAGATGCTTTAAACTTGACAAATTTTTAATTTTGTATCATTTTTCATGCTTCTCAAGAGGGGAAGGTTTAACCCCCTCCCTCACACCTCTTGATACTACAGAAACACTTATTAAATATATATGGACAATCGTTTCCGTCCCGTGGTCTTTTTCTGAACATAGTGAAATCACGTTGTTTAGAAAGTCGGACACAACACTACATTGGCTCAATGGCTGTTAAAGGCTATATTTTTTCATGGATTCTACAAGAACAACATTTTTTTGCTTTCGTAGAGACGGGTAAAGTACTACTAGTACTGCTCACAGCATCACTGAGCCGCCTAAGGCTAAAATAGCTGCAACAGTCCTCCTCCTCCCCAATCTATTCTAAGCTTCACTTTTCTCACCCTCCCACGAAGTTTCGATTTTTTTCATATTACTATAAGGGAAAGGAGTTCACCCCCCCCCCCCCCCCCCCCCCTACCGACCTTGTCTTTTTTTTAACACAGAGTTGCACTTCTTTTTGGGATGATCATTTCAGTACCACTTTCAAGGGTTAGCTATCAATATATGAAGCTGTGGCGTCTAAGGTTGTTAGACATCAATATTATTAACAATTTAGAATCTTTCTGTTCTCGGCTGATTTTCAACTAAAAGATAAAAATTTAGGTTGGTTTTTCGAGAATTATTGTAAACAGAGGTAAATATAATCGCAAGGCCTTATGGGAATTATTTTCTGCTTTTTTTGTGATTTTTTGGTTCTGCATCTTTCCAGGTTTTATCCTCTGTTAAATAAAAATGACGTTTCTTCTTTGTGTATTAAGTATTATTGGTATTGTAAATTTCTTCTTTTTCTCCTCCATGGTACCGTAATGGGAAGATTTGTCAAAATTCGGGATGGATGATGTATTTAGTAAAATTGCCATGCTAAGTAGTGAGGTTTCGGATATTAGAAAAAATAAACTTCCTCCATTCCATTGTCTTGAAAGTACACCTTTTTCACAGTTAATCCTTTTCTTTCTTTTTCTATGTATTTTATTCGTATTTATTTTATTCGCTATTATTCGCTATTTTATTTATAAACCACAAATAACAAAAATGTAATTTTTGTTATTTGTGGTTTATAAATAAAATATAATATACGCATAAATATATATGTTGACATTTTCTTATAATATAATTAAAAAACCTATTAGCTTATTTGGCATTTTCTTTTAATGATCTTTATTAATCCAATGAATATTTTTCAGAAGCAAGAAAAACACAAGCAAAATTCCTATCTACTGTCTCTTTAAAACCCTTAGCTCCCTTGACAGAAGTTAACATCCTACCTGAGTATGTTGATCCTGCGGATACTTTGGATGATCAACGGTTGACTGCCTCATCACCAAAACCACACGCAAGGTTGAAGCCTTGGGTGCCACCCATACCTTGAACATTCGGACTTCAAATGCTCAGGACGAGACTGCTCGAACAACTGTTAAGAAAACGAATGAGGAAGTAAAGTTGGTCGTTCGGTCCTCTGACAGAAATATTGGATCCAAACCCTTTGGGAGAAAGGTGACGTTATTCAATTCAAAAGAGAAACATGAAAAACATTCTGCTGTTTGTAATAAAGTAAGTGGCCTTTTTAAACGGAAATAAAGAAGTGGTACTGTGGAAAAAGATAAAGCTTCTCAAAGCTATCTTGTGGTAAAAGATTATTAATATTATTGTGGTAGAAGATTAATATATTAATATATTGTGGTAAAAGATTAATAAATATTATTTATCTTATGGTAAGAGATAAATAAACTATAGTTTTGAGAAGCGAAATAAAAAGCCTAAGAAATAAAAAGTATTATAATAGAATGAAATAGAAAGAAAGTATATGTCAGAATATTATACTAGAGTATTTGAGTCAAAGTTGACAAATGAAAAGAAACAAAATTTGTAAAGACGGAAAAACATTTTTATCGAGACATGGAAAAAAAAAGCAATCCACTTTTATGTTCGGAAATCTTCTTAAAAGGAAAAGTAAAGTAAGGGATGAAAAAGAATAGAGAAGCTAAATTTATTATAACCTTAGATATAAAAGAATATAACCAAATAAAATATATAAATATATATATATATATATATATATATATATATATATATATATATATATATATATATATATATATATATATATATATATATATATATATATATATATATATATATATATATATATATATATATATATATATATATATAAATATATATATATATATATATATATATATATATATATATATATATATATATATATATATATATATATAATATATATATATATTATATATATTATATATATATATATATATATATATATATATATAATATATATATATATATATATATATATATATGTATGTATGTATGTATGTAATATATGTATGTAGGTATAAAAAAGAAACTTAAAAAAAATAAATAAAGTATATATATATAAAAAAATTGAAACATTAAATATAAAAATATTAAAAAAGTTTATAATTTTTATTATTAGAGCTTCTATGAAAATACAAAAAATGTCACGTTTAAAACAATATTGAAAAGGAAAAAAAAAAAACAAAACACTCACATTTAAAAAGAAATGCTTAAAACAGCAAATTTAAGAGACCCTGCGGTATCCGCAGTGCAAAACCCGTACAAAATGTAGCTCAATCTTTTCTACATTTTACCCCCCTCCCCCCCCTCCCAAGAATTTTCTTCAATGAGTTCTTTTCGGGACTTTGTCATATAGCAGTTTGTCTGATGAACTTTGTCAGAAGACTGCCAGGCTGCCAGAGTTTGTGAGAAGACTGCTTTGCTTAGGTAATGCCTGTGACAGTTTTGATATTCAGAAGAAGAGTCTCTTCAAATTGCTCTTTTCAGCACTTTGCACTATAGAAGTTTTGTTGAGACGCAAAGCGTTTTGTCGTTTTCCCGTCTGTTTTCGTTTTGTTTTTCCATGGTTTTTTCGGGTACTTGTATGATATAGCCCCTATCTAATATTCTTCTAATATGTTTCTCTGTCGCCTCTCAGTCCTAATGAACTATACCTAAGTAGGATAAAATATAATACTTTAGAAACAAATTTTGGCTATATATTTGCACATTAGGGGGGGGGGGGGTAAAGTGTAGCGGGTCTGCATGCCTAATGTGTTAAGTACAATTATTCTGCATATTCTGAAGTAAGAATTGTTTTCTAACTTCACACTGTCCAAATACTTTACCCCCCCCCACCAATGTGCAAATATATTGCCCAAATTATATATTTTCCATCTATTTTGTCACTTCTCTTTGTCTTGTCTCATACTAAGCTGAAAGAAACTAACGAAAAAATAGCCGGTTCTATAATGCGTCAATGAATGAACAACTTGAGGGGTAGGGGCTATATCATACAAATACCGTTTTTTCTTTTTATTATGATATAATTTTCTTTCTTCTTTTTTATATTTTGCCTGTTTGTTGAAAAAGATTTCTAGATTGTAAACAAAATATAGGGCTGTGCTTGCTAAAGCTTAAAAAAAAATGCTTTTTCCAAAAAAAATTAGTTTTTCAAAGAAAAGTAAAGAGTTGCTTTAAACCAAACACGAGTAGAAATAAAGTCGAGCAATAACTCGAGCTTAAAATGAACAGAAACTACCAAAAACAGGAGTAGGGCTACCGCCTCCTAAGCCTTCTAAAGTCAAGAGCGTCTTTTTTATATTTGGCCCTTCTGCTGAAAAAGATTTCCAATCAAAATATTTAGGAAGATATTGATCAAATTAAACCACGTTTTCAAAGTTAGTGCTCTAATAAATCGAAATAAAATTGCGAAAATTTTCCACCGTGTATAACAACTATTGCAGTATTAAATACAGTGTTATTGGTAAGAAGAGGCCGAACGCATTTTGAATCAATATTCGACGGAAAGTTTGAATCTGCTCGTCAAAAAAGGTCTAATTGAAAGTCCAAATAGAATTGTGAAAAACTTATTTATAGATTACGTAAAAAATTAAATTCATTCGTAAAAAGATTACGAACTCAAAGGACATTCGACTGAAAGCTTGAATCTTCTCGTCTAGAAAGGTATAATTTAAAATCTGAATAAAATTACGAAAAAATTTATTTATAAATCACGTAAAAATTATATTTATTCGTAAAAAGATTACAAATTTACGGACATTCGACGGAAAGCTGAATCTGCTCGTCTAGAAAGGTATAATTTAAAACCTGATTAAAATTACGAAAACTTATTTATAAATCACGCCCAAAAATTACAAATAACATACTAATGACTTGACATTAATATTTAACGAAATGGTTGAATTTTCTTTATTAGAAGTTATATATCTGTTCAAAATATGTTTTTTTTTTATTTAAAAAGCGTTAACCTGAAATTGCGATTTTTAGGGGAAAATATTTATTCTATTAAACAAACAAAAAAGGAAAAAAGAAGGAAAATTCAAATCCAGAAATTATAGCAATGCAAACATTTTGGCAAAGACCTCCTCTCGCCTATCTGCAGTGTAAGTAGAGATACCAAAAATATATGTATATAAATATAAAAGCAAAGAAAACCGAAAAACAAAACTGAGAAAAAAAGAAAAAGAACAGGATAAAGATAATGATCCTTATACTGTCTCTTTTTTAAGAAAGCCTACTTAATTAGAAAGGAAATAAAAGAAAAACATCAATCGAAACAAAAAAATGTTTTCTTGAAATTGAGCTGGACTCTTGGCTACCCAGAGTAAAAGCATTATGTTGAAAGAGGAGACATAAACTTTAAAAGCAAACCATTGTTTAGTATCACAAGAACGCCACACTAACAAATTTAAATTAAGAATTTTTCCAGTCAAATACTAAAATTTCAAAATAGGATAAGATCGATTTTAAATGACTACTGCCATAAGCTATATTGTCGCTCCTGTATTTTGTGTAAACAAAGATGCTAAGGTATCTTTTTTGCTGATAAAAAGTTTCCATTTCGGCCCATAGAACGTTACACACACATTAAGAGAGTCTTAAAAACATATCACCTGGTATGTGTTTTGGAGGAAGGGGCTTTAGGACTTCTTTCCTGCCCTCTCATATTCCTCGAAACCTCGATGTTTTACGATTTTCTCCATAATATGTTATATTTTTCTTTTAATTTGTTTTTTTGCTTTTTCGTCTGTCTCCAGTCGCGAAATAAAACCCTTTGTATTTATCTGGGCTTCGGTGCTATTAAATATGCATATCAATGCTTTTGTGAAGCAGGGAAATTTCGAGTTGTAATCAAAGTGCATCATTAAGGGCTAGTGTCTGTCTATTAAAGTAATTTTTGGTAGGTTGGATTTTTTTTCCAAAAAATTTTTGTCAAAAAAATTTGGTAGGTTGTATTTTTTTTTTCCAAAGATTGGATCTTTTTTGGCAGGTTGGATTCACGGACTGAAAATGGTTTGACTAAGCATTTAAATTGATTATTTTTTAAAGGTTGCTGCTAATATTGGCGGGTCATCAGTTCCCCCTGTCTCAACAGCTAAACCAAGCGTCCTACAAGGTGGACTATCTGTAGACTTTTGGGAACCTCATGACATCTCTAATGTTTGGGAACAGGGATTCTCACTCATAGGTGCCGATTTGCCGTTGAACTTGGAACTATGTTACTTGTGTGGTAGTGCTGGTATGGAAGAAGTAAGTAATTTGTTGATCAAATAGATTTACTATATTACCATGTTACTATATTGCTATGCTATTATGTTACATAGTTCTAGATGAACCATATTACCGGTTTGGTAGTGCTGCTTTGGAAGAAGTAAGTAATTTGTTGATCAAATAGATTTACTATATTACCATGTTACTATATTGCTATGCTACTATGTTTCATAGTTCTAGATGAACCATATTACCTGTTTGGTAGTGCTGGTATGGAAGAAGTAAGTAATTTGTGATCAAATAGATTTACTTTATTACCATGGTACTATATTGCTATGCTACTATGTTACATAGTTCTAGATGAACCATATTACCGGTTTGGTAGTGCTGGTATGGAAGAAGTAAGTAATTTGTTGATCAAATAGATTTACTATATTACCATGGTACTATATTGCTATGCTACTATGTTACATAGTTCTAGAAAACCATATTACCTGTTTGGTAGTGCTGGTATGGAAGAAGTAAGTAGTATGTTGATTTTTGGTTTTTATAATTCTCATTTATAGAAAAATTGTTGGTTTCTATAAATCATATTTATTGAAAAAATTTTGCTTCTATACTATTCTATTCAAAAAGAATAGCTTACATGTTGAGAGTGAGGTTGAGTGGCTTCTCGACATGTCGCGTCCTAGGTCAATCAAGTATACAGGAATTGATTTACTCACCAAACTAACAGGTATTTTCACCATTCTATCTACGTTCATCTTCCTTCAACCCACAACGTTCATCGTGGATTCAGGAGATTGCTTCTACTACGTGAAGGAACCTGTTGTGACAACAGTGGCATGTCGTGGATTCAGAGATTGCTTCTACTACGTGAAGGAACTGAAAGGGATATTTCTACACCCCAAAATGGGGCATGGGCGGTCTTTTCAAGTACCTACCTCCATTCCTTCCGTATTTTTTGTTTGTTTAGAAAATTCATTGAAGACTAGTATTGCTGTTGTAAGTGGGAAAAATGCCTTTAAATTTCACTTCAAGTTTGGTAAAAACTGTAGGAGCCGCGTTGTCAGGATATTGACCTGGGATATTTAGAACAAAAATTGTTCAGAAGATAGATAGGCTAGATAAATAGATAAAGTTTTATTTTCATCAAAATTTTCATGGCACTGCCAAATTTCTTTAGTATAGATACATAGATAGATAAACTTTTAGTTGCACCAAAATCTTCATGGCACTACCAAATTTCTTTGGTATAGTCACATTAAAAAAGCACTAGTCACATTATACAAGCATAGTCACATTATCGTCACATTAAAAATTGCATATTTAAAAAAAAAGAAAAAAATAATCAATTATCCTGATTTTCGTTACACATTTTTACAAAACTAGGTATAAAACATTTCGCTAACCGCTGATGGGAACAGCGTACCGGCTGAAGTTTCTCAACAGGCACTCAACCCTGCGCGGGAGTCGTTTTGTTCTGGATTGAGGGGGGAAAGGGTTTTGTGGATTGGGTGGATCAGAGATTTTTTTCTGAAGTCCATGCAGAGTTTCTCCCTTCTTTTTTTCAGAGTTTGCATTTTAAACTTTTTCAGCAGCTCTTCATACGACATTTCAAGCCTGGTGCTTTGCTCAGCCGTCAGTCCAAAATGCCATACAGGAGCTACATATTCCAGAATTGAGCGAATAAAAGATGTAAATATTCGGAGGAGATGATCTGGAGGGGCGCCATGTCTCGACATAAGCTTGAGCATCTGCGGTCTAGCATTACCCCTTTTTAATAGACTAGATGTGTTTGCTTCCCATTTCAAATCACTGGTAATAATAACTCCCAAGAGTTTAATCTTCCTGACTTTAAGAGAATCAGAGATAATTGGTAGACAATTTGGTTCAGAAGAATTTAAAAATGAAATAGTTAGAATAGAAGATTTACTGTTATTTACTGTCATATTTGAACTGGAAGCTTTAGTCTTCATGTTATCAATTAAAATTTGAGCTTTGCTACATTCAAAAGCTGCCCAACTAAACTGCTTCTGTCTTAGAATGGAAACTGACACTAGTCTTGACAAAAAAGCACATATACCGTCTAGCTTTTGGCGTTTCTTTGGATTTTTTCAAACTTCATAATTGCGTTTTTTTATTAGAAACTGAAATCAGACACTTATTGCTGCACTAACTGTGCCAAATACGCTAATATTATCTAATTATTATTCTTAAAGAAAGTCAAGAAGCACCAAAAACTAGATGGTGTTGGTGTTTTGTGTTGATACTAGTGAAGTTTCCACTTTTAAGCTCTTTTGGTTCAGAACAAAAATTGTTACGATAGGCAATATTGTATTAATAAGTAATTTTAATTACCGCTATGTTCACATATGATTTTTACGTCGTCCAATTTCCACCGTCGAACCAGAATTAGTGTTTTGCTTCTGTCCCTTCTTATAAAGCGAATAAGAAAATAAGGATGACAAAGTGGTTCTCACCTGGTATTTCTGTCGCCACTTGAAGCTAACTGTTGTAACCATTCTTTCAGAGAAACTAAAACTGCACGGACTATATCCCTTTCTCCTCTTTTCATAAATGACGGGATTGAACTGGCCAACCATAATTTGTTTTTTAATAAAAATAATTATCCTCAATATTTTTTCTGTTCAATGGGCATTTCTTAGAAAAATTGCTTGAAATTATTAAACATAATTAGTAGGTTTGAGTTCAAATTCTTAGTTCTATTCAAATTCCAAAAAAATTCAACAATTCTCTTGTCGATCAAACAAGCCTGATAATGACACGTTGATGCCCTTAAAATCTAGTTACAGGCGAGCTTAAGGACCTTCTCTTAATTGTTTCTCAAAGCCTCGCCTGCTCTCACCTGCTCTCCTCAATGATCCAATAATGGAGGCCAACCCAGCTGTGCACGCTCCTCCACCTCAATCTATTAAAAAATTGAGAAAAAAAAATAAATTAATAAACTTTTCCTGGAAATCTTTTTATGGTTGATCAGAGCTTGGATTTCCATATTTATGACACACTTAAGATTTTGAATACTTTGCCTATGGGAATCCTAGTGATTTTAGAGCTGAAGAATTTTTTGTAGTTTTCTCCAAAAATCAGGTTAACTTAAGAAATTAGCTTCCTAAGTACTTCTAAGACTAAAGTTTTATTTATGTTCATGCTTATTCAATAAATAAACATAAAAATCTTAAAAAGACTTGTCTTCTTATATGTATTCTTTCATACTCCTGATTCTACTACTTGTAATTATTATTCTTTTGCTAATTACAAAAGAATTTTGCTAATTCTTTGCTTTTTTTAGTACTATTTTTTAACTAAATGTCCATACTATATAATTTCTTTCCATGGGCGCCCATAAGCTGAATTCCAGGGGGGGGCAAACCTCGTCTAATTAGGCATTTTTAATGCAATAATAATGCTAAAATCTCAGAACAAAAATATAAAAATAAGGCAGCATCATTCAGCCAGGGGGGGGGGGGCTGTCGCCCCCTCTGTCCCCTATATGGGCGCCTTTGGTTCTTTCACACTATGCATTTGAACTTTTCGCTGTAGCGTAACATATTTTACGTTTCGTTCTCTTAAGTAGCAAGTTTTGTCGGTCATGTAGACAGTACCAAGTAGACATGAGCGCTTCATAGAATATAGATTGCGTAAGTTTATATTACGTTTTGGAAAAATGTGCTACTACTACTAACAATTCACTCTAGCACTATGTCACCTGAGTCCAACACAGCTGCGCTCACTCCTTCTCCGCCTCAATCTGGTCACTCTATTGGTATATTTTTTCAAGAAATTTAAAAAAAAAATCTTGGAAAGTCCTTCATGGTTTCTAGTCTTTTATATTTTCTATAGTATTTTATTTTTTTCAGTTAATTTATTGTTCTGCCTGCTGTGAGCCATTCCATCCATACTGCCTTTTAGATGAAATTGAATTTCCTGATGCTCATAACTGCCAATGCTGCAACCCAGCTCAAGCTACTCAACAACTGCTCAAATTTACTCAAAGAGACTGGTTGTGTAAGCGCTGTACGATTTGTAACAAATGTGAACTACCGGGTGGGGATAAAATGAGATGCCAGCATTGTGGGGACTCGTATCATTTCCAGTGTGCTGATATTGGAAAAAATTCAAGAGATTGCCAGTGGGTAAGATTAAAAAAAATGATCACTTTTTTTAAAATTTCAAGGAATAAAGTAATTGAAGGGTTTAGTATTAGAGTGGATGAAGTCAATTTTCTTTGAAATTCAATTGCTGATTCTCAACTTGGCTTAACCTAGCACTTGTCAGTACATCTATCATTCACCAACATTCATCAGTATATTGATTCACCACTATTCAGTTGCATCAACTAAGTTCATCAACAGTTTTTAGTTGTATAAATAATTTCATCAACTATTTTCAAGAGCAGGAAGGGGTACTTCTTTCCTTTTCTTTGCAACAGTGAAAAAATCTGCCTTGCTCCGATTTTGATTATTAGTCTCAGCATTAGTGAAAGCTATCATATTATAAAAAGTTAGTTTCTGCTTCTTTTACATTGTCATACTATAAATTATAATAACTGACAAATGATATATATTCTAATACTCTTCAATTGATTAAGCGATTTAGATTCATTTGTCCAAGGGCCATTTTTGATCAAAGGCAAAACACACTGTTATCAATATAGCAGTATATTTTTGTTACCGTCATCCGTTTAGCCTGAAAATTCAGGATAAAAGAAAATAGCTGATGCTTCTTGCCGTGTGTATTATATTTAGCAGGGTCCAAAATCAATGTTGCAGATCTTGAACACACATTTTGAACAATTCCTGTGTTTTGAATACAATATCATGCCCCTTTGTATGCTACTGTTTTCTGGTACTCAGGCTAGTGGCTTCAGTTCACGGTAATTTAGAGGGGGGGGGGGGATAAAAATGTATTGTTACTTGTATGAAATACCCCCTATTTAATATTCTTCCAATATGTTTTTCTGACGCTCAATCCTATAAAATATACCTAATTATGATAAAAAATTTAATACTTTAGAAACAAATCTGGGATACATATTTGCACATTAGGGAGGGGGGGGGGCTGGTAAAGTATAGCGGGTTTGCATGCCTAATGTGTTAGGTAGAATAATTCTGAATATTATGTAGTAAGAATTGTTTTCTAACTTCACACTGTCCAAATACTTTACCCCCCCCCCCCTAATGTGCAAATATATAGCCCAAATTCTATGTTTTCCTTCTATTTTGTCACTTCTCTTTGTCTTGTCTCACGCTAAGCTGAAAAAATTAACAAAAAACGGTTCTGCAATGCGTAAATGAATGAACAACTTGAGCTTTATTGGGTATTTCATATAAGTACCCACTGTATTTCTCAAAATGCATTTCTAGTTTTGTTTTTTCAATTTTGATTTAAAATACCAAAATAACAAGGTTTTTCGATGAAAAAACTCCGTCTTCAGAGAAAAGAGTATTTTTCCAAATGTAGTGGCACGTGCCCCCCTCTAATTGACGTCACTGACTCTGCCATACCTGTAAATAGAATTTATTTTTAAAGCGTTATAGCTAAGACGCTAAATGGGCTAAGAACTCCTTTTGTTTAACTGTGACTGGGCCAGTGTCTTGTACTTATAATTTATGAAACTAGTATTATAATTTATGATATAATTTATAATTAAATTATAAATTATAATTTATATAGGATAAATATTTATATAGTATTCATATAATATTATATAATATAATATTCATATAATATAATATAAATATTTATATATAATAAATATATATAAATATTATAATTTATGAAACTAATCCAATTGACGAATTTAGAATAAGATATGTTCTGGACAGGGGCTTCTATTAACAAAAATGTATTGTTGCGCGAAGATTTTTTTTTTTTTATTGAAAACACCAAGAAAGATGTTCTTCAAAACCTAGGGGGGGTATTATTTTTTTCGTTCCTTTTAAGTGGTTAAATAAAAAAAGTAAGTTTTTTTTAACTGGAAGTAAGGAGCGACATTAAAACTGAAAACGAACAGAAATTATTCCGTATTTGAAATGGGCGGTCCCCTCCTCAACGCCCTGCTCTTTACGCGAAAGTTTGGCTCTTTCTCACAGCTCTACTTTTTAAAACAAATAAAAAACTTTAGCGTAAAAAGCGGGGCGTTGAGGAGGGGACAGCCCCTTTCGTATTTGGAATTATTTCCGTTCGTTTTAAGTTTTAATGTCGCTCCTTACTTTCAGTTAAAAAAAACTTCTTTTTTTTATTTAACTTCTGAACGTTTTTTAGTTAATGCAGGTTTTGAAGAATGTTCACCGTACAAAAATAGTTAAAACGAAATTTGCATATTAATTTTACTTCTTTTTTTTAAACTAATAATAACTTATAATAACGTAAGTTTGATTTCTGTTCCAGCTATTTAAGAATGACTTCTGAATCACAAAGCTGTTTAATTAGAATAATAACCTCTTCTAAAAGTTAAAAAAAAAAAACCTTAGCATAAGAGCGAGCTATTGAGGAGAGGCAAACCCCCTTATATAATACGTAATATTTTTTGTTCGTTTAAGTTTTAATGTTTGCTCCTTACTTTCAGTTGAAAAAACTTGTTTTCTTTTATTTAATTTCTGATAATTTTTCAAATAATGCTGGGAAATCCGGCAACCCCTTCAGGAAAAATTCCCTTCCCCCATGAAAAATTCCTCCATGGAAAGATCCTCCGACGTTAATCAAGTCCTTCTCCGCCGACTGCCCGTACATTTCGAAGGATGTTAAAAAGCTGATAGCTGAGAAACGAAGATTGTTCAAAGAAACGGCAACAAGCATTCTTTTGAATAACAAAATTGGCAAACTGACACGCTAGGCGGCAAAAGACTACTATCAAGGTAAAGTAAAGGATTTGTTCCAATCCAAACCCCAACAGTGGTATAAAGAAGTTAAAAAAAAAAAAAACTCGTAGGAAAAGAAACTATGCGTGTCGATTTAACTTGGATGATACAGATAACGAATTGGCTAACCAACTTAACGCCCACCTGGCTAGTATTGTACAAACCCTACCTCCCTTGCGGCCAGATGAGGTACCACAGCCACCTCCAGACCATCAGGGCAAGGAAAAAAGAGGACATGTGACACCGATACCTAAAAAAAGACGCACCTAATGACTTCACTGGAGTTCGGACCGATCACTCTTACACCGGTATTTAGCAAAGTCTACGAGCAATTCCTCTCATCCTGGCTAAAGGAAAAAATCATCAGCATGGTGGATCAAAAGGAATTTGGTAGTCTTCCCAAGACCTCAACAGCTCACTATTTGGTAAGCCTCCTGGAAAAAATCCTCAAGATTCGAGACAACCCCCAGCTATTGGATAAAACCTCATAGCAATTGATCGGAAAAAAAAAGCTTTTGACCTCATCAACCATAGCAAAACTCATCAAACAGTTACTTACAATGTATAGTATCACCCCTGCCTCAGTTCGAATCATTGCCAGCTTCCTCTCGGATCGAAAGCAAAGCACTAAATATAAGAGCGCGTACTCAACCAAGGTTCAAATCCACTGTGGAGTGCCACAAGGAACAATCCTTGGTCCTCTTTTGTTTCTTGTCATGGTTAACGAGCTGGCAGAGTCCTATCCAGAAAGATGAAGTCAGTCGATGATCTTTCTTTAACTGAAATTTGCCACAAGGACTCCCCAAGCAACGCGTATGGTATCATCAAAGACATTAAGAATCAGATTACCATTAACGACGTGGTAGTGAATATGGACAAATCTGTTGTGCTTCCAATTTCTTTCTTAAAGACCGATTCAACCTATTATCCTCCGCTACACCAACAGCAGATGATGACCGTAATTAAGGTGCTAGGCGTCCATATTTCGTCAGATATGATATTGGACAAAGAAGTAGGAAGCAGAGTCAAACGTGGAAATATGGGTATCTCTTCTATGAAGTTGCTATTTCGTAACACTGATGCGGTTAAGGTAGGAAATGAGGTTAGCAGCTGGTTTTGTAGCAATCAGGAGTTAAGCAGGGCTGTGTTCTATCCCCCTTTATATGGATTATTTTGATGGACTTTGTTTTAGGAAAGGCAATGGGAGACCACGGAATAAATGGGGAGAAAAAAGTCTCCTGGACTTACTCATGGATTATGCTGATGATTTAAGCATTCTAGATGAAAGTGTGAGCAAAATGAATGAAGTTTTAGCAGGTTTTTGCGAGTTCAGGGTGCTAGAATAGGTTTGAAAATTAATGTAGTAAACTAAGTCACTAAGGCTAGGAATAAGTGAAATGAAAAGGTCCGTTGGGTAATGAAAAGATTGATCGCTGGGCAGCTTCACTTACCTTGGTAGTATTATTAGTAAAGATGGTGGGAGCAGTGAAGATGTTAAAAAATAGAATAGCAAGGCTCAGGGTGTTTTTTCACAGTTAAAAAAGTCTGGAAGAATAGGAAGATAAGTCTGCAAACCGTTATATTAGAAGCTACTTGACAGTGGTCAAATATTTCTGAAGCATGGACCTCCGAAAAGCGGATGAAGATTTGCTAGATGTTTTCCAGAGAAATTGCTTAAGGATTGTTCTGGGTACCCGGCTGACTGACCGTATTCAAACAATAGGCTATACGAAAAATGTGGTTCAATACCCACTTTCGAGGGCTATAATGAAAGAAAGGTTGAGGTGGCTAGGGCACGTTGTGCCTGAAGGATGACAGATTGCCGAAGGTTGCTCTTTTCGGCCAACCATCTAGGGCTAAACGGAAAGCAGGTCGTCCCCGTCTGGGGTGGGAGGGACGTCATAAAGAAAGATTTAAAGGAAATACTTCGTGGGCGGGTATAAAAAGGGAGGCTTTGAATAGATTTGGGGTGGAGGAGGATCGTGCGTAGCTGTGTTGGCCTCATGCGGCTTGTCGACCGTGTGAGTTGTTAGTAGTAGTAGTAGTATTAGTAGTATGGCATTTCTCTTTTACTTGACCAGTCGGAGACATTGGAGCGAGTTCAGCACCGTGCCCTGCTTGTGCGTCGAAATATCCTAAAGTCCCCTATATATCGCTCCTCCAAGAATTTAAATTTTTTACCCTTGAAAAAAAAAAAGCAACAACTTAGTCTCAAGTTGGGAAAGGGCAGCTTGAAAAATCCCAACCTCCGTTATATACTTCTTCTCCCCCTTGTAAACAAAGGTTGCAAAGGTCTGTTGCTGAACCTATACCAAAAATTCAACCAGTATTTACCCATGCAAGATATGAAAAAAGTTTTGTGCCTGGGTTTGTTCGCCTTTATAACTTTGATTCCTAATTTTATATATAGACCAATTTTATTGGTCTTTTTAATTTGTCGAACGTGTAAGTGTTGTTAAAATTGTATTTGTTTTGACCGTTATTTGCTATTGTCTTGACGAAAAAAACCCCAAGAATCGGCCCGGTTTAAGCGTTTTGAAATAAAGAAGATTTTGATTGATTTGACGTAACCTTCTCCCCTTCTCGACCCCACCAGAAAAAATCCCCCCTGAAAACGTCTTTAGATTTTCCAATAACCAATACTATATGTAAACAAATGGTCAAAGTTCAAAACTTGCAGTCCTTCCTCCGGGGACTGTGAGGGATACTTTGGGGAAAAAATGAGCGTGGGAGGGGGCCAGTTGCCCTCAATGTTTTTTGGTCACTTAAAAAGGGCACTAGAACTTTTAATTTCCGTTCGAATGAGGCCTCTCGCAATATTCTAGGACCATTGGGTCGATACGATCGCCCCTGAAAAAAAGAAAATAAATAAACACGCATCCATGATCTTTCTTCTGCCAAAAAAACAAATACAAAATTCCATATTTTTGCAGATAGGAGCTTGGAACCTCTACAGTAAGGTTCTATTATACGCTGAATCTGATGGTGTGATTTTCATTAAGATTCTATGAATTTTAGGGGTGTTTCCCTTTTTTCTAAAATAAGCCAAATATTCTCAGGCTCGTAACTTTTGATGGGTAAGACTAAACTTGATGATGCTTATATATTTGAAATCAGCATAAAAATCCGATTCTTTTGATGAATCTATTGATATCAAAATTCCGTTTTTAGAGTTTCGGTTACTATTGAGCCGGGTCGGTCCTTATTTATAGTTGTTACCACGAACTGTTTAAAAATACCAAAAAAGGTTTTGTTTCAATATATAGGATGGAGTCAGCTGCCCCGTTCTAATTGCTGTCCCTAGATATGAACAAAAAAAAAATGTCAAACATGTGACAAACTAATGGATAAGTTCAAGGTCGAAGACATTCTAAGTTTTAAGTGACCATCCTCTTAGGCCAATTTTGTTGACTCTGCGTAATCAAAGTCAGCATATAAGAGTATAATGAAATACCTGGAGATAAGGTCCTATGGAGAATTCTCAGTAAAACCTAGGAAAATCCAACTGGCATATGTTAAAATTCTGGTAAAATCTCAGAAAATGCTGGTAGAATTTTGCTGTTCCTGGTACATCAAAAAACGCATATATTGTAATAATGGATATGTTTTAATTTGCTCTCTTATATATTGTGCAAAGCGGATTTTTGGTTTATGTCGTATTCCTCTCTTATCCTTACCTGTCTACTCCTCCTTACCAAAGTAGTTTTGTTTCCCTATTTTACTCCTTATCATTTTGTGCAAGTTCTTATCAAAGACAGGTATTCATTGAAGCTTTACGTGTAACTCACTCTTCATAAAACGGAAAGGCTTTGTGATTGTATGTCTTTTCCTGAATCGGATATTTTTCTAAACCTCATTAAAAACAAGTTACAATTGATGATTACAATATTTGTAGTAGCTTGTCTCTCCTATTTTTTTTTTTTCAAAATATGACTTTTAGTGAACCCCCCTCCCCCAAATATGACCATGGCAGCCAAAAAATTCAACCAACCTTAATGATTTGAAGGCTAGCTGGATATCACGTTAGCTTTCACTTACGCAAATTGTCGAAGTCCCAACACGCAGAGAAAAAGTACTAGACATTTTATTTACCAATATTGAGGAATTCTAAAATCCCGTTACATTCTCCCCGCTATTGGTAGTATTGACTACCTTACTGTAATATGGAAGCCCAGCAGGAAACCTTCTGACAGATCCCAGTCAATGGTTAAGTACTTTCGACTTACTATTAATAAAGGTTCATCTACGTCCACTTACTTAAGAAGTACTCCAGTCTTACCACGCGAGGTTCGCAAGGAAAAACTGGTCGATAGTCTTTGTTGTGAAAAACAGCAGCAATATGAAGCAAGAGGTAACTGCTCTGCATTTCCATGAACATAAAGTAACTTTTCCTGAAAAGTCAATCCTTATAAATTCACAGAATCAGCCACGGATCTCGTTAAAATCCTGAAATGAGCTCTATAAATTGGGGTTTGGAGATTAAGCTAAAAAAAAAAATGTCAATACCATAGGTCTTGAAATAAAGAAATGTAAAAAGGAATTTGATGCTCAAGTGTTTGATAAACTCTAGAAGTCCAACCCTCTAGATTTCATCAAAAGCTCCAGAATATTGTGAAAAAAAAACCGTAAAACTGCTGACAATCTGTGCCATTGATTGTAAGCCTTCAAGTGATAAAAGTAAAGGACAAATTTAAAGCGAACAAAAAGTTCTGCTTTAATTAATATATTCATTTAATAAATAAATAATTCATTAATTAATATTCATTTAACAAAGTTTAGTTAAATGAAATTATTCCACCGTTAAATCTTTTTTCAACAAGTAATTTCTGCTAAATTTCGATCTCCACCTTTTCTCTTATCAGAGGCGTATATTGGGAGAGACTTCAACTGCAGCCAAAATGATCAACATGTTGATATAATAAAAGTAGTACCATTTTATTACTTATTTTATGGTTTTTTTTTTTTTTTAATATAATAGCTGTTGTCCTGACAATAGTTGTCAATCCCAAATTCATATAAATATTTTTTTTTTTCTAGGCTTGTCCACAATGTTGCCGTTGCAAGAGTTGCGGTGCACCTGGCGCCAAATTTCATGTTGGCAACCGCCTTCTGTGCAATATATGTTATAGTCTGCATCAAAAAGGGAATTTTTTTGCCCAATTTGTGAGCAGTGTTATCAAGATGATGATTTCAATTCTAAGGTACAACTCGTTTTGCCCCCGCAACAGTTTACTAGCTTCGTGCACAATGTTATAGTTTTGGTATTTGGAAGGTTCGGGTAAATATTTAACGAACGCTCAACAAATAAAACTAAGATAAAAAAAATTAATGTTTTTGCTTTACTTGTAAGTTGTAGAGAAAAGATTTTGAAACCTGCAGAGGAGAGACAGTAACAATTCCCATGCTTCATGGGTCGTTAAAAAACCGATTAGAATTTATAGAAAGAACGTTGAAATTTGTTTTCCATCTGTTTAATCCTAAAAACATAAAATTTTCAAAGATTTATAGAAAGAACGTTGAAATTTGTTAGCGTCCATCTGTTTTAATCCTAAAAACATAAATTTTCAAAGATTTATAGAAAGAACGTTGAAATTTGTTAGCGTCCATCTGTTTAATCCTAAAAACATAAATTTTCAAAGATTTATAGAAAGAACGTTGAAATTTGTTAGCGTCCATCTGTTTAATCCTAAAAACATAAATTTTCAAAGATTTATAGAAAGAACGTTGAATTTGTTAGCGTCCATCTGTTTATCCTAAAAAAAAAAATTTTCAAAGATTTCCCTCCCCTGCCTAAAAAGATTTTTAGATTGTTGTTTTGTACGGTTTCTAAATAATTACACGCATTCAAAATCTTTTGGGGCTTCAGAAAAATTTACAATCGAAAGGTGGACGTGAAATGCCTCAAGAAAGTGGTTGTATAGCTTTAAATTTTCAGACCTTCGCGGTCATTAATATATGTTTTCCAAAAATCAAGTTTAGCTTTACTTTTTAGCTGTAAAGGAGTTCTCCCTTATCTTTCTATATTCAGATATGATAGTAAAATTCTGTAAGTAGTTTAAATGATAAAAAGATTTTGTTTTATTATTTGCCAATGTATTTATTTAAATACATTCAATTATAGTGATTTGAAGAAAAAAGCATACATCTACGATACGAATTTATTATGTCAAATAACAAGAATTAAATGAGACACAATATAATTTAAATAATCACTCTTCCTTGTCACTTACTTATTAAAATGAGACAAAATACTGTCGTAAAGACAGTCTGTATCGGTTGGTTGTCACGGGCTTACAAGGCTCGAGTTTATTCTGGTGCCTTGTATTACACCCTGTTCTTGCCGGTTCAGGGAGCAAATCTCGATGCCTGCTTGACTCCAAAATCTTCTGTCCAAAGGCCATTGTAAGCTGATGTCACCTGGCATCAAGTCCATCTAGACCTAGGATTTTAAGGCTATCATCATAATTCGTGAATTCCGGACCTAATATCACACGGGTAGCTCGTTCCTGCACATTCTCAATGTCATTTCTTTGCTCTTTACTTAGCCCCGGATGCCACACAGGACAAGCATACTCTAAAATACTCCGAATGTACAGTTTATAAAAATTCAACAGTGAAAAACGATCGCCGAATTGTGACTAGATTACGCAACACTATATTCGCCTTCTTAGTACAATTATTTACGTGATCCATCCATGACATTTTTGAGTTAAAAGTCACACCTAAAATTGTCATATTATTTACAATTGGCACATTTATATCATTTTGACTCGGAACTTTTTTTTCAAAAAACGAGAATTTTTATTTATTTATTATTTTTTTTTATTTATTTTTCATAAGTGCTGACTTTTTCCTATTAATTGAAAGCCGTTTTTTCTTCACAGTCGGCCTCAAACGGCGAATTATGCCATCCGTACTAATCATGGATCCTAGCTTATGAAGTATCAGCAATGACAAATCATTTGCAAACTTCGCTCTGTTTTCATGCCAAGTCGCAATTTTGTTACACAGTATTACAAATAAAACAGGTCCCGTTTTGGTACCTTGGGTATTCCACAGAAAACCTCAAGAAAATCCGATTGTACCCCATCAGCACTAACACACTGTTGCCGTCCGTGTATTAAACTATCCGAATTAAAAAAGATCTAAAAATCTGTCATTGACTCAAGAATATCCAGATGGCTTGATTTGTCGAAAGCCTTTTCTTAGTTTGCTTGCGATATTTCTACAAATGCATCTTTATTTTCTAGATGCTCCAGGGCTTCTTCCACAATTTTGATGAGATAATGTACTGTGCTAGATTCTTTGATAAATCCATACTGACAGGGATCTATTTTATCACAGAAATCTTCTAGTAACCATTTCTTTAGAAAATGTTCGAAAACTTTAGATACAATAGGGGTCTAAGATATAGGTCATAGGTCACACACCCCTTTTGGATTCGAAACTTTAGGTATTGGCGTTACAACTGCTTTTTTTTTAAATCATCCGGAAAGGTACCACTCAAAATACATTGGTTTAAAAAGGCAGTCAGAGTTCAGATAGAAAGGCTGCATTTTCTTTGTACAGGGTTGCTGGAATGTCTCCAGGGTAAGTTGCCTTATTGGGGTCAAGTCTCTCAAGAACCTTTGCAACTTCGTGAGAGAAAATCACTGGTATTTCAGATGGAACAGCCAAGGAGGGAACACTGGAAATTGGTGGATTGCTTCTGCAAATACTAGCAAAATGCATATTAATAGCGTTTTGCGTCGAGTTTATTCCCAGGTTCGTCGTATACTTTGCCTTACAGTGGAGCCAGTGAGAAGCCGTATTCCTTTATTATAACCTGCTGGGTTTGTGGTCATGAGCTCGTTCATTTTTGAACCGTAGGACTTCTCAGCCAATCTACATTCATAGACCACTTGATTTCTCAGCTGGGAAGCTTCGCATATCTTCCCCTTTTTATAGAGCCTGTTGCGTTTGCGTATCAGCTTTTTCAGGCGTGAATTGACCCAGGGCTTGTCAGCTGAGTTTACTGTGACTGTCTTCTCTGGAAAATATAGATCATAAGCTATCCGTATTTCAGTGGAAAATATTCTATACATGTCGTTGACATTGCAGTTTTCGTACAAACTTTTCCAATTTTTCGAAATAGCTCATTTAGCGAATAGCTCTTTTTCAGACTCAGTCAGAGGCCGGCTTATAAAAATTCGCTTGGTCTCCGCCTTCTTTTACTGTTGTCAAGGTCTCCTAGAAGCTGCTGAATATTTACTCCAAGAATTTGACTGAATCCCTTCCACGACCTCCATGATTAGTGTTTTTCCTAGCCGTTCTAGTCAATTCAAAATTATATGTAATATTAGAAGCTAGACGAAACTAGATTTGCGTGGCTTGGGCAACGCCCGGCGTTAGGAACATAGTCTGGAAATCTATTTTAAAAATAAAGTGTGCCGCGTTAATTTGTTTCTAAAATTAGTTTACTAAATACCATTCGTGTCATCTCCGCTACATATTTTATGTTTGCCGTCTTTCACCCTATTCCACGTGACTCAGAAACCCAAAGCCATTTTTATGAATTCAGACATTTAACAAGAAAAGCGTTATTCAAGAAAACAGATTGTCTCGAGTTACCTGCCATGGAAAAGGATTCTCTAAAAACGGCAAAAAACAATGTTGCGAAAATTTTTATTTTTACTCAGCCGTTAGGATGTAGATGTAAGGAATAATAAAAGC
Organism: Artemia sinica; assembly: GCA_027921565.1. Taxonomy (NCBI): domain Eukaryota; kingdom Metazoa; phylum Arthropoda; class Branchiopoda; order Anostraca; family Artemiidae; genus Artemia; species Artemia sinica. Next base: position 27,789,106 of record CM051260.1, read on the forward strand.
ACTGATTTTCCTTAGTTTCCTAGAGGCCGTCACCTAAAGGAATACCTAGAAGTATTCACAAAGGCTGGTTAAAATTAAATGAGTAACCTGGGATGCTCCCCAGGTTACGCCTCTGTTGAAACCACAGTTAATATAATTATCCAGTATGATCATTCTCTATCTCACCCATTGTAAAAACCCGGACCGGGGTGCGAGTGCTCCGGAGAACGTTTTTGCAGATATAAACATAGGCGAAGTCAGATTAGCGGGAATGCAGGTTAGTCTGTTTCCGTCTGTTTCCATCAAAGTGCATTGAAACAATCGAAACAGACGGAAACAGACTAACCCGCATTCCCGCTAATGCAGAAATAAGTGGGAGGAGCTTTTTGTGAACGAAGACCAGAAATGATCTGCGATAAGCTTACTGGCATATTCTGTCTACTGTGGTTGAAACTGATTTATGAGAAACATTAAGTTTCTTTTTTTTCTTTAATGATGAATATCATTTTTCTAGCATATTTTGTAATTCATATGTAATTAACGCGCTAGAAAATATCGTTAAAAGTCAAAATAGTAAACATGGATACTCTGGAAAAGTGTTTAATGTTAGGTCTGTTGAGGTAAGAGGGGCAAATTAGGGGTACGGGAATAACTCCCCCTATATCTTATTTCCCCTATATTTAAAAAAAAAATCCTTTTTGCTATTATCATCGTAAAATAAGCTTCCCACCTCCTAGATATTGAGACATACTATTTTTGTATCTTAGTTTAGAACGAAAAAAAAATAAAAAAAAAATAAAACAAAAATCCTGACCAAACAGATCATAATTTTTATGATAGTCATAATCATGTATTAGTTTTATCTGTGTGTGTAATAAGAATAATATGTTTAAACTAGTTTAAAAATAAATAAAGTACGATTTCACATCAAAATTATCTTAGAAAATATTTAAAATTTCTAGACATATTAGGGACAAAAAGACAAAAAGAGCGTTATATGGAACATGGGGAAAATTCCAAAAGATACTATGTAAGTAAATACTTAATTGTTTATTTGAGATTGATAAATTTTATCCGCTTACCTTTAAACTGTGTTGTAAATGAAATTTAAAATCCCTGTTTTTTAGCTTCATAATTTTATCAATTTGGGTTCAGTATAGCAAGTGATTTATTCATGACTAATAAAATAAGAAAAGAAAGAAAGTGTTTTGAAAATGTAGTGTCTTGAATCTTCCTGAGCAAAGGTGTAAAGATATAAATATTGAAGAGGGGGTTGGGGAATGTATTGGTGTATGGTATCTTTAAGACATTCATTTCTTCAAGCTTAGTCGTTTTTCTCAATACTTTCTTGATAGGGGTTAATTCATTCCAGGCGATAAATTGATTGTTGATTGCCTTTTAGGTCCATCTTGATCCTGGTGTGTCCGAAAAGTCTAAGGTTGTATCAAGGTGAAATTTAGGGAAATGTTGAGGGGATGTTGGACTAATTCATAATAAACTGTGTGTATCCAGGTTGTCGAAGGGGCATATCTACAAAATCTTAGTATCAACTAATGGCATTAAGTTGAAATTTTCAGAGCATGTTGAGCGGAATAATGAACTGACCAAAAGACACTATGTACATCCGTGTTGTCAAAAGAGAATATCTTCAATATCTCCGAAAAGGCTAAGGGTATTAAGTTGAGAATTTAAAGCTAGTTTGATGAGGATTTAAAACTAAATCGAAAGACACTAGAGACCTAGACAACTAAATCAAAGACTCCTCATCTACTTCAACATTTCTCAGGAACAGCTGAGGGTATTAGTTGAAACTTTCGGGGCTTGTTGAGGGGGATGTTGGCCGAACCAAAAGATACTATGTACATCCATGTTATCAAAAGAGAATATCTACAATGTCTCCGAAAAGGCTAAGGGTATTAAGTTGAAAATTTAAAGCTAGTTTGATGAGGATTTAAAACTAAATTGATAGACACTAGAGACCTAGACAACTAAATCAAAGACTCCTCATCTACTTCAACATTTCTCAGAAACAGCTAAGGGCATTAAGTTAAAACTTTCAGGGGTTGTTGAGGGGGATGATGGCCTAACCAAATGACACTGTATATTCAGGTTGTCAATAGGTCAGTATTTCAGTATTTCACTTCAGTATTTCAGGAATGGCTATGGGACATTGTTAATGGTGTATTATCAGGTAATTGACAATTATTCAATAGTGTGCATGTTACGTCATTTTTTTTTTATTCAGAAGTGGGATCAAGTCATTCCCTTATATCCTGTCTTGGGAGGAAGGATAGGTCGTCAAATTCTTTTTATGAGAGTCTTCCCGATTTCAGGTATATTCGGGCATGTGTTGGAATTCAAAGAATTATAATAGTTAAAATACATGGAAATTCTTTTTAGTGTGTTTTTTTTTTATTGACAAATCGCAATGTTTAGAGCGCATATGGTTAACTTGATTGTAAGGAATTAATATACGATCTGACATTGAGTTTTTTGTCTAAATTGATTTTAAGTAAATGCGAATTTCAAATTAACCACGAATATTGAATCCAACATGAATAGCGAATTGAAAATAAAGAAGCGAAATAATTCAAGATTCCAAACATCTAGTCAATTATAATGACAGACTAAGATTTTGCCCTTAACATTAAAAATTTTGATAAAATAAAAACCTTTTTACTGTATTAGTATATTTTAATATAATTATCATTATATGAATATTATAAGTTTATTAATTGTTTCATAAAACATTTTAATTATTAATATTGAATTTTTTAATGTTGAAACTCGCCTGCTATTTATAGGAATAGGATTGTTAGGCCGTAAATCAATGATTCTTGTGTGCTCTTACTTTTTGCTTGACTTTTGAGTAACTCGGCATTTTTTTCCTAGCGAAAGCGGGTCTTGAAAAAGGTAATTATGTTTGTTTTGGAATGTTACATGTTCTGTTGACTTTTCTAAACACTTTTCTTTCTAGATCTTTATTGAGCATTTTTTGTGGTCTTGTTTTTGTTATAGGCTACTTGATTTTTGGATGTGTTTTATGTTCAATTACTCAGTTAAAGTTTTGAATGTGTACATTAACCTGAATAGAAATTAATACAATTTGTATTAGTTTTCGTCATATAAAACCTTTAGGTGCATCTGTATTAAGAATATATTTATACATTTCATTAATATACAGGATGTTCTATTTAACAGGCATTAGGGTGCTAGACGATCTCAATTCGTAATTGATTCACCATATTAGGGTGCTAGACGATCTCAATTCGTAATTGATTCACCATTACGTATGGATCGTTTTTAGGAATTTTTTTTCTTAAGGACAAGAAAGGCAATGGGAGAACATGGAATCAAGTGGGAAGTTAAACTTTCCTGGACTTCTATTATGCTAATGATTTTAGCATCCTAGCTGAACGTGTAAGCAAAATGAATGAACTTTTGGAGGTTTTGCGATTTCGGGTGCTAGAATAGGTTCGAAAATTAATGTTAAGAAGATTAAGTCGCTAAGGCAAGGAATAAGTGAAGATGAAAAGGTGACGTTGGGTAACGAAAAGGTCGATCAAGTGGACAGCTTCACTTACCTTCGTAGCATTATTAGTAAAGACGGTGGGTGCAGTGAATGTGTTAATAGTAGAATATTCAAGGCCCAGAGTGTTCTTTCCCAGTCGAAAAAAGTTTGGATGAATAGGAAGATAATAAGCCTGCGAAACAAGATTAGAATATTGGAAGCTACTGTGATGACGGTGGTCAAATATGATTGTGAAGCATGGGCGCTCCGAAAAACGGAGGAAGATTTGCTATATGTATTCTAGAGAAAAGTGCCTACATATTGTTTTAGGTACCCGACTGACTGACCGTATTTCCAACAGCAGACTGTATGAAAGGTGTGGTTCAATCCCGCTTTCTAGGGGGAGGAGGTACAAAAAATCTGTACAAAATGCAAAAAAAATGTTCACATCTAATTTTATTACTTCTTTACGAGTCAAACAAAATTGCCATGGAAGAGGGGTTGAAACCAGGTAACCCTTCACCTGAACACGGCCCTGCTCGCTGATTTTGGGTAGGCTAGGAGTAACTTGGCTATAGTGATTAGAGTAGAGGAGCTAGTGGATATTTTTGTTAATTCCGTCAGGTTCCATATATTCTGACTTTTTCATTAAGTTTGGTTTTAAGTTCCAAAATTTTTGCGAGTAGATTTCCTTAGTAGGTTTTTTTGCAATATAAAATATTAACCTCTCGTTGAATTTAATCTAGTATTCAATTAAGTGCCTTCTTCCAAAAACACATTTTGTAAAAAACTAAATTTTTATTTCGTCTTGTTTTGCCTTCTGTCATGACGATACATTATTGAAAAATATTTCGAAATCTGTTTTTTTTATTGCTAGTTCAGAAAGCAAAAATCTAAAAAGTTTGGTGTAAAAGGAGGGTATCTTAATACTTCCAAAGTCTAAAATGGTTTATCCTATAAATTTTGATTGTATGTCTTCACAGGGTCAGTGACCTGATGGTGGTCACATTGGTCCCCATCCTGGTTTTCCTAAAAGCCCATTCGCAATGAGGTTTTACTAATGCTGAGATTTAACTAGCTCTAGTGTCAGCGACTGTTAATTTTTCAGCCGATCAGAAAATTTTATGAAAAATACAATTGGCTTAAGTTATCACTGGTTAAATCTCGATAATAGTAAAATCTCATTTTGAAAATTCTTAAAAAAAAAAAAGTTTTTGCTGCTGAAAGTAACCAATAGACCAATAGAAATTATTAACAATAGACCAATCGAACCAAAAGACCAATAGTCACCAATAGAAACTTAAAACCAATATAAATTACTGCTTTGTGGTTTATGCAAAATTATTTTTGAAAAACTGTTGCAAATAAACTGGCTCGCGATATTTTCCTATAATTGTAGAACTTTGAAAAACTAGCGCTTTACTGAAGACAAAAAAATCAACGCGACAAAACAGAAATTAAACAGAAAAACCCCAAGTCGCCTTCAGAAACTAAATGAATAAATCGTAAAGCTTTCAATAGTCTTACCAGCCATGAAATCAATAACTTTTACGACACGATTTTAACTTTTTATAAAACTCGAGAAGGCATAGTTTTCAGTAAAGCGTTAGTCGATTTGGACTCGGTCTATTGGTCTATTTGGAAGACCAACAGGTCAATTTGGTCTCTTGTATCAAAAGCGAAAACATTAACTGTGACATCTGATTAAGTTTGGTTGAGACCCGACGAACCTTTTAGTTGTTGTTTTGGTTATTGACATGAATTTATGGGTCTCGCTCTATGCTCTAAACAGTTCGGATCGGGTCCTGGTCCCAAAACACATAATTAGGACATAAGTTCTTACTTCTCATTAAGTTTCATTAAGATCTAACTCCCCCTTTTCGTACAGTCCCTGTCCTGATGACGAGAATTTGGGAATGCCTCTCCCCACATATGCTCGATTGGTGTGAACTTACAAAAGGCAGAGGTATGGCACCTATTCTCACTTTCAACCTAAGTTTTGTCAAAACTAACAGTTCTTTCTGATGGATACGGTGATTGCAATATATTAGGGATGTCCTCCCCCCTTCTTAGAGATCAAAACCGGATAGGCCTCCCAAAAGGCAAAACTAGGACACTTACCCTTAGCTCCAGCTTTGTTTGGTTGGAATATTAAGTTCGGTTGAGGCCTGACAACCTCCTCCGGTAGGTGACCAATTGACAAGACTCCCGAATGGTCTGACATGACTTTATACCTATGAAGTTTAGTCTGGGATCTAAGACAGTTTTGTTTGATTTTTATTTGTGGTATTTTAATAGAAAAGGATTTAAGTTTAAAAAAGAAAAGAAAAGTAGCAAAAACTGTAGTATTGAACAGAACCATTACGTCCTTTCCGCTATTACCTTACATATTTCTTTACTTCCAAAAGTACTCAGGTTGTCAAAGTAATGACCGAACATTGAAATTGTACCTGAACAGATAGGAAAAAGAAAAAATCATTGAAAATGAAAAAGAAACATAATAAAATTGAAAAACATATTTCCTTTTTCGTACCTATGAATAATTTGTCCAGTCCGCTTATATGTGTCTTTGTATGTGTCTCGCTTATAAATATTTTATTTGTGTGTATGCCTTTATTTATTGATGTGATTTATTCATAGAAACATGCATAGGTAAAAATGTAAACGGAAAGCAAAAAAAAGAAAAAGGAAAAAGTAAAATGGGCCTTTTAAACTCCCTCTCCAGGGAACCAACTATTGTCGTCTTATCATTGGTATCGTATAAGTGACTGTATAAGTAGGACGACTAACGCTCGGATTACATTATGGTCACACTTATGGTTAAAATCTAAGTCAAGTACGGCCACAATTACAATTGTTTGTTGATTTGAACAATGTTCAACTTCCAAGTGTAAGCTGTAATATTGAAATGAAAGCTGGAAACAGCAATTTTCTTATCTGTATGATAAATGTGGTGAAGACTGCAAATAGATAGTATTAGTAGGCAACACTAGGGAACAAATTAGTGTTGACAGTGGCTTTTCATAATATTTTCTTGTAACTCTAATTTTACGCTTCTGTAGCACAAGTCTGGTGCTAAAAAATCAAAGGAAGCAGATTTCATTTATATATTTTTTTTTTTGCAAGTGTGACGATGGCAAGGCTGTAGTATAAAAGTCGTGCCCGCAATTCCTTCGTTGTTGTCATGTCACATATGAAGTTACTTTCTTAACTTTGGGAAAACGAGTAGGCTGTCGTATGCTTATTATTATTCTTTCTTATTTTATTATAGATGATGGAGTGTGCATTGTGCCAGTCTTGGGTTCATGCCCATTGTGAAAAAATCAACGATGATTTCTACCAGATCCTGAGCTTTATGCCAGAGTCGGCCGTTGAATATATATGCAGGTTAGTTCATTTTTATGATCCACTCCTTCTTGGTCCTCTCAGGGATCATCCTTGATTTTAAATAAAGAATCTACATAAATATTTGTTTATTCTTGGATAATTTGACTTTCGAAATTCCGCTAATTGTTTAGGATTTCGCCAGAATTTAGTTTTTCTTAATGTTTTAGTATTTGTATAAGTACTTAGGCCAAAAAAAAATGAGTGTGAGAGAGGATGGAGGATTTTTTTCCTTAAGAATAAGTTCAAGCCTTTGGCGCTTGAGAAAAAGTAGTTTAGGTCCAAGTATTCAACTTCAGATCATTTAACTTTTATTTAGTTTATTATTATCATTCCAATTCTTTAACCTAGGGAGGGTTTTCCAAATACATATTATGGTTTGACTTTGTATCCTCCTTATAAATCAAACCATATAAATCAGGGTAAGATTTTAATGTTGCGGCGCTTCTGAAGAAAACCATAAAATATTAAGTAATATTTATTGAACTCAGTCATTCAATACAATGCTCTATAATTTTTACATTTAAATAGAAGCAGGAAAAGCATAATTTAGGAGGATAGTGAAACTCATAAAGGAAGCGTTGTTCCTCTCTAGCCCTTATGCTTGAAAATTGGCACTCTTTGTTGGAACACAGATTGTTGATGCTTACACAGATTTCTAACTTAAATATTTTTGCGAACATCAAAAGCCATCGGATCAGACGATTTGGTTCCTAAATGTTGATGATATCCAATGACATTGAGTGGGTGAAGCGTTATCCAATCCAAGCGTGAGTGGAGCGCTTTCCAATCCAACCGTGGGTGGAAGCGTTATCCAATTAAATCCAATGACTGTTTCTTCTGTATCAATCAGTTCGTGGTAAGAACTCGAAACTCTAAAAAATGGAATTTTGAAATCAATAGATATATCAAAAGAATTGGCTTATTATGCTGATTCCAAATAAGATTCATTTAAGATTCATATAAGATTCATTAAGTTTTAGCAATCGAAAGCTACGAGCCTGATTTTCGAAAAAAAGGGGGAAACCCCCCAAAAGTCAATGAATCTTAATAAACATCACGCCATCAGTTTCAGCGTGCCAGAGAATCCGACTGTTTAAGTTTTCAAGCTCAAATCTTCAAAATGTTGAATTTTGCATGCTTTGCCAAAAAAAAAGGATCACGGATGCGTGTTTTTTTGTTTGCCTTTTTGCTTTCTTTTCCTGGGGTGGTTGTGTCGAACCAGTGGTGTCAGAATATCGGGAGAGGGCTCATTTGAACTGAAATTAAATTTTGAGATAGCCATTTTGCTTAGAATAGTTGAAAGGTCCAATAATTATGTCTGGAGATAACATGACACCCCACAAGCCCGTGGGGAAAGGTCTTTAAGCTAAGAAATTTGCCCATTGTTTACGTATAGTATTTGTTATTGGGGCGTATGCATACAATTTTTGGCCTGGGGGCTGAACTTTTCGCTGGGGGATTTTCCACGGGGAGACTTTTCCATGGGAGTGAGTGAAATATCCGAAGGTGAGTTTTTCAGGGAAAATTTTGCACTGGGGGAATTTGCCAGAGTTCCTAACGAAATTCTTTTTATTTGTCTTACTTTCTCTTTGCCGAATTAATTTTACATGTAAAGATGTTAATGTAATTGTCCGGTATAAGTTTGCCACTAGGATCGAATTGTCTAGATTCGATCTTTCATTGGAGGAGTCGGATGACTCGGTATTTATTTTTAAAAAACGATTTAAAATTAAATGAAATAAAAAAAAAAATTCGGTATTATTTAAAAAAACGATTTGAAATTAAATGAAAAAAAAAAAAATTCAACTGAAAGTAGTAGCAACGTTAAAACTTAAAAGTTCTTCTAGAACGACTCCAGAAAAACAAGGGTTGGTTAACTAGAACAATAAGAAGCTTTTTTAAAGGCACTAAAAAACGGGGGCAACCCCCCTCATATCCGGAATAATTTCTGTTCGTTTAAGTTTTACTGTTGCTCCTTACTTTCAGTTGAAAAAACTTGCGTTTTATTTAATCTTTCTTAAACAGCACCGTAAGATTTTATTAATGTATATTGTCAGGGAAATTGTATATTTTGGGCACCAATTTGTACAAATTTTGCGACACTGCTCCGCTTATTGAAACATGGGATCGCTCACCTCAGAACAGATTATATCTGGGATAGGTTATGGACAACAGATTACACGTTTAGATAAATTTCAGTAATTGAGGTTTGCTTAAAATATGGGTTGCTTATGTAAGCAAAAGTAAGACTTATGTCCGTGCCACATCATAGTCACATATATCGATAAAGAAAGCCAAATATCATGAATGACATGTCAATTTTTTTTTATTTTAGCGCCACTCTTGTATTTAAAAAGTAAAAAATTAAAATTGCAAGAAATTAGTTTTAAAGAGTTTGCACCAACAGTAATTTGGTGCACCTCTCCCAGATATAAAAACCGCTGTTCTAAGTTTCCATCTTTTCTAGTTTTAAAAATTATGCCTTAAACCTTGACTCTGATTGGTCAGTCAAGAAATTTATGTTTGAAAGTTGAACAACGTTCAGCTCAAGAAATTACGAATGACGAACATAATTGGCGCTGTAGTCGTGCGTAATTTTGATTTTATCGACAAGTGTGACTATAATGTGGTACGGACATTGGTTAGATGTTTGCATGAGTGAACTTGGCGTAACAAAAAATATCAGAAGTATCCTTAGATTGAAGAGCCACATGCTTTAGTTATTATTAAATATTATATCAGTCAGTGCTTTTCTTGTTGCTTTAGATATTTTGTTCTAAATATTTGTTTGTAGACTACCCCATGGCCCATTCCCTTTTCTTTCCATTTGTCTCCCCGAAAATGTCTTTTAATGTCTAATATGAGATTTTTTTATTTAGTGTAATATACTCTTTTAGCCTATATTCTTTGCTTTATTACGCCTTTTTACGACCACTTTATCTTGACTCGGCATCATCATGCTCTAAGCGAAAAAGCATGGTTCGTATTTTTCTTCTAAATTGAGTTAGAAAGCGAGAAACATTGGTGGGCCTTTGGGTCTTTATCCAATGCCTGTATTCGGAGTGGTGTATTTTCTTTAGAAGAAGTAGATGAGATGGACCATTGATTGGGATAAAATGTGTTTATGTTCCTGATAAATAATACCAAACGATGTTCATCTACTTTAAAAAAATTATCATTTGAATCTTTTGACAAAAAAAGCTATTGCCCGGAAAGCATAATAGCCTATGCCTTCATGTTCCTGATAAATAATACCAAAACGATGTTCATCTACTTTAAAAAAAATTATCATTTGAATCTTTTGACAAAAAAGCTATTGCCCCGGAAAGCATAATAGCCTATGCCTTCATGTTCCTGATAAATAATACCAAACGATGTTCATCTACTTTAAAAAAAATTATCATTTGAATCTTTTGACAAAAAAGCTATTGCCCCGGAAAGCATAATAGCCTATGCCTTCATGTTCCTGATAAATAATACCAAACGATGTTCATCTACTTTTAAAAAAATTATCATTTGAATCTTTTGACAAAAAAAGCTATTGCCCCGGAAAGCATAATAGCCTATGCCTTCATGTTCCTGATAAATAATACCAAACGATGTTCATCTACTTTAAAAAAAATTATCATTTTGAATCTTTTGACAAAAAGCTATTGCCCGGAAAGCATCAAATTTCTCCTATGCCTTCATGTTCCTGATAAATAATACCAAACGATGTTCATCTACTTTAAAAAAAAATTATCATTTGAATCTTTTGACAAAAAAAGCTATTGCCCCGGAAAAGCATTAATAGCCTATGCCTTCATGTTCCTGATAAATAATACCAAACGATGTTCATCTACTTTAAAAAAAATTATCATTTGAATCTTTTGACAAAAAGCTATTGCCCCGGAAAGCATAATAGCCTATGCCCTCATTGGGCGCCGGGAGAGGAGGGGGGGGCATGGCCACCCTGTGAATTTGGGACTATAAATTAATTATAAGGAAACGAAAAGAGAAAAAGGACAGAATATGGAAAAAACCGTGGAAAAAATGTGTGTTACCCCCTTGTTGACTGTCTACCAATAGATTTTGACCCTATAACTAAAGTGCTGGAGCCTAACTATTGAAAATAATATTCAATCAAAGAATCAGCTTTTTATAGTGATCCTAAATATGTTTTTGTTTATTAGTAATTAGTGTGGTTATTAGTACACAAGAAAGTTAGCATAATTAAAGAAAACACAAGGAAACCAACTTAATAAGGGCCAATTTCGATAAAAATATGCCGTCAACTTTTGCTTGCATTGCCAGAGTACCCTTGAGCTGATATATGCAGCCATTATAATCAGAAATGTTTCCCTGGAACGGAATGCCTGGGAATTTCTGCATTTTCCCTCTGAACAGATACGTTTCTTGTGTTTTATTATCATTTATTTATTTTTCCAGGAGTAATTGTATTTAGCTATTTGTCGGTTGTCACTTTGAAAAAGATTTAATTTTTTACAGTTATGAAGTATAAAGGTGTCAAATATAGTGGTTTTTGGTATTCGAGAAAATTAGATTAAAATGTTGAATTAAAAGTTTTTATTTGATTTCCTTAATCTTAATTTTAGTGTTTTACTTTGAACAAATTACTTAAACAAACTTAAAAAAAACTTTGAACAAACTTATTTTGGTGTTTGATAACCAAGTTCAAAACTGTCGATATTATTAAAAGATATCCGTCCAATGCTTCGGCATTGCTCAAACAGGACTGAATGCTGGATAGGAGTTTATATCTTAGTTTTTGTAAATAGGCTATTGTTTTGTCTAATTTTTTTAATTAATTACTTTTTCCATTTTTTATATACTTTTACTTTAATTGACATACTTTTTTTCATTGCCTTTAGAAAAATGTTTGTCTCTAAGCTTCATTAAATAAAAAAAAGTTTTTTTCAACTGAAAGTAAGAAACAACATTAAAACTCAAAACGAACAGAAACTATTACGTATATGAGGGGGTCTCCCCCTCCTCAATACCTCGCTCAAAACCTCTACAATAGGGTTCTCTGATATGATGTATCTAATAAAGAGATTTTCAATAAGATCGCTTTTTTTTTTTTTTTTGTTTTTTTTTTGGGGGGGGGGGGTCCTTTTTTTTCAAAAATAACGACATTTTTTTCAGATTTTTGGTTTTGGGTGGGTAACAATAGACTGAAAGAATTTTAAATATTTAGAATTAGCATAAAAAGCCAATACTGCCGGTGTAGCAATTGCCATGACAACATCATTTTTAGTTTTGGTGAATATTGGTCCAAGTAACTTTTTACTTCCAGTTTTTTTTTATCATAAACCATTTGATAAGATTCTCTTGTGACGAAATTTTTTTTTGAAACTGTTCATTTTACTTAGTTGAATAGGACAATAAAAAGAAAAGGCGTCAATTTGACAGCTGGACAGTAAGTTTAAGTTTTTTTTTTTCGATATTCAATTGTTTTTTTTTTTTTTAATGTCTGAATATATAAAGGATTAAATTCGAGTAGAAGAATTGTTCTGTTATGAAAGAGATATATTTTACTTGATCGTTATAAAATCAAAACGTGGTATCTATGCAGGTAGGATGATTTTTGAATATCTTTACTCCTTGTGTAAACTATTCTAAGGCGTAGAAAATTGTATAAAGACAAGTCTACATCTGTTATAATCTACGAAAGCAATCTTTCTGTAATTTTGGTTTGAGTTTTATTTTTTTAAGATCAAATGCATAATAATTAAATATATTATTGATTTAAACAAATTGATCCCTTGCAAGGAATCCTTGCAGTTTTAAATTTACTGTATTTTGTTTAATTTTGCAGGCAATTTAATTGCTCTTTTTATTTCAGAGTTCTTTCCTAAAAGTATTTAAAAATAAACTTATTCCTACGAAAAAAATTCCTGAAATATAGTCCCTGTCACCCAACCACCACTGATATTTTGGTGTTTGCCCCCCCCCCCCTGTAAAATTTTCTGCCGGCTTCCTTGTACCCCTTCTGTTTACTCTTTTGTCAAGTAATGAAAAGATGAGACACATGAGACACACCCTTTCGTTTTGGACACAGCAATATGTGCGGAGATGTCAATTTTCTCAGTAAACCCAAGTGCAGAATATTCTTGTTTCAGCTAACCTTGTAGGGAAGGATGGACCTGTTTACCTTTTTGATTTTTGACTAATTGCTATGAATCTCTACGTGTCCATTTGAAAAATCATTATCATTGTACTTTTTTTCTAACAATTTTCGAGTCTCGTTAGCCTCCTCCTGTCATTACCTCTATCCAGTATCCCAAATTAAAGACTAAATTATTGAAAGCGACCAAATTGATAAATAATCTCTTATTCAGCTTTAACAGCTTATGAATTTTTTTTTTTTTTTTTTTTTTTAAATGGAGTTTGGCTAAAGCTTAATACGGGTGGCAATTGCCCTATGCAACCATACCCTAATTTAAACCTAAGCTGCAACTGCTATAATGTGTCCCCCCCCATAACTTATAGCACAAGTAGATTGTAATATTTCAACTAGACCCGGTGCCGCGCCGATAAGGGAAGACCGGCGGCGGCGGGGCCAAAAATAGCAGCTGCGGCGCGCCGCCGATGTTTTTTCGCGCCGCCGCCGGTGAGATGTCGGCGTTGCGTCGCCGGCGCGATTAATGTTGACCGCAAACATTAATGTTTTCATCAGTCTTTCTCAAATCCCAGCTTGAATTTACAAAAGATTCGGGCCTATTCATGAGCTAAAAACTTCGAAAGTCGCTGGCTGGACGCTGATCTTCTTCGTTATTCATCAGAAAAGTAGAAATCTGGTAGAAACGAAAGGGCTATGGCGTTTCAGAACCCTTGCATAATAGTTGAAATAATAGATAATAGATTCGCCGTGGCACTCAATAAGATCCAAGGAATCTAATTAAAAGAAACACACCATAAAAGCAAAATTAGGCCAGTAGCCTATGAGAAATCCAAAAATACCCAAGACAATGAAAAAGTCCCAAAGGGGGCCCTGGGTCTATCAAAATATTTCTATGGTTTCCCAAAGGAATTTGATATCATTTTCTTCCGTCTCCGCTTTAAATGAAAAAAAATAGCTTTTTCGCATCCCTGCTTTCAATTAAAAAAAAATAAATAAAAAAAATTGAGGTATTATCATTTAAAAATGACCCCCCCCCCCTATAGGCAATAACATAAAAAAATTATAATCATATTTTTGGGGTCACTTCCGTTCCAATCTTCAATTCCCCAACCTTGTACGTAGTCTATAGCTAAATTTTGTCTCAATAGAAGGTTTTTTTGGGTGGGGGTGGGGATAAAGATTTTTCAGAAAGAAGATTGTATTTTCTTTAATCTGTCAGGCGTTCAATAATTTTATATTAAACATAAAGAAAGTGTATATGAAAACAGTAAAAGAAAACAAAATTCTACAAACTTACGATTCAGCTGTCGCAATAATCTGTTGGCTATCAATTCCAAAATCCAACTGAACCTGTATAGGTGTGTGCGTTCCGTTCAACTTAAAAATAAAATTCTTAACTTCGAATGATGTAAACATTTTAAAGCAATCGGGGAAGTGTATTCAAAATGGTTTAATTTCATCAAATATTCGTGGTAACGAACGGTAAATAAGGAGCGACCGGCTCAATAGTAACCGAAACTCTATAAAAAAAACGGATATCAATTTTGATACCAATAGATAGCCTACATCAAAAGAATCGGATTTTTATCCTGATTTCAAATATAATTTTCATCAAGTTTAGTGTTACCCATCAAAAGTTGCGAGCCGGAGAATATTCGCCTTTTTTCGATAAAGGGGAAAATACCCTCTAAAAGTCATAGATCTTAATGAAAATCACACAGTCAGATTCAGCGTATCAGATAACCCTTTTGTGGAGATTTAAAGATCATATATGCAAATATGTGGATTTTTTTTTTTTTGCTAGAAGAAAGATCACGGATGCGTGTTTATTTGTTTTGTCTTTTTTTTTTTCTTCCCAGGGGTGATCACATCGACCCAGTGGTCCAAAAATATCGCGAGAGGGCTCATTTGAAACGAAATCAAAAGTTCTAGTACCCTTTTTTAAGTGACCAAACAATTGGAGGGTAAGTAGGCCCTTCCCACGCTCATTTTTTTCCCCAAAGTCACCGTATTGAAATTTTGAGTTAGCCATTTTGTTCAGCATAGTCGAAAAATCTAACAACCGTGTCTTTAGGTGTAAAATGACCCGCTACAGTCCTCGGGGGAAGGGCTGCAAGTTGTGAACTTTGCCTATTGTTTACATTTAGTATTTGCTATTGGGAAGTATACAGCTATTTTTTTTGGGGGGGGGGGGTCTTCAGGTGGATTTCCAAGGGGATAATCTTCCTTTGGGAGGGAAATTTATGATGAGTAAATATTCTAGGGAAATGTTACACTGGGGGGTTTTTGACAGAATTACTATATGAAATTCTTTTAATTGTCTTACATTCTCTTTGCCAAATTTTTTATATGGAGATGTTCTGGGGGAATTATCCGGGGCTTTTTTGCCGCGCGTTTTGTTTTCTGGGAAATAATTTCCACAGAAGGGGGCATTTCTGGAGTGATCGATAAGCCAATTAGGAATTACAGTCTTATTCCAATGAAAAAATGCTAAGGAAAATTTTTCAGGGTGAATCGTCCACAAGCAATTTTACAGAGAGGAGGGGATTCCAATCGAGGAAGGAACCGTCTGGAGGGAATTTGACGGGGGGTGGCACTTTACATTGGAAGAAATTTCCACGAAGGAGTTTTCCGTGAGGAGGAAGGGTATATTTCATAGAGGGTGAGCCAGATTTACCTACATTATTTGAAAAACGAACAGAAATTATGCTATATATGAAGGGTTGTCCCCTCCTTAATACCTTATTCTTTACGCTAAAGTTTGACTGTTTACTAAACATTGAAACACAGGGGCTGTTTACTTAGAATAGAGATTTTTTTAAAGTGCTAACAGCTTCAGTGTAAAGAACAAGGTATTGAGGAGGGGGCAACTCTTCATATCCGGGATAAATCTGCCAAATTAATATGCAAATTATGTTTTAATTTTTCATGCACGGTGAGCCAAAATCGAAACCTGCAGTAGTGAAAAAACGTTCAGAAATTTAAAAAAAAAAAAAAAAAAATCTTTTTTAAACTTAAAGTAAGGAGCGACATTAAAACTTAAAACGAACAGCAACTATTCCGTATATGAAAGGGGCTGTCCTCTCCTCAACGCCTTGCTCTTTAGGCTAAAGTTTGACTCTTTTTCACCACTCCGCTTTTTAAAACAATAAAGACTTTAGCGTAAAGAGCGAGGTGTTGAGGAGGGGACAGCCCCTTTCATATACGGAACAATTGCTGTTCATTTTAAGTTTTAATGTCGCTCCTTACTTTCATTAAAAAAAACTTTGTTTTTATTGAATTTCATAAAGACGATACTTTTGTCAACATATGAAGAATCGTGTATTTTGCAATTGTATCTGTCTGTTTATATGCCAAGTTATACAAGAGACGAAAAATTAACGAACAAGAGAGTAGTGAAGAGTAATGGTTTGCAAAATAATAATTGCAGGGATAGTCACTAGTGATAAGTCACTAGGGGTGGCACCTTGATTGGGTGATTTTTGGGGGTTCCGGGGAATCAATTTTTTGGGGGGGGTGAACACATAGATTCGGCGAAATGCCTGAAAATTCTAGAATAGTACCCTGCTTGACTTCTAATCAGGAAAATCGAAATACTTAACCACACGAGAAAAGAAACACTCCGACTTTGCGGTTGACGCAATAAAGAATTGCCGCAAAATTAATTTAGCCAGCCAACGCCGCCGCCTCTATCGGCGGGCGGCGCGTGTGTGGCTCGCCGGCGGGCGTTACAATACATCGGCGGCGGGCCTATCGGTTAGGGGGCGGTTCGGTCGATTGGCCGCCGGGGCGTAAACCGCGGGGGGTCTTTAATTTCAAACCTTCATTATCATAGTGGCAGCGGCAAATTAGGCGCTTGCCTAAAGTTTAAAGAAAAACGATTGTTGGCAAATGTTACTATTTAATTTTTTTTTTCTTGTTTTAGACCCAGGGGCACTTGTCGTAAATTGAAAGGAGTTTGTTTCGTAGAGAACACAAAACAAACTTTGGGAAAAGGGGATTTTCCTTCGATTGCGAAAAATTGGAAGGTTAGCTTGTGGCCCTTTTTTAATAGTTCGGGGGAAAAGTGATTGTAAGTCCAAAACAAAAAACCCCTTCCCCCCCACGTTCCCCCCAACCATTTCCCCAAACATATTCCAATTCAAAAAAAAATTTTTTGAAGGATAAGCCATTTCGTGTTCAAGGCGTCGTAGGCCTGATTTTTCAAAAACGAAAACGATTATGTTTTTTGAGGGGAGGGGGGACACCAAATTTTTCCACCAACCAAAACCCTCAGGGGGGGGGCAAAGGGTTTTTAAAGTTAATGCCGGGGGTAAAACAAAAGAAACGGATTGTTGGGGGCCCGAGTATTATTATTATTTTTTTGTTTCCTTTTAGGGGGGGACCAGGGGGCACCCACACTTTTTGTATCGAAAAGAAAAGTTGTCGTTGGAAAAACACTTCGAAAAAAGGGGGATTCATTGCAAAATGGAAAAAAATGGGAAGAGCCGGGGCTTGTGCCCTTTTTTAATAGTTTCGAAAAAAGTGATTGGGAAGGAGCAAAACCTAAAAAACCCCTTTCCCACCAACCCCCCACCATTTCCAACGAAAAACCATCCAAGTTTAACATCAATTTTGAAAGAAAATAGTCCCATTTTTTGTCAGGCAATAAACAGTTTTTTTCAGGCGTAGTTTTTCCCAAGATAGAAAAATTTATTTGGTTTTTTTTGTAGGGGAAAGGAACCAAAACTTCCCCCCCCACCAAGCCCCTTTCCCAGGGGAAGGGGTTTGGGTTAAAGATGTAAATACTCTGGTTGGCAAATAAGGTAAGTTTTTTATAGGAAAAAAACACCGTTTTTGTTTTTTTGTAGGAAACACTTTCCCCCAAAAAAAAGGTTTCCATGGTTAATTTTGGAAAAAAATTCCCCCCCGAAGGGGCTGAGTGCCCCACTCCCTTAAATTAAGTTTTGAAAGTGATTGGGAGGGGCAAACTTAAAACCCACCCCCTGTTCAATGACAGCCCACCTTTTTTCCCCCAAAAACACCCACACTCCAAATCCAAAAAAAAATTTTGAGATAGCCATTTTTGTTTTTTCAAACGTAGGTTTTTAAAGTGTTTTTTTCCCTGGAAAAAAATTAGGTCTTTGAAACAACAGGGATGTACAAAAAAACCCCCCACAAGCCCTCAGGGGGCAAAGGGTTGTTTGTTAATTAAATGCTTATAAAGGCATAGGGTACGTTTTTGTGGTAGGAAACTTTTCAAAAAAAGGGCTGTCATTCGATTGGAAAAAATTGAAAAAAAAAATGGCCACTAAGTTTTGGCCCCTTTTTACATAGGTCGAAAAAGTTGAAAATTAGGGAAGGCAACTAACAACCCCTTCCATGCGCCCCATGCCAGCCCACATTTATTTTTTTCCCACAAAAAACAACCAATTCCAATCAAAAAATTTTTGAGATTAGCCATTTCCGTTTTCCACGTACAGTTTTGAAAGTTTTTCACAGGAAAAATTTAAAATTTATAACCTTTTGAGGCGCGGGGAATACATTCCCCCCCCCCAGTCCCCCACCCAGTCCCCCCTTGTTCAAGGGGCCAAAGGCGTTATAAGTTATGGCCCCTGGGGGGAGGTGCCATATTAAGCGTTTTTTTATTTGGAAATCCTTTTTTGGTCGTTAAACTTGTTAAAAAAAAGGGCTCATTCGATTTGGAAATTTCAAAAAGGGATTTAAGTTGCCCTCGCTTTTAAATAGTCTCGAAAAGTGGACAATTTTGAGGGCAAAAAAACCCTAAAACCCCCCCTTTTCTCCGGGCCCCCAGGGGCCATTTTCCCCAAAACCAACAATCCAAATCAAAAATTTTTTAGATAAGGCCTAAATTTTTACATTTAAAAAACGTCTTTTTGAAAAGAATTTGGGAAAAAAAAGGGGGTCAAAAAAATTGGGTTTCTTTTAAGGAATTGACTGCCCCCCTCCCCCTAAAAAAACAAAGGCCTCTCAGGGGCCAAAGGGTTTTTAAAGTGTTGGTCCCCCCCCTTAGGGGGCAGAAAAGGTTTTTTTTATATGAAAAACGGGCGATGTTTTATAAAAACCCCTGTTCCAAAAAAAGGGCTTTTTCAATTTCAATTGGGAAAAATTTGAAAAAGTGGGTCTAAGTGGGCACTTTTTTTTTATAGTCGAAAAAAGTGATTGGAAGAAGGGCAAACAAAAAAAAAAAACTTAAAACCCCCCCTCTCAACCGGGCCCCGAAAACCTTTTTCCCCAAAAAAAAAACACAATCCAATCCAAAAAATTTTTTGATTATCCATTTTTGGTTTTCAAAAACCGGTAAAGTTAAAAAAAAAAAAAAAAAAAAAGTTCCCTGGAAAAATTAGGTTGGTTTTTTGATGCTTTTAGGAATGATAAACCCCCTCAGACGGGGGGCCCTCAGTTGGCAAAGGCTTTGTTAAAGTTTATGCCCTGGAGGGGCATTTATAAGGTTTTTTTATATAGAAACCCAGTTGTTGTAGAATAAAAAATTTCAAAAAAGGGGGATCCTTTCATCTGAAATGGGGAAAAATTTTTTGCCAAAAAAATTACCCTTTTTTTTTAATGTCCTCGAAAAAAGTTTGAGTTGGAGATTTAAAAATTAAAAACCCCCCCCATCCCTCCCACGCCCCACCCCATTCACCCCAAAAAAATCAATTCCGCAATTCAAAAAGGTTTTTAGAGATTAGCCCCATTTTTTTGTTCAAAAAAAAAAAAAAATCAAGATGTTCGTTGACAAAGTTTCTAGCACCCACCAAAAAAATATGGGTATTATTTAAAGAATGACAACAAAACCCTCCCAGGGGAGCCCCATGGGCGGAAAGGTTGGCAAGTAGTGTTATGCCCTAGGGGCCGGGCCACTATATAAGGGTTTTTTTTAATAGATTGGGGTTGTTGAAAAAAAAAAAAAAAACTTTTTTAAAAGGGGCCTCATTTCCATTCAATTGGGGACAAATTGAAGGGGGGGCTAGGGTCCCCCCCCCCCCCCCCCCCCCCCCCCCCCTTTTTTAAATAGTCCGGAAAAGTGAATTGGAGGGTAAAAAACCTAACCCCCCCCCTTCTCCACGGCCCCAACCATGGGTCCCCCCCCAAAAACACATCCACATACCCAAAAAAATTTTTCCAGAATAGCCATTTTTGTTTCCAAAAAAAAAAACGTTGCAGTAGAAAAAAATTCTGCGGGGAAAAATTTAAGGTCTTTGAGGTACAAAAAAAAAAAACCCCCAACCCCGTCAGTGGGGAAAAAAAGGGTTTAAGTTATGATGAAAACCCCTGGGGGGGCATTTTATCAAAAGGTTTTTGAGTGGATGAAAAAAAGCCCGTTGAAAACTTCGTAAGAAAAACTTTCAAAAAGGGCTCCTTTGAATTGGAAATTGGGAAAAAAATATTTAGTGGGGCCTTTTTTTTTAAATAGTTTTGAAAAGTGGATTTTTTGATTTGGAGAAGTGGGAACTGGGGGAAAACGTCCACGCCCCTTTTTTTCCCACCGCCCATCCATTTCACCCAAACCAAAAACACCCCCCAAATCAAAAATTTTTTTTTTGAGGGAATTAGCATTTTTTGTTTTAAGTCGTAGTTTTCCAAAAGTTTTGCGGAAAAAAATTAGGGTCTTAGAGGATTCACAAAAATCACACCATCCCTAACCCAGGCCCCTTAGGGTAAAGGGGTTTGGTTAAATTTATGCCCCTGGGGGGGCCATATTAATGGGTGTTTTTTTAAGGAAAGCGTTGTCCGTAGAACTCCCAAAAAAACTCAAAAAAATTTTTCATTTGCATTTGCAAAAATTCGAACCACAAAGGGGGCCCTTTTGTGGCCCCTTTTTTAAGTCCCGAAAACAAAGTGGATTTGCGGCAAAAAGTTTGGGGGACATTTCAAGGGGAGGGGGCTCACACTTTTGGTTTTTGCCTTTATTAAAGAGGTTGATGTGAAGGGGGACCCAACCGCCCCAGTGGGGTTAAGGGCGATTTTTGTAAAACCCCCCAAGGTTTGGTCTAGGAGGTCCTCGCCAGAGAAGGGACCAGAGCGGTTAATCGCAAATTTTTTGTAGCCCACAACTCAAAAAAAAAAAATCCCCGGAATCCCCTTCCTCCAAAAAAACCTAAAGGAAAACTTGCAAAAAGGCCTTTTCAATCCCTATCCCCCGGGGAACTTTTAATCTTTTCATGGGGTTTTAAAAAAACTGGGGCCAAAGGAAGTTTCGGAACCCCTCCCCCAAACCACAGGCCCCCCCCTTTAAACCGTTTTGTTCCGATTGGGGCTTGAAATTTAAGGAGGTAAAAGGCTTTTTTCCTAGGGGGGAAGGGCAGGGAGGGGAAAGGCTTAAATCCTCGAAATTTTTGTTGCGCCAATCCGATCCTCGAAAAAAATTTTTTTTTTTCCCTCCCTTCCCCTGTTTTCAAAAAAAAAAAAAAAACCCCAAAATATAGACCCACTTAAAAAAATTTCATCTTTTTTTTTTTTTCTTAAGCCACGGCCTTACCAGGCCCCCCCACAGTTTTGGGGCAAACGTGGGAATCCGGTTTGAAATGAGGGGGGGACTCATTTTCGAAAAGCAGAAAATTCCGAACCTGTTATTGTAGGGGCCTTTTGATATTTTTCAGGGGACCTCCAAACAAAAAAAAAAAAAATTATCCCCCCGGGAATTTACATTTACGAAAAAAACCCTTTTTTTTCCTATAATTAAGCCCCATGGTGTTAATTTTTTTCCCACCACAACCCCCCACAAAAAAAAAACAAAAAAAAACGTTTTGTCTGATCGGGGCTGAAAAAAAATTTAGAGGATAAGGCTTTTTTCCTTGGGGCCTGGGGCAAAAAAAAAAAGCTTATCCTCGAAAATTTTTTCAGCTCAATCTGATCCCCACTCCCTTCCCCCCTGTTTTTCCCAAAAAAACAAAAATAATCAAGTTTTTTTGGGGAATTTTTGCTTGCCGTCGAAAAATAGCGCTTTCCATATTACTAAAAAAAAAACATAAAATTACATTGTGTTTGTTTAGGTTCCAGCGGTTGATTAACTTTCAGGGGACCTTTCAGGCGGGGAAAAAAAACTTCGGGTTTTTTTCGATTCACCGTCATTCAAGAGCAAATTTTTATATTTACTTGGAATTTAAAACTTTAAAAAACCTTTTAAAAAAAACCCTCAGTTTTCTTTTTTAAATTTAAAAAAAACTTAAAAAAAAATTACGTTTTCTAAAAGGAGTTAAAAGAGGCTGGGAAGTTTAACAAGGGTCCGACCCCTTAGGGAAAATAAAACGTTACAGGGGGATTAGGGAGGCACAGTTGGGGGGGGCTGCTTTTAAAAAGGCGGCTTGGGAGTTCAACAAAAGTTTCGAAAAAACCTTAAAAAACGTAAACAGGGATTAGTGAAAAGGTTGAAGGTTTGGGGGCAGGAATAATTAAAAAACCCACCCCCAAACCCCCACCGTTTTCTGAGCGGGGTTTGGGGGGGGCGGGGATAAAACCCCCCTGGAACGGATTTTTGAAAAAAACAACACGATTCAGCCCCTTAACAGTTTTTTAGTCAAAAAGGCACAATAATTTTTAAAGCAAATAAAAAACTGTTTGGGGGGGTTTACAAAAACAAAAACGGTTGGCAGGAAAAATTTAATTTGAAAAAAAAAAAAACTTTACGTTTTCTAAAGGAGTTTTTAAAGAGGGGGCATGGTTTTAGTTACTAGGTACGAAACCTTGAAAAAACGTAACAGGGATTTTAGGAAGGCAAAAAAAAAACCAGTTTGGGGGGGGGCGCTTGCCCCGCCCCCCCCCAAAACCCCCGCGTTTTTTTTCGCCGCCCATTTTAAATACAAAAAAAAAAAGTTTTTTTAAGGGCTGAAAGTAAGGAAGCGAACATTAAAAAAATCTTTAGAACGGAAAACGGAAAAAAATTATTTCCCGATTATACTTAAAAGGTGCTGTTTTTTGCCCCCCCTCCCAAAAAAAAACCCCTCGCTCTTTAAACGCTAAAAGTTTTTTTTAATTGGTTTAAAAACAAAAAAAAAGAGTTTGTTGAGTAAGTCCCCAAAAATGTTTTTTAGCCCCGTAAAAAAGACCCCCGAGGCGTTGGAGGAGGGGCCAGCCCCCCCTTTTCATAATACTGGAAATAATTTCTTGTTTTCGTTCCAAGGATTTTTTGTTTCGATTTTTTTTTTTTCCCCTTAATTTTTCAGTTTTTAAAAAAAAAAAGTTTTTTTTTTATTTAAAAGGCTTGCGGAACAAGCCGGGGGGGTTTTTTTTTATGGGGGGGCGGCCCCCCAGCCCCCCAAAAAAACCTGTTGCCCGTCCTAATCCCACCTGTACGTTTTTTGTTTTTTCGTAAGGTTTTCCCGAACCTAGTAAACTCCAGCCTCCTTTAAACTCCCCTTTTTAAAAAAAAAGTAAAAAGGTTTTTTTTTTCAAAAAATTTTATAGTTTTAAAGATTTTCGATGGTTTGGGTATCATGTTTTAAATGTATTAATATTTTTTTTTTTTTTTTGTTGCCTGTTTGAAAAAAAACCATTTTGGGGGGGTTTCCTTCCCCCCAAATCGAAAAGGCATTTTTTTTGTCCACGTTAGGAACCCCCCCCTTTTCGAAAAAGGGAGGGCCTTCATTTCGATTTGGAAAATCAAAAATAGAAAAAGAGGCCCTGATGCCCTTTTTTTTAGTCCCTCGAAAAAGTTGAAAAATTTTGGGAAGGGCCAAAAACTAAATAAACCCCTCCCCACCGGCCCCACCCCCCCCTTCCCATTTTCCCCCCATTTATGTTTTTAAAAAAAACTAAAATGTTTTTGGCCCTTAAAGACATAGGGAATGTAAATCAAAAAAAATGGCAGACTTTGTTGTTAAAGGTGCTAAAAAAAAACCCCCCCAATAAGCCATTCCCTCAGCAAGTAATCCCCAAAATAAACGGAGGGGACCTGAGGGGTTATTATGTTTTTTTTTTTTTTTGGGGCCCTACTTTCCCCCTTGCCTCTTTAAAAAATTTGAATTCAAAAATGTCCAAAATTTACGGGGCGTGTAAAGTGGGGGTCAATTCCCAAGGTAATCAAAAACAAAGTAAACAGACATTTTTTTTTTTGGCTCGAATTGGTTTCAAAAGTTTTTTCCCCCATTTTAAGTTTCAAAAAAAACTAAAGAGGAAGGGTGCATGAAAGAAACAACTAAATTAACAACATTTAACTTATTTTGTTGTCCCAGAAAAAGATTTTTTAAAAAAAGGGTGCCATTTTTTTCCCCTGAAAAAAAAGTTAAAAAAATAAATGGGCTAAAAAAAAAATTTTTTCTCCACCTAAAAAAAATAGCAGGGCCAAAAAATACTAAAAACGTCTTTAAAAAAAAAAAAAAAAAATTTTAAAAAAAGTATTATCATATTTCTTTTTCCCACCAAGTTGGAAAAATTTTTTTTTTTTTATTTTTTTTGTTTTTTGAACTATGTATTGGGGAATAAAAAAGTAAACAAACGAAAAAAAAAAGGTTTAATAATAAAAAAAAAAAAAAAAAAAACCTTTTTTTTCCCCAAAAATCAAAGTTTTTTTTTCAAAAGAAAAAAAGTAAAAGGGAAAACTTCCTCCCAATTAAAACACCAAAAAAATGGAGCAAAATTAAAATTCAAAATAAATCTAACCAAGGCGTGAGAAAAAAACACCAAATCCCCAGGGCAATCGGTTAATTAAAATGAAAACCCAAAAACGCAAATAAAACAATAAAAAAATTTACAATAAATACATAAACCGAGGGTTCAAAACTTTCAAAAACGAGACAAGAAAAAAATTAAAAAAACAAAAAAGTTTTTTTTGGGTTGGCAAAAAAAAAACCCCTATTTTGCCTTTCCCCCAACGGGCCAGGATTTGAAACCAAAAAAAATTTTGCACTGTTACTGAAAAAAAAAAAAAAAAAAACACCAACAAATTTGTTTTTTGGTCAGTTTTAAATTTATTACAACATGCCTGAAGATATTTTAGGTAATTCAAAAAACGTTTTTTAAAGATACTGTTATTGAATTTATTAAAGTTTATAAAATTAGTAAAATTAAGTAAAAAAATTTTTTTTTAAAAAATCCAGTTAAAATGTGGGCAAAATTTTTTGTTTTTTCTGGCCCTTGGGGGAAAGGCCCAAAAAAAAGGGGTTTTTTTTGGGCGAAAACCCCCCCCAAAAAACCTTTTGTTTTTTACTTTCTTGCTTCGTTTTTTTGGAGTTTTGCTACTCTCGGTTATTTTATTGTAATTTTCTGTTTGTCCGTTTTGGGGGTTTTTTGTCCAATGTTTATTTAATCGATTTGCTTGATTTTTGTGGTAGTTTTTCACGCTTGGGTAAAAAAACCCCATTTTGGATTTTTTAATTTTTTGCTCATTTTTTTTTGTTTTAATTGGGAGTTCTTCCCCTTTTGTTTCAACAAGAACCACCATAAAAAAGCCCCCCCCCCCCCCAAAAAAAAAAAAAAAAAAAAAAGAAGGGTTTTTTTTTTTTGTTGTTTTTTTCCCCCCGACAAGTAAAAAAAAAAAAGGGCTTAGATGGGAAATATTTTTTGGGGGAAAAACAAAAAAAGCCACCCCCCCCCCCCCTTTTTTATGGCTTTAAACAAAAACTTTGGGGGGTTAAAGTTTCCTCACGTTAAACCCCCCTTGAACCAAGAGAAAAAATGTATGGCCAATTTAGGTGAATGTGGGGAAAAAAAAAAAAAAAAAAAAAAAGGGGGTGGGTGGTGCGGCCAGGGCCCGCGGGGACCCCTGTCATGGGGATCCAAAAACATTTGGGGGGGGGGGCCCCCCCCCCCCCCCCAATGGAAAAGCCCCCCCCCCCCCCCGGGGGGAAAAAAAAAAAAAATTTTACGCGAAAAAAACAAAAGGCTGTTTTCCCCCTATTGTTTAAAAAAAAGGCCCCTTTTGTGAACAAGTAATTTATGGCCAATTCGCTTCCTCTTTCACCCAAAACTTAAAAAAGATTGCCCTTAGTTTTTTATCTTTTTTGAGGCGAGGTGGGGGGGAATTTTTCTTCTTGGTTTTTTTCCCCCCCCCCCCGGTGGGGGGTTTTTGGGGTAACAAACAAAATAATGAAACCGAAAACAAAAGTAAAAAAAAATTGAAAAAATTTAAGAAAAAAAGTTTTTTTCCCCCCCCCCCCCCAAAATAACGGGTGTGGGGACCATGTGGGGGGGGGGGGGGGGTGGAAAAAAAAAAAAAAAGAAAAAAAAGAAACAAAAAAATAATTTTTTTTTTAATCCCAAGGGATCTTAAAGATAATAAGCAAAAATTTGGGAATTTTTTGGTAAAAAATCGGGGGTTTTTGCCCCAAGTTTTTTTTTTTTTTGTGTCATTGGTTTTACTCCATCAAGGGTTTTTCGTTAAAAACGCTTTAAAAATCCCCCCCCTGGGGTACGATTTTCCAAAAAAAAACAAACCCGGGTCCCCCCCCCCCCCCCCCCACCTTCCAAAAAAAGTTTAAACCCCCCCCCCCCGGCCAAAATTGGCCTAAAACCAAATTAAGGACAAATAAATTTGGGGTAGGTTTTTTTGTTTTTTTTTTTTTGACCCTTTACCATTTTTTTTTTTCCCCCCCCCCCCAAAAAAAAAAAACAAATTCAAGATATAAAAAAATTAAGGGGGAATATTACATGTAATTGAAAATTGCAAGAAAAACTAAAACTAAAAAAACAGGGCCAATTAACCCCCCCCCCTTTTCTTTGGGTGGGGGGGGGGCCTTTTTCCGGGACTTTAAAATTTTTGGCTCTAAATTTTTTTTCCCCCCCCCCCCCCCCCACCCCCCCCCCCCCCCCAGCCCCCCGCCCCCCCCCAACAAAAAAACAAAACCCCCCACAAATTGTTTTTTTTGGGGAAAAAATTTTTTTATCTGGTTTTTAAAACCCGCTAAAAGGAAAAAGGGGGGAAAAAGAAAAAAAAAAAAAACCCCCCCCCCCTCTAGAACATTGGCCCCCCCCCCCAAACCCCCCCAATCCCCCCCCCCCCCCCCCGCCCCCCCAACAATAACAAAAAAAAAAAAAAAAAATTTTCTGTGTTTTACAAAAAACAGTTTTTTTTTGGGGGGAAAAAAAAAAAACATGTCCCAAGAACCCCCCCCCCCCCCTTGTGTTGGGGGGAAGGTGGGGTGATGGGGGGGGGGTTTTGTTTAGAAAATCGATACATTTTGGTTGCTGTTGTTTTTGTAAATGTGTTTTTAGAGGCTTTGTCTTTCAATGTTAGTAAATTGTTTATCCTCATTGGATTTGGGGAGGAATGGATGAAAATTACTCCTTGAAATTTGAATGGGTATCTCAATACTTTTTGAGCTATAATATATATTTTGCCCCCCCCCCCCCCATACCCCCCCCGACACAAAAGAAGAGGCCCCCCCCCCCCCCCCCCCTATGGGTTGTTACCTCTTCCTTTCCCCCCAAAAACCCCGGCATGCCCCCCCACCCAAAAAACAGAACTTTCCTATTGCAACTTTTTATTTTCCAGATAAAAGGAAAAAAAAAGTTTCAAGTCATTTGTGTGGGGAGGTAAATTCCTATTTCCTTATTAAAGCTTTACAAAAAGCCTCTTGGCTTACGCGTTTCTGGGGGAAAAAAAAAAACAAAATCCTCTAAAAAAAAAAAAAGAAAAAAAAAAACCCTATAAAACAAAAAATTATTTGTTCTTTATTTGTAGCGCCAAAAAAAAAAAAACTTTTTCAGGTTTGCTACAAAAAGTATTTGGAAAAAGGAGCGGAAATCCCCACAAAAAAAACAAAGTCTTGCCCCCCCCCCCTGTTCACCAGTTTTTTTTTTTTTTTTTTTCCGCCCCGGAACCAAAAATTAAATTTTTTGTTTTGTTCAAAGAAATTTTTTTTGTTGTGATCTTCATTTCCTTTAAAACCCTTCCACCCCCCCCCCCTTTTTGGGGGCGCGGCCCCCACCTACCCCCCCCCCGCCCCCCCCCCTATTTTTGGGGTGGCATAATCCCCACAAGGATTAAAAAAAAAAAAAAAAAAACATTTGGGGGGTACCCCCCCCCCCCTATACCCCCCCACCCCCCCCCCCCCCCCCTGTAACAAGTACCAGGCGGGCCCCCAGAAGGGAAAAAAAATTTTTTTTTTTTTTTTTTTTTTCCCGGGGGTTTTTTGTTTTTTTGAAAAAAGGAAAAAACTTAACCAGGAATTGCCTGGACCATGCCCAAGGGTTAGCTTTTTTTTTTGTCCCTAATTTCTACGTTTTTTTGTTTTTTGTCCCCCCTCCCCCCGCCCATTATGTATGAAAACTTTTCTTTCCCCCCCGTAGCTAAAGGTAGAAGGTTTTTTTCTCCCCCCCCCCGGGGGGGAAAAAATTTTATTAAAAAAAACTACCTACCAGGACCAAAAAATTCCCCCCCAGGAAAAAACTTTCCACTTCTAACATCTACTAGGAAGCAAAAAAAAAAAAATTAACCCATGGAACAATTGTTCCCCTTGAAAAACAAAACTTATTAAAAAACGGATTTAAAATTCTTTGCTTACCAAAGGATTTACCAAAAAAAAATCTGCCACCAAGATAAACTTGCCCCAACGGAAAAAAAGCCAAGACTCAAATGTGACTCCCTTTTTAAAATTACTGCGAATAAAAAAAAACTTGGCCCTTCGATACTTGTCAATTAATATTTGGCCACTGAGCTTGGTCTTCCTTAAAAAAAAAAAAATAAAAAAAAAAAAAAGGTGAAAGGCCCCCCACACTTTCCTCCTCTAAGGGGGGGAATCTTTTGTGGAATCCCACCCTCGGCCCAAGGGAAAATGTGGGGTTCCGAAAAAAAAAATTAACCTAAAATTATAAAAAGGGGAGGCTTGGCCCTGCCTCAATTTTGCTCCGCTCTTTACGATGAGTTCAAAAAAACTTTTTTTTTGGGGGCCAATCCTTTCGCGGAAGTGAAAAGTTGGATTCATTTATGGTGTTTTTATTTTTTCATCAAAAAACAATTTTTCAACTGAACAAAAGGTACTTGAGCCAACCGGGACAAAAAGAAAAAAAATGGGCATATTTGATTCCGGTTACCTTACGCCTAACTTGTAATTCCAAAATTTGGTTGTGTTTGTTTAATATTTTTCCAATTCTTTTCAATGTAACAAAACCCACAAAAGCCTGGCATGTTAAACACCCCAAAAGGGAATGAGGGGGTTAAGGGGGGGGCAAAAACCGTGCGGAGGTTCCCTTTTTTACACAGGAGTTTTCGATTGGTATTTAAAAAAAAAAAAAAAACGGGGACCGAAGCGGGGGAAACCGACTGGGTTCGAGTGGGCTTACTTGTTGGGAAGAAAAAAAAAAAAACAAAAAACCAAAAACTCAATTTACAATTCTCTGTGAAAACAGGTTCCTTCTCAAGGAAAATAATTGAGGGTTTTTGGCAAAATGAAACGGTAGTTCTAAAAGGCTCTCACACTGAGTTAAATGGATGAAAAGTTTTATTTTTCATTGATCACTTTGTTTTCCCTTTGTTTCAAAACTATGCAAATTTCTCTTAGGCCTAAATGAAACTTTAAAGGGGACTGTTGTAAACTTTATATTCAACAAAATTTTTTAAACCCCCTGTTTTTTAGGGAAAAAATTCACCACTGATGTATTTTACATTATTTTTGGGGGAATACCCAAGTGTTTTAAGGGGTTTTTGTTTTAACTTAAAAAAAAACATTTTCGGTTACCAAAAGAAACAAGTCGAAAATAAGCTTTAAGGTTGCGCAAACAAAATTTTTTATTTAATTTGGGAAGGGGGCGGCGTTTTTTTGTGCTCTATGTCAATGGGAGCCAGAGGAGGTAAGGATGGGAACAGGGAATTTCGTCCACAATTAATATTTTTTTTTTTTTTTTTTTGATAATTTCCCTGTACAATTCATTATTCCTGAAATTTTTCAAAGGAAAGGAATTCCTCCCATGGGGCCCTAGGGTTTTCATAAAAATGAAAATCTCAAGGATTTTTTATAATCTTTTACATTTGGTCTTGTCGAAGCATTTAGGGAAACGGGAGTAGTTCGTTCAAAAGCTGGTAATCTTTTTTTCGTAAAAAGATTGAGTTAAAAAAAACAAACAAATTGGGTGTAAAATCAAAATAAAAGATACTAATCATGATTTTCTTCTCTTTGCACAAAACGAATTTCTAAAGTATTATTTAAAATATATTTGGATAGCTTTTTAAGTAATAAAGTTTAAAACCCCAAAACACTTAAACAAAAACAAGGAACCAAAAATAGGATTAAAAACAAAGATAAAAAAAAATTAGAGCTAAAAAACAAAAAACCCTTGTTAATTGGATTTTTTTTTTTACATTTAAAAACTAGGATTGGGGCTTTCTTTTCGGGCGTTACTGAAAAAAAAGGTTGTTACTAAAAATTTGGATATGGGGATTAAACTCATGGGGGATAATTGAATTGAAGAAATGGAAGGAAGAAATTTTGTTGTGGAAAAATTAGATACATTTTCCAGAAGGTCCCAAACAAAAAATTATGAAAAAATATCTAGAAAAAAAGTTTAAAAAAAGCTTTGCTTGATTTTCCCTTTTCTTTGCAGCGATGTTTTTCGCCATTCTGGATGGGAAAAAACCTTGGATGGAAAGGGCCACGAACAACTTTCAGCTCCAAGGGGCTTTACCAAAAACAATATTGGGACAGCCAATGTCAAGAACAAAAGGGGTTATACGGGGAAAAAACAAACTATTTCGAAATCATCAGCTTGACAGTTTTGATAGTGAAATGTTTCCAGAGCGATTGGGGGGGAACTCATAAAAAAACTGTGTTGGGGCCTAACTTTAAAAAAAAAAAAAAAAAAACCAAAAAAAAACTAATTGGGGAAAAGGATCGGAAAGCGCAGGCGAAGGTAGTTACAAAGTTTCCAGTGGTGTTTGGATTTTTTTTTAGGGGGAAACTGAAAACTTCGCCCTAAAAGTAGAGGAACTTTAACCAGTGGGGAACGGATAAAGAAAGCAATTTGCCTAAAACAAAACTGTGCTACAAAAAAAAAAGTGTTTTCGAGGGGCTCCTTTTTTCCGTGGTTTGAAATCCATTTATAACGGGCTGAAAAAAAAAAAATTTGCGCCTTAGATAAAAATTTTTTGGCCGTTTTCGGAATGCCCAACCTTCCTTTCGCGACGGAAGAAAGAGGGGACAATCAAATCGTACTCTTTTTGACCACAAACCCTTTAGATAAAAAAACGTTAAAAAAAAAAAAAAAAAAAAAAAAAACCGGCTGCATGACGGGGGACGTTTTCGCTGTGAATTTACAGCGGGACGTTTGTTTGCCCCTTTTGTTCAAACAAAAAGTGGTGGGAAAGTCCTCCTATGATTCGAGGACGTAATTTCTTTTACTGTTGGTTCCTTCAAAAAAAACGGAAATGGGGTTCCCACGTCAAAAATTGTGCTTTTGTGGGTCTTAAATGAAAGGTCTAATGGAAGAGATTGGGGGGACGGGAAGTCTACAAAAAAATATTCATAAGTTTTGCTATTCATCGGAGTGGAAAAAATAGCAGTTTAAAAAAAAAATTGTGGCTGTCTTGCTCTTTGAAAGGGAGTAGTGGTTGGATGGTTTGCGGCTCGGGGGATTTGTGGAAACTTGTTTATTCACTTTTCCCACTGTGTCCCTTTTGCTCGTGCGGGTGGCACGTTTCCTTGAAAAAGACAAGGGTTCGTTTTACTGCTACAAGGTCATTAAAGAGAACACTTTACTAAAAAAAACGATTCCCAAAAAAAAAAACAATTGTTTTTTGGGGAAAAAGTTCGAAAGGGAAAAATCTGGGTTTATGTTGATCTGCGGAAAGTGGGAGCCGCAAAAAAAAAATTCAAAAATTTCTGTGATTCAAAACCAAATAAGGAACTTAGTATTGGGTACTTAAAAAATTCAGAGGGTTTTGGGTCTCAGGGAAAAACGTAATTTCCTCAGTATTTCAGTTTCTTAGTTTTCCTATCCTTTTTTAAGAAAGCCAAAGGGTTGTTTTTGAGGTCCACGCGGGAAAAACCCCTTAAAAAAGGACGGGAATTGTTTATTAACATGTCAAAAATATAATTTAAGTCAAGCCAAATCGATGAATCCAAAAAAAATCAGTGGAAAAATAAAAAATTTGACTAAAGTTAGTTCAGGGCTCCGGTGGGCCTTACCGAGAAAGCAAAAATTATAAGTTTGGGAAGAAAAAAAAAACTGGATGAAAATTTCAAAGGCAATTTTTCTAATCTTGGAAATTGCGGAAGCAGAAAAATATTGTTTTCATTCCTCCAAAAAAAGGGATATAAAAAAAAAAAAAAAAAAAAGTTTTTCGTTCTAGTGAAAAAATAGGATTTTGATGAAATACCAGTAATTTAGGAAAGAACTTCCTTGGACCAAAAAAAAATTACCGTTTCCAGGTTAAAAAACCAAATTTGAAAATTACCAGAAAAAAAAATTTATTTAAGTCCTTACAAAGCGTTTTGTGTGAAAAACAAACAACCAGTAACCTGGAAATGAATAGCATGGAAAGTCGGATTTGGAAAAAAAAAGGAACTGGAATTTATCGGGGGGACTGAATAAGAAAAAAAATTAAACTGCCCCTCAAGCTTCGCCAAGTTTTAAAAAAAAAAAAAAGATATGATTTGATGTATGTCTTCATTAATAGGGGAAAGATTCCGGGAACTCTTCAAAACCCGGGCCTGTTAAGTCATTTTTTTCGAGAAGCTGGTCGGGGACTTGTGATTCCCGCAAATTAGATGGGGGATAACTGACTCGGGGATTTCGGAAGAAGGAAAAACAGCTTTTATACTTCTTGATTTAAAATGGAAGAGCCTATTTCCTGACTCCTCAGATGAAAGAAGATGCTAAAAAAACGAGTCTTTTTCCATTATAAGTTGGGGAAACAAATCTTGGTTTCTTCGGGTGTGATGAGGATGGGGGGGGGGACGGCTGATTTGGAAATCTTTCAAATTGGAATTCAGGGCGAGGAATTACTGTGAAGAGGGATAGCTCAGTTTTAAAATGCATAATGAAAAAGCTTACGAAAATAAAAACCATACCAAACAGGTATTATTTTTAACATTTTCTATTGTTCAGAAGAAGTAGGGAAGAAAACTTGAAAAAAAAAAATCGGCTTCCGGCATTCCTTATTCAATACAAAAACAAATTACCAACCCAACCCCACCAACCCCCCTTAAACCCCTTTACAAAAAGCCAGGGAGTTTATTGGAGGGGCAGGTGGACTCCCAAAAGGGCCTCCTTTCGATTCAAATTTTCCATTTGCGTTTCTAAATTTTCAGAAAACACAATTCCATTACTAAAAAAAAAAATTTCACCCCCCCTCCCAACCTTCAAAAAAAACAAATATCTAGATAGGTGAATTCTCAAAAACATATTTTCCCATTTCAAAAGTTACTATGCTAATTTGGGAAAAAAACTTCGTGCTTAAGTGGCCCAGCTTATTCAGTTGTGAGACATTTCATTCAAAACAAAATTGGATTGGTTGGAAAGTCTGTTGTTCGTCGGGGACAAGGGGACAAAAAAACGGCACAAATGTTTTTACTTTACGTTCCAATTTTACAACCTGGGGACCAATTGAGGGGAGTGAGTTTTCAGGGAGGGGATTTTTTTTACACCCTTCCTAATCTTATTGTACATATTTGTAAGCTATTGCTCCGTCGGTCTCTTTAGGGGGGGGACAGATGAGGGGATTAAGACGAACACAGGAGCCAAGGTTTTTTTTTTTCCTAAATTTTGGGGGAATTTTTTTTTTAAATCAGGGTCATTTTTCTTGGTTGTTTTTAAGTAATTTTTGAAGTTTTTGAGGGGGGTTTTTTTAGTTTATGTTGGGTCCTATTTCCTCGTTATTATCCACACTTAAAATATAATTCCTCTTTTGGATACTTTTCCGAATTCACTTCATGGATATAGTTGTGCTTTTCCAAAAGGTGAGGAGAGACATTGACATGTTCTTTTCAATTTATTTCAAAACAAAAAACGGTTTGGAGAAAAATGTCACAAAAAGCGGTTGGGAAAAAAACTATTTTAGGAGTTTTTTAGGGCCAAAGGTGGGGGGACACGGGAGAAAAAAAAATATTATTTTAAAAAGGTCAAGTGGCTAGTTCAAAAAAAAATGTTTCTAACATCGTGCCTCCATTTCTGGTTAAGCTCTTTATTTACCTAATTTTCAAATCCGGTAAATTTAGCTCTTAAAACTATATTTGCTTTCCTAATTAAATCTGCTATTTCCTGTTTCCATTTTACTTTTCGCTTCCCTACTGGTATATGTTTCTTCATTTACCTTACCCAAAAAAAAACTTTGTTAAAAAACAAATTTTAAAAGTTAAAAACAAATGTTTTAAAAAATAGGTTTAAAGCAGCTTTACCTTTTGTTTCCGTTCTCCTAGTCGTATGAGGGCCCCCACTAGGGGGGAAGGTTTCCCAAAGGGGATTCAACTGCCTGCCAGGAAAAAAACTTTGTTTTTACGGAATGGGTTTTAAGCGGGAAAAAAATTTTCATTTTTTCCTAATTTTCTAAATTTGTATTTATATGTTCATCCCCCCTTCCCAATTTGTGTGGTGCCTTATATTTTTAAAAGGATGCCAAAAATAGAGTGACCCAAATGGTCATTTATGGTAATAAAATTATGTTACTTTCTCCTTGATTAGGGGGGGGGGACAACGGTCTCCCTACGGGTTCTGTCGCGGAAATTGAAAAATATGTTAAGTCAATTAATTTTTGTTTTTAATTTACACAGCCAAATATTGTTAACATGTATTAAAAAAAAAAACACAAAAAAATGGGTAAATTGATAACAATTGTAAAAAACATATTAAATTAGCCGGAGGTTGATTTATTGGAAAAGCGCAATTAAACTCAAAAAAATGTTGTTTCAAAACATCGTGAAAAGGGGGGAACATCTCTTTTATAAAAAAACAAGTGCTTGGGGAATTTTACAATGGGGACACAGGGGGGAATTTTTGGGGGTGGGGACTTGCAAACGCTGAAAAAAAAAATGGGGTCATGAAGGGTATCTAAACCCCAATGGACCAAAATATATTTAAAAAACAAAAAAAAATTTAATTCCCTTGCGTTGGGCATCCCCCCCCCCTGGCCCCAGAGGGATAAAAAATTAAAAAATTTTGGGGGGGAACTTTTCTTTCCCCAACTAAGGAACTGAATTCCATGCCACTATTGGATATTCTTTGTGTCTTGGCTTAATGGAATGTATTTCCCACTATATCCAGTGAGGAACGGATATTTTCTTCTGAGGATTTTAATTCACTAGTAAAATTTTCTTAGGTTTGGTTACCGTACAGCTTATTTTAAACTTGTCTCGGTAGCTTTAATTTGAATTTTTGGCTCAGCCTTTTATCGTTTATGTAAGCTGGATGGTTGGGAACTGTGGCAATTTCGGCTGGACGATACTCCTCAAAACAAACAAAACGGCGGGACTTTTCTCCTTTCCTCGCGCTTTGAAAAAACAGAGGATGGTGTTTCTAGTGAAACATGTTCCAGATGTAAAAAACGCGGTTCTATAAGAAAACAAATGGAGAAAAGGCTATGAAAAGGGGACCAATTTCTACGGGAGTCTGCCCCAATTTATGAAATGTTTTGGGGACCAGGGTGGAATCTCTTGATGCAGGAAAAAACAGAAAAAGAAAGTCAAAAAAAAAAAACAACACAACTAAAAACACGAAAGTGAATGAAATTTAAAAAGGGACAAATTAACGAGGCCTAAAGGAATCTCAACCCAAGCAGAAATGAAATATTTTTCATTTGTCCTGATAGTCCAAGGCTAAAAAAAAGCAGTCTACCCTTTTCATGGGTCCTTGCAAAAGTTAAAATACCAACCTTCTCCAGAAAAAAAAGCCAAAGAAAGAAAAGTACAAGGAAGAAAACGGCAGCCCAGGTTATGTTTTTACTTATTGTTTTTATTGGTTTTGTTGGACCTTCGAAAAGGGCCGCACGTTCTTTTTTAAAGGCTTCAAAGGTCAGTGTTGTTCTGGCTGGTCAAACAAAAATTGTTTTTTTTCGGCGGCTTTCTTCCTTCTCCGTCTTCTAATTTTTTCTTCTATAGATGTCCCAAATATTTTCGAACGGTTAGTTTCCCTTACAGATTTACGGGATGCGGTCTGTGCTTAGAAATTGTTTTTTCCATTGGCATTGATTTCTGGAAAGGGACCACCTGGGAAAACAATTTGGGGGAAAAAATTTGAAAAAATTTCAAAAAATAAAAAAAAAATTGAAACAAAAACCAATGTTATTTTTCCCCCTCCCCTGGAAAAAAAAAATTAATTTTTCCTCGCCCAAGAAAAGAGTCAAAAATCGTGCACCTTTTTGGCTCTTTTTGGGGGATTTTCTTCTATCCCCTCTTGCCTGTTCATGGTCGGAAAAGAAAGGAGGGGAAAGGGCACCTATAAAGTTGCCCCTAAAAAGGAAAAAATTCAAGTTAGGGGATTAGGATGTTAAAAAAAGGAACAAGCAAACACTATTAAAAATAGGAGTTGAAACTTTCTCCAAGCCAAAAATCAAAAAAGGAAAAAAAACAAAACATTTTTTTTGATTTTCCCCCAGTCTTCTGAAACGTGTTCAGGGGAGTAATGGATTTCTCCTGATATTGTTTATGGATTTGACAGAAAGTAATCTTTGTTGGGTAGTTTTACTTTTATAAATCACTGTTAATTTAACCATACAACCAAAAGATGGGGCATTTGGAAAAAAAAAAACAACAACAAAAAAAAAAAAAAAACAACCCTACTATGGCAATAATTAGTCTTTCTGCCTCACTATTTTTGTGGTTTTTTATTTACCAGCATATTGGAGGGTTCCTTAACCAATTTCAAATTTGGTTTTTCGTTTTGACAGAGCTTTTTATTTTGCAAGGTTCCATTTAGCTACTCTTTATGGTTTTTCTGTTTATTGTTAGCTTATTTTTACATCGTTTACCTGGTATAGTTGTTGTCGCCGAGGACCATTTTGGAATTTTGTGTTTGAAACATTTAAGAAAACTTTCATGCATTGTTCTGAAAAATAAATTCTTTTAAGCTTATTTATTGATAATAGTACCCTGGCGCAACCTTAAATTATGCTTAAAAAATAGATATTAGATGTTTACCATTACATCGTTACTAGAAGTAAAATGTTGACGCCTGTACCTGCACACCATATCTAGCCATAAGCATTGCGATGTTTCTATAGAATGTGGAGCGCTATAGTAAGTACGAACTGATCGTATCCCAAAAAAAGATATGACCCTACCAAATCCTAGAATCTAATGATATGATGCTCTCCCAGAATCTATACAAGCTTGATTAGCAGACTGCATATAATCAGTTTTGATAAATTACATTTTGTAGCTGCAAGACTGAACGGAAAGTGATGAAAAATTACGTTTTGCACTGAAATAAAGAACTAAGGAGACGTAGTAATTTCACAAACGTTACCAATCGACATGGCTGGGTTGATAACTATATATGATGCATCTAAGTCAAAGCCCAATTTTGCAGGGAGTGTATTTGGACTTTCCACTAATAATCTCTCAACACTGCGAATGTTGTATGAACATTAAAGTTTTCTGTTTGCATTAGAAACAAAATATGTGACGGTGAAGCTTTGAAACGCTTGTGTCAGGGGTTTAATGTGAGCTCATTTTCGGGAATGCGCTAACAGAGACTACAAAAACATTTTGTGCTAATCTATAGAACCAAAAACCGGTATTTCTGGTATCTTGTAGAAAATGTTGCTTGCAGGTTTTCAAGATAGCGTTAGCGTTTGAACTCTTGCGTTTGTTGAGTTAAGATCAGAGCTTGAAATTCTGGTACCAAGTAATATGAATAATCAAGAAGAGTGCGCACTACTATTAAGAAATTTGGAATGCTTGAGTTGATTACTTGGCACTTTATGGCACTTGGCACTAGCCAAGTGCCATTTGTATATAGCTCTGCTAATAATTTTTCGTAAGTTTAATTTTGGGAAACTTTGTTCGCAACAACGTTAAAACTAAAGAAAGAAACTGGCTAGCCGATGGAGTTAGATGTACCTGACCGCCTTCGAAGTGCACCAAGCGTGAACTTACATCGAAAAGCTACCAAACAAACTTCAGCAAGGAAAAGTTATCAAGTTCTAATGACTATCGCCCTCCCTCTAAATCTATATTGTTTTTTGTTGCTCTTTCTTATAGCTATTAGGAGGAGAAGGGCTGACCATCCTCTCCGTGACTTGGGTGTAGTTTTCACTTACATTGTGTAAATTAGTTGAGCGAATAATATGGGTAAACTGCTTTTTAGGCCATATTTTTCTAGGAGGGCATCCTTTAGGCAATTTTAAGGGAACGGATCCCCCACGTCCCTCTGGGAGAACGTTTCCCATGTAAGAAGAAAAAGTTAAAATCACAGAATAGCGGCTCTTGAGAAGGAGACATGCTAGAACAAAAAACAGACATTTTTAGATCTCTAGTTTAATGTTTGTTTTTGTTTTTTACGGTTAAAATCACATTTTTACAATGCTCCCTCTCACTGATGGTCCCAGATATAGTCTTAAATTTATATGCATCCAACGAAAAAAAACTACAACAATGAAATTCTTACTACATGATATTCAGCATATTAATATTAATCACATTATCATGTTTCATTCTACTATTATTCGTATTTTTAACTTATTCAAAATAGTATGTTTATCCAATATTCAGCACAATTTCTAAAGTAAATTGTGAAGTAATTGTGTGGAGCAAAAAGTAAAGAATCTGATGGTACCGTTTTATTTTATGATAGTTTTGTATATAGCCTAGGGCTATATAGGGTTGGGTGGGATGGGGGCTGGGGATGAATAGTCACAAATGCATCTTTAACCAAAAAAGAGCATACAATTAGAAATCTAAAAATTCCTCTATTTTTGTTTCAGTATATCTTCTTCTTGGAGAGTCGCTATTCTTTAATTTTAACAAGAAAAACTTAAAAGGAACAAGATAAATAGGAAATTAGGAGTTACGGTTACCTGCGTCCGTAGATTCTCCTTATGAATGTTCCCCGTCCGTTAAATATATTTTAGAAGCCAGTGTTATCTCCTGCGGTCTCATGAACAGCTTAAAATTTGTATTGCCTTGCTTATGGAATAATATCACTCAGAAAAAATCACTCGATATGGGAAATTTCTTGATATTAGAGAAGAAAAAATCGAATCCTATACGTAATTGCCCATTCGATTCTTTTGTGTTTTGGCTCTCTCCATATGTAATGTTTATTTTGAGCTGACAATTTTATGATTAAATTAAAGTACCCGGCTATGCTTAAAATTAGCAAAAAGATTACTCATTAACTTTTTTTAGCTTATACAGGTTGTTTATTAATGAAGTTCTTAGGGAATCTTAAAGACGTACATCAAAATCACCGAATACATTATTTCTTGCTTCACAGACAGAGTGATCTTGTACCCCTTTATTCGCACTACAAGCTTCGAGTCAATCTGGATTTTTCTCAGTTAATTAAATTTGAACAATTCTTTTCTTGGGGGGGGGGGGCTCTTGGGTTATCTTAAAGGTCTCATAACTCTACTTCAGACAAAGAAGTTTTTTTAAGGAAACCGAGTGTAGCGCATAAGCTTTTGAACTTGTGGACATGTTTGCGAATTGTGTCAGCGACCTTAGATGTACATACGGAAAATTTTATCCTAAAAATTGAAACCCTTTTTTAATTGGAGCTCACTTTGGAAAGATTTCTAACAAAAAGAAAATTATCTTATCGCACACAAAACTGCAAACGTGGTTTAAAAGTAAAAAAAAGTACCTTTAATGTTAATTTGAGGTATTCGTAGCAGGGGGTAAGAATTAATAAATAAAATATGTGTAGATATTAAAGAATTTTACAGAAGAGATTTAACCTTAAATGTTTTGAGGAAAGCTGGGCGTTCCAATTCAAAAACATAAACGCGGGTTTTCATCTTAGTATTGCTAGTTAAGCGCTCAGTGAAGGCAGTTGTATTTTTATAGACTGAAACTATAAGTATTAAAAGTTATTTTACACGCATAATCTTTGTTCAAATATTCTTTAGAAATGTTTGATAGAACATTTTAGGTCAGTTTGCAGGTGTTCTTAAGCATGTACTAAGTGCTAGATGTATTTGTTTACGTGCACTAGGCTATGGAGTGAATTTCTGGAGAGCAAAATTATTTTCAGGTCTCTAGTTATAATTTAAGTCTCTTTATTGAGTTTTTGATATTATGTTTCATTACTTTTAACTGTTTACAGTTTTAAGCTATTCTATAGAATTTCTTCTATGCATTTTTGATATTATTTGACGAATATGATCACTTTTAAGAAGTTTTAAATAGCAATGCCTAAGAAAAAAAAAAAACTTAAATAAATGTTATTTGCCTGTCACCAATCACAGTTTGCAATTTAAATTGATGATAATCTTCAGAAAAGAGGGGAAAATAATGAATATAAAACAAAGTAGAGATCTTTTTTTTTAAGAAACAGTCATTTTATTCTCATTGTTTGCGCAAAGTTTAAAGGCTCCTTGCTTTATAATTCTAATGAGAGGGGATGGGAATAGTATCGAAATAGTTTGCTAGCTGTGCTGGCATCGTCTGAAGAAATTAAGCTTTTTTTTTGTTTTTTTTTTTATAATATATAACATGGGTGAATGCGGGGTTCTTTTCCTTTTCACTGTAGATGGCATTTTTAGCGGAATATTGAATTTGCGCTGCATGAAAGCATGTTTGACATTTTTGTCATGAAATAACCATAAATCATTAAACAAAATGTTCTTGGAAATTCACCGTAAACAGCCTAAGTCTCAGTATCTAGTATGGCCTTTAGGTTAAACAAATGATGATAAATGTTTCTGGTAAGTCGACTAATGATTTAGAGATTTGACTCCTCAGTCAAACTTCAAAACATGGGGCATAATTTAGGCTCTGGATCCAGCCATAAAAGTTTCATTCACATAATTAAGTGTGCTTTTCAAGATAGGAAAAAACATTTACCTTGAATTTTAGTCTAGCTGATCTAGTACTTTGAAAATAGAGTCATTAGGGACCAAATACAGACCTAGGCTAGAATCCCTACAATTCTTGTAGCCTAGGGTAGGCTTAAATTTGTAGTTGGCTATATAATTTAGCTAGGATGACATGAAAACACCATTTGATGTCTTTTTTATGTTCTTTCATAATTCAATAGCCTAATTGCTTCTGGGGCTAATTGCATCTTGAGCCCTTAAAGGGGCATATCCAGGATTTTTTTTAGGGGGGAGGGGTTGTAAAATAGGTTTATCCAATAAACTTGTGTTAGGAGCAAGTTTAGGTAAAGTTCTACCAAATCATATATTATTGACTTATGCATAAAGTGAATATACCACTTTGATGCATTTTTTTATGCTGATTATGAATAGGGTAAGACACCCAGTAGTTGGCCACCTGCCTATTCTTGGACAGAATGTAACTAACAGGGAACCTACCTCTAGGCTAATTTGCTTGGAAAGTTTTTTATACATAGCTGGTTTCCCTGGTCACTATTAGATATCCGTATGGACTACCTCTAGGCTAATGTGCTTAGTGACCAGGGAAACCAGCTATGTATAAAAAAACTTTCTAAGCACATTAGCCTAGAGGTAGGTTCCCTGTAAGTTACATTCTGTCCAAGAATAGGCAGGTGGCCAACTACTGGGTGTCTTACCCTATAGTAATCATTTCTATCGGAAATGAATTTCAGCCCCCCCCCCTATATATGCCAATTCAGGGTATATATTTCTACAATAGGGGGGGGGGGGGGGTAGGGGCAAATTTTGTTTCTGATGTAAATGGGAGGTAAGTTTAAACTTTACCCCCACCCCCCTAATGTAGAAATATATACCTGAATTGGCATATATAGGGGGGGGGGGGGGCTGAAATTCATTTCTGATAGAAATGATTATTATATTCATAATCAGCATAAAAAAAGGCATCAAATGGTGTATTCACTTTATTCCTAACTCAATAATATGATTTGGTAGAACTTTACCCAAGTTTAATTAATGCAATCTTGCATTAATTAAGTAAATTACACTACTTTAGACTATGTTAGGGGAGTGCAGGCCCCCTTGGATCCAC
Organism: Artemia sinica; assembly: GCA_027921565.1. Taxonomy (NCBI): domain Eukaryota; kingdom Metazoa; phylum Arthropoda; class Branchiopoda; order Anostraca; family Artemiidae; genus Artemia; species Artemia sinica. The sequence continues at coordinate 27,831,077 of CM051260.1, forward strand.
CACTGGGGACCAAAAAGTATTTTATATGAATTATGAAAGAGCATAAAAAAGCATCAAAGGATGTTTTCTTTTTCATCCTAGCTAAATTATATAGCTCATTGCAAATTTACCATGAACTTCACCTCCCCTTAATGTGCAAATATATACCCTGAATTATTGACAGCAAAGTTTCAAATTGCAAAATTCAGTGCTATTTTTGATGCTTGTCTATCATAAAAACACACTCAAGAAGTGAAGTTTGGTTAATGCTAATTAAGTAAAACAAAATATGATGAAAATATAATACTTCATTAGTAAAATCATGAAAACTAAAGCTTGGAAATATGCACCCAGAACACAGAAATATCCTCAATATTTGGATTAAAATGAACTCTGTCTATACTGCTACTCACCACATGTACTCTACTAAGTATGAATGTAAATGATGGTAGGATGTACCTTGATACTGTTTGTTCCTCCACTTTGCAGAACCCCACATTCTCTCTACTTTTTGGTTTCTGGGTCAACAAAATTATTTTTGTGGTTCACTTTCAAATGAGTGAAATCTGCTTGTTCCAGCTCAGTTGTGTTGTACCCCTTCCAACAATCTGAAATGATTCTTGATCCTGGCTCTATGTTAAGCTTAATTTGTTGGAGTACTAAGTAACTTTGTCCCCAACTCCTTGGTTGGGGACTAAGTCTTTCACTGTTTTCCCAGCACACTCTACCAGACACTCACTGTTGTAGTAAGATTCTTCCTGCATTATTTTTCCTTTTTTGTAAACAAGGATTCATCTATTTCCACTATATGACTAATTCCTACAATTTTCCCACAGTTTTCTGTTGCACAGAAAACACACACACTTCATGGAGGTAGTTATTCCAATCAAACAACCATTTGTTTAGAAATGCCTAGCTCTTGTTGACACCAGGCCACAGCACCACCTGTTAACCCAGAAATAAATGAAACAAACTACAGTAACAAGTGGTATTTTACTGTTAGAAAAACCACATTGACATGCAAATTGACAGTTTTCAATCATGGCCTAGTGTTACACTTCCAAAAATGTTGCTTCTTGTAAAAGTAAAAGGTCATGGTATGTCCCTTGATGCATTGTTTTGTTTTGGGCAACAAATTATCCTGGAAAAATGTAATTGCCTGTTCTTTGGTCCTTGGCAAATCCCAAATCTTAATTTGAACATCCATGGTGAGACACTATATATTCTATCACTAGTCAAAGCAAACTTACTGGTGTCCCCAAGAATTGTGTTAATAATGAACTAAAATGATCTAGGTCAAGAATTACATTACTAATGAACTTTTCTTTGTCTTTGAGATGGCCAGCCAATGCCAAACATCCCAATTTAGTAATTCACAGATGACTATAAAGTATTCTATTTTCATCACGTTTTCTTTTATTATCATAACCAAACTTTACCTCTCAAGTATGTTTTATATAATAGACAAGTACTCTATTTTTAGTTGATGGCATTTAGAAAATGCACACTTAAACTGGAATGGTAGGAAAACAGGTTTATTTCAGTGGCCTAATAAATGAGGTTTGAATTGTTATAAATAAGTATTTTTGGAATATATTACTTTTGAACAACTTACTTTTGAACAACCAGTAATACTACTACTACTAACAACTCATCACAGCACCAAGCCGCCTGAGGCCAACACAGCTACGCACGCTCCTCCTCCACCCCAATCTATTCAAAGCCTCCCTTTTACACCCGCCCACGAAGTTCCCATTTCCTTTAAATCTTTCTTTATGACGTCCTCCCACCCCAGACGGGGACGACTTGCTTTCCGTTTAGCCCTAGATGGTTAAAAAAAAGAACAATCTTTGGCAATCTGTCATCCTTCATCCGCACAACATGCCCTAACCACCTCAACCTTTCTTTCATTATAGACCTAGAAAGCGGTATTGAAACCACATTTTTTGTATAGCCTATTGTTTGAAATACGGTCAGTCAGCCGGGTACCCAGAACAATCCTTAAGCAATTTCTCTGGAAAACATCTAGCAAATCTTCATCCGCTCTTTTCGAAGCGTCCATGCTTCAGAACCATATTTGACCACTAAAACACCATTTGATTCCCCAAATAATGTTCTTTCTCTGATAAAAGTACACCCTCACCCTTCAGTGTAATCAATAAATTGATGGGAAATATATAATATGGGCTATATATTTAGTTAACATTAGAAAGGATAGGTTAAGTTCAGTGGCGTAATTTTGTTAAAATCCTGGGGGCAAAGCTGGAGCCAATTTTCCCAAATCAAGTGAAAACCAAAAAATGAGTATTGGTACTATGTAAGTACTATAAAGATATTTCATAGGACTATAAATGTAAATATACAGTAAAGAAAACTGGTCTGTTTCTGGTGATGCTTAAATTATGCAGGCTTGTCTTAGATTTGACAAGATTTTTGAAGAAACTAAATTTCAGCTGAGGGGGGGGGGGGGGGTGAGGCCTTGGAGGGGTATTTCGGCTATATATTTGCACATTAAGGAGGGGTAGGGGTAAAGTATAGTAGAATTGCAGTCAAAATGTGTTAACTACAATTATTCTGTATATTATAAAATTAGAAATGTTGTCTTAGCATATAATCTTCTCAACTGCCCCAATTCTTGGCTTGCACCAAAAAACCTAACAGAAAATACTACTAATGAAACCTATACTTTACAAGGTGGGATTAGTTTCTACTAATTTTCATCTTTCTTTTCTTTTTTCGAAGTGTTTTAAAGTCATTTTTTGATAATGTAACTTCATTAAATTTGTTTCAATCTTTGTAACTGTCTATAAAGGACTGTGTCTAAAGAAAAAACCCTGTAGAATTTGGAAAACTACTTTTATGTGCTTTAAAATAATTATTGTTAGTTAACAATATTGTTAGTTAACACAAATTGTAGAAACATAATAATTGGGCAGATAATTTAAACATCAAAAGGTTAAAAAAAATTGAAAATTTCAGGGGTTGTTTATGGGGCCAAGAGGACTTCAAGGCAGGAATAAAAAATATGTGCAGAGGGTACCCCTAAATGTAAGAAATATTACCAGCCCTGAAGTCTCTACCAATGTTGTAAGCATAGAAACTAGTTGTTTCTGTTATAAGCATATTCACCAACACTTGTTATAAGTATATTCACTGACAATGTTATAAGCATATTCACCAACAATTTTATCCAATAATGATCCAATTTGTTAGGGGAATTCTCTAGCAAAGTTAGGTAACAGTTTTGCTTGGATGACAATAATGTAATTATTTAGATTTTTTAGCTAATATTTTGAGTTTGAATGGTAGACAAAAACCTATGATTTGGGCTATATATGCCTCCGTCAAGGGGTAGGGGTGAGATTTTAAGTAGTTTTCAGAATTCTATAGGGTTTCCCTTAGGTGTGGTCATGTATTGGACCATTGCCTAATTGTGGTGATGTAGTAAACAGTTCTATTGCTCTCTATAGCTAGAGTTGTCTTTTTTCAGGAGATGTGGAAAGAAAAAGACGAGTTTAGAACAATTTTTTACTCTGGTCAATGAGATTTTTATGAATTTGAAAAAAAACTTGTATTAAAAAAAATGACTTAAAAAAATAGATCAAAAATGGAAAGATAGATGAAAATCTGATTCATAGGAACTTGCCATGTATTGTAAAGTGAAAATGCTATTGGATGTGATTTCTTTTCTTTCGTATGCATCATAGGGCTATATTTGGGACCATTATGGAGGTATTTCTTGCAAATTAACAAATATCATATTAAAAAAATTTGATTGGGGGATTGAATGGCGCTCTTATTTTGTTATGATTGTGTCTCCTCCAGAAAAGTTGCTGTCCTGCAATGCTACTGTGTAATGTTGTTGTCATTTTAAAACTGTTAAATTTTGTTAATGCTTGATTCAATTTGCTAGATAAATCTATTTTGAGACCTAAAGTAAGTATCAAAGTGCATAGTGATGATTCCTTGTGTTAGATAATAACACACGTCTGATAATAAAACCTGAGAAAAAAAGAAGCAATATACCATTTAATACTCTTTCCAAATATGATAATAATTGCCATCAGAATTGCACCCCCAACCAACCCCAAATGGAGCCAGATTGGCTATATACATAAGCTTGCTGATCAGCAGTCATCATCAGCAGTTGATCATAAAGTTCATTTGAAATAAAAACAATAAAATTAGAAAACTCTTGCATGCAGCCTAGGGCTGTATCTGACCTTTTTAGGAAGGGGGCTGGATCACAGTTACAACAACAACAATAATTATTTTTAGAAAGAGCATTGAATAGAGAATAAAACAGAGCCTTTCTCTTTTTCTATCTGATTGCATAGTTCTACAAAAAAAATATTTAAGAACTCTCATTTTAATTTACAGCTCAATGAGAAATTTGTAATTATTGTAGGAATTAATATATTTGGAAAGAGTATTAAAGGTGCAGTGAGTGGTATGCTCATATTTTAACTAGTAAATTAATCCAAACATCAAAAAATTGCCTAATCATCACCTAAAACTTTTCTATGTAGCTTAACATAGAAATGTTTTTCCATTCAGTTTTATTTTGACTTGCACCCAGAGAGAGTGCATTCGTTTTATTAGGGTAGATGCCACAAGGGGGGTACAAATCAAGTGAGCAAAAAAATTAAGGAATATAATCAGTGATGTTAGTATTTTAGGGGGAATGTTGCTGCTAAAATGATTAAATAATCTCTGGGAGAAAGATGGAGTCACTGGGGTGCAGAGCCAGACATGGCGCTACTACACTGGCAAGGGAGTGCAGAAGATATATTGATACAAGCAAATACACCAATATCATGTAGGATACCATAAGGCTTCTCTTAGAGGGACTCCTGGAACCCTTAGTTCTGCTGAAGGTTTAGCAAAAATATAGTTTAACAGGTTTAACTATAGTTTAACTATAGTTACTCAGAAAGCACTTGAGCCAAATGAATAAAGATCTTAGGAAGGAGGTCACGGCTGAAATTTGTGCATGAAAAGCCTTTTTTCATGTGTCCATCTCCACTCCTTCCCTCCCTTCTTCATACTGATTTATATAAGAAGTCAGGAAAATGCTGTCCCATAAAACTTCAAAAATTGATTTGAAGTGCAACTAAGGATCTGGGAAGACATTTTTAACATTCACTGCTTCCTTACTCATCAGATTTGAAATTTTTTTTTTTGCAAGTTGGTTCTAATTTTGATATAATATTAAAGTTTGACTTACAAACCAGATTAGATCTTGGGAACCACTTTTCCAAAACCTGCAGCCCATAAGAAGCAGATGCTCAAACAAAATTAAAAAAAAAAAAAAAAAACACAAAGAAAACAGGATAACAAAAAAAAAAAACCTTCCCTGGCCCATATTTGGTTTTCATGCCCATTTCTGAAAGTTTCATTCAGCTATCTTTGCTTTTCCTCGAATATTAAAAAGCCATTAATTACAATTTTACTAAGGTTTTCAAAGGTTAGTGGAACTGCAACCACTTGAACTGTGAAAAGAGAAGTTGGAACAGTATTTATTGTACTGAGATTCTTTGAGCTATGTAATGAATTATAACTGTTTTCTGTAAATAGTTTGTACATACAAGGGGAATAAGTTCTTCAGCAGTTTCAAGCCTTTAGACCAGCCTCCTCCTGCTGTTCTGGGTAAACGTTTGTCCACCTTTAACTCTCATGGTCTAAGGCTATTTTTACCTGCAAACCCATCCTTAAGGCATGGTCTCTAAATAAAATTGAAAATCTCCTCATGAAAACAAAGGGTGCCAACTTCTCAGCAAATTGTCATAATCACATTACAAAAGCTGAGGCACAAAATAAATATTATGAAAATGTCTCTTGCAGCATAGTTATTTAGAGTCTCAGGTTTCAAAACACAACTAATTATATGAAAATATTGATATAAATGCAATAGTACTGAGCAGGCTCATTAAATAATTAATTAAATTCTGTGAAGCGTTTTGAGTTGTAGTTTAATCTATATAAACAAAAAGATTCAGAATTATACCAAATGAAACACTCAAGCGAGGTGAGAGCTGTTGCACACACGGTAAAAATGTCCAGATGGATGAAACACACAACAGCAGTATGTTTTTGGGCTAAAGTGGCTGGCATAAAATGCGAATGACAAAGATTAGACGTAAATAAAAGTTTGTTAACTGTATAACTGCCATCACACAAATGTGAAATTGAACCCAGCAGAAACCAAAAGCAAGGAGAGAAACTACTGAAGTTTTTTAAACTGTTAGTCTGTGGCAATCTACTCCATCTGGAATCTCATCTTCTAACTAATAAGGTTGAAAATAAGAAGTCAGCATCAATTACAAATAACGCTGGGGACAACAGCCTACAAAAACGTGTCCAAATACTAATATTCTATTGAGAAGTAATGTTAATACATGTCTGTGGTGGCATATTGGACTGATCCTTGCTTGACAACTCAGGGCCCAGGGTTCAATCCAAGCTGCTACAGGGCCAATGCTTGGACCTTTTTTTGTCAAGAAGCATCATTTTTTTATAGACAAGATTTGTCTTTACAGTCAGTTTAAATGCATCTGCAGAAGGGTGTTTTCAAGGTAGAAATAAATATCTAGAATATCCACATGCCTGAACTGCAGTTGGAGAAGCCCAAATTCTTGGTACTTTAATAAACGTAGGTATATTTTATTGGTATATTTAATAAAAAGCCGGAATTTCAACTGCAGCATTGAAGTGCATACATGTCTAAAACGTAATGTAAGCATTTCCATGCATAAGTATTAGTTTTTCTAATTTTACTCTTGAATAGGTATAAATAAATAACATGCAGTTTTTCATTTACATTGGTTGTGTATTTTCTAATCCAAGCTGAATTGGGCTTTGCCAGTCCAGATTTTGCAGCGGAATTGGGGGGGGGGGGGGTAAAGGTATTTTGTAAATGGACAGAATAAAAGCAAAAAAACTGTGTTTTAAGATTATTTTTTTTCCATTGGGCCCTTCTTTATGTCTACCACCAGGGTACCCCCCTCCTTTCCTGTGTATAAGCATTGTTATTTATTTATATATACAAACACCTTCAATTTATGGCTTATGTGGCTTATTTCAAGAATATTTAATTTATGGCTAATCTTTAATTATGGCTTATTTCAAGAATAGTTAGCCAGAAAGCAAGCTAGTAATTCTACATCTGTTTTTAATATCAGAGAATTGTGTTTCAGTGTTAGAAAGAAAACAGAAGTCAGATGAAGTTATGGAGTAATTGTATCCTCTGATTTCAGCTCTCTGGCAAACTTATCTTTGGAATAAAATGAATTTGTTAAAGCGTTTTTTACTGGATTTGTAAATGTATTGGACTTATTATGTCTAATGAAAGAAAACACTTGAATTATAATTTTGGCTCTCTTTTTGAATATAAAATTGAGGTACTTCAATTTCATTGACCATCTAATCCAGTCAGTAAGAGCTTCTACTCAAGTTAGCAACAGATACTGTCTTCCGGCAACAAACAATAGCCGATTGATAACTTTATTTTTTGAATCAATAGAATTTGTTCGTTTTCCACATCTAGTTAAAGAATACAGAAGAAAAATTATCGTGGTTTTTTGTAAGTTAATCCAGTTGTGTATGTACAAATTGAATGGATACACCTTCTTGATATGCGCAAAGCTGGTGCTAGACACTTTTTAGTTTTTGACTGGTACTGATTGTGTCTGAAAAGAGGTGTATTGCCTCCCCTCACCACACTTCCATGGCTGTTCTTTAGCCTGTAAAGGTTTATGTATACCTGATGAGTTGCCCAAGGGACTAATTTAGAATTAAATTAATGTAAATGTTTATGCAAACTGGTTTCTAACCACCATTCTGAAGCTACCTGTTCTTATGTTCATGCAAGTTTCAAGTGTATAAAGTGAGAGTGATCCCATGTCATTTTTTTAATGTTTTTTTTTCTTTTTTTTTTCTTTTTTTTGACATGCTAGTGCTATTCTTTTGGATATTTTGGCGTTATAAATAGCTTGATAGATTGATTGATTGATGTTTGTTTCAATGTAAAGTTGTTTTTCATTTAAAATCATTTTTTTTAAACAAAATGATGCGGTGCGGGTTATCATACATGTGTTGGGCCAAGACGGTAAATGTTGCTCTTGTGGGGAATGTTGTCCCTCACCGAACGACGAAAAATACTAAGCACATACTAGTATATATATATATATATATATATATATATATATATATATATATATATAATATATATATATATATATATATATATATATATATATATATATATATATATATATATATATATATATATATATATATATATATATATATATATATATATATATATATATATATATATATATATATATATATATATATATATATATATATATATATATATATATATATATATATTATATATATATATATATATGTATATATATATATATATATATATATATATATATATATATATATATATATATATATATATATATATATATATATATATATATATATATATATATGTATTTATGTATATATATAGCACTTAAAGTCAGTTTATGTGTATTTTCTACATGAATAGCGGTGACTTACTATTGGCCCATCAAGGAGGGACAAATTGGGCATTGAACTCAGTCTGCTCCCAGTAGAAATATTTTCTGTAGGAGCACATTGGCTTAATATAGTTTAATTGAAATCGAAATTGTTCGAGATTTACTTATTTCATGAGTTTTTTTTTTTTTTAGGCCATCCAAAAAGGCTGCTTCTAGGTCAAATCAGAGGAAAAAAAAACGAAACGACGATTTTATGGCTAATCGGTACACGAATCGTCCTTTTCCACTTATTCAACAAACATACCAACCACCGTTCCAGCAAGTACTTCAACATCCCACCATCATACAACAGGTTTTTTTCTCAATGCTTAGAGTAATAGTTGAAGAGTAAAAATTTTGAAAATATTCAGAGCAAATGGTTTTAAAAATATGATACTATGCAAATAAAACTTTCAGGAAATGATCCAAGACCCAGGCTAAAGCCCAAAAATTTGCTTTCAGGGGCTTATGTTTGCCACTTCACTACTTTTAGGGCTTGAAGCATTTTGTGAAGACAGTTTCTAACTATTAAACAAAATATTATGGTAATGAAAGTAAACTTGGCTTAGAGTCGGTTCCTCCCTGTCTCTATATAAGCCTGAGAAGGTTGGCTTTGAGAATTTAAGCTGGATTTTGAGCCAGACTTTTTTTCTTTTTTTTAGATTTAGGACTATCATTGATCTATTTACATAAAATCTTTCCCACCTTTCAAGTAGAAAAAGGTTAAAGGGAGGAGCTTGAAAGCATCTTCTCAGACCATAATTTTGGCCATAGGTCCATTCATCCATTCCTCAAAGGTTCACCATGTAGAACAACAATTTTCAGGGTTCATCAGGCCACTGATCTGGAGGGAAAGTGCTAGAGATACAGAATTTGAAAGCACCTCGCTTTGTCCTTTTTCGGGCCATAGTTTCATTTCTAATTGTTTTATTTCACAGTGCAACTGATTTTCCGATTTTGCCAGAAATCGGCACTCCGTATTTTGCCAACTTTGCTTGATAAAGCTGACAGTTTTGTCAATTTTCACATTTGTTTTAAGAGGTTGGGAATAGAGTATTGTTGGAATAATATAAAGTTAAAAAGGTCCAATTACAAATAATAGAGAACATATTGGGAATCAAAAATAAGCTTTTAAAATAATTATAATTAGTTAGTATTAACTTGAATGTGCTGAGTTGAAATAGTGCCAAATAAGGTTATTTATTGAAACAAACCTGCATTACAGTGCTATTGACTTTACATTTGACATTAGGTAAAGGCGCTAGAGTCTTTACTTAATTCTCACCTCTTGTTTTTGCTTTTACTTTTCCACTTATACTCCACTCTACTCCTTTGCATTCGCTCTTGAATTTTAATGAAAGTTTCTTGGCTCATTTAAGTTTTCTAGTTTGTGGGCATCACTGTACTGTCAATGATGCTACTTTGCTACTTTTTATATATATATATATATATATATATATATATATATATATATATATATATATATATATATATATATATATATATATATATATATATATATATATATATATATATATATATATATATATATATATATATATATATATATATATATATATATAAGTAGCATAGGAAATAAATAATAGTTTTTTGTTGTTTTTTTTATTTGTTCTTTTTTCTTTCGTTTTCGTTACTCCACTTTACCACCGTATGAGTGGGTCAGAAATAAATTATAATATTATTAGGTCTTTTCATCTTCTGGTGTGATTATTCTGGTTTGCATTTTTTTTTTTTTTTTTTTTTTTTTTTTTTTTTTTTTTTTTTTTTTTTTTTTTTTTTTTTTTTTTACCTCCGTATTAGTGGGTCAGAAATAAAATTATTATTAGGTCCTTTTCATCCTCTCGTGCGATTCTGATTTGCATTGTTTGTTTTTTTATATTTGATATTGTTTTGTATGTCTCTTTTACTCTTACTTTCTTTTGTTACTCCACTTTTTTGTTTTTTTTTTGTATATTTAATATTGTTTTTTACTTTTTCTTTTTTTTACCTCCGTATTAGTGGGTCAGAAATAAATTATTATTAGGTCCTTTTCATCCTCTCGTGCGATTCTGATTTGCATTGTTGTTTTTTTTTTTATATTTTATATTGTTTTGTATGTCTCTTTTCTCTTACTTTCTTTTGTTACTCAACTTTTTTATAATGTTAGTGGGTCAAGATAATATATATATATATATATATATATATATATATATATATATATATATATATATATATATATATATATATATATATATATATATATATATATATATATATATATATATATATATATATACATACATATGATAAAAAACTATAATTTACCAAGCATACAACTACCACAAATCAGTATCAATAAATAAATGAAACCCAAAACAAACAGAAATTAAAATAAGTCAAACTCAAAACGAACAGAAATTAATCTGAGTAGGGTTCTAAACCCTATGCTTTCTAAAAGCCATTATAAAGTTTGTACTTTACTGAAAAAATTCTTTTAAATTTTTTCACTTTTATAACTTTAAGAAACCAAAATTAATTAAGATTTTAAGGAATAAATATCAGCATATGTATATTAAACTGACAATGCACATTTTTTTCAGTAAATTCATTTGATTTTTTTTCAGTAAAGTACAAATTATATTCTGGCTTTTAGAAAGCATAGAGTTTAGAACCCTATTCAGATTAATTTCTGCTCGTTTTGAGTTTGACTTATTTTAATTTCTGTTTGTTTTGGGTATCATTTATTTATTGATACTGATTTGTGGTAGTTGTATGCTTGGTAAATTATTTGATTTTATTTTTGTTCATTTTTGGTTCAATGGAGTTCTGCACTTTTTTTGAAAAACTTATTTTGTGCAAAAGGTTTTTTTTTATTAATAAAAGATAGGAACGGGGCCACAATTAGTGATACGGAAAGAGTTGAATGAAAGGATTAAAAAACAATAAGGCCCCAAGTATGACAGTGTGGTAAAGAGTTTTTCAAATATGGTGGTTGTGAAGTTAGAGATAAATTACTAAAGATTATGAATGTAATTTTTTAAAAAGAAGAATTGCCTAGCAATTTTTAGGAAAACTGATTAAGCCCCTCTATAAAAAAGGTGACGAGAATGAGTGTGGTAATTGTAAAGGAATTAGCTTGGTATTTTTAGGAATAAAATTTTAAGAGAAGAATAGTGTGGTTTTAGGAAGGGGAGAGGATGCGTCGACCAAATTTTCACTCTTGATTAATAATTGAAAAGTGCCTGAGTCATCAAACCCCTCAAACACTTTAGTCCTCAGTTTCATAGATTATGACCTTAGCGTTCAATTCAGCTGATAACAGAGCTTTAGCGAAGGTCTTAGTCTTGTAGGGTATACCAGATAAATACATTAAAGTGATTAATGATATGTAAAAGAAAAGTATTGCTGTGGTTGTGGTAGGAAATGAGGTTAGTACTTGGTTTTCGTATTAGATCAGGAGTTAAGCAGTGTGGTGTCCTATCCTCATTTATGTGAATCATTTTGATGGATTTTTTTCTAAGGACCACAACAAAGGCTATAGAAGAACAAGGAATCAAATAGGGAAGTAAAACTTAGATTATTCTGATGATCTGAGAATCCTAGATGAAAATGTTAACAAATGAATGAATTTTTTGACGTTTTGAGAGTTCAGGGATATAAGAATTAGTTTCAAATTAATGTTAAGATGACTAAGTCGCTAATACTGGGAATAGGTGAAGGGAATAGGTGATATTGGGTAATGAGAAGATCAATCAAGTGGGCAGCTTCGCATATCTGTTCGGTGAAGTTAACAAACCAAGATTAGAACATTGGGGGCTATATTGGTGACAGTGGTCAAGCATGGTTCCGAAGCGCCGGTTCTTCGAAAGACGGAGGAGGATTTGCTTGATGTTTTCTAGAGAAATTGCCTATGGATTTTTTTGGGTACCCGACTGACAAACGATATCGCAGACAGTAAGCTGTACAAAAAATGTGGTTCAGTCACCGCTTTTTGGGAAAGAAAGCGGTGACTGAAAGATGGCTAGGGCACATTATTTGGATGAAGGATTATAGATTTTCAAATATCGTCCTTGTCACCCAACTGTCTAGGGTCAAACGAAAACCAAGTCTTCCCCCGAAGGGGGTGGGAGAATGTCGTGAGGACAGATTAAAGGAAATGGAGACTTCTTCAGAGGGTGTGAAGAGGAAGGCTTTCATAGATTAGGATGGAGGAGGAGCGTATGTAGCTGTGTTGGCTTCAGGTGGCTTGGTGCTGCAGTGAGTTGTTAGTAGTAGTAGTAGCGATCACCATGCAGTTGGATTTTTTTTTATTTATTTTTTTTATTGGTTCAATTTATAAAAGATAATAAGGCCTGTGTATTTTCTTGTATACTGCAGATAACATTATACCCAAGCTCTTGTTCAAGAACCCCATAATAGTCCGCAGGAGTTTCAAACTTGAATAACCGTACATTAGCCCAAATGCAGTTCTTGTCTGAAGGGTCAATATTCGCCAAATGATGGGCCTGGTACTTGTTTCTAGAGAATGTGCTAGAGCAAATTGAATATTTAGAGTATTTTTTTATGTTTTCTTTAGTTTCAAACAAAAAGTGAAACTTCTATAAATATTTAGTCTAGATGGATAATAATTTGTGCAGATTAATTAACTGCATTGACTGAGTTTCTACAGCAATTCTTTGCCTGAATTTCGATTTAGCTAAGTTGAGTCTGCCCCAAAAACGAAAGCAATACTCGTATAATAATTCCAAAACAAAATAAGTTTAGAAAAAAGAAGAAGACAGATTTTTAATTTGGTCTTATTTTCCAGGCTGGATTCAATTTGCGGTAAAAACAAAACATAAGCTACAAAATATTAAATTAGTAACAAAATGCCGCATTGTTGAAAATTCAGCTTAAAATTTTGCACTAATTTAGAAAGGAAAAACAAATAAGTCAAAAAAGACGCATTGCTGAAAATTTAAAACAAATTTTGCGCAAACTTAAGAAGAAAAAGGCCGTATTGCTGAAAATTTAGAATAAATTTTGTGCTAATTTAGAAAGGCATATCATTAATGTCTGTAATGATGTCCTACTTTAAAAGTGATAAAGAAAATCTTACTGGAAAGCTAGAAGAAGGAGAAATTATAAAAGAAGATTTAAATAAGCCCTTTTTCGTGGTTTTAATAAAATTTCTTTATTAAAAAAACAACACTTAGACATAAAAAGAGAATTCAGTCCAAAGTGCATGAGTGTAGTACACTAGGAAAAATGCTCCTCTAAGCAATGAGACTGCGCATCGTCATTGGTACAATATTAGCAACTGTGAGCTTACTCATGTAACTTTGTTTAGTTCATCATTTGTATTACTGGATAGTTATTATCATATTAAGTTTTTCTTATAATTGTTTACCTATCTTACACAATTACAACATTAAGTAAGGGATTCAGTTTTAGCTAATTAAACCTAGAAGTCCATATCTAGAAAAGTTAGTATTTCTAGACTTCATCCAAATTAATACAAAATCTTCATAGTGTTGTTATATACGCATCATGCTCTTATCAGTAAATACTTCAATCTCTTCAGGTTATCCAACCACAATCATTGGTAATGCAGCATTCTATTGTTCAACCAATGTCGATGCTTCAACAGCCAACAATACTTCATACTGGCATAGGTCCAAATGGCCAGCAATTATACATCATTCCATCTGAAAGCCAATCCCAAATCATTCAACCTATGATGCCTCTGCAGCAGCCAAACCCTGTCTTTCAGTATTTAGGAACCTTTCCAACATCCGTATTACCTACATTGAATCTTCAGACCCAAATGGCAACTCCACAACCAGTTAATGAAATTCAGCCAAACATGCCGGCATATGTCCTTCAGCCTGATGGTATGTATCCACTATTCAGTTTATTATTGTTTATCTACCTATATAGTTTTCTCTAAGCTTTTGTATTTTTTATACGTATCGTTAAACCAGGCATGCAGTGTGCACCAAGCGTTGCAGGATCTGAGGGAGGAGGTAAGAGGGCACAGGCGTGTATCTATGTGAGAGAAAGGGGGGCCGAAAGTTCACTAAGTTAGCATTTTTCAGACTTCACAATTTTTTTTTCCAAAAATGTACTTGAAGAAATAATATTAGTATGTTACAACAAAGTAGATGTTGCATTGTTTAAATCGAAACTGGTACTACCATCCACCTGGTCTGGGTAGCAAAAACAAACAAGTCTCGGGATATTTTAATATCAATCAGTTGATAAAGAACAAATAAATCAATAGCAAATACATCAGAAAGGATTTAGCCCTTCTTAGAAACCTCTTAAAAAAGGAAATTCTTATTGAAATGCGAGGAAGTCCAGAACTGTTGCGAAAGAAATTAATATATTAACCTCCATGGAATCAAAATAAGCATGAAAACACACATATTAATCGTCTTACATTTTCTCTTTTTTGTCAGAGTTCCTAAATCTAATTGTGATGGGTTATAAACTGTCTGTCAAAGGTTTTACATGACTTTGTGTATCCTGCCCTAGTTATTGCTCCTCCAATTCTACCTCTGACGCCCATGAGCGTGTAGTGTGAACAAGATGATCCAGTTCATAATTCTTTATTTTCGGAGAAATCAATCTCTAATTGGACCCGTAATGTCAAATTTGTGTCGTTAAGAAAACCTTAGTTTGATGTATTATCAAAAAGTAATTCATTAAAAACTAGTTTAGGAGTGCATTGGGGTACGCATACAATAGGATTGTAACTCAAAATTGTAGATTACTAGATTGCTCTTGTTGGAATCTTAGTCAATCGTAGAGATTTTGATTTGAGGATGAAGATTTGTCATTTTCTACTGTAATATAAGTTTTATCAAGTAATGTCAATGTACAGAGGACACTCAATATGAAAATTCATTCTTTGGATTGGTTCAGTGGAAACTCGCACGAATATATATATCTTAAAATTTAGGGCACATCGAGAATTCGATTTGTAATTAAAAAAAAAGGCCTCTATGGGCAGTTATATTGTTTTGGGTAGAAGATGGTAACAAATTAATGAAAAAATAAACGTGGCTGAACAATCGGTAGAAAATACATTAAATATATATGGCACCAAACCGCTTTCATATATGTTCAAGGCCTTACCCATGATTTTTTTTTCGGAGGGGGTTTTACTCAAAGATTTTTGTTTTTTGGGGGGGGGGTTACACAAAAAAAAACTCAAAAACGCATACAAAATTTGTTTATATCCATTTTTGTTACGTGTTTACGAGTCAAAAAACATTTTGGGAGGGGTTCAAACCCCCCAAACACCCCCAACCCCAACCCCCCCCCCCCCCCCCCCCCCCCCCCCCCCGGGTACGGCCTTGACTATGTTGCTATTTGTTGAAGATGCAGTTGTATTTGGGAAACAAAGATTTCAAGTTGGAATTTTTACGGCCGGAAAGTGTTGTCAAATTTAACTAATTAGTTTTGCTAATTTATTTTTACGGTTCAACGTGGCAACACTGACGACAATTTGACTTTTCCCTATAAACTTCATAATTTTGAAACAATCAAGAGAAAAATCTTAGGAAGTCAGTAGACCTAACAGGGATCGAGGGGAGGAAATGTTTTTATTTTGATATCCTCGGTACTTTTGATAATTCCTAAAATGATTTACTGGACAAGATCAACAAATTTAAGACTCGGTTTAAACCCAGTCGGCCAAATTAGTAAATTAAGTAGAAATTGCATTAAGTAGAAAAAGGTCATTAAGTAGATATTGATATGGAAAAATATTAAAAAAAAAAACCCAGTAAGATAAAACAGCCCAAAAAAAAATGAACATATTGAAAAGAGATAAATATATTAAAAGATAAATTTAAGAAAGCTCTTAATTAATCCCAATAATTAACAGCTGAAACAAATACTATTCTGAACTGTTAATTCCTTTCCATATTATTATAATTCTAAGTGAGTGTTTTGATTTTTTTTTTTTTTTTTTAGTTTTTTCTTGGAAGGTGAAATTTTATTGGGTTGTGAGGGAAGCCTATTTACTCAATTTATAAATTAGTTATTAGTTAATAAATAGCCTTACCCGTTTACCTTACTCCCGCCATTTACCCGTGCCCCAGCCATTTAAACATTTGCCTCTCAATTACTTGGACTATCTGTCTTGGCTTTTCTCTGTCTACAATTAGCCATGTCTTGATGCAACCTGCACAGCCTACTGCAAAATACTTTTTAACTTCAATTCAAAATCAACGGACTCGGTCGAGGCCTTATTGAAGTTATCAAGTATTTTGCAGTAGGTCGTCAGGTTAGGTAATGAGAGAATTAAGGCGATAATTATAGTATCAGGAAACTAATTAGTGCATTTAAGGCAAAGGTACTGCAAAGCACCTCATTTTGGGATTAAAACCTGTCTTCTTTAAAAAAAAATAATCGTAAGGTAATTAAACTTTAAGAATAGTTTCAAGGGCTCTTTTTGAAACTGCTCTGACTTCATATTCATTTCCATCAGATCGACTATAATGAGAGAAAGCCCAAAAAACCAACAAAGACAAAAATCTCTCAAAAAAAAAAAAAAAAAAAAAAAACAAACAAACGAGACTGTGGCCAGTGGAGAGAAAAGAAAACAACAGAAACAAAGCAACGCGGATATTTCGCCTGTATACAAACAAGGCGTCTTCAGCACAAAAGACACAAAAAAAAAAAAAAAAAAAAAACAAAAAAAAAAAAACAAGATAAAACTAAAAACCCAATAAAACCACCACCAAAAAAAAAAAAACAAAAATGTACAATCTGCGCAAACTAATCCACGTAGGGAAAAGATGCTAAAATAGAGTTACTTCAGTGAGGACACCAGAGTAACTGAGGAAAAATAAAAAAAACTGTAAATTACTTTAATTATTCAGTTGCGAAATAATCCTTTTGTTAGCTATTACTGAAGCAAATCGTTTTGGTCTAACAGGTAAAAAAGTCCCCTGGTGATTATTTAAAATCTTTACTCCCTTATTGAGAATTGATTCACTCTTTAGAAGGTTATCATAAATTGGGTCAATATTTAAATTACCCGTGTCCCTATTTATGGAAAGGTTAGCAAACATATGTTTTTTAATTTCTATGGCTTCCCTGGCCCATTGGGTGTACCCCTTATCATTAGAAATAGCCAAGGCTTCATCAAATTTTACAAAATGGTCTGGTTGAAGCAAATATGCTCTGCTAAAGCTGAAACGAAAGTTTCTGGAGGCTTGCTTAATTGTAGGGTTTTTTCAATTGAATTACGGTGTTCAATAAACCTTTCAACAAATTGTTGGTGAGTCCTACCAATATAGAACTTCCCACAAGAACACGGAATTTTATACACCCCACTTACTAAATTTCCCCGAGTTAAATCCTTACCAGAACTAAAAATACTACTCATTGGCCTCAGCGATTGGAAACATGTATCAATACCAAATTTACGTAAAACCCGTGAAAGTTTCTCTCCCCCAAACCAGGTACATATGGTAATGAAATGAAGCTTTTTGATACAACTAAATCTAAAGACTGAGAAACCTCAATAACCCTACTACTATGTTTGGCCCGTCTATTTTCAATTATTTTATCAATGAACTTAATTGGATAACTATTACAAAATAAAATATCCCTCAAGTATAACAATTCTGAATCCAGAAATTCCTGGGAACAGATTTTAAAGGCTCTATCCACTAGTGAAATTACAACCCCCTTTTCACCGACATAGGGTGGCAAGAATGAAATTTAAATACCTATCATTGTGCGTAGGTTTTCTGTAAATCGAGAAAAGTAAATGGAAATCCCTTTTAATTAATAAAATATCCAGAAAAGGTAATTTATTATTATCCTCAAATTCAACTGTAAATTTAATATTATTATCAAAACTATTTAAATGCTTACAAAAAAGGTCTAAGGAGTCCAACCCATGTTTCCAAACGCAGACCACATCATCCATGAACCTACCCCAGAAGCAAGGGGAGATTCTAAAACTGTTTATAGCGAAGTTTCAATGGCATCTATGAATAGATTTGCCAATAAAGGAGAAAGAGAAGCCCCCATAGGTAACCCAAAAATTTGTCTATAAAACTCCCCTCGAAAACCAAAATAAAAAGAAAATTCATTTACCAGCATAATTAGTTTCATAATGACATCAATATCCAAACTGGCTAACGTCACATCCTGTATTAAATCAAAGTGTTTTTCTAATTTACTTTTTAAAATATCCTCGCACCTTTTTAAATCACAATTTGAATACATGGACACAACATCAAAACTGCAAAGAATTGAACTCTCCTCCAACGTGAAATTGCGCAATTTATTAGTAAGATCAGTCGAATTTTTTAAATATGATTTTTGTGTTACCAAAAGTGGACGTAAAGCTACCGACAACCATTTTCCTAATTTTGAAACAGGTGACAGACAAGTTGACACAATGGGGCGGAGGGGGGATCCAGTCTTATGAATCTTAGGTAGACCATAGATCTTGGGTGCCGAACAACCCCTAGGATAATATTTGTTATAAAACTGTGGGGTAATGTGAAAATTATTTTTCATTGACTCTAATTCCTTTCTTGTTGATTTTACATATTTATCTGTAGGATCAAAATCAAGTTTTTTGTATGTAATAGTGTCCGAAATAATGGAATTCATTTGATTATTATAATCTTCAGTGTTCATAATTACGATCGTGTTTCCCTTATCAGCTCTGGTGATAGTAAGTAATTTATCCTTTTTCAAATCAGAAAGGATTTTAATGTCATTTTTTTGTGAAATGTCTTTACCAATTAAGTTCATATTAAAGGTGTTTAGTTTTCTTACGATCTCAGCTCTGAGTTCTTGAGGAGTATCAACCTTATCTATAGAAGCCATAATTCCTGACTCCACCTTTGAAATTATTTTTGAATAGGGGACTGGTGTTGGAAAACAAAACTTAGAACCCTTCGACAAAACGGCCTCCTGTTGAATATTAAGAGGCTTAGAAGACAAATTCTTAATTGCTGGACCCAGACAATGACGAGGATAAAAAACATCTGAATCTTGGAAATTCTCAAACAAAAGTTTATTAAACTTGTCAACCAAACGAACCTTGGACAAATGAAAATCATGGCGAAAAGATCTAATGGCCATTTCCTTAATTCGTATAAAAATGTCAGATGGAAGGTTATTTCTTAAAAAGTTTTCAACAGAATTTAAGTCCTTAGACAGTTGAAAACGTCTCTGTTTTTGTTCATAAATTACGTGATTTAAAGCTATTAGGCTTAATTTATTTTTTAATTTTGTTTCATTTTCAGTTCCAAAATGGGTACATATTTTAAAAGATTTCGGAATCACTGATTCCTTCTTGCAATTTTTTAAGAAAATTTGTTGATTTAATAGATTTGCATGTTTTTTAACTAAAGACAAATAATAATTGACAGAAGCGGCTAATTGTTGCCCGTACAATTGACGAATGAAAGATCTTAAGCCGAACTGGCCAGCCATGACAAAAAACCAACAAAGAGAAAAATCTCTAAAAAAAAAAAACAAACAAACGAGACTGTGGCCAGTGGAGAGAAAAGAAAACAACAGAAACAAAGCAACGCGGATATTTCGCCTGTATACAAACAAGGCGTCTTCAGCACAAAAGACACAAAAAAAAAAAAAAAAACAAAAAAAAAAAAAACAAGATAAAACTAAAAACCAATAAAACCACCACCAAAAAAAAAACAAAAAATGTACAATCTGCGCAAACTAATCCACGTAGGGAAAAGATGCTAAAATAGAGTTACTTCAGTGAGGACACCAGAGTAACTGAGGAAAAATAAAAAAAACTGTAAATTACTTTAATTATTCAGTTGCGAAATAATCCTTTTGTTAGCTATTACTGAAGCAAATCGTTTTGGTCTAACAGGTAAAATAGTCCCCTGGTGATTATTTAAAATCTTTACTCCCTTATTGAGAATTGATTCACTCTTTAGAAGGTTATCATAAATTGGGTCAATATTTAAATTACCCGTGTCCCTATTTATGGAAAGGTTAGCAAACATATGTTTTTTAATTTCTATGGCTTCCCTGGCCCATTGGGTGTACCCCTTATCATTAGAAATAGCCAAGGCTTCATCAAATTTTACAAAATGGTCTGGTTGAAGCCAAATATGCTCTGCTAAAGCTGAAACGAAAGTTTCTGGAGGCTTGCTTAATTGTAGGGTTTTTTCAATTGAATTACGGTGTTTCAATAAACCTTTCAACAAATTGTTGGTGAGTCCTACCAATATAGAACTTCCCACAAGGACACGGAATTTTATACACCCCACTTACTAAATTTCCCCGAGTTAAATCCTTACCAGAACTAAAAAAAACTACTCATTGGCCTCAGCGATTGGAAACATGTATCAATACCAAATTTACGTAAAACCCGTGAAAGTTTCTCCCCCAAACCAGGTACATATGGTAATGAAATGAAGCTTCTGGGGTAGGTTCATGGATGATGTGGTCTGCGTTTGGAAACATGGGTTGGACTCCTTAGACCTTTTTTGTAAGCATTTAAATAGTTTTGATAATGATATTAAATTTACAGTTGAATTTGAGGATAATAATAAATTACCTTTTCTGGATATTTTATTAATTAAAAGGGATTTCCATTTACTTTTCTCGATTTACAGAAAACCTACGCACAATGATAGGTATTTAAATTTTCATTCTTGCCACCCTATGTCGGTGAAAAGGGGGGTTGTAATTTCACTAGTGGATAGAGCCTTTAAAATCTGTTCCCAGGAATTTCTGGATTCAGAATTGTTATACTTGAGGGATATTTTATTTTGTAATAGTTATCCAATTAAGTTCATTGATAAAATAATTGAAAATAGACGGGCCAAACATAGTAGTAGGGTTATTGAGGTTTCTCAGTCTTTAGATTTAGTTGTATCAAAAAGCTTCATTTCATTACCATATGTACCTGGTTTGGGGGAGAAACTTTCACGGGTTTTACGTAAATTTGGTATTGATACATGTTTCCAATCGCTGAGGCCAATGAGTAGTTTTTTTAGTTCTGGTAAGGATTTAACTCGGGGAAATTTAGTAAGTGGGGTGTATAAAATTCCGTGTTCTTGTGGGAAGTTCTATATTGGTAGGACTCACCAACAATTTGTTGAAAGGTTTATTGAACACCGTAATTCAATTGAAAAAACCCTACAATTAAGCAAGCCTCCAGAAACTTTCGTTTCAGCTTTAGCAGAGCATATTTGGCTTCAACCAGACCATTTTGTAAAATTTGATGAAGCCTTGGCTATTTCTAATGATAAGGGGTACACCCAATGGGCCAGGGAAGCCATAGAAATTAAAAAACATATGTTTGCTAACCTTTCCATAAATAGGGACACGGGTAATTTAAATATTGACCCAATTTATGATAACCTTCTAAAGAGTGAATCAATTCTCAATAAGGGAGTAAAGATTTTAAATAATCACCAGGGGACTATTTTACCTGTTAGACCAAAACGATTTGCTTCAGTAATAGCTAACAAAAGGATTATTTCGCAACTGAATAATTAAAGTAATTTACAGTTTTTTTTATTTTTCCTCAGTTACTCTGGTGTCCTCACTGAAGTAACTCTATTTTAGCATCTTTTCCCTACGTGGATTAGTTTGCGCAGATTGTACATTTTTGTTTTTTTTTTTTTGGTGGTGGTTTTATTGGTTTTTAGTTTTATCTTTTTTTTTTTTTTTTTTTTTTTTTTTTTTTTTTTGTGTCTTTTGTGCTGAAGACGCCTTGTTTGTATACAGGCGAAATATCCGCGTTGCTTTGTTTCTGTTGTTTTCTTTTCTCTCCACTGGCCACAGTCTCGTTTGTTTGTTTTTTTTTTTTTGAGAGATTTTTTCTCTTTGTTGGTTTTTTGTCATGGCTGGCCAGTTCGGCTTAAGATCTTTCATTCGTCAATTGTACGGGCAACAATTAGCCGCTTCTGTCAATTATTATTTGTCTTTAGTTAAAAAACATGCAAATCTATTAAATCAACAAAAATTTTCTTAAAAAAATTGCAAGAAGGAATCAGTGATTCCGAAATCTTTTAAAATATGTACCCATTTTGGAACTGAAAATGAAACAAAATTAAAAAATAAATTAAGCCTAATAGCTTTAAATCACGTAATTTATGAACAAAAACAGAGACGTTTTCAACTGTCTAAGGACTTAAATTCTGTTGAAAACTTTTTAAGAAATAACCTTCCATCTGACATTTTTATACGAATTAAGGAAATGGCCATTAGATCTTTTCGCCATGATTTTCATTTGTCCAAGGTTCGTTTGGTTGACAAGTTTAATAAACTTTTGTTTGAGAATTTCCAAGATTCAGATGTTTTTTATCCTCGTCATTGTCTGGGTCCAGCAATTAAGAATTTGTCTTCTAAGCCTCTTAATATTCAACAGGAGGCCGTTTTGTCGAAGGGTTCTAAGTTTTGTTTTCCAACACCAGTCCCCTATTCAAAAATAATTTCAAAGGTGGAGTCAGGAATTATGGCTTCTATAGATAAGGTTGATACTCCTCAAGAACTCAGAGCTGAGATCGTAAGAAAACTAAACACCTTTAATATGAACTTAATTGGTAAAGACATTTCACAAAAAAATGACATTAAAATCCTTTCTGATTTGAAAAAGGATAAATTACTTACTATCACCAGAGCTGATAAGGGAAACACGATCGTAATTATGAACACTGAAGATTATAATAATCAAATGAATTCCATTATTTCGGACACTATTACATACAAAAAACTTGATTTTGATCCTACAGATAAATATGTAAAATCAACAAGAAAGGAATTAGAGTCAATGAAAAATAATTTTCACATTACCCCACAGTTTTATAACAAATATTATCCTAGGGGTTGTTCGGCACCCAAGATCTATGGTCTACCTAAGATTCATAAGACTGGATCCCCCCTCCGCCCCATTGTGTCAACTTGTCTGTCACCTGTTTCAAAATTAGGAAAATGGTTGTCGGTAGCTTTACGTCCACTTTTGGTAACACAAAAATCATATTTAAAAAATTCGACTGATCTTACTAATAAATTGCGCAATTTCACGTTGGAGGAGAGTTCAATTCTTTGCAGTTTTGATGTTGTGTCCATGTATTCAAATTGTGATTTAAAAAGGTGCGAGGATATTTTAAAAAGTAAATTAGAAAAACACTTTGATTTAATACAGGATGTGACGTTAGCCAGTTTGGATATTGATGTCATTATGAAACTAATTATGCTGGTAAATGAATTTTCTTTTTATTTTGGTTTTCGAGGGGAGTTTTATAGACAAATTTTTGGGTTACCTATGGGGGCTTCTCTTTCTCCTTTATTGGCAAATCTATTCATAGATGCCATTGAAACTTCCGCTATAAACAGTTTTAGAATCTCCCCTTGCTTCTGGGGTAGGTTCATGGATGATGTGGTCTGCGTTTGGAAACATGGGTTGGACTCCTTAGACCTTTTTTGTAAGCATTTAAATAGTTTTGATAATAATATTAAATTTACAGTTGAATTTGAGGATAATAATAAATTACCTTTTCTGGATATTTTATTAATTAAAAGGGATTTCCATTTACTTTTCTCGATTTACAGAAAACCTACGCACAATGATAGGTATTTAAATTTTCATTCTTGCCACCCTATGTCGGTGAAAAGGGGGGTTGTAATTTCACTAGTGGATAGAGCCTTTAAAATCTGTTCCCAGGAATTTCTGGATTCAGAATTGTTATACTTGAGGGATATTTTATTTTGTAATAGTTATCCAATTAAGTTCATTGATAAAATAATTGAAAATAGACGGGCCAAACATAGTAGTAGGGTTATTGAGGTTTCTCAGTCTTTAGATTTAGTTGTATCAAAAAGCTTCATTTCATTACCATATGTACCTGGTTTGGGGGAGAAACTTTCGGGTTTTACGTAAATTTGGTATTGATACATGTTTCCAATCGCTGAGGCCAATGAGTAGTTTTTTTAGTTCTGGTAAGGATTTAACTCGGGGAAATTTAGTAAGTGGGGTGTATAAAATTCCGTGTTCTTGTGGGAAGTTCTATATTGGTAGGACTCACCAACAATTTGTTGAAAGGTTTATTGAACACCGTAATTCAATTGAAAAAACCCTACAATTAAGCAAGCCTCCAGAAACTTTCGTTTCAGCTTTAGCAGAGCATATTTGGCTTCAACCAGACCATTTTGTAAAATTTGATGAAGCCTTGGCTATTTCTAATGATAAGGGGTACACCCAATGGCCAGGGAAGCCATAGAAATTAAAAAACATATGTTTGCTAACCTTTCCATAAATAGGGACACGGGTAATTTAAATATTGACCCAATTTATGATAACCTTCTAAAGAGTGAATCAATTCTCAATAAGGGAGTAAAGATTTTAAATAATCACCAGGGGACTATTTTACCTGTTAGACCAAAACGATTTGCTTCAGTAATAGCTAACAAAAGGATTATTTCGCAACTGAATAATTAAAGTAATTTACAGTTTTTTTTATTTTTCCTCAGTTACTCTGGTGTCCTCACTGAAGTAACTCTATTTTAGCATCTTTTCCCTACGTGGATTAGTTTGCGCAGATTGTACATTTTTGTTTTTTTTTTTTGGTGGTGGTTTTATTGGTTTTTAGTTTTATCTTGTTTTTTTTTTTTTTTTTTTTTTTTTTTTTTTTTTTTTTTTTTTTTTTTTGTCTTTTGTGCTGAAGACGCCTTGTTTGTATACAGGCGAAATATCCGCGTTGCTTTGTTTCTGTTGTTTTCTTTTCTCTCCACTGGCCACAGTCTCGTTTGTTTGTTTTTTTTTGAGAGATTTTTCTCTTTGTTGGTTTTTTGTCATGGCTGGCCAGTTCGGCTTAAGATCTTTCATTCGTCAATTGTAAGAGAAAGCCCAATTTTGGTATGAACGAAAACCTAAAATGAAGTTATAACTGATCTGCTTTTTATGCTAAGTTTGACTTGTGCTTTCCTGGAAGCATTTTAGGCTGCTACAAATACGAGCAGCACTTGCACCAACAAAGGCCTAACAAAATACTGAGAGTATGATTCCCTGGCCCTAAGAATTACAAGAAATGTTAAAGTACAGAGTGTCCATAAAGCCTGGACTCAATATGAATCACAGATTCTACGAATAACGAGTGAATGTACCAAAATTGATGGCAATGCCGCCGAGTATTCCGCCGAGTCCATTCAAGTTTGTTGAAATGTATTAAATTTGCATTGTGAATGATGGAGATCATATTGAAAATGTTATTTTAATGAAAATATGGTGTTATTTAATGGATGATGTAATTTCAGTTATTATGTAGTCGTAATTAATGCAGTTGATGAGGATGTTATTTTAAAAAATATAATGTAATTTCAAATAGACGTCATTGAACAATGAATTTTTAAAGCACCAGAAGCACTAAAAACAAAACCAGATTCTTTTAATTTGTTTAAATTAGGAGTTGGACATCCATATACGTCTGTAAATAGGAAAATCGGGAATTTTATTTGTAATGAAAATGACCTCCATGCGCAGTGGAGGTCACTGCGCATGCGGTTGCGGGTGCCAAGTTTAAAAATAAGAAAATATGTTTGGCAAAAGAAAAACACTGCTATAAATCTAAGCTATGGAGTAATATCGACATTATTGAAATTATTAAAGGTTAAAGACTTAAAATTATTTGTTAATTAACTTACCCACAAACCATATTTTTAGAAAAACTAATTGGACCACCCTGATCTGTTATATGCATCCCCTTAATTGACTATTGAAACGCCAATAGAATCCTTATTTTCTTCTGATTTAAAAATATCTCTGTTGTTACTTAATTTTTTTAACATTCCTTCTAGTCCATGTTTAGCCCGGCTATATCACCTTATTGATTGTTGTATTACTTAGTTCATAAGTTTATTATTCCAAATTCACAAACAAATAAATTAAACAACAGTTTCGCGCTGAAGGAAACCTATGAGGGTTTGCGGTCGCGCGAAAGTCCATGTAACTACTTACTTATTAACTCGACGATTTACTTAAACCTCATGTTATAAACAAACCAAAAATAAATAAACTATAACCTATATATATGAAAAAATAGATAAATAAATAACTGAATTCAAATTAATAATTTATGAATAAAAATATAAAAAACTTGACGATCAATTGCGGATAAATCAGTGTTGTAAACGTTTGGTTCGGTCTATTTGTAAATAAGGAAAGTTTCCGCTTGTTTCTGTTCAAGTGTGGCAACAAAGCAAGGAATTTACTCTTCGAAAAAATCTTAATAGTTGTGTAATAACCAAAAGAAAATAATCGAAATTCACCTAAGATGGAGGCAGAGGGTAACAAATATTTTCATTTTAATGTCTAAAGCTATATGTTAACTATATACCCCAAATATTCAACTATTTTGTATGTCCAGACTGAACGGACACCCTGTTTATTGAAGAATGAGTTAGTCTGTTTTATAATATTATCACCAGAAATATCTCATTTAATGGATACTAAATGGGAGGCTGAAATTCATTCAATTTGCTTTCTCATTCATGACAATAAAATGTTAATGCTACCGCTATTTTTTGATCGCACGAATATGTTTGATATTGTCCTACAATTTTTTTGGATTATACAATGAAATATGATCAGTGTTTTTTTTTTGTTGTTCTTTTTTTTCGTTTTTTTTTATGAAAACAATTTTATATTTCTTTTCTTTAACAAAACCCTCATCTATTTTTAATCCCAATTATTACACCTGAGCTAGTTTACCTTGCCAAAAACTTTTGTTTACTCATATTGTTCTATTCATTGGCTGGTCCCAATCTAAAAATTCGTACCTATATTGTGTGACTGCCAAACCTGCCAATAAGAATTAAAAGTTAAGTAATAATGCTTATACATGTTGTCTGAAAATGCCATTTTTACATTAAAAAGTACTTTTTGCTCAAAGAAAAGCTGTAAAAAACGCAAGTTGTGCTGCTAAAGTGTCGGCATCTTGTCAAATTCTGTCAAATTCTGCTACTGGCAGCTTTGGAACTTTTTCCATACCTGCTTGCAATCTCTAGAGGTCTTGTTTGAATAGAGTAACTTGAGCGTGCTCATAAAGAGTTTGAAGTATTGTGAGAACTCGGGGTAAAATTTCCTTCCCTTGCGTGTTACCCTGGATTTTTTTTGTGCAAGTCACAAAGAGCCAGTTGGAATCCCTCTAATGGTGATCCTGATATTATCACTCAACTTTTTTTGAAATTCTTTCATTTATCAGAAGTTTTGTTACGGTATTTGTGCAAAAGCTATCAAATCTTGTGTAAAGAGTTTGACTACGGAACTCGATTCCTCTTCCAAACGCGCATAATGCTGGTTTTGCACCAAAACTTCTTTTTTCAAAGGTACTATATAACATCTTGACAAAGAAGGCAACAAAAAAGATAATGACTTTAACCCCCTAGGCTAAAAAAAGGGAGAGCAAAACAAAAGTGTATTCTGGAATTTTGTTGTAGGGAAGGGCCTGAGTTAGGACCCTAGTTTTTTATTTCAGCTGAAAAAAACTTGCATTGTGCATTTTTTTCTTTTTAACTATTTAATTGGGCAACAAATGATAGAAACCATTTAAGCATGATCCTAATCCATCCCTAGGCCTGTATTTGTGGGTTTGGTACTCCCCCTTCCTCAAGCTCAATTTTTGCTCGGAATTTTCTAACAAAGGTATGCATAGATAGAAACGAAAGCTTTTTTTTATCATAAAATGGTGGAATTACATTCCTGTACTACATATCATTTGCAACTTTCAGGCACTCTGCTTCAAATACAGCATCAGCAATCTGCTATCCAAGCGAAGGCTCTACCTCAGGCAGAATTAATCTGTCAAAATCCAAAAGGACCACTGATTCAATCTGTTTGTTCTGGAGAGAGTGAATTAATCCAACCAGGGTACAATGTCGGTACATCAAGAACACCTCAAGTTTATCCTAGTAAAACTCAAAAACATGTGTGCTCCACTTTCACCACCTCACAAAATATTAGTGTTAGTGATGTAAATAACAGCAGTATTAGCTATAGTAACGAAAGAAAGGAAAAAACTGAATCGATGTCATTTCAACCGTCCACTATAAACAAACCTGACTTTGCAGCAACTACATGTCAGGATTTTGTTTCTCGGGCAGCAGACGCATTTACTTTTCGTGCTAGTGAACCATCGTATAATCAGACTGGTGTGTGTAATTTAATCAACAGTCTGCCATCAACTAGTCAAGTACAAAATGTTAGTAATCCAAGCACTGATCTATTACAGAGGGCTCTTGTAGAGTCTTCAACTTTTTCTGATGCTTTTGATGACTTTTTCTGTGATGATTCTATCTCTTGTGGTGATTTTAGTTCAAAAGGAAATGAAAATCAAGAAGCATTAACAAGCAACTTAAATGATACTCAAATTGTTCCTCAAATAGGGAATGATTTTAACAGTGTAGAAGATAGTGCTAAAATTATGCAAAAGTGTAATAATTCCAAGCGGCCGCTTTCATGTGATAATATTGTTTCTTCATCTTGTCCTGATAGCACTAGTGTACCAGATCCCATTGCTACTGCGCCTCTACCCCTAGAAAACACCTCTAGTGATGTTACATCCCCTGTGCCAATAAGATGCAATACCACGTCTTTATCATCTGGATCTAGTGACTTAGCAGATAAAGTAGTAGATAAGCCTATTCCAACAACTTCCCCTAAAATAAATGTTCATAAAGAATCTGTTCAATCATCTTTGTTGTTTACTGATAAGCGTGTTTCCTTACCTTTGCCAAAAGACATACCGAAAGAAGTCACTAACAAAAAGAACACGGAGCCTGATCGGAAGAAACCTCGTCCAACCTATAGTTACCTGGAGTATGCGGCAAAAATGAAAGCATCGCAACAGTTAAAGGCCACCAATAGTGAAAAACCAAGATACAAAATGGTGCTTCAAAAGGCTGGTGAAAAACCTGCCTACCAAGTGTCTCAAGCTGATTCATCTACGGATAGCAAAACTTGTGCTGATGTACAGAAGCAAGAGAGCAAGAGAAGATAGATGCAGTGAAGCCAAGCACAG
The DNA here is from genome assembly GCA_027921565.1 of Artemia sinica. Lineage (NCBI taxonomy): Eukaryota > Metazoa > Arthropoda > Branchiopoda > Anostraca > Artemiidae > Artemia > Artemia sinica. Next base: position 27,860,658 of record CM051260.1, read on the forward strand.
AGTCAAGAACAAAGTCATTCCAGGTGACTTTTTTTTTTGTGTTCTTTTTAATCACTTGTGAACAAATAATTAAGTTTTTTCTCATTATGGTGGAGTGACACTACAAAAACATTTTAACCTGACCACTCTGCTGGGTTCAGTTTCTATGTTTGGTGGCGTCACAAGCTGTAAGATTTATTAACATATTTTACTATTTTGAGACATTATTGATCTCTAGGCACCCTATCAAGTGAAAAATTTCAATGCTGTCTTATGCATTCATTGTGAAAATTGATCCTTCGGTTCGAAGATCGAGAGGCGTCACTTTATAATACTAAAATAAATTACTATTTTAAATGAGCAGTTGCAAAAAGGTTTTTCTGCTTCCCGCAGCATTTTCATTATATTAATTTTGCGAAATTGTGATAGTTGCAATCTCTATGATGATATTGACCAAGACAGCATGCATATCAGAGGCAGAATTAAAGGGGAGACAGAGGGGGCACTTACCCCGAGCGCAGGAATTTTAGGGGTGCAAAATTTTAAATAAACAATCTAACGATTTTGTAATTTTTTAATTTTATTCTATTAAAATAAAAGTAGAGGGCGCAGTTGATTAAATTTTGTTATTCAATGGAAATTTTATTAAAAGTTGGCCTGAAGTGTTTTTAAAGACAGGGTGGGGGGCTGGGCATTAACCAAGATATGGCCTTGGCGCAAGAGAGGCCAGAATCGCCGCTAATGCCTATACACTATTGTTGTGCATAGCGTTTTCTAGTATCCTAAGTAGGAAAAATGCACTTGGCTAAATTTATAATATTTTTTTATGTTAATAACGATTTGTTCACTTTAAAAGAGTACTGCAGTTTATTAGCTGGATAGTAAACATTTCTTTTTTCAAGAAGAGCCCCTGTGTTGCAGTATTCGATTGAATAATGATTCCTCTGTTCCTATAGTGAGCATATAATTGGAATTTCTACTTATAACAGGCTTTTGAAGAACATGAAAAACTGCCTTAACATTTAAGGCAAATATCTATTATATCAGAGTCATATATGAAGCTTCGTCGCACAGCTTCGATTTTACAAGTTAATGTAAGATAAAAAGTTCTAGGTTTTACGTTTTGGAATATACCTCACAACATTTTTATTTTAGAAAGAAAAACGTAAAATACGTTAAACGACTAAAGAATCCACATATCTGTAGCTTTGACTGGGGAAAAAATTGTCTCTATTCTAGAGCAACCTGAGTGATATCTTTATGTAATAGCCTCACCGAGTGAGACCATATTTTACTTTTCCTTCCTTTGCTTTTTACAGAACTCGATGTAGATCTTTTAAGCGGGTCTAGACGTTTCCCCCCCCCCCCCCCTCTGGATATTCCCGCCCCCTCTTCATTTTCCCCAAACCCAACCGATCAAAGTTTTGAGATAGTCATTTTGTTCAAAATAGTCCAAGGGTCAAATAAACATGCCTCCGGGTTTGACAACCGTCCTTTCAGCCGCCGGGTTAAGGGGTTTAAGCCATACAAGTTTTCCATTATTAAGATATAAGGTTTTTATTGGAAGGTTGTTGGTATAAACTTTGGAGGGGTAGATGCCTCAAAAAGTGCATTTTAATGCCAAACAACCCAGCTCTCATTGAGCCTTTGGGTAAATACAGAATTAGTTCTAAGAAAGGGGCTGAGGGGGGGGGGGAGTTAGAAATTGATATGTAATCCTTCTTGATTTCTGGGATCATGGAAATTGAAATTGCCCTTTTTCATAGTAGAAAGTGAGTGGACAGTAATTAACCCCCCCTCGAACGCCCACCATTTCCCCAAAAACATTCAATCATAGTTTAGAGATAGCCATTTTGTTCAACGTAGTTGAAAGTTCTGGAAATTATGTATTTAAGGATGACAAACCCCCCAGAGCCCCCAGGGCAAAGGTTGTAAGTTCTGGCCTGGGGGCACATAAGGTTTTTTATAGATAGATTGTCGTAAAAATTTAAAAAGGGCCCATTCAATTGGAAATTGAGAGGGCTAGTGTCCTTTTTAATAGTCGAAAGTGATTGGAGGGTAACTAACCCTCCTCAATCCCACGATTCCTCCAAACACATCCAATCAAACTTTTCAGATAGCCATTTTGTTCAACGTAGTAGAAAGTTCTGGAAATTAGGTATTTGAGAATAACAACCCCCAGCCCTCAGGGCAAGGGTTGTAAGTTATGCCCTGGGTGCATATAAGGTTTTCATTGAAAGTGTTGTTGTAGAAACTTCAAAAGGGCTCATTTGATTGGAAATTGAAAGGGCTAGTGCCATTTTTAATAGTTGAAAGTGATTGGAGAGCGAATAACGCCCCTCTCACGCCCACCATTTCCCCAAACACATCCAATCAAAATTTTGAGAGTAAAGATCGATGTAGGTATAATGTATTATTTTTTTTTTGTTGTTGTTGTTGTTGTTTAAACCAGGGTACTTCGTATCGAAGGAGTTGTCTTGGTAACTTCGAAAAGGGCTCAGTCAATTGAAAATAGAAAGGGCTGATGCCCTTTTTAATAGTCGAAAGTGGTTGGAGGGCAACTAATCCCCCTCCCACGCCCACCCTCCCATTTGCCCATTATGTTTAAAAAGTAAATGTTGCCTTAAGATTAAATCAAAATTCACTGTGTTAATGCTAATTCCCAATAAGGTATCTCAGCAGTATCCCAAGAACGACTGAGGGTATTATGTTCAAACTTTCGGGGCTACTTCTACTCTTAAAATTTAACCAAATCAAAATAGCGTAAGTGTATCCAAGCTATCAAAGAAATTAAACAGATTTTTTTGCGAATGATATCAAGTTTTCCATTTCAGGTCAACAAGAGGAGGTATGAAACTAAATTAAACACAACTATTTGTTTCCAGATTTTTAAAAGGGTGTATGTTGTTAAAAATTACTGAAAATTTTTCTCCAGCGTACAAATAGTAGGCCAAACTTTAAGTCTTAAAAAAAGAAAAGATTTAAAATATTATTTTCTTTTTCCCTGAAAAGACTATGTCAATATAAAACGAACAGAAATTAATTAAAAAACTTTTCCCAAAAAATAAGCTTTTCAAAGAAATGTAAAGAACTCCATTAAACCAAAATGAGCAAAAATAAAATCAAATAATCTACCAAGCGTGAAACTACCAAAAATCGACATCAATAAATAAATGAAACCCAAAACGAACAGAAATTACAATAAATAACCGATTCAAACTCAAAACGAGCAGAAATTAACATAAGTTGGGCTCAAAACCCCTATGCCTTCCCAAGGCCAGAACAAAATTTTCTCTTTACTGAAAAAATACAAATGAATGTGCATTGTCAGTTTAATATACATATACTGATATTGAGGAATCAAAATGTTAATATTAGTTGATTTATTAAAGTTATAAAAGTAAAAAAAACATTTATATTTTTTTTCAGGAAAGTGCAAATTTTGTTCTGGCCTTGGGAAGGCATAGGGGTTTTGATCCCAACTTATGTTAATTTCTGCTTGTTTTGAGTTTGACTCGGTTATTTATTGTAATTTCTGTTCGTTTTGGGTTTCACTTATTTATAGATGCTAATTTGTGGTAGTTTCACGCTTGGTAGATTGTTTGATTTTATTTTTGCTCATTTTTTGTTTAATGGATTTCTTTCTTTTTTTTTTTTTTTTTTGAATAACTTATTTTTGTGGAAAAAGTTTTTTAAATTAATGAAAGTAAAAGGTAACATTAAACCCCAAAATTGGCAGGATTTATTCCACATTGGAGTGGGGGACTGTCCCTTCCTCATTCCCAACCTCCCTCTCATGGTCCTAGAAACTTCGGAGGAGGCTCATTTGGACGAAAAATAAAGTTCTAGCCCTTTTTATTAAGTCAAAAGTGATAAGAGACCAAGCAGCCCCTTTCCTAAAACTATTTTTGATATCTGGTCCTTTTATTACTTCTAGGACATCCGATCGGTATTTTGAGCTACGTATTTTTTGCTTTAGCTGTGGCCACTCAGTTTTGTGTGGGGGGGGGGAGTTATCAATGTGAATAAAAGTATTTTTAAATGAATTTTTTAGAAGACATGCTGGTCTTCTCTACTTTTTTATTTGTTTTAACATTCAAAATCCTAGATTGAATCTTGACTTGATGCTTTGTAAGAATTTCTAAAAATGAAGATCAGCTCAAAAATGACAGAAATGTTTTAGCGATAGTTTCAAGTTACTTCTTTTTTTCTAAAGTATGAATTTAACTGGGAATACACTAAAATGTTCTTAAGCCCACTCTCCACACTCAAAGGAATTGTATAGATTTCTTGTTTTTTTTTTTTTTTTTTCTATCAGATTATGAATACATTCGTATCAAACCCAGCAATCCGTCTGGTTCATTGCGTTATCTCAACTGTTTATTCAATTTGTTTGATAAATTTGGCTTCTAAACGGTTCATGTGTTGTGTCTTTTTCATTTACATCTTTTCAGATTAAAACTATAGTTTTTGGTTGGTGTAGGCTAATCATGCTTTTGATTAAATGTTTTATGTCTTATCTTCCCTTTGCTTTCAGGTTTAAAGCCAAGCTGTCTGTTCCTCCTGGTACTTCAGCTGATGTTTTTTCTGATGCGGATAAAAAGCTAGTAGCTCCTGTTGTTGAGAATTTTGCCAAGAAGCTAGCGCAAGTGCCGACGGTGGACGTTTCTAAACTAGAAAAGAAAAGTCCTCTCCCAGTACCTAAAGGCCCTCATATCGTTTACGAAGTGACATCTGCCGATGGGTTCTTCTGTAGGTCCCATGATATAAATGAGGTAATCATATATCGTCAACCATTGAAATGAAAGTCGTGCAATTCAATAGGCTTTTTCGTTCAGGTTGTACCTTTAAAAAAAAGGGGGGGGGGATTTTTAAAAAAATTTATATTATATGAATTTTTCAAGCAATAAAGGTTATAAAATCTGTATCAAATGCACGGTTACACATTTAGAATTGCAAATTTCTAGTATTTTTTGTGGAAAAGCATTAAAATAACAGTTAGTTAAATACCGACTGTTTGTGCAGCATTAAGAACACTTATTTGTAGCACGAATGCCCTCTGCAATGGGATTCAGTTTCTATATCCCCTTCCCTCAAAGGATACACCTCTCCATGTAACACCGTGTATCTCAACCTAGACAGTTGAATATAAGACTATTTAAAATGACAAATATCTTAAGACCATGAAAATAACTTGAGGAAAAGATTGTTTTTAAAATCTAGGGAGGGGACACGCCCTCCCCCTCAATTAACGTCACTGCTGAATTCTGAGAAGTATAGGTACATTTAAGAAGAATCTTTTCTTACAGAGAAGACTCCATAAGCTATTCAAATTTTTTAATAGATGTACTAACTATCATTTTTCTGTGTATCTTTTCCATCGATATCTTTTTATCCGTTTTGCGTAGCTCAAACACGGCTTGTTTTTGTGGATAATAACGCGAAAGGAGCACCTTTTTCTAAAACATCAAATTTCCTATAAGATTTCACATAAATGTATGAATTTTTACAACTGCACTAAAAAGTGTAAAATTAAAGTGTATGTCTTTGGTGCTCTTCCCTTGTACGCTCGCTTTTTCTTTCTTCTTTCTTTTAAATCTAGACAATAGAACATAAATACACTGACACAAATAAACTGAAAATGAAATTCAATATCACCTTGTTTCCTAATGTAGTGCAGCTACGGCTCCTAACATTATTTTTTTTATTATTCTAGAAAAAAAAATCTAGAATTTTTTTTTTTCTGCTTCTTCTCTCACGTGTTTACGATTTAAACAACAGGATAAGTGTTAACGTTTGTGGTAAGGAGGAAAATCCTCTGTTGTGGCATGTATCACAATATTCCTTTCAGAAACTAAAAAATAAGAAAATGATACGAGCTGTGTGTTGGGGAAAAAAAAAACTTATGGTTCACAGAGGCCAAAACTATTCCCCATCATTTCTACAAGGGAAGGAAAGTTCTGATAAAAAAAGAAAAAAGTTTGTTTTTATAAGGAAGTATGGGTAAAACTGTCCTTTTTAATTGCAAGTTGTAACTTGCAAACCTGTGGCTCATAGAATCCATGAATGCTCTAAAATTCAATAATGCTGTTCATCTAGAATGTTTTAATGGTGACAAGCTCTTACGAAGTGCATAAAGCGGAATTGAGGATACCCATAGGTCGTACGAAATTCTTTCGTGGAAACGTAAGTTTTATTGTAATCTTTGTTCTTAGTTTTTGGAGTAAAGATTTATGAATTTTTGTTCCACTCATCCCTTAAAAATACAAAACAAAAAGCTATCAAAGTGCACAGAGAATAGCATAATAATTAATAAGCATCTACATATTGTGCTATAGAATTTATCTTAACTAATTTGTAAATAAAAGAAATTGATACCTTGTTTGTCAATATTTTATCAAGTCTGTTTTTGTGTATAGGTGTGGCGGCAAGTGCTGTTGGCCGTGCAAGAAGCCAGGAGAGCTCATAATATGCCCCAGGTGCCTAATTCAGACAAGTTTGAAAAGAATGGTCTCCGAATGACTGGAGTTAGTCATAAGGCTGTGCAGTATCTTGCTGAACAATTACAAGGTCAGTTAGCAAACAATTTTGAGTATTACTTGAGATGGCCTTGTCTTTTCATAGTACTAATACTACTGTTGACAACTCTCTGCAGCACCAAGCCGCTTGAAGCCAACACAGCTGCGCATGCTCCTCTACCACAACCTAATCAAAGCTTCATATTTTACCCTCCCACTAATTTCCAGTTTCCTTTATAGCCTTCCTTACGATCTCTTTCCATCCCAATTTGGGGTTTCCCTGCTTTACATTTGGCTCTAGAGGGAAGGCCGAAAAGAACGATCTTTGACTCTAGAAGTGGGAACCACGTTTTTGGTACACCTCGTTGTATGACATACGGTCAGTTAAATGGGTATCTAAAACCCAGTCTTCGATTTACTACTACTACTACTAACAACTCACTACATCACCAAGCCACCTGAGGCCAACACAGCTGTATACGCCTCTACTCCATCCCAGTCTTCGAAGCTTGCCTCTTTGCACCCCCCAAGAAGTCCCAGTTTCCTTTATAGCCTTCCTTACGATCTCTTCCCACCGCTATTCGGGGTTTCTCTGCTTTACATTTGGCCCTAGATGGAAGGCCGAAAAGAACGATTTTTGGCTCTAGAAGTGGGATCGAGCCACGTTCTTGGTACAGCTTGTTGTATGACATTCGGTCATTCAAATGGGTATTTAAAACCCAGTATTCGAGTTACTATTACTACTACTAACAACTCACCGCAGCACCAAGCCACCTGAGGCCAACACAGCTGTATACGCCTCTTCCATCCCAGGCAAATTCAAAGCTTTCCTCTTCACACCTCCCCCTCCCCCTTTAAGAAATCCCAGTTTCCTTTAATTGCTTTCTTAAGGCCTCTTCCCATTCCATTCGGGAACGGTTTACTTTTCGTTCGCCTTAGATGGATGGCCGAAAAGAACGAGTATTGGCAATGTGTCATCCTCCATATGCAGGACTTGTCCTAGCCACCTCAAGGTTCCTCTCATTATAGCCCTAGAAATTGGCCTGTCAGTCATCAAAAACTACTTATCAGAACAGGACTATTCCGATCTGTTTCCTAAGATTTTTTTTTAAATGGACATAAATAAAAAGGCTATATTTTCAAGGATAAAGAAATAAATAGGCAGCTTTTAAATGTAATGTAAATGTAGTAGTGTAAGCTATTTCTCAAAGTATATTTACGTTTTTAGATGTATAAGGTATTTAGGGGACAAGGATAAACAAATTAAATGAATAAACATAAATTATAGTCATTAAAAAGAAAAAAAAAATCTCAAATATTTTCTATTTTTGGGGAAGGAGTGTACGAATTAAGAAAAAACTCATAAAAGATGCTTGCACCGATTCAATTTGCGTATTATAGTTTGTCACTCGCTTGCTCTCTCTCTTTCTTTTCCTCCTCCCTCTCTGCCTCTCTCACTTTTATCCCTGCTTTCTTTGTTTCGAATACATGGTATCGTCGTGGCAAAAATGAAAGGCTACATCTAAATTTTACAATTCTTCATTATAGTGAAAGTAAGAGTTTTAATATTTTCATGGGAATAGCTTTTATTTGCAGATTTAAATGGCAGAAATCTAAAAATCTGTTTTTGTGACCAAGGGAGCTTCGTTTTCGTATAAATTGCATAATTTATTTTGATAGTCTTTGAGCAAAAGGCTCTGAAGCCTTTTTGTCTCAGTAGTCTTTCCAACGTTACTTGAAGAAAATATTCTTCTATAAACGCAACCAACAGTTTACAATCCACGGGAGATATCTTTTTTGTGATTTTTTTTTTTTTTAAGGCATTAAGATACTGAGTAGTTTACACTTTAGTGTTTGTATTATTGAAAATAAATAATCATCAATTACAATTTAATGCTGGGACTTCTTATTGGGGTTTCAGTTTTGAGTCTATCTCTTTGAAATGCATTAACTTCGGCTTCTCTATGATTAGGCTAATATTTTGTTTGAAATTATTTTGTGCATACTTCTTTTTCCGCCTTCTCATCTTGAACATCAAAAACAGCAAAAGTAACTCAGTATTCTTGTTACCAAAAGACATAACTAACCTCAAATGCGAATATATTTTTGCTTTAGATAAACTAACAAAATTGACTTAAAAATTTAATTAAAGCTATTAATAATTATGAATTAATATGAAATCATGGTTGCCGATGCTAGTGTTTGTCTATATTAGGATTTGATTTTGAATGTGGATTGCGAGTTGAACTTGGTTTCTCATTTTCTCTTTATCTTGAGTATTTTTGTTTGTATTATTATTTCTTTTTATTATTATTATTTCTTGCAAATATTTTCTTTTCTGTTGTATCATGTATTATAATGTTAGTTTGTCATGCACTGAATTTAGTATGAAAATTAAAAGTACATGACTTTGTTTTAGACCCTAATAGTAGTTCCTATGTAATATCTGAACAGTCAAACATTTTGCTGAAAACTCCAAATAGTTTTGTGTCCTCTTAAAAAGTAGGATAAAACGCAGTATTTTATTCAGTACTTGTCTGTTATAGCGCCTTTGTTAAGTTCTTCATCCATTGGCGCATTGTAGAACCGGTTTCTTCGTTAGTTTCTTTCAGCTTAGCGTGAGACAAGACAAAGAGAAGTGACAGAATAGATGGAAAATATAAAATGCGGGCTATATATTCGCATTTTGGGGGGGTGGGAGGTAAAGTATTTGGACTGTGTGTAGTTAGAAAACAATTTGTACTTTATAATATGCAGAATAATTGTACCCAACACATTTTGCATGCAGATCCGCTATACTTTACCCCCACCCCTCCTAATATGCAAATATATAGCCCAAATTTGCTTCTGAAGTATTATATTTGCAGCATATTTTTTGTTGATTTTTCATTAGGATTAGTTAGAAAAACAAGTTCTACTTAGATGAAGAACTTAACATAGGCGCTATAACAGACAAGTACCTATTATTCTAATTTTTTCTTCCTTATTTTCCTTTTAGCCCTTTATCTTTTTATTAAGTTAAACCTATTGGTTCACTTTCTAGGGGCGAAAAAATGCTTGAATCATAAATTTAAATACCATTCTCCAGAAAAGGAAGAGTCCTTTGTGGAGAATAAGTATGGGTGCGCTCGTTCTCAACCCTATCTAAGCCGAAATCCACATGACATGTTTGGATGGTTGACGTCTCAGCACCGACCCAAACCACCTCCACCTCCCAACTATCTAGTTGAAGATGCTCAAGCAACTGTCTCAAGGTAAACACTTGCGTTTGGTTGTTCTAGTCCAGTTTTGCATAGACATAGAGAGTACTTACCAAATAGAAAGTATGTAGCTCTGTTTCTTTTCTTTTCTTTTTTAAACTTTACGCGAAAACAACGCTGGAATATTGTTATCGCTTGTGTCTCTAGTATTTTTTTTTCTAATTTGCTTTCACTAATCTAGAGCCTTTGCTCATATTTTGTCAGGACTCCCTTCTTTGGAAAAACTTAGAAAATATTGCCAAAAATAGGCAAATTATGTGGATAATTTAAGAAATTGCAGAAAAAAATATAAGAATCTTAGAGTTTTAAAGGGCCCATTCCCCTCCAGACATGCCTTAAGGTAGCATATTTGTAAAAACACAGAAAGTATTTGTCAAATATTCAAGGGCGTATCCAAGGTTTTATTTGGGGGGGGGGGAGGTGTACAAAAAAACTTTGAAAAAAAACGCATCAAGGATTTGTTTATGTGCATTTGTATTACGTTTTTACGGGTCGGGCCAAAATTTTTGGGAAGGGGGTTCAAACCTGCTCTCCCCCACCCCTGGACATGGCCTTGTGAAATATTATATAAACTGCGTAACTGCGAGGGCAAAATTGAGCGTAGCTAAAACAACAATTTAATTGACTGGTACAATCTTGTCTTTGTTATGGCTTTTCAGGCGAAGTTGCCCCTGCGCCCCTGCTTTGACATATTATAAAAGCCGTTTTTAAAAATTTTGGGTGTGTTTTTATTATATTTTCTCTCTCATGTTTTCTTTTAGCTTTGTACTGAGCTGAAAATAAAAGAACCAATTTTGTCAAAAAGATATAATAAGTATTTGGGTTTAGATTTTCTTTTAAAGTAGCCTATGTTCTTGATACTTAACCAATCCTAGTTATAATGCTAAAGCCATTTCCTATTTAATAGTCTTTGAATATGTTTACAAATCACAATTTTTCAGATAATAAATATGAATAAAGAACACGTAACATGAGACTTTATTAAAATTCGATGTGCTTCGTCATAAGCTTTTTATGCCTCTCAGGAATTGCGTTAATTGATTTCCCTGCGCGATGGTAGAAGTAACTTCATGTAGTCGTCTTTCCAGTTTTCCTTTGCTTTTGTAGATTGACGTCGATTCTTTTGTTGATTGAATAACTTTTCTGACAATCTAATTTTATGGTTTCCTAGGATTTGAGATATTAGATAAACATTTTTTCATTGCAATGTTCGCCTCTCTTTTCGTCTCTGTCATGGAGGATCCCGCTTACCCTCCTGAAATCCCAAAATTTGTGTTTTTGTTATTGTCCCCCCCCCCCAAAAAAAAAATTGTATGTTTGCCTGCGTCGCATATTTACTGTTTTTGGTTGAGGTGTATCTCAACTTCTTCATTCGCCTGAATCTTCTAATGTCTCCAACACTCACTCAGTGCCTAAGACCCCTGAATCTTTGACGCACGATGCTCTCATTGGTCTGCATGGGATGGGATGGTTTCCAGCACAAACAAAGAAAAACTGCTCTTTTTGATAAATTCTTTGGATAAAATTTTAATGAATTAGTCAAGAAAAAAAAAACGAAAAGAAAAAAAAAGAATATGTATCTTTGACTGACTCTTTGATGAATCAGTCTTTGGTTGTGTAGCTTAAACCTGTTTCTTGTTGGTACAATTTAAACACTTAATGTAGTTTCAATACCAATCACTGCCAAAGTTTGACATTCCCCAAAATTCTGGAGAAAATCAGTTGATGTGAATCATACGGGGCTTGAGAAACTGCAGCCAAATTTGATATGTATACTGAATGGTAAATGAAGCCTCACGTTACACGTCCTTTTTCATAGTCAATTTTTTAAAGCATCGATTCATAAATACACCGGAGCATTCTTAAAATGGAGTAACTTTTCAGTTACTCTGTGTACCAAATTAAACGGTAGTTTTTTCGAAGTTCTTTTGTGTAATGCTGTACTGCCAGTGCTGCTGATAATTTTTTATTTTATCAAACCTCTGTTAAAGTGCTCCTTTTATTTCTCCTTTTATCGAATTTTTCATACTCTACCCTGTTTGAGGTTTGAATTTGTCTTTTTTTGTAATCTTTAATTATAATTATTTTTAATCTCAATTTTAATGTTTAAATTCAATCGTTTTTTCGTTTTGATTTTTAGTTAAGAGCCTTGTTAAAGCGATAAGAATCCGAGTCTCTTCAATGTCTAGCTTCCTTAACTTACTTAGAAAAAACTTCCTTTTTCTTTTACGTGCTGCACTAGACGTTTTTTTAAAGATAAATTTTCTTCATAATTAGTTAAGCATACAACGCATCAATCCCCCAAACGTTCCTAGGCTGGTAAATGAGGGGGAGACATACAATCCATTAAAGCATTAAATAAAAAGATTATAAGGATGATAACATTGCTCATAAAAAAAAATTAACACAAGTAAAATTGAATAGATTAAATAAATAAGTAGACTTCAATCTAGTACTATGGATAGCAGTAACACTTTACTGGCAGTGGGTATAGCAGGCTCTTAGGCATCTAGCTTTATTTTATGTAAGGCCAACTTCATTTGGCCTTACCCTTCATTAAGGCCAACTAACTTCATTTAACTTCATTTAAGGCCAAAGTCATAGCCCACCTCATTTATCTGTAGTAATCTTGGAAATTGTGGGATGTGATAAGAAATCTCGCCAAGTGCAAAGCGTGGACCGTGATAATATTTTAGTGATGAAATTTCTTATTGCAATAGTCATTAATCCTGATATAAGCCTCATAAGATGACTACGTGGTATTAGTTGCGGACGATAACATGGCTATCTCAATATTCTTGTGTACATATAAGAAGAATAAAAACAACATGCATTTTTCCATAGCCTGAAATTTAAAGTTTAGTCGAGAAAAATTCATAGTAAAAGACAAACTACGTTAAAAAAGATTATAATTTGCTTATACATTTAATTTAAAATATAAGCTTCGGGAGAGTAAGCCCTGTTTAGCAGTACTTAAAATGGGTGTATCTATACAACTTCTTTGTATTAATTATGAGACACCAGCTTACTGTATTCTTGCGCTATCCCCTTTCAAAAATACATATTTTTATAAGGTTCGTGAAAACTACTGATCCAAGCCACGCGGTTAAAAATAAAAACAATATTCAATATGATTATAATTTTGTTCCTCCCATTAGTTATGACTTGCCGCTTCGTTGCTCACCTGTAATGTGTTACTCGGCTTATAGATGCTCCACAAGAATAACTGCCATATTTTCCTCCAGTCATGCCTACAGAGGGGCGAGGGGTCCCTTGTGGAATTGAAATGAAACATTTACGCTAAAATAACAAAAAAAACAGTACCAGTCAATCCCCATCGACCATTATTTCATACATAATAATCCCTAGTACGGAAATGGAACATTTAAGCTAAAATAACAAAAAATTGTACCAGCCAATCCCCATCGAACATTATTTCCCTAGTATGGAAATTGTGTCCTAGCCCCTCCCTCTAATGGCGATATATAGCCCTAGGGTATATACAAAGTTTTGCTGATTCTGTTTTTCTTAATTTATTTATTGACATTCTTTTTCACTCTATGAACCAGCTGTTGATGAGCAATGAATACAAAAAATAATTCAAACCAACAGAATCAGGAAGTTCTCTATTTGGCCTAGGGCTGTATGTGGCCCTATCAGGGGAGGGTGGCTAGTTTGCAAATTCGTGGTAGTGACAAATATATTCGGGAGGGGTGTTAAATGATACTATTGCTTTGTTTTATAGTCTTTAGCTCAGAAAGGGCCACTCACAAGATTGTTACCATTTAAAGTAACTAATGAACTAATTGCAGGATTTTTTTTTTTATTAAAAAAAAAAAACAAAAAAAAAACTATGGTTATCCAGAAGCATTTTTCAACACGTAACGTATTGATGCAATATGCTAATTCCTTTATCATTGATGTTTTATCTGTTTTGAACGCAAATTTCATTCAAATGTTTCCTCTGTCGTACGTACTTTACCCATAAAATCTTATCGCAGCCGCATATTTGACAGGATTTCTTATTCCCGTTTGGCGTCTTACTTCCGTGGTGAGAAATATTCTTCTGCAGTAGAGGGTCAGTAATCGTTTCACTCAGCGAGCCAATCCACCGTGGAACGGTCTGTGAGCAGTTTTGAGAAAGGCTTTGATAGAGATTGATCCGGTGGCAGCTGGCGGATTTCTCCGATTCAGTGCCAAGCTCATCATCAGAGCTATTTACACTGATATTTCTACAGGATGGATTATTTATATTATCATGCAGAAGAGGGATGAAGGTGAATGATACATTTTAGAAAATGCTACAGATGAATCAGACGCATTATGGCTTCACTAAAAGTGCCTATTAACCTGCTATATCTCCTGCCACAATAATTACTATGTTACCCTTAATACTTCTTGTGGTTCTTGAAGCCCCTCCCCCTTGTTTTGAACAAAACCTTTTCTGTATCTTCATTTTTTAATTGAAAAAGCATCTCCCCCCTTAGATTTTGAAAAAAAATAACTTCTATATCCATTTAAAAAAAAAAAACTCTTTGCCCCCCCCCCTTCCATTTTTGGAAATTGGTACGACTGCTCGGGAAGTATATTGACGGGAATTACTTTTCGAATATCCCTCGTGTAAATACAAGCTCCATCCTCAGGTGGATAAGTGATTTCGTTTAATTGTTTGGTATTTTACGTTCTTATGTTTACTTAACTCTACTACGTAAATGAATATCCTTCTTTCTTTTTTCTATTCATTGCTTGAATTTAACGTTCTTTTAGGAGACTGGCTGTCAGCATTAACAACGACCTACCGATGTCAATGAGATATAGACAATTGCGGCAAACAGTCAAAGATATAGTGGGAGTTTTCAGGTATTTCGCTTATACAATTTTTTCATCCATTTCGTTTTTTTTTCCTCTTTGAATAATTCTATGCTCTGAAGTGGGTATTAGATGTGTTTCATAAGAAAACCACGCTTACATCTAGATGCAAATATTGGAGTACTGGTAATGCCGTACCCAGGGATAAGGGGAGGGGGGTGTTACCGGGCTTAAACCCCTGAAATTTTTCCTCGACTCGTAAAAACGCAATAAAAATTCATATAAAACAAGCTTTGGAGGCGTTTTTTAAAGTTTTTTTTGTACCGCCCCGAAAAAAAAATCCTGGATATGCCCTTGATTACTGGTTTATGTTTTTGCCTTATTTCGCCGTTATTTGTTTTATAATAGACGAGTGTCAAATAATGAAGCCAAGATTTACGTTCGGGGGTAAACTGTAGAATTAGAAAATACATAAAAGGCCAACTAGGTATTGTGTTCTGGAACTTGCTTTTGGGTTTTCTGATACCGAAAGATTTTGGTAGCTATTAAGTGCCTGTGTTTCTCCAATTTTATCAATTGCTGAAAATTTTTGGTTTCAGAAAAGCCGAAATCGAGTTCCAAAGTTCGGGATTAAGGAATGTGAAAATCAAACCGTTAATTTCTCTATGAAGTATGAAACAAAAGGAGGAAATTGTCTGTTTATATTCTTAACTTACTGTCGTGCGCAAAACAATAGGACGTATCTCACATTTTTCATAATGTTACAGGAGTTTTATGATAACTTTTTTAACTTTTTAGGGGGCAAGGTTATTTTAGCAAAAAATATATAATTACTTAATAAAGTGGCTGCATTTTGATATGTAGAATTATAATTAATAGTCTTTGAGGTCGAGTTTGTTAAAAAAAAATATTTATACCAATTATGGCTCGTCTCCCCTCCTTCCTATGAAACAAATATGTCTACGACTGAGGCTTGCGAAGAAATTTTTCGAATAAAATCCTTGTCACTTTCGTAACCTGTTAAAGAAAAAAGTGAAATGAGCCGTTTCGTTATAGGAACGACGTGAGGATGTCTTCTATTAGTTTGACTCTTGTTGAGCTTTTTACGACGCATCCATGAGAGCCAAATTTCAAGCCTTCAATTAAGATGTAAGAAGCAAACGTGAAACAAGCGAATCTTTATTCGACCAATCACACGACGCTCATAAATTTGCTTTTACATAGTTAAAAGTTTACAAAGTCTATAAAGCTATTTAGCTTGCTTCTGCGGCTCTCGGAAAGCAGTTGTTGGTTGCTTGATCATTCCTGTGAAGCCAACGAAGTTGACCTATAGTAGAAGGTATTTGAGGCTGGATGTTCACATACAAAAAATGTAGAATGTTGATGCTGAATAATACAATTGTCAGAGAGAAGAAAACTGAACCTGTGTAAACATCTGAAAGAAAGTGATATTTTATTATTGAATTATTTGAAATGACTGTACACGCTTGAACGTGCTTCTCTTCCATCCCATTCCACGCAGAGCTCCGTTCTCTACTCCTTCTCATGAAGCTCTGACTTTTTATATCTTTTTTTTATAGCCTCCTTCCATCCCATTCAAGAACGTCCTGTTTTTCTGCTTGGCCAGCTGGATGCGCACACTTTTTGAAAGCCTAAAGTCTGTAACAGGGTCGTATCCAAGATTTTTTCGGGGGGGGGGGGTCAAAAAAACTTAAAAAAAAACAAGAATTTGTTTATATTCATTTTTGTAACGTTGTTCCGAGTCAGACAAACATTTCGGGGAGGGGGGGGGGGGTTAACCTCCTACCCCCCCCCCCCCTTCTGGATACGACTTTAGTCTGTGAACATTTGAGCGTCTTAACCGTTTTGTACTATTTACCTGTACAGTTGGATCGACCGTACTTTTGTATCACATCTCGTTTGATATTCAGTCACTCAAACGACTTCTTGAAAACATCCATAGAAATTCCTCTGGGTAAAATTTAGCTTATCTTTTTCGATTATTTGAAGCTTCCAGGTTTCAGAATCCTGCCTCTGTCATTACCCTAGGCCCTAGTAGAATATCCTTAATTTTAAGACTTACCTTTCTATTCTTTCAGTTTTCATCAACGGCGAAAAAATACACACTATATCTTGGTTATTCTAGTTATTAGACGTTCAATACGTCCATTTTCCACACCATTAATACTACCTTGGCCTCAATCTTTTCGGTTGATCCAACGTTCTTTGTTCCCGTACGTTTCTCATTTAAGAGACGTAGTCTTCCCAACCCTTACACCTTGGGTTCGAAGTCCGAACTAAATAATAGTGGTTCCTACCTTAACCTCAGCAATATTACTTTCGTACACTACTTATCTAGTATGCCATATAATCACGCCTGCGCACTTTGGTGGTAGGGTAGTACACCTATGGGACTCACCTGAGTTTCGTCTAAAGGAGACTCCCTCTCCAGTGGCTGACATCAATTCTCGAGAATTTAGGAGGGGGGCAAATCTATTTTTCAGTATCTTTGGGGAGGGGGAAAATTTGTCATTTTTCATTGAAAATATCAAAATAGGACATTTTTAAATGAAAATACACCAAAAAAGGTACTTTCCGAAATCTAGAGGGGTTGCATTAAAATTTTAGGGTTAGGGTGAAGGCAAAGAACCCCTCCCCTGTCCTCCAATTGACGTTACTACCCCCTCCTATCAAAAAGTAAAAAATTAATAGTCTAAAAGGGTACTTTTTTGATACCTCCCCTACCCCTAGGACTTCTTATTTTGATTCCACCCACCCCAAAAGATTGAACCTTGCTGCATCTATCCATGCATCGATAAAACCTTCGCCGAAGCTTTTCTATCTACTTAATAGAATGTGTGTTCACAAACTATACAACTTGGGAATAAAGGGCTCTGAAACTGCACTTCGTTTTTTATAGCTAATCTGTTCTTTCCTGAAACTGTCACTTATTTACCTCTAAGTCGAAGAATTTAAGATAAGTAGATAATATTACAAAAACAATGACAAATCAAACAAAGCAACCATTTGCGGAAAAAAAAAAACACCCACATAAGAACAACACAGTAGACCTAGAAAAATATGACCAAAAATAAAGCGCTGATTATATTCTGGAAAAAGGGGAAAGGCTATTGATGGAGAGAATATCCTTAGATGTACGGTAGAAATTACCAGTTTTATACTTAGCTATTTTTAACTAATTTTTTAAATCCCTTTCATCAATGGTTTCCGTGAGGACACGGATTCGAGTGCTGGTGTCGTCTGACCGACCGTGTTTAACCAGTAGGCTATACAAAAAGTATGGTTCAATCCCGCTTTCTACGGCTGTAATGAAAGAAAGGGTGAGATGGCTAGGGCACGTGTTTCGAATGAAGAATGACAGATTGCCAAAGATTGTCCTTTTCGACCAACCGTTTTTGGCTAAACAGAAAGCAGGTCGTCCTCGGTTCGGTCGGAAGAACGTCATAAGGAAAGATGTAAGGGAAATGAAAACTTTCTGGGAGGGTGTAAAGAGGGAGGCTTTGAATAAATTGGGATAGAGGAGGAGTGTGCATAGCTCTGTTGGCCTCAGACGGCCTGGTGCTGCGTTGAGTTGTTAGTAGTAGCAAAAACTGAAAAAAAAAATAATCGTAGGTTCTAAAATTACGACAACGATGACAGGGTTGAAGAACATGCGGTAGGGCCACTGCACTAAAAAGGAAAAATTAAAGTATCAACGATAAATACCACGTGGTCGTGTTACGGACTCAAATGCTGTTCTAATTTTTTCCTAAATATGAAAAGCTAGCGTCGTCGTCGTATCTCGAGCTTTGAGCTATTGATTTCAGTTTTCCTTAAATCAATAAATACTTCACCTTTCTCAAAGATTTTATTTATAGTTTTCACTCTTACATGTCTAATTTCATATCCACCCTGTTTCAAAAGCTCATTTGCCATGTCCTGAGCCTTGCTATTTGTCAGCACTTTTGATACCTTCTATTATTCTAGCCAGTAAATGCTGATTCACTTCAAAACTATCCAAAAATTTCCTTGCTATATTCCATCTTTCTTACAACTGAATTGCAGCTTAAATTTGGAATCTCTTTTCTCCTTAACGCTTTTTCTTCACCCCAATCAACGCAATCGACATTTAAGACATTCATAATGTGTTTATCGGTCCATCATGGATGCTTGTTCTTACATTTGATTGGTCTATCTTTTTTGTATTTTGCTAGTTTTTAAAAAGGGTTATTGATGAAATATAGATCATTAGAACTCTTCCCTACAGTTGTTTAGTATACATGACAATCGCCTTTAGTTTTATAATTGACCTTTATTTATTTTGTTTAATGGAGGGGGAGGGGGCTAAAATAGAATTCTCAGGTGAAAACGTAACAAAAATGTATGTGAACGAATTTTTTATGCGTTTTTTTTAAGTTTTTTCTTAAAAACCTTAGCCATATTCTGCTTTTTTTTAAAACCCGTAATTCCGTCTCTGGAAAGAGTGGAGAGAAGAACGAAATCCTATATTTGCGCAGTGTTAGGAAATCAAATCGTCATTCACGGAAATCATGGGTAAGATGTAGCTGAAAATATTTTTTGGTGACTTTTCTACCCCTCTTCACATGGGAAAAATAATTTTGGGTAGGCTAATGTTTAAAGATAAATAACCCTCTCCTTTCAGCATATTTATTTGGGGCTATCCCACTTGAAAATCACTTACGTTTTTTTTTAATGAATCAAAATTGGTTTTTACAAAACGGGCGCATTCACAAAAAGAATCACACAAATCACGAATTATGCAGTTTTTTAATGAAGTCCGCAAGGGCACAACACAGGCTACTGCATTCAAAAATTTTCTATGTGGTATATTTTTTACCGCCTTTCACAAAAAAAAAAAAAAAAAAAAAAAAAAAAAAAAAAAAAAAAAAAAAAAAAAAAAAAAAAAAAAAAAAAAAAAAAAAAATCTAGAGCAGTTTGGATCAAACCTCATCTTGGAATGTAAACATCCTTCCCAATGAATTTGAAGAAGACTCCTATTTGCTCTGTAACTTGTTGTCGTATTCAGAAAGTTTCGGCGAAATCTCAAGTTTCACCCACATCATCACCACCTTTTGTAAAAGTAAATTGGAATAGTAAAGTTGCACAGTGATTTAGAAAAAAAATAAAAAATATAAATAAAACTCACCAAGCTCCAGACTTTTAAACCAATAAGTGTGGTTTCAATGCTGATTTCCATTTAATTCAATTTATAGGTCCACAATTCACGGACGTGGTTTATTTTGCAAACGTGACGTTGAGGCTGGTGAAATGGTGATAGAATATGCCGGTGAAGTTATTAGAAGCTCAGTAACAGACGTTCGTGAGAAATTGTACGAATCAAAAGGAATTGGCTGTTACATGTTTAGGATTGATGACAATATTGTTGTTGATGCGACAATGCATGGAAATGCAGCAAGGTTTATTAATCATTCATGTGAAGTGAGTATTCTTTTCTGTTGCATTCTTAAATTGTGTTTTTATCTTTATCAAAGCCGAGGAGTCAAATTAGCACTTATGTTTCTGCTGTCAGAGTCGGAGCCAGGAAAATTGGAGCTTTTACGTTGACACGTAAAGTTGCATTACCTTTTCTGTAATACGTTTCTTAATGTTAACCTTAACGTTTCTTAACGTTATGTTGATAAAAGTTTCTTAAGCTATGAATACTTTTCGGAGTGAACTATCGCTTGCTATATTAGGATTGCTAGGTAGTATCACTCATATCTCGACTACGAATTTAAAGGTATGTGGTACAACAGTCATTTTGTTGGAGACGGTAAAACCGAAAAAGTGTTGTGTTTTTTTTAAGATTAATAAATGTCTGTTGCTTGGAAAAAAATATTTTCTTTGAGGTATTCAAAAGACGAAAAAAATAATTTTGAATATAGAAGATTTTTTTAACTATTTTTGAGCAAGAAATGAAAACGTTTAAAATGATTTCAATTTCAATTTATTATTCGAATAAGAACATAACACAAACATCAATAACAATAAAGATCCTAGGAGAGAACTTGTTAAGGACCAAAAAAAAAATTAAAGTGATACTGAAAAAAAAAGATGAAGAATAAAACATGGGTAATTAAAGCAAATTGGTTCAAAGTTGAAAGATTAAGTTATATTATCAAGCTTTGTTACATTGTTGTACAGCGTGCAGAAACTTGTGGCTAGCTCAACACTGGAGGGTATTTTGTCCCATTTAAGGAAAGGAAAGCTTTTATTTCAAAATGTAGTAAAAACATTAAAAAAAACTGTTTGCTGTCAGAAAAACTTGGAATGTTAACAACAAATTCAAGCTTGGGGCAGTCATGACATAAAAGAAGTCTTGAAAATATTGTGAGGTGTCATCGCCGCCTCGAACATTCTTTTTTTTTTTTTTTTTTTTTTTTAACTTCAATTTTTGCTAGTAGCAAGGAAAAAATTCACTTTGTAGTATATCTGCAGAAAAACTTTTTTCTAGTTATTTTTATTTTAACGTTTTTTGTCTTTGGCAATTCATGCAATAATTTTTTTTTGTCGTTTCTCACCTACGGTCTTCATAATTGTGTGTTTTCATTCCTCAGTGTTCAAAATGTTTTACATAGTTCGTATAAAATACTCACATCATTAACTATTTACCCTTTGTAAATACTGGGATCTATTTTATTTCATCCTACTAAGGAACAACTGTTCGGTCTAGTAATTAGTCGTTCCTTGTATATTGCAGATACCCTCTTTTTAAACCCTGGATGCATATAGTGTCTTTTGATTTAGTTCAAGATTCTCCTTTGTATTCCTTAAAAACTTCAACTTAATATCCTTAGCCGCGTCTGAAATATGGCAGATACACCCTTTTGGAAACCTTGGTGCACATATTGTTCTTTGATTTAGTTCAACGTTCCCCTCAACATTCTGTGAAATTTTTAACTTCGTTGGCCGTTGCTGGGATATTGTAAATAAACCCTTTTGGTAGCCTGTTTACACATAATATGTTTTGATTTAGTTCAGCGGCTGTTTCAACATTCTCTGGAAGTTTCAACTTAATGCCCTTAGGCGTTTCTGAGATACTGTAGCTACATCGTTTTGACAACCTTGGTTGTACATAGTCTTTTGTGTTAGTTCAACATCCCCCTCAACAGGCTCTGAAACTTTCAACTTAATACCCTTAGCTGTTCCTGAGACATCGCAGATTCGTTCTTTTGACCACCTGTATGCAGATAGTGTCTTTTGACTTAGTTCAACATGCTCTCAAAGTTTCAACTTAATACTCTTAGCCTGTCCTGAGATATTGTAGATACATCCTTTCAGAGTCTTGATGAGAGACGTGCAAGTAGACTCCAAGCCCTGTTTCTAGGGTCTTATACTCTATCCAAATTCTATGTACAGGAGTGGCCAATCAAGGCTAATGGATTTGGTGCTGGGTTATCGAAGTGGCGCATTCGGAATATGGTGGGAATGGTTTTGGGAGATCAGGTTGAAACTTTTAATCAGTGCTGGGGGAAGGGTAAACATTTGTGTTTTCAATTGCCTAAAAGTTTTGGCACTATAAGTTCCTCTGGAACTAGAATCTACTCAAAATGAAGAAGCGATGTAAATCAAAAGACAATATGTGCACCCAGGCCATGAAAATAACATACCTGCAATGTCTTGGGAATGACTTGGGAATCAAGTTTAAACTCCCAAGGAGTGGTGGGGTAAGGGGAATTTTAATTATCTTAGAAGGAGGGGATGTTGGGCTAAGACATTATTTTCTCTGACATATTGATTCACCCCAAAAGGGGTCCAGAATTAGAGCAAACAATTTTTTTCTAAAGAGCCTGAAGATTATTTCCGCAACTAAAACCTAACGGTAGAAACTATTTTGAAAGGAAAGAATGGGTTATATTAGTGCTTGATACCCTAAAATGGGCCAAACATTGTTGTTCTCCGGTTGCCATGAAACTTTCAGGGTAAGTAAGCCGTACCAATTGGACCTAAATGAGGAAACAATTGGAAGAAATATTAGGTTACATCGATCTGTGGCGCTTTTTTTTTTTTACACTGATTAGCCTGAAATGTGTGTATTTTTTTGTTGTTTTTTTTTTCAGGACATCTAGGTAGAGTCCAGGGAAACGCAGTGAATGCTAAAATTTCCGAAACAAATCTGGTTTAATTGATTTGCGACGTCCGAGTTTTTTTTTTTTTTTTTTTTTTTTTTTTTTATTTTTTTTTTTTTTTAAGATAGAGGAGAGAGATGAGCCTTTTTTTTTTTTTTTTTAAGATAGAGGAGAGAGACGAGCCTTTTTTTTTTCTTTTTTTTTTAAGATGGAGGAGAGAGAGCCAAAACAATTTTGTCTCTTACAGATTGGTTTGCACAAAAGGAGCCAACAATTTTTTTTCTGAATAGCTTAAACTTATACCTTTCTGGTCAAGTGGACTCTTATGGACGGAAAGAACTTGAAAAATAATTTTCTTTGCCCGACAATACTACTACTAACAACTCACAGCAGCACCAAACCGCCTGAGGCCAACCTAGCTACGCACGCTTCTCCTCCATCCCAATCAGCTCAAAGCCTCCTTCTTTACAACCCTCCCATGAAGTTCCCATTTCCCTAAAAACCTTCATTACGACATCCTAACACCCCATTCCAGCACGACCTGCTTTTCGTTCGGCCCTAGATGGATGGCCGACAACGAAATCTCTGGCAATCCGCCATTTTTCATCTGTAGAACGTGCCCTAGCCATATCAACCTTTATCTTATTATAGCCCTAGAAAGCGGGATTGAACCACACTTTTTGTACACTTTCTGTTTGAAATACGGTCAGTCAGCCGGGTATCCAGAACAATCCGTAGGCAATATCTCTTGAAAACATGTAGCGAATCCTCCTCCGTTTTTGGAGCGCCCAAGCTTCAGAAGCCTACTTGACCTCTGTCATCACTTTAGCTTCCAATACTCTAGTCTTGGTTTGCAAACTTATCTTCTTAATGTTGCGGCTTTTTTTCAACTGTAGAAAAACACACTGGGTCTTTTCTCTTCTACTTTTAATATCTTCACTGCACCACTGTCTTTACTAATAATACCACCTAGGTGTGTGAAGCTGTCCACTTGATAGATCTTCTTATTACCCAACATCACTTTTTTTTAATACAAATAACAGTTCAATAGGTACAAATCCGTCCCTATTATCCGTCTTCAGCAGATAAAACTTATCTGCTGAAGACGGTCGCTGTATGTGTGACCGAAATATCCAGAGATTTTGTTGTTGTTGTTTCACTGTCAAATGAAAGGATTTGTCCCTATTAAGCTGTTATTTGTACATCATGGAAAGGCAGTGTGGTCTTTGAAAATACCTACATCACCTTTTCACTTGCACCTATTTCTAGTCTTAGCGACTTAGTCTTCTTAACATTAATTTTCAAACCTATTCTTGCACCCGAACTCGCATAATCTCTACAAGTTCATTCATTTTGCTAAGATTTTCAACTAGGATGCTTAAATCATCAGGCATAATCAAAGTCCAGAAAAGTTTCACTTCTCCATTTGATTCCGTGTTCTCCCATTGCCTTTGATGTTGTCCTCAGGAGAAAGTCCATCCAGATGACTCGTAATAATGGGGATATAGCGTAACTGTACTAACTCCCAACTTATTAAGAAAGTGGCTATTAACCTCATTTTCTACCTAATCACTTTAATGTGTTTGTCCGGTATACCATACAAGGATAGGACCTTCGCTAAAGCTCTTCTATCAGCTGAATCTTGCTCATAATCTATAAAAGTGAGGACTAATGGTGTTTGATGACTGAGGCATTTTCTCAATTATTAATCTAAAATTTGGTTGAGACATCCTATACCCTTCCTAAAACCACGGTATTTTTCTCTTAAAACTTTATCTACAACATTTATAAGTCTAAAAGCATCATCATACTAAGTAATTTGCTAGAAAATGGTTCCTTGTTTTTCGATTGACCATGACTTATAATATATATTCTTCAATTCAGACCAAAAGGAGTTGCTGGACTTTGAATGTTTTTTTATAATCCCGGACCAAAAGACTAAAATATTCGTGAAACCCAAAATCTGGGCCATAGTTTTCCTATCTTTACTGAACTTTAGTGTTTTTCACTGAAAATTAAATTGTAAAGATCTGGGACGAGGTGGGCCCAAATGCAAGAGAGAAATTGAATCCCATTTGGCTATATTGGTTCGTGAGGCTTGAAAATTTGTTTCGTCTCTGATAGGCTACACACTGACAGAAAATTCGTAGGTCCATAAGTTCTTGGGCAAGGTGAACATCTATGAAGAAAAAATTGAAGCAAATTCTGGATATATCGATTCTTGACGCCCGAAAATTGGCCCAAAATTCGTTTCGTCTCTGATAGGCTTGAAACACCAGGACATGTTAATAGGGCCACTTAGACCTCAATCAAGATTAAGTATTTTTTTGACGCTTGGTTGTTGTGTCAATAAGTGACACCTGAGACTAGACCGAAAATTTTGTTTTTTCAAGGCATGTAGTTGGCTGGATTAAAGAAAGGTTGCCTTTTGATTAAAATTGGCCCAAGTATGTTTTTCTCCAATTGGTGTGAAACCTTTTGAGAAATGCCCATTCAGAATGAGATTTACTAATACAGAGATTTAATTATTGCTAATTTAAGCGGATCAGATTTCTCGTAGAATTTTTCAGCCATCAGAAACATACTACTACTACTACTACTAACAACTCATCGCAGCACCAAGCCGCCTGAGGCCAACACAGCTACGCACGCTCCTCCTCCACCCCAATCTATTCAAAGCCTCCCTTTTTACACCCGCCCACGAAGTTCCCATTTCCTTTAAATCTTTCTTTATGACGTCCTCCCACCCCAGACGGGGACGACCTGCTTTCCGTTTAGCCCTAGATGGTTGGCCGAAAAGAACAATCTTTGGCAATCTGTCATCCTTCATCCGCACAACATGCCCTAACCACCTCAACCTTTCTTTCATTATAGACCTAGAAAGCGGTATTGAACCACATTTTTCGTATAGCCTATTGTTTGAAATACGGTCAGTCAGCCGGGTACCCAGAACAATCCTTAAGCAATTTCTCTGGAAAACATCTAGCAAATCTTCATCCGCTTTTCGAAGCGTCCATGCTTCAGAGCCATATTTGACCACTGTCATCACTGTAGCTTCTAAGATTCTAATCTTGGTTTGCAGACTTATCTTCCTATTCTTCCAGACTTTTTTTAACTGTGAAAAAACACCCTGAGCCTTGGCTATTCTATTTTTAACATCTTCACTGCTCCCACCATCTTTACTAATAATACTACCAAGGTAAGTGAAGCTGCCCACCTGATCATTATTTTCATTACCCAACGTCACCTTTTCATCTTCACTTATTCCTAGCCTTAGTGACTTAGTCTTCCTAACATTAATTTTCAAACCAATACTAGCACCCTGAACTCGCAAAACCTCTAAAACTTCATTCATTTTGCTCACACTTTCATCTAGGATGCTTAAATCATCAGCATAATCCAAGTCTAGGAGACTTTTTCCTCCCCATTTGATTCCGTGGTCTCCCATTGCCTTTCCTGTGCTCCTTAAAACAAAGTCCATCAAAATAATCCATATAAAGGGGGATAGAACACAACCCTGCTTAACTCCTGATTTAATACAAAACCAGCTGCTAACCTCATTTCCTACTTTAACCGCAGCAGTGTTATTCTCGTACATAGCACTAATTACTTTAATGTATTTGTCTGGTATACCATACAAGGATAAAACCTTTACTAAAGCTCCTCTATCAACAGAATCGAACGCTTGCTCATAATCTATAAAACTGAGGACCAAAGGTGTTTGAAAACTTAGGCACTTCTCAATTATAACCTAAGAGTGAAAATTTGGCCAACACATCCTCTACCTTTTCTAAAACCGCACTGCTCTTCTCTTAAAACTTTGTCTACAGCATCTCTCAGTCTAAAAAGTATCATATTACTAAGCAATTTGCTACCTACAGAGACCAGACTAATGCCTCGATAATTACCACACTCACTTTTATCACCTTTCTTATAAAGTGGCTTAATTAAGGTTTTCCTAAAATCGTTAGGTACTTCCCCTTTTTCAAAAATCATATTCATAATCTTCAATAACTTATTTCTAACCTCAGAGCCACCATATTTAAGAAACTCATTTACTACCCTATCAGCACCTGGAGCTTTATTATTCTTTAATCCTTTTAGTACTGTTGCTAATTCCTCCTCACAAAACAAATCTTCCTTCACATCCAAGGTATCACAAACTTTTTCATTTTCCTCTATATTTTTTCCTGCAACTCTATCTCGGTTAAGCAAGTTCTCAAAATGTTCGGCCCATCTCGCTTTAGCTTTTTCCTTATCGCTAATTGCCACCCCATTCCTATCTTTAACTGGGACAAGTCCGGATTGACTACTACCTCTCAATTTGTTAACGTGCCAGTACAATATTTTACTATTATGCCGTCTAGCTGCATCTTCTAAATCCTCGGCAATTTTATCCATGGCCTCCACTTCACACCTCCTTAGTTCATATTTCAATGCTTTCTCCACTTTCCTTACATTTCTTTTGTTTTCATGCGATCTATCACTCAGATAATTCTTGTACAAGTCCTTTCTCCTTTCTATTAAACATAAAGCTTTTTCACTAATATTCTTAGCTGCAGTTCTAGCTTTCTTCCCTAATACACCTTCAGCAACTTCACAAATTATTTTTCTAAAATTATTCCAACCATCTTCCACATTATCAAATTTTAAACTCTCAAGTTCCTATGAACATCCTATGAAACATCCTATGAAACCTATGATGTTCCATCAGAACATCCTATGAAAAATCTGATTTCTCTAGTCTAAATTAGAACAAAAAAAAATGGAAGAAAAATTAGGTTGCATCAATCCGTAGTGTTTTTTTTTTTTACTTATCTACTTGAAATGCAGATTTTTTTTCAGGATGTGTAGAATGGGCCTAAAGAATTTTGGTGAATATGGAAACTTTTCGTGACTTTTTTTTTATTTATTTTTTTTTAAGACGGAAAAGCTTTTTCTAATATTTCTTCACATTGCGTGTTAATTGAAATTAAAGAAAAATGGTTGCAACAAAAAAAGAGCTTGAAAAAGAGCCCTTGATAAATTGGGTTAAGATACGTGTTAACCCAAGGATTTTCACAGGATGGGGGTCTGGATGACATTAGCCAGGTCGGGATGACTTCAGGCCTATAGAATGGAAAAACTATGCAGATTTTCAATTCATATCCTGAAAGAGATCCATTCAACCGCAATTTTATGCAAAAACACTATTATAAGATTATTGCACAAAACTAGGGCTGATCAAATATTAACTAGAGATATAAATTTTGTTGGAAATATCAATCACCATCCAACATTTTAGTTCTTACGTAGTGAACTAACAAATTCAAAAATATTCCTACAATTAACTCTTAATAGGACCATGTCAATTCAATCAATAATAAAAATTAATATAAGAAAAATGTTTCTAAAAAAATTTTTTATCTGCTTTTTCTAATTTAAATCAAGAAGTAAATCAAGAATAGAAATTAATTTAAGAAAATGTTTCCAATATAATTTTTCAAAGTAACTTTTGGATTTTTAGTATCTGGTTTAATTCTCAAGATCTTGAAGATTTTTGGGAAAAAATCTTATCTGCTTTTCTAATTTGTGTGCTTAGTTAGAAATAAATCTCTTGAATTCCGAAATATTCCCGTTTTGTCTAGACACCCTCTAATTTGTTTTTCTTACTATTTAATCATGATTTGATTCAGCCGAAAAACCTGGAAGTCATTTTTTGATGAATTTTTTCTGCTGCTGCTGGTTTGGTGTAACTTAAAGATTACGTTCCCTGTAAAATGATTTTACGACAAGCCTACATTTTATAAATTATACTGAAAAGACAAGATACATATATCATTGGGTTCATTAGTTTCAAATCTATCCATTCGCCAGACCACAATTAGGACATCATTTAGACTTTTTAGGAATTGATCTAAAGGGAAACTTTCCTTATCTTCAATGCCTTTTTTTAACGTAAAGAAAAATAAATAAAATATAATCGAGAATCAATTTCAAAATGTGATTCGCTAAAAAGATAAGATTGTCGTCTTGGCTGGAAAAATGTATAAATTTATATAAAATAAATTAATAAAAATGAATACCGTAGAAAAGGAATATACCAAAAATTTACACAGAGAACATTAACAACTTTTGAATTACTTCAGTTTTTTGTACATTATTTATCTCTTTAATTTGTATCTGTTGAACTAATTACATTCTCCTTGCTGCAGTTCATTTATGCATTATTTTTCCCATTACTTTGTATCTGGTAAACTATCTACATTTGGTCTAACAATTTTTCATAAAATGTGCTCACGTTTACGAGGACAGAAAATTTTATTGTCTTGAGAATCATTGCAAAATTTCTCCTGAAGTTTTCCTATGTAACGTGCTGGTTGGTGGGACCTGAAGACCAAGTTTGAATTATGTAGCGTCACGTTAGTCATAATTACAATCTTCTGATTGCGTCAGTATTTAGCAAATTGCGAAATCGAAGCCTATTAGATTTATTTTAGATAATACTAGATTCAGATTACTAAATTTTGTTTGCTGAACTTCATTTGTATTTAATATGTGCCAATAGCTTAAACGCCTTTCCTAGTTAATGCAATAGCGCTGAAAAGTAACGAGCGACATGTCTTATGTTTCTTTGGTTTTTTGGCCATGTCATATAGAACAAAGGCTGTAGTAACTTTTGAGAGGGCTAATTTAGTCACAGATCAAAAGTTTTAGAGCTCTTTTAAGGGTGAAAACCGTTCTGAGTCATGTCAGTAAAAAACGAAGAACAAATTAGTTTAAAAAAAATGAAAATGCTACAAAATTTAAACGGTAAGCGAATGTCTTATGGCCAAAAATAATTTTAAAACAGAACAAACACCACATTATTGCCAACATAATAGCATAATAGCAAACATAACCAAGATTTAACCGTGTTTGTTCTACACTTGATTGTTTTATGCACAGTGCAGCATGGTTGTGCATCAGCTTTTAGGGGGAGGTTTCTGGATCTTTCCTTTGTAGGAAGGGGGTCTGAAGCCTCAAAAGGTGCAGGCCCTAGTTTTTTAGATTTAAGTCAGAGAGCATTCATACAAATAAAGAGGTGAGGGAGAGAGTATCCCCCTTAATTTCCTATTATTTCGAGGAATATATTTCGAATAAGTGTGCAATATGGGTGCTGAAAGGTATGGGTGCTGCAAGGTGCTGCTCCCGGAATGATGTTAAAATGTTTGGATAGTAAATAAAATATTGCATTCACTTGCCTCCATGTACAGAAGGAAAGAGAGGAAGGGATTATTCTATCAGATTATTTTCTTGAAAATTGTAATCCAAAATTTCATTTTGACATTTTAGAACTCTTCCCTGTATAAATATTTTTCATTTTGACATTTTAGAACTCTTCCCTGTATAAATATTTTATGGAATAGGCTTTTTCTGAAATTAACATATGTTTCGAAGTTCTATTATGCAAAATTAGATCCGGATGTAGACAGCTGGGTAGGTTAAAAGAGTGAAGAGTTGAAGGATGAGAGTCCCCTTCGTGTTCAGGATAATCCTGAATATCTAGCTAAAGTAGTTAAGGGAAAATACTGTTTTTTTTCGATGAAAATAACACGTGATATTAAAATTTGGAACGAAAAGAAATTATCTTGTATATGAGGTGGACTTTGGCCCCTTTCATCCCCAAACCACCCCTCCCTTCTTATACTATTAAGTTTGGGTTTTATTCTCAGTACTTCAAGACAATAATTGAATAAATGCGCTACTACTAAAGCAATTTCTAACTAATGATGTAACTGGGCCAAAGCAGGAATTAAAATTTGATTGTGAGAATATCGATTCTTTTGCTATATTGGGGCATTGGTACTTTGAAAATGTAAAAAAAGGACTCGACGCACTTCAATAATGAATCCAAAATGTTTGTAAGCTTCTGGATATTTATTGTTTTGAATATGTGATACCACAATTACTGTATAATTATATAAGTGACTATTCTTATTAAATGCTTTTTCTCACTGAATTTTATATACTAAGGTGTAAATTTAGTAGTGATTTTTTTTCTTGTTTTTCTTCCAGCCCAATTGTTTTTCGAAGATAGTGGACATTTTTGGAAGAAAGCATATCATTATTTTCGCTCTTCGCAAAATTTTCAAGGGAGAAGAGTTGACATATAATTACAAATTTCCGATTGAAGAAGACAAAATTCCATGTTCTTGTCAAGCGAAAAAGTGCAAAAGATACCTAAATTAGTTAGTGTACTGAAGTTATAAATTTCAAAAGGAAATATGACATCATTGAAAATTCCTTGCTGAAATTTTTTCGATGTACTTGTTTTGTTTCTTCTTCTTCCACATAGTTTTGCCTTTTAATTTTGAGAATTGTTGTTGCTATTGGAATTGCCCAGCTTTGGATTTCGAGAATTGCCCAGTTTTGGATTTCATATATACAAAAGTAATTTCCTTGTGGAAAGCTTAATTAAGATGTCATATTTTGGTCAGTTAAGAATGAGGCAAATTAAATCCTTCTGTCATAGTAGTTAAAATCTAAATTTTTAAGTTGAATAATAAATGTTGAATATGTTAAAAACGTGATAACAAAAATTTTGTATTCGAATTTTGCTTTTATTTTGTATGCAACTTATAATATTAAAATTACGATTTTCTAGTCTTGTAATAACCCTTTTTTTTGCTAATTTTAGTTTTCCAATAATAGTGACGAACTACTTGGTGACCTTATGTATTGCAAAGAACTTCGTCCTAATATTGGTTTTGGTTTCTTATTTGGCACGCAAATAGCCTATTTTCTCAAGGAAAAGGAACTGGAATGATAGGAGCAAACTTATAAAGTCTTCAGGCAGCAATCTGCTGTCACGGTTGCCATATAAATTTTCTTTTAAGGTGTCTTTTGGCTCTTTACGGACTACGGAGATTGTGTTAAGAGTCAATATTTTTTCATTCAAGCCTTTCTGCGACGAGTGAATATAGAAATATTTAAATTATTTATTTTAAATATTTGAAGACTTATATTTAATTTTAATATAATTATTTTTTTTTTAGATTTTATTTTACACTATATTTAAAATATATATTTATATTATAGTATTATATTATTTTATTTATTATAGTTATTATTATTATATTTATATTAATTTTAACTTTATATTTAATATAATTTCTTTTTATTTGATATACATAATATAAATTAATTTAGTATTTATTTCATTTATTTGAAATATTGGAATTAAATCCAATGCCTTATAAAAGTTGTTGTTTTTTTTGTAATTAGGCCGACGTCAGATTTTTAAAAAGTGTAAGAAACAAGTGAATATTATAGGTTCTTTCATCTTTTAGCAATACAATAACAAAATTGACCTCGTGATATATCGAATTAATTCTAAACCGTTTAATTTATTAGTTTCTCATCTTGTCTTTGTACGAACAACATTAGAAAAAAAAACTATTTGTTTGGTGCCGAGAAGCAATACGTCACTCTGTGAAGGCTGATCCCGTGTGTTTTTTGTTGTTGTTGTTTTTTTAAACACGTTTTTAAATTTTCGGTTACTTTGGGCTAGAGTTCCTTCTGTACTAGGTTGCGTCTGACGCTGCAACCATGATAGTTGTTTTTGTGAAATTCCTATGTGTTGAACCTATCTTTAGACTGTATATTGTTGGTATAATCTAACTGAGGAACAGAATTAAACTTTTTTGGTTGAAAAAGTAAAATATGAGATATTCATTCCATAAAAAGTCAAAATCCTATTTTTTGCAAAAGAAAAAAAAACTAAGTTCGAATGAAGATAACGCTGAATCTAGGTGTCGGCTATGAAACTGATTGAATTTTTGGATTGATTACACGAAGTATTAAACCTACAACCAGTGTTACAGGCCTTATTTTGCTTTTTAGGTATTTGGAACAAGAAAAGAAAGGATCTTTTTTGAAACAATCAAGTTTGCTTTAAGAAGTGTTTTGTAGGATCTAGTGTGTAGTTCTTGGCTCATGCGCGGGAATTTGTTTAGGGGCCCGAAATATCAGTATTGGGTATAACCTCGAAAACAATGCAAAATTCGGTTAACTATAATTAATGCAGAAATAATGTAAATATCAACTTTGGGGGGGGGGGAATGGTGCACTGAATCCATACAAATGGGTGAGTTACATGAAAAATGTAAGAAACTATAAGGGAATCATACAAATCTTGAGGTATTTTTGGGAGTACAAGTCAGAAGACCCCCCCCCCCCCTGTGCACCTGCCTTTTTATTAATGCTACTACTTTTACTCCACAGTTGCAATCTGTGGCAAAGAGGCAAGTTTGATTGAAAATTAAATAATTTTAAATCATGTCCATAATTGATAAATCGTAATATTGTATATCAATAATGAGTCAATAAATGAAAAAAAAAGATAGAGTAAAATAATAAGTTGCACCGGTTTTTTACAATGGTTTTTTATCAAAACCATTTTCTCCTATCTTGTTTGGTTCACAATAGATTTAAAAGTTCCGTTTATCCAAAATCTATTAAATTTCTCATACATACAGGAATGGAGCTTTTAATACTGAAGTTGAATAATTGCAAATTGGATGTCTGAAAAACCTTCCTTGTACAAATAATTTATTCCTAATAAAAGCTAAAAATCAAAAGAATACTCTTGAAGTATTTGCTTTCATTTAAAATGTATGGTCCGTAATTACCGTTGTAACTGAGTCACTACAGCTGATTTGCTATAAAAATGGCATTTGAACCAAAGAGTGATTACTGTCTTGTCTTTCCGTGTTAAGGAGTGCACTTAAGTTGTTTTCGTTTATTTTTTATGACGTATTTTTACCAGTCGATCACATAACTCCTTAGGAGTATGTCAGAAACGAAAGCCACATAACCCCACATTTTTTCCCAGTTACAATGCAAATTTTTTCCACTCAGAAATTTTGTCTCAAAGATAAGAAAGCAATCTCTACCCCAATGACAGATTGTCTCGTACCAACCACATTAGCTGAAAACTTCCAAACGAAGGGCTGAAAGGAAGTCTGCTAGATGGTATCCACCTAGCCCATAAAAAAGATTGAAGAAGAAGAAGAAGAACTTGATTGGTTCTTTTGCACCATGTTATAAACCAGTAAATGAAATTTTTTGAGTCACAATATTTCTTGCCAGTAAACTCTGTTTCTCTGTGTTTCAACTATATTAGACGGTCACATCTTCATTTGCACCATTTTTGTTGTAGAATAACTATATCTTCAATTCTTAGTGTCAAGGTGGGTGTACGTTCCCGGTGAAACATGGAATTTTGTGATTGGCCCACAACTTTGACTTGCACCAAAATGGTGCGTTAATTCTCTTTGTATCCATAGTGCATCAAATCGATCCATTCGCTGAGCGAGAAAGATACTTTTTTATAAAGAATTATCTTGCAACTTGCTCGCAAAGTGGGGAAACGTTCAAATTTTGTATATTTTTTATGCCTTTTCAACCTATTTTTTTAATATAATAATATATGCAAAACAAATTTGAAAAGTGTAATTTGGTAAGGAGATTGAACTTACTTTCAGTTATCGGATGGTAACAAATTACCCACCGTAGGACTGCAGAAAAAATAAATACCTAAAACGTCTACAGGGAGCATAAACCTTAATCAATTTAATTTATAATTTTTAGTTTTAATGTAAATGTTGTCTTCTTTTATGACTGGGTAAGACAACATCCGATACTAATTTTTCTCATCAATAATCCAAAAGGCTTTTTTCGTCTGGAAGTTTGACTTTTTTGGGTTCTCCCACTTTTGCTAACTGATACGAGCTGGTCAGAAACAAAAATGACAAAATGATCAAAACTTTTAATTTTTTTTTATATTTTGGTCTAAGCGCTTCACTGACTCTTAACTTCGGATTCTTGTAAGAATTTTTACTAAAAACAAAAAAACGTTTTTTTTTCTACCGAGCGCTAACAATTTTTCCTAATGTTTCTTCTAAGACTTGTCTATCCAATAGGTTTTAACTTTTTTCCAACTTAAGTAAAGTGCCCTGTGCCTTGACTAAACTATGTTATCCACCGCATACTTCACAGTGACACCGATTCAAGAAAATGTAGAGGGGGGGGGAGCGAGGATTTTTTTTTCTTTTTTTTATAAAGACAAAAATAGAACAACAATGAGCAAAATATACTTAAAACAGGGAGTACATCTTAATTCTCTTAATTAGTAGCTACCGCAGCAACTAGGATTTACTAGATTGCAGCTACCGCTGCAGCAATAGTTAAAATTATTTCTAAAAATTAATTTTTGTTAATTACAAAAGGCACTGTATGTAGCAATTTCCTTTAAAATGAGCTATTAAGCAGCTCTATGATGTTTCAGTGCCCCGATAGCTGCAGAGAAGGAAAACTGGAAAAAAAAGAGATGCTTCCGATGCGGAATATCGTGGTTTCAGCCACTTCCCTTGTTGTTCAAGCCAATGAAATTTCATTGTTGTTCAGCCCAAAGGACTTTAGGTTTCCGTTATAGCCACCGTTGGGACGAGGCGGTTCTAATGATGTTCTTTGGGTTTCGATCTGACACCAATTTTTAGGAGTACCATGCTATTTAATAGCTGTGAAAAAACGAAGCACAGGGGTGACAAATAAAAACGAAGTTGGTTCAAATCCCTATTATTTGTTAATAAGCCTTAATAATATTATTATTAATGCCTTGCAAAAAAATTTGGACAAATATTTTATTGTTTGAAACAAATACTACTAAACAAGTGCTTTCATTCTTGGAGTATTCTATTTAAAAAAAAAAATCATGTTGTTGTTTGACCAAAGCATTCATTTTTGAACCTGTGAGATAAAAACATCAACGTTTAACGGAAAGGGTTGGGAGGGGTAAATTGAAGTTCCCCTATAGATTGATATTTTCTCATATCAGGTTTTAATCAATAATTTGTTTTTTTAAACCCACATAATAACAAGACAAAATTTGTACAGGTAGTTTTTTATTCCCCCTATAGATTGATATTTTCTCATATCAGGTTTTAATAATAATTATTTTTAACCCACTATAAACAACAAGACAAAAGTGGGGTAATGAATTACAAAAGAAACAAAAGAGGCCAAAATAAAGTCAACTAGAACAAAAATATGGGATAATACCATGAAATACCTGAAACTTTGAAATAGCACACTAAGACACCTCTTCATGTAACAGGGCCACTTTTCACCTTCTATCTGGAGCATTAAAATTGTGCGCAATTTTCTATTATTATACCATGGTGACAAATAAAGTAAAAATCTCAAATACTGAAAATACGCTGAGAGGGGAGCTCGGATATCTTTTATGGAGGAAAAAAACATGAAGGCCTTTACCTTCATGTTACTTTTAAAACGTAGGTATAGCAACGACATAGTAATTTTCTTTCAAATAAGTCCTTAAGCATCTCTTTATGACGTTTCAGCGCCCCACCAGCAGCGACTAAAAAAATGAAGAAGAAGCAAGAAAATAAAAAAAAGAGACATTTCCCATGCGAAATAGCGATTTTTCCTTTATTGAAGATCACAGTTTATAGAATTAGTTGAAGATGCAGGAGTCTACTGCTGCTAAATGAGGTTTTTGGTTATGGAGATTTCTATGGTACAGTTTTTCATCTCGATTTAACACCATTTTTTTTGGGGGGGGGGCTGTTTTTTGAAATTCTCATAGATTTACTTTCGCGATTAACTTAAACCGTTAAAATTGATTGATATCATTGTTGCCATTCCTAATTCAGTTTCAAACGGTGACTCTTCCTCACTTCATAGTTTTTTTTTTTGTATTTTTTTTTTCAAAACGATTTTTTAAATTTTTGGTTTCTCGATAGATTTCGTTCTTTACTAAGCTAGAGTTCGTTCTTTACTAAGTTGCCCATAAAGGACAACCACGATTTGAAGTAGGGACAATATCTGTTTGCTTTGTATCATATATAGGACAGGTTCAGGTTCAGGTTCATACATTTTTATTAACAAAAAAAAACAACTCAATGTGACAACAAGTCGCACTAAAGCAAGAAGATGCTTGAAAAAGCGACCGGTTGGATATCATGCATGCCAAATCATCAAACCAATTAAAATGAAAAAAGGGGAAAACAATAATAATAACAGAAAATAATGATAAATATATAATGGCACAAAATATAAAACAAAAATAAAAATAAAATATCTACAAAAAAAAAAAAAAAAAAAAAAAAAAAAAAAAAAAAAAAAAAAAAAAAAAAAAAAAAGCCTTCTCTCGAACCATTAACACTACCAAATTCCTGAAAAGAAATGATTTTTAATACGGGTTTTAAGTTGCGGCACACTTTCAGCTTGACGAACAGAATCTGGGAACGAATTCCAAACTGACGGGCCCATGTGTCTGGTCACTTGACTCGCTCTGGTTGTGTTCCGTGGCTCAGATGCAAGACTATCCGCACTCCTAGTCGAATAATCGTGATAAAACGAATTAGGCTTAAAAATATTCATAAAAAAATCCGGTGCAAAACCATTCAGACACTGAAATACAAAAACTCCAATTTGATAATCCCTTATTTCACCAACCTTTAAAATTTTAAACTTTCTAAAAAGTGATTCAGTGCTATCAACACCACGATCATACCTTCCAATCAACCTTATAGCCTTATTCTGCAGAACTTGAACTCTTCTAAAATTGCAACTAAAATTACTCGCCCAAATCAAACAACCATAATTTATATAAGGCGCTATTATGGAAAAATACAATAAAAGCAGAATTTTCAAAGGTAAAAAATTTTGAAAACGGTTCAGAACTCCAAGGCCTCGCGCCAGCTTGCATGCTATAATGTCGCAGTGTTTTCTCCAACTCAAGTTTCGATCCAGGATGAATCCCAGATATCGGATCTCTTCAACTTGTGATAGCGGTAGGCCATTGTAAATAATGACACCAGGAGAGTGGGAGCAGAAACCAGTCCTCGTAAACATCATAAAATTAGTTTTTGATGCATTGACGCTAAGTAGGCTAGCACAAACAAATTCATGTAGGCCATCCAGCGCCTTATTAGCCTTGAACAAGAGCTCTTGCAGCGACTTTGCTGCAATCACTAAAGCCGTGTCGTCAGCAAAAGAAGTAACTGAAGCTCCGGGAATGTAGAATCTCATTGTGTCTACAAATATCAGGTACAGGAGAGGGCCAAGAACTGAGCCCTGTGGAACACCACACTTTATGGGAAATGGCTGAGAAGATTTGTTACTCAAAGTCACTCGTAGCTTCCTTTCACTTAAATACGATTCAAACCAATTTAAAACACTACCCTTTATGCCTAAATAACACAGCCTTTCTAATAAAATCTTAAAATCAACAGTGTCGAAAGCTTTTCGAAAATCAATAAAAACGCCCATGCACTGCTCGCCATTCTCAAGTGCTGAGTTGATATTTTCCAGAAGATGCTGGACTGCCTGCGTCGTCGAATGTCCTTTCCGGAAGCCAAATTGACCATCGTGTAAAACACCAATTTTCATCAGATACTCATAAAGCCGGTGATGAACAATCTTTTCATAAACTTTTGAATAAATCGGGAGAATTGATATTGGTCTCCAATTAGATATATCAGTTTTGACTCCACCTTTGTGCAACGGTACAACTTTAGCTATTTTAAGCGCACTCGGAAACATCCCCTTTTCCATAGAAATATTGATAAGGTATACGAGGACAGGAAGCAAATAAACCAGAACCGACTTGAGCGTTCTAAGGTTCATTCCATCAACTCCTGCACTGTTTGACTTAATCGTGCTAACAATTTTGCGTACCTCCTCTTCAGTACAAGGCTGGAAATGCATTTCGAAACCTCTTCCTCGCTCATCAACAAAACTGCTTGATTCGAAAACATGGGAGCTCCTTGCTTCTTCTTGAATCTTGCAGCCAATTTCAGAGAAATATTGTCCAAATGCGTTGCAGATTTCCTCAGTTTCTTCCAAGGTCCTATTATTTAGTACAATTTTTGGCTCCGATGGCTTCATAGGGCCTTTTAGAAGATCATTCACAACTTGCCATGTTGCTTTGGGGTTACCTTTACTTTCTTCAAATACATTTGTAAAATATGCCTTCTTTTTTTTCCTTCTTAGGGCATTTGCCCTATTCCTTAGCTCTTTATACATCACATGGAGCTCATTATTCTGCGGATGATTCAGATGCTCCTCACACGCCTGATTTCTCATATTAAACAGATTCAGCAGCTCATTATCACACCATGGTTTTCTTGGTTTATTCTTTCTGGGGTTTGTTTCTTTAAGCGGACACGTCCTATCATAAACATTCGACACTATTTGGTTAAACTTTTCAAATGCTTCCGACGGATCATCTTCATTCAGTACTGTTTCCCAGTTAATAACACTAATTTGTTCTTCAAATTTTTTCAGATTAACTGGCTTCAGTTCACGCATTGGTATTTTATTCTTTCTGTTATGTTTCTTCACTTCAGAATTCAAATGCAATACAACCGGAAGATGGTCGGAGGCTGGGCTTATAACAACAGAGCAGTACGCTTTTACTTAGTATCGCTGAAGACACAAACACATTATCGATGAGCGTTTCCGAATGATCCGTGATTCTCGTTGGAATGCTCACGGTCGGGTATAAATCATTTGACATCATCAGGCTCAAAAAATCCAAATTTGGTCCACGTACATTTAACAAATCAAAATTAAAGTCTCCCATACATATAAACTCTTGACTAGATCTATTTACCTTTGCAGCAAGACATTCAAATCCTTCAGCAAACTCTTCAAATGATGCACTTGGTGGCTTATATACAACAGTAAAAATACAAGCTCGATTTTCAAACTGAATTTCTATACTAAGGGTTTCTATCTTACCCTCCTTCCAAATGTCCAAATCCTTTCTAATTTTCCAATTCAAATCCTGTCGGACAATGAAAGCCAGGCCTCCACGTCCCATTGACGTTCGGCTTCGAGCAATCAGTTCATAACCTGGAAAATTAAAGGACGAAAGAACAGTATCATGACCCAAAAATGTTTCACATAATGCCATTATATGTAAATTATTAGATCGTGAAATAAAATCAAAAATCTCATGGTAAGAAGACGTTAAATGACAATTCCATGTACATGCATGAAATCCAGACCGGCCTAACTCCTCCAAAGTTGATAACTGACGATATTTACTATCAAGAGATGGACGAAAACTATTTGCGACCCATCATTTCCAATATCCGTCAACAAATAATCATCAACATTAAACGGATTATTTTTGCAAATTACTCAATCTTCCACTTAAACTACTACTCATATCAACTTACGCAAAAAAAGAATCCTATAATTCATCCCTTTTCCGCGCTCAAACGGGGCGATATTTATACTCATAAGAAATCAAAAAATAAACAACAAAATAAAAATATAAATAAAGAGTAATATAGAACATCTTTACGAGATAAACACTACCAAACTACTCATAAACAACAAAACTAAACGCAATCTGAAAACGAGTTAATTCGACGAGCAGCTCGCTCACCGGAAGCATTGCGAGAACCTGGCCACGATCTGACCATACATTTTTCACGCCAAACTTATCTCTCGCGGCACTCAGGATATCGCGACGGCGCTTGGTTAGAGACTCAGACAAAAAGATTTTCGAACCAGCCAATTTTGATTTACTCGCAAACACTCTACGGGCCGTCTCACAGGTAGAAAATCTCACGAACACTGGTGCAACTTTATCGTTTGCCGACCCTGGATTATTCAATTTCGACCTGTAAACCATAGCAAAATCACAATCAGAGATACCGGAAAGCTCCAGCTTTTGCGAGGCTATATTCAGAATGGTCGACTTCAAGTCAACACCCGGCTGCTGTTTAATACCATGAAAAAACTAGAGTCCCAAGCTGTTTTTTCTTGCTCATAATCATCAATTTTCACTTCTAATTTTGCAATACGGTTCTCTAAATTTTCAATCAGTCCTTTGATATTCTTTACTGATACCAACAATTGCTCTAGCTTCGGATTAAACTCAAGCGACACTGACGAGTATATTTCACTCACGATAGTCTCAACAGAAGTTTTCAGAGTTCGGTCGTTTCCGCATTTATCTTGAACTTGCTTAGTAATCGCGCTCATCATTGATTCTTTTGTCTTAGCGATTTCTTCCTCAGTTGCGACTATTTTAACTAGCAAATCCGCGGTAGATGGTCCAGAAGAAACTGCTCTCAGCGATGCGAAAGTTTTGGAAGCCGTCTTATAAATGTCCGGGTTTTGGTTAACCTCTTTAAACGCACTTCCAACATTTTTATCAGTTTTTGTAGATGCTTCGCGGTAATTGTCCTCAAACGAGATGAGACTATTCTCCGTTAGGCGTGACTCTGTGTGATCTCCATACGCAAAAACTAAGTAGTTGAAGATTCCTTTTTTATCCTTTGAAACTTGGATAATTCTTACGGGCCACAGCGGGAATCTTTTGAAATTCGCTAACGCAAGCTGGAACTGTTGAAATTTTGACATTTCTTCGCTACTACGAGAAAAACCAAAAAAGAGAAAAAAAAATCAACTTATCTTTCAGTGGGCAGGCCCACGGCAGCAGTGGCAATCAGCAATTGACGGCTGGCCCGGTGGTCCGTGGAACCTGCTTTGTTATTCACCACCGTACTCTGGCATCCTTAATCAGCTAATCCAAAGTAATACGAACGCCACACAAATAATAGGATAATCTGTTAATTGCTACCGTAATATAAGTCCTTTTTATTTTCACAAAACGTGAATTAATTCACTTATTGCGAAACTGTCCACTGTAATTAATTCTAAATTTAATCCGGCTTAAAAATAAAACTGATGTTTACAGGTCAGATGCCAAACGAGAACTGAATATAAGGGGAATATAAATACTGTCTTACTTAACCCCTTCCTCCTTCTTATTATTAATGAATTTTATCTTTCGTATAACAATGCTGCGAGTGTAAGGTGTATGTTGGTGTAATTGCTTTGTGAAATAAAATAGTGTTTTCCTTAAACTGGAGGAGCCGGATGTCTCTATAAAACGCTTTCCATGGGACTGTTTTTACTCATCCCAATTAAAGCGACAAATTTATTTAAACCCCTTTATAATAAAGCTGATAAGAGTGAGTGAAACAATTATTCGAAGTTTTAGTTTGATTTCAGTAAAAGGCAAACTGCTTAGCATCATTATACTTATCAGGCTTTGGGAAGGGAGAGGGTGCGCTTTCTTAAATTAAAATTTGGAAGCTCCTGAATCAAACCGCTTTAGCCCTGAGTTGTGTTGATTATGAACTAGTATTTTTTTATTAGTTGATCCGGGATGGAATCAGAAGCTAAGCGGGGTTATCTCTTATCCCCGTTAGGTAGGTGTCCATGAAACACATTAATTTTAAAAGTTTTAATAGTATAACGTGCACGAAGAGGTTTAAAACAAATATTTTGAGGAAATTGAAATGTACAAATTAGAAATTAATATCAGAGTCAACGCCATAGCGTTGGCTATAGTAATGGCCATACGGCTCCAACGTGTTTTTTTTTTTTCCAGAGGCACTTCATATGAAAGGGGTCATCGCATAAACTTTGGAGGGGGCTCATTTGATTGGAAATTGAAAGTTCTAGCTCACTTTTTAAGAGTCAAAAGATATCCGAGGGCATATAGCCCCCCCCCCCACACACACACCCTTTATTCCCCCAAAAAATTTGAGATAACCATTTCGTTAAAAATAGTTCAAAGGTCAGATAAGAAAAACTCTTTTATTGATGCAAAACCCCAGGGCCCGGGGGCAGGAATTTAAGTAATGCACTGGGGGCATATATCGTTTTATGGAAGGGATGCTTGTGTAAACTTCTGAGAGGGCTAATTTGATTGAAAAACGGATGTTCTCGTTCACTTTTTAGGAGTAAAAAGAGATCAGAGGGCATTTAGCCTCCCCCCTCCTCAACGTCCTATTTTCCTCGAAACCATCCCATAAGAACTCTGAGAGAGCCTTTTTTCAAAATGATTCAAAGATCATATAACAAAAACTCCAGGGTCGACACAATACTTCAGGGCCCGGGGTAGGCCTTGTAAGTTATGCCCGGGGGTCATATATAGTTGTTTTGGAAAAAGATGCTCGTATAAGCTTGAGAGAGGGCTCATTTGATTGGAAATTGAAAGTTCTAGATCAGTTTTTAAGAGTCAAAAGAGATCAAAGGGTAACTATCCCCCGACACGGCCCTTTTCGCTCAAATGCATCCAATAAAAATTCTCTGATAGCCCTTTTGTTAGAAATAGTTCAAAGGTCAGATAACAAAAACTCCGGTGTCCAAAAAAAAAAACTATATGTGTCTTGAACAGTCTTGGAAAGTATAAACAAAATCAAATTGAATATTTGATATACAATGATATTAATTGTTGAAACATCCATCAGTTCAAGATTTTTATTTCACTGTAATTTTATTTTCAGTATCGATGCTGTAAGAACTGGAAAAGAAAATATTTGTAATATAATTCGTTTTCAGTGAAGTGCTAAATGACGCAGTAGGCTTTAGGCTTTTTACAGTTAAGGAAGGGGTCAGTATCCAAACTCTTCAACAGTTTTAGAAAGGGCTAATAAATTAAACTGAATATTTAATGCATAATGATATTAATTGCTGAAAGCTCACCAGTTCAAAATTTTACTGTAATTTTAATGTTTATTTTCAATATTAAGTACAAAAGGAAATATTTGTAATAAAATTGGTTTTCAGTAAAGCACCAATGACGCAGTAGGTTTTAGACTTTTACAGTGAGAGAAGGGGACGATACCCAAACTCTTGTTTGTGGCGATTTTTGTTCGTTTCAAGCTTGATTTGCACATTCAATATAAGTTTCACTCGTTTTAAGATTTATTTATTCATTTACATTAGTATCTATTGTATGTTTATTTGCGTTGACTGTTTATTTAATTTTTCTGTTCGTTTTGGGTTTTATTTATACTTCAATAGCAAAATATTTTTTTTTTCATTTTAAGCTTGATTTGCATATTCAGTTTAGGAAGTACTCGATCTAAGATTTATTTTATTCATCTATATTATCACTTGTTGTATATTTTTTTTTTTGGTTTGATTGTTTATTTAATTTCTGTTCGTTTTGGGTTTAATTTATTATTTAATAGTAATCTCTGGTCCTTTTGAGTTTGAATTTTAATAGTTATTTGTATCTGCTGATCTTAAGTTTAAAATGGCCTTTTACTTTTCTTTGAAAAACGTCTTTTTCGAAAGTGTTTTTTAATTAATAATAAAAAGGGTTGCTTCACCTACCTAAGTAGCATTGCTAGTAAGAATAAAGGATCAGGTGCGTCAATGGGGGGGGGGGGGGGATACCCCCTAGACTTTGAAAAATACCTTCTTATTTCTATTTCATAGATTTTTTCTATTTTAGCTATGTGCCATAGCGAGACTGGCTAACTGTTCGTTTTTATTTGTCACCCCTGTGCTTCGTTTTTTTCACAGCTATTAAATAACACTGTACTCCTAAAATTCCCAAGATGGTGTGAGATCGAAACACAAAGAACGCTATTAGAACCGCCTTGCCCGAAAACCCTATAACGGAAACTTATAGTCCCTTGACTTAAACAACAAGGAAAGTGGGTGCAACCACAATATTCTGCATCGAAAGCATCTTCTTTTCTGTTTCTCCTTCTCCGCAGCTAGCGGGGCACTAAAACATCATAGAGAGCTATTTAATAGCTTATTTTTTATGAGGAAATTGCTACGTATAGTGCCTTTTGTAATCAACAAAGATTATTTTTTAGAAATAATTGTAATCGTTGGTACAATCCCATTTTGCGGGCCTCTCTAAAGAAGTCCAACAAGAGATGCTTCAGTCAAACGGAAGAGACGCTTTGAAAAAACCCGTTTTTACAAGACGATTCAAGACACTACTGAGAGAAATACTTTGTATAGCGTGGTTTTAAGATATTTAAAGTTTTGTTTTTTTTGGAGTTTAGATGGGAAAAAGGTACCTAGGTTAGGTTAGGTTACGTATTTAATATATGCAATGCTTTGCCCCCCCCCCCCCTATTGTGCAAATATATAGCCCAAATTTGTTTCTAAACTATTATATAGTCATCCTATTTTATTTTATTTCATTAGCATCAACCAAACTTGACTTTTTGAAGAGGCCCGCAAAATGGGATAGTACCTAATCGTTGTTGCAGCGGTAGCTGCAACCTAGTAAATCCTGGATGCTGCGGTAGCTACTAATTAAGAGAATTAAGGTCTATCGTTACCCCCTATTCTAGGTACATTTGCTCAACTCTGTTCTTTTTTTTTTTCCTTCATACAAAAAGAGAAAAACATCCTTGCCCTTCCCCCCTACATTTTTTGTGAATCGGCGCCACTGTGAAGGATGCGATAGATAGATAGCATAGAGTTTAGACAAGGCTCA
Organism: Artemia sinica; assembly: GCA_027921565.1. Taxonomy (NCBI): domain Eukaryota; kingdom Metazoa; phylum Arthropoda; class Branchiopoda; order Anostraca; family Artemiidae; genus Artemia; species Artemia sinica. Next base: position 27,905,644 of record CM051260.1, read on the forward strand.
GGACACTTTGCTTTAGTCGGAAAAAAAGTTAGAATGTACTGGATTGACAAGTCTCAGAACTAACATTAGGATGTTAGAATCTACGGTTAAGGAAGTTGTGTAGTACTCTTCTGAAATGTGGGTGCTTGGAAAAGTAGAGGAAAATATGCTTGATGTTTCTTGGATGAATTGGCTGAGGAAAGTTTTAGCCACTTTCAGCGTTTGTGTGTCAAACAAGCAGTAGCAGTTCTGGTCACGCTTGCGCCCGGGGCAAAATCTTGATTAGCACCTCCACCCTGTGTTTCTTACAATATTTTAAGGCCAAAATTTAAAATTATTTTCAGTTATTAACAAAATTATTTTCAATTTATTCGTTAATTAATTTTATTGTTTTTTAATCTGTTGCTTAAATTATTTAATTATTATTATTTTATTACGTTTTATTTTTTAATTAGTTAATAATTTATTAGCTGCACCCTCTACTTTATTTTAATAAAAATATAATTCTTAAGATTACAAAATGATTATAACTGTTAGATTGTTTATTTGAAGTTTTGTGCCCCTAAAATTTCTGCTCCCTGGGCAAGTACCCCTTTACCCCCCCCCCCCCCCCCCCGTCCCTAAAACTGCTTCTGAAAACAAGCATTGGGAAAATATAATTGAATCCTGCTGACTAGGGTTATAATGAAAGAAAGTTTAAGACGGCTATGTCACGTTTTTATGGATGAAGAATGATAAGAGGTAGGTTTTTATAAATCACCCGTTCGCCAATCCATCTGGGGCTCAATAAAACGCCCCATGTCTTTGAATTGGACGGAAGTGTGTCACAGGAAAAATATTCAAAAGGGAATATGAGCTTCATAAAAGATATAAGGATTGAGGCGAATGAAGTCCATGCACATATGGATTGGCCTCAGATGGCTTGACTCCGGGCAACATAAGGTTTCTTCTACTGTAATGTTCATATCGCTTCTTTGTCAGTAATTAAATACAAAAAACAAGTTTTTTTTTAACTGAAAGTAAGGAACGACGTTAAAACTTAAAACGAACAGAAATTATTCCGTATATGAAAGGGGCTGTCCCCTCCTCAACGCCTCGCTCTTTACGCTTAAGTTTTTTATTGTTTAAAAAAAATAGAGTTGTGAGAAAGTCAAACTTTAGCGTAAAGAGCGAGGCGTTGAGGAGGGGACAGCCCCTTTCATATACGGAATAATTTCTGTTCGTTTTAAGTTTTAACGTCGTTCCTTACTTTCAGTTAAAAAAAACTTGTTTTTTTTTATTTAATTTTTGAACGTTTTTGAATTCATACAGGTTTTGATTTTGGCTCACCGGACATGAATAGTTAA